>CM044007.1:50164178-50790211 GCA_024085815.1 Flaveria linearis | reverse complement strand
AACACCGGGCCTCAACATCATCATCACAGCCACCTCGCAGCAGCCTAACGCCATTTCCACAGCCTACCGCAGCCATTACCATCGGCATCCAACTCCACAACCGTCACATGCGGCAGCTTATTAACCTATTGCAGCAGCCAATCGCAGCACACTGCCCTCACCACCACCATCACCTTAACCGCAGCTACAACAACCACCAACACGACCACCATCGACCACCAGCACCAATATCGAACCCATGTCGACAACAACACCACCGTAGTAGGCACATCCCTCATCAGAGCCGCAACCACAGCCACAATCGCGACCAACACAGCCCTCGAACCAACACAGCTGCCGCCACTTTCAACCGGCCATATCTTTCAAACCGCTGCGAGTTAGAAGACGAGGCTACCACCATTGGAAAGGTCTCGTCGAGAGGAAGCAGAGCATGGGTAGCACTCGCCACCACTCTCCGCCAGTCGCCGGCTGCGGCGGCTGGAACGTCGTCGGAACCCTAGCCGACACTCCTCCTTCTCTCGTCCATAACTTCCTCTTCGTTGCGAATTAGAAGAAACCATTTCTTTTGATTCAATTTGACACCTGAAGAGCTACCAAGGAAGATGTTGCAGTAACTATTCATTTCTCTTCTTCTCCTTTCTTTTAGTCTACTCTCCTATTGGAATTATAATGATAAGACCATCAGACTCTGAAGATCATTAAATGATCTCAAACTTAACTGGTCTCGTGCTGAGTATGGCATTTCACCTCGCTATGCGTGTACTTTATTCATACTATTTTGAGCGATGCCTAAAAATTCCTTCCTACCTAACAATGAATTCGTCAAAACTTCCTTAACATAGTGGAAGACTCTCTAACAAGGCTTGTGCAACGGAGAACATACAGGAGTAATAAATTTCAAGAAACGCCTCTTGTGGTCAATGACATAGAAGACTTGTCACTTCTTTCTTTCTTAGTAGTTCACACTTCATAGGATCTTCCGATTCTAGAATTCCTCTGATTATTTTCTCAAAGCCTTTGAGGAATATGACTTCTCTCTACCTATTCATTGTAATGGAACCACCTAACTCAAAGGAACATTCTTAATATCAGCTCTGATTGTGATTGATAATCACCTTTCTTAATACTACGCTCGTGAAATCTTTCATTATCTAAACCGTTAGTCATCTAATGACATCTTCACATGAAACTTAGGATGAACTATTTTGACTCTGCTTTTAACTGACCGTGCTGTTGATAATGTTCTGAGCGCCAGAATATATAGGAAATGAAACCTCCTTCTAAAATCCAGATTCTCGGAGATAAAGTGGAATACGATCCCGAACTATATGATAAGTTATTAGAGTGGTAGTTAACTTTCTTTTGCTAGCGAGCACCTTGATAAAGTCCTAAGCTTGTTCGAATCGATGCGGTCGATAATAATGAAGAAATTCATGGGAAGAACTCATGGTCAAACTTAAAGGATGGTATTGCTCCAGAAAGATGTACTAAGAAGCATAGAAGATCAGCTACAAAGAAATCTCATGTGTTAGATCACTTGAGATCCAACTACAACGAAGTGATAGACATGCAGCAGATTGTAGACAAAGAAAGTCTGCATAATCATCCCCGATCGTAAGCGTTGGTGTTATTCCTCTATAAATTTTTAACCTCTCCTAAAGTAATTCTCTAATACCTTAACCTAGAACGCTCCGTACCATCGGGAATTCGAGCAAAAGTCTTACTCTCATATCTCGTGGAACAATCGATATGCTTATAAGAAATTAGAATCTAATCAAAGTTACTTGCTTCACGAATGGACCCCCTACAGGGCACAGTTACCTTGGAGAATATGGACTGAGGAAGAGGTCATCTAGAAGGTTGACCTTATTGGGAATGACTGGGTTTGAGAATGATATTCTCTGTTGATGTGAATCAACAAGGATCAAATATGTTGATTGAGTCAATGATTGAGAGGCGGAATCAAACAATCAATGAACATTTAACACTTGAAATACTCATAAATGCACTTGTATTGATTATCTGAACTGTTACAAAGTAAATGCTAGGGTTTAGCAAGCTACAGTAACAATGCAAGACAACCTCGGATGAAACCAAGAATAAGAGGTGTCAAAAGTCAGGAGTTTTGAGTTACAAAGTCTAAAGTCTCAAAAGTCACCTCACATATGAGGTTTCTGATCTATTATAGGCTGACTTACAGCTTGTACAAAATGACTAAACTACCCTAACTGTACAGAATAGTTTGTCTTCGTACGCATTTGTTCTTAGTTATCCGCATTTGTTAATGCGGATGAGTAAGTCTTCATCAGCATTAGTCTTCTATCTTTCGCATTGGTGTTGGTCATCAGCATTGACAAATGCGGATGAACAAACACTGAGCGCATTTGTTACTGAACATCCGCATTGGTTAATGCGGATGAACAAAAGTCTTGTCCGCATTTGTCGGTTGTCCGCATTAGTTAATGCGGATGAACAAATACTTGTCAGCATTGTTCTTGTGCATCCGCATTAACAAATGCGGATAGCCGACACTTGTATTATTTCATCTTGTTGTAGTAACTTCTTGATCCGCATTTCTTCTTGGACTTGGGGAGATTTCCAGCAGAACAACCATCCACCTCTTGAATTGGCATGTATGATCCTTTCAGGGTCCAACAATACTCCCCCTAAGGATTATACAGCCTATGTACTTCAAGGGTTTAAGGGTGGATGAGGTTGTGAAGATTCTGCTGGGTCTTGTGCAGCAGGAGGATTAGTGTAGGAGGGATCCACAAGAGACTTGATCGTGTTGGAGAAATCTTGTGCTTCACGTAGTTTTTCCTTGTTCAGAACATGGATCTTCATATGTCTCATATTGTGCAATGCCTCAATAGGCATCTTCCTCAGAACATGGATCTTCATATGTCTCATATTATACAGCCTATGTTTTTTTTTTTAGATTTTTTTTTTTTTTTTTTGATTTTTGTGTTGTAATCAGTACAAGAAGTTGAGTTATATCTTTCTTTGGGATCATAACAATCATACCTTTCACAGATGCAAGCAATTTTTTATAAACCAAACATAATCATGAACCTATTAATTGCAGGTATGTTTGTCCTCTTAAACTCATGCTTGATTAATAGTTAGATGCCAGTGATTTTATCATGTTTTGAGTTGATTAGGTATTCAACATGTACCTCACACTCAATAACATGGCAAGGTCAACTGTCTGCATGTAATGCATGGTAGAACTTTCAACAGCTTACATGACAAGTTACTAAGTTATGACATCTCATTTACTTGATCCTCATTGGGATTCTTTTATTTGATCCTTTTATGAATTTGATCCACATTGGGATTCTTTTAACTTCACTTTGGAAGGTGATCTCTAAGGATTCTTTTCTTTCATTCTCTTTGGAATGTTTTTTTTTTTTTTTAAATTCATCCACATTGGATGTGTTCCACTTTGGGAATCTTTAGGATCGTAACATCAACACTATGTGCTTGTCACTCCAGGTCTTTGCTCAGCAAAACAAAGGAGGAACTGATGTGAGTAAAGGAGATTCATAAGTCATCATTACTTGGGGTGTTTAGGTTGCTACACACACACGCATTTAGATAAGTCATGCCTTACACATACTATGAGATGACAGCATCACAGTTGAAGACAGGCTTTAATTTATCACTGCATGTAGTTTCTTTCTCAAGTTGAGCCTACCAACATATCAAATAAGTCAAGTCAGTCATTTGAGTTTTCTAAATGAGCATAGTGAATGATATAGTGACTGTAATATATCATTTCCCATAGGTTAAATAGTATACTTCCTGATCTGATTTTTTAGATGTTGAATGTTTTTGTTGATTTTCATTTTACTCAAGATTAATCATGCCAATAGATTGGACTAGGAATTCAAATCTGGTTGGATCAAATGCCTTAGTAAATAAATCAGCTAATTGATGATCAGTGTGAACTTGCATCAATTTGATTAAACCTTTTTCAGCACAGTCTCTCAAAAAAAGTGGTATCTAATTTCAATGTGTTTCGTTTTTTAGTGTTGTACTGGATTATTTGTTATGAACATGGCTGTTGTGTTGTCAATATGAATTGGAGTGTGCAGAAAGTTAAAACCATAGTCAAGCATCTGGTTTTGAATCCAGAGAACTTGAGAACAGCATGCAGATGCTGCTATATACTCAGCTTCTGCTGTTGAGACAGATACATTGGTTTGCTTTTTGCACTGCCAGGATACCAGTCTGGGACCAAGAAATTGACACCCACCAGAAGTGGATTTTCTGTTGAAGTTGCATCCCCCATAATCACTGTCAGTATATGCATAGAGATTGAAATCTCCTTCCTTTGGATACCATAATCCAAGAGCAGGCTTGCCCTTGAGATATCTGAATATCCTCTTAACTGCATTTACATGAGATTCCTTAGGATCTGCTTGATATCTGGCACACCACAAACACCAAACATAATGTCAGGCCTACTGGCTGTTAGATACATTAGTGAACCTATCATAGAACGATAGTGAGTCTGATCCACTGATTTGCCTTCAGGATCTGGTCCAATCTTCACTTTGGTATCCACGGGAGTTCTGATGGACTGACAGTCAGCAAACTTGAATTTCTTCAGCATTGTTTCCACATATTTTGATTGATTGATGAAGATTCCGTCAGCTGTCTGTTGGACTTGTACTCCAAGAAAAAAATTGAGTTCTCCCATAGCACTCATTTGGAATTTTGAATGCATGAGATCTTCAAAGTCTTTGCACAGAGTCTGGTTTGTTGAGCCAAAGATGATATCATCCACATATATCTGAACCAGCAGCATATCCTTTCCTTTTCTTTTTCTGAAGAGAGTCTGATCAATTTTTCCTCTCTCATATCCATTATTAAGAAGGAATGATAAAAGAGTCTCATACCATTTCCTTGGAGCTTGGTGAAGACCGTACAGGGCTTTGTCTAGCTTGTATACCCTTTGTGGATATTCTGGATCTTCAAAGCCAGGAGGTTGACTCACATAGACCTCTTCAGAAATCTTTCCATACAAGAAAGCACACTTCACATCCATTTGATAAACAGTGAATTTCATGGATGCAGAATATGCCAGAAAGATTCTAATGGCTTCTAGTCTGGCTACAGGGGCAAAAACTTCATCATAATCGATTCCTTCTTCTTGTGTGTACCCCTGAGCTACTAGTCTAGCTTTATTTCTAATGACAATTCCCCTGTCATCAGTTTTGTTTCTGTACAACCATCTGGTACCGATAGGATATTGTCCTTCGGGAAGATCTACCAGTTGCCATACTTCTTGTTTCTTGAATTGCAGCAATTCTTCCTGCATTGCTTCAATCCAACTGTTGTCTTGAAGAGCCTCTTTGATATTTTGGGTACTGTTTGACATAAAAAGCATGAGAACAAGCAAATGTTGGCAATGCTTGATTGGCTCCTAGTCACCCTTTCATTTAGTTCACCAATGATGTCGTCAACAGGATGATTCTTGTGTATTCTTGTGGTTGGAATTGAGTCACCAGCAATGGTTACATCAAGATTGGAGACATTCAGTTCATCTTGGTGCGAGGCAACTTTTTCTTGTACTGTTGGGGAGTTGTGGAAGAAATCAAATTGTGTTGCAGTTCTTGCTTCAGTATCATCAGTGGGTTGATTACTTCCATCAGTTGAAGTTCTTTCAGTATCAACAGGAGGGATGACACGAGTTTGGGTGGTAACTTCTTCTTGAGTAGTTGTTTCAATAGATGGCATCTCTGATGGAGAGGGTGTTGTACTTGGACCATCCTCAATTGAAGCACTTTGATGTTGAACAGAGTGTCTGATAGGATCAGCTTGTAAAGGAACTTCTTCATTTAGTTGCTCAGAAGAAGTTGGAGGAATCATTGGAAAATCACTCCTTCTTTCTGATAATGATGAATGTACAGCTGGTTGTGGATTCCTGTAATTCTACCTCCTTGTGAATCTCCTCCAAATGCCACTGTCGTTCCTTGAATGTGCTTAAAATCATGAAGGAGGGAACGGTCTCCAGTCATGTGTCGGGAACATCCACTGTCCACATACCATATACTGTTGGACCTGTGTGAATGACCCTACAAGCACAGAAAGAACTAGTTAGAATGTGAAACCCAAGCCATGATGGTCTTGGGCTTACCGTTTCTATCCATGATAGTAACCTGTTGGTATTTTCCTCTAAACTGGGGCTTGGTGGTGGGATCATGCTTGATGTATTTCTGAAACTTGATTGGTTTGTTATATCAACTGAGGAATCAGATGACTATTCAAACCTTTGATCCCTGTTTCTTTTCAGAAACTGGATTCGTTTTTTATTATCAAACTTGTTTCTTGGATTGAGAAAATCATTAGTTTGTCTGACCACTTGATTTCTATATCTTTGACTTCTGTTTGACATTTTCAGATTTTTCATGTCATCATCAGATTTGGAAACTCTGTGATGAGATGACCATTGATTTTATGTTTATCAAACATGATTGGTGAGATAGGCTTGTTTTGGGGTATCCTCTTTCCCTTTTGATTGAAGAAACAGTCAGACGTGTTGTGATTTGTCATATTGCAGACAGAACAGTATTTGTTGAAATAACAGTTCTTGGTGGTGTGATTGTTCATGTCACAGATGGAACAGTATTGATTATAAAAGCATTTGTCTGTTCTGTGATTAGACCTATCACACACATCACAACGCATGTGCTTGTTTCTAGCCACTGATCCCGGTGTTGAGGATTTAGTAGCTTTGACAGATTTTGAATTTGATTCATTCCGAGGTTTTGATGAGAATGCCTGATCAGCCTTGTTGGTAGATTGTTTCACAACACTACTGACTCTTCTTTTCTTAGGCTGACCTCGCTTTCTCAATTGTTGTCTACATTCTTTTTCAAATTGATTAACATGCTCTTTGTTAAAAATATCTAAGCCAACTCCTTGCTTTGATTTTGAAGTTTGTGGGTCTGAGTGAATTCTAGTTTTTGTGACTCGAACAACTTTTCTTTTAATGGAAGGGGAATCGTTTTCTGACTTGCTTGAATTTTTTGGAGAGTTTGTCTCACTGTCAGATCTGCTTTCAGCAGTTAGATTCACCTTATTAGTTGTTATATTCTTTCCCTTGAAACTGCAGGGATGAATTTCACAAAAGGAACAACAGCCTTGGTGGGGCTAGTTGTTCTATTCACACTTACTGTCTTGTCTGAGCACTCCTTAATTTTAATGGGATGTCCTAACTTGATTTTATCCTCATTTGTTTCAATGTAAGCACTGGGTCTGTTTTGAGGATTGGTGACTTGATTTACCATTGTTTTAGGTTCAATAGTGTTAGGCTCATTTTCTTGTTGGAGTGAAACAGATTCAGGCATGACAGTATAGTTATCATTGTATGGTGGTGGACACGAGTTGTATCCAATACCTGACATGTCTTTGGGATCCTTTTGTGAGTCAAGCATTTCTTGCAGCTTAACTGATGACTGTTGAAACTTTTCTAGTTTCAACTCAGTAAGATTGAGTTCAGTTTTAGATTGAGCTAACTTTTCAGTCAGTTGCTCATTCTCAGCTGCAAGAGAGTACTTTTCACCATGCAATTTCTCAATGTCTGAGATGAGAGACTTAATTTTAATTTCAAAGCCTTTAATTTCTCTCTTAAGCATCTCAGATTTAACCTTTTCTTCTTTTATTTTATCAGCTAGTTTATGATTGTGCTCTCTATAACCTTGTACTTCATGAATGCATTTATCACTACAAAGGTTAGTTTTTACCTCAGTGGGTATGGGAGAAGGTCCATCATTGATGTGAGCCATGAGTGCATGATTTTGAAATTGAGGCTTCACTTCCTCTGCATACATGCTCCAGTCACATACTCCATCCTGCCTGATAACAAGAGCATTAGCTGATGGCTGATTGCTTCCATAAGCTTGATTGGTCAGTTGAGGTTGAGTCTTTGTGATTGTTGCTGATGATGATATTGTTGGTTATAACTGTTGGAGTGAAAGCTTGCAGATGGCTGTGATGATGACTGGTTTTGTGGAACCCTTTGAGTATTGTGGTTTCTTCTAGGAGCAGTACATTCTCTTGAGAAATGGCCAGTCATACCACAGTTAAAACACTTCACTTTTGATTTATCGTATCCAAGCTTGGTGTTTTCATTCAGGTGAAGCTTTTTACCTTTTCTGAAAAATTTCTTAGCTCTCATAGCTATCATTGCCATTTGCCATTGCAAATCCATTTCCTCTACATCATCTGGATCCATTTCTTCTAAGTCTTCTTGTATCAGATGTGCAGATGTGAGTCTTCCTCCCAAATAGGCTTCAAAGCTTGCAACAAAAGCATTGTAGGTTGCCTTTTGTTCTTCAGATTTTGGATCATCAGGGGTTGGTGTTGTTGGTAATCCTGATGAATGCCTTGTTGAAGCAGGTGGGGATAAGGTTGATGGCCTGCTTGGAGGTTGAGCTGCTATGAATCCAGTGGGTTTAGATTGATCCCTTGATGAGAGAAAGTCATCTTCTTCAATGATGAAGGCATTCTCAACAGAGTGAGAATCAGTTGGAAACTTGTAAGCCTCCACAACTTTGGGTCCTCCAAGGTTTCTGCTTCTCTCATCTAGTTCCAAAGCTTCAATCTTGGCAATCATAATATCTAGAGTTGTGCTCTCTAGATCAAGAGTGTTCTTTAGCATGGTTACATTTTGTTTCCAGTTTCTGGAAGGCTATGTAACATCTTCTTGTTTAACTCCTTTGACTTGTAGGTGACTCCCATAATCTCTAGATCATTCACCAATTGCACAAATCTATGCAACTGTTTAGAGATAGACTCCCCTTTTGAGTGATGGAATGTCTCATACTGATTCACAAGCTTGTCTTTGTTGATTTCAGCCACTTCACTGCTTCCTTCACACATGATTTTCAGGGCATCCCATACTGCTTTTGCAGTGCCATACTTTTCCAATCTCTTGAGCACATCCATTTTGAGTGCTTGAGTGAGTATGGAGTAAGCTTTGAGGTCAATCTTGATCTTCTTGTAATCATCGTCATCAAGAGTAAGGTCTTCAATAGGGATTCTTGCAGTCTTGTATAAAGCAGCTTGATCTGCAGATACTGTAACAGGGATGTGTGGGCCTTTGCAAATAGAGATCCAATAATCAGGATCAACACCTGTAACATAATTCATGAATCTGATTTTCCATTGTTTATATTCAGATTTATGCTTGAGCATGGGTGGTTTTGAAGCATGCCCAAGTTCAGAATAGTTATGTGAGTCCATGGTTAACTTTTTGTTTTAACTTGCTTAGATCTGGTTTAACTGATTTTATGTTTGATTCGTCCAAATAGTCCAAACTTAGTACTGTAACAAAGGATCTGCTGAGAATGTGTGTATTTCAGTGAGACTATTCTGAGTCTTGACTTTAGATGTTCTTGTTTTAATGAAAGTGCAACCTGAAACTGTTTTCGTTCGAAGAACAACTTTGGATGAACAGTAGCAGTTGAGTAGATCTGAGAGTATTTGGTTAGAATACTGAGAAGAGATGTTCGAAATCTCTAAGCAGCAACTCAAGCAACAGATCAATCGGGTTAAACACAGATCTGAGCGGATCTGGGTAATAACCGAGAGCCAAAGCTCTGATACCAATTGACTGGGTTTGAGAATGATATTCTCTGTTGATGTGAATCAACAAGGATCAAATATGTTGATTGAGTCAATGATTGAGAGGCGGAATCAAACAATCAATGAACATTTAACACTTGAAATACTCATAAATGCACTTGTATTGATTATCTGAACTGTTACAAAGTAAATGCTAGGGTTTAGCAAGCTACAGTAACAATGCAAGACAACCTCGGATGAAACCAAGAATAAGAGGTGTCAAAAGTCAGGAGTTTTGAGTTACAAAGTCTAAAGTCTCAAAAGTCACCTCACATATGAGGTTTCTGATCTATTTATAGGCTGACTTACAGCTTGTACAAAATGACTAAACTACCCTAACTGTACAGAATAGTTTGTCTTCGTACGCATTTGTTCTTAGTCATCCGCATTTGTTAATGCGGATGAGTAAGTCTTCATCAGCATTAGTCTTCTATCTTTCGCATTGGTGTTTGGTCATCAGCATTGACAAATGCGGATGAACAAACACTGAGCGCATTTGTTACTGAACATCCGCATTGGTTAATGCGGATGAACAAAAGTCTTGTCCGCATTTGTCGGTTGTCCGCATTAGTTAATGCGGATGAACAAATACTTGTCAGCATTTGTTCTTGTGCATCCGCATTAACAAATGCGGATAGCCGACACTTGTATTATTTCATCTTGTTGTAGTAACTTCTTGATCCGCATTTCTTCTTGGACTTGGGGAGATTTCCAGCAGAACAACCATCCACCTCTTGAATTGGCATGTATGATCCTTTCAGGGTCCAACAGGGAAGCACTATGAAGGAATTTATGGAAACGTTTGCAGCAATTCTGTAGCTTAAGACAACAGTTGAGGTTGCTCTTAAAGAAATTGAGTCGGAGAATAGAAGTAAAATATATATATATAATATATATATATATATATATATATATTATATATATATATATATATATTATATATGGAGGTACTGGACTTGAAGCTTATATTAAGGAGCTAGTGGAAGGAAAGCAGATTCGATAGCTGTTAGATAAACAGTTCATAAGACCTAGTATGTCATCTTGAGGAAACTTAATGCTCTTTGCAGAAGGAAAAATAGAATGCTCCAGTTATGGATGGACTATTAAGAGTTAAATAAAGTCACCAAGGATAAGTGATATCATCTTCCTAGAGATGATAACCTACTTAATCAATTTCGAGATGCTACCTACATCTTAATTGTTATCAGCCGTGTTTATAAGGAAAATGACATTACTCAAGTAACAGTTGAAACCAGATATGGCGAGTACGAAGGTTGTGGTCAAGCCCTTGTGGGAGGACCTACACATTTCACGGTATTCATGAATCTCATGGATAGGAATTGTAAGACATACTTAGACATGTCTGTCATCTTGTCACCTACTAATAAGCATGAGATTCGAGACAATTCGCAAAAATTTGGGGGCTATAAAATTCCGGGAAGAAGTAGAAACCCCATTGAGATGCGTCAATAATTAGGGTTAGGAGAAAGTTGTAAAAGGATTAACAAAAACTTGATTCATGTAGCTATACGACTAGCATCGTTATCCTTTCAGAAAAGCGGAATTCGTTTGGGCGCGTATAAGAATGTTCCAGATGTGTGTTGATGCAACGGTATAAAGCAACTTTCTAGTCGCCCGACGAAATTAAGAAAATAAATGGAGAGCTACATTAAGCATGAACTGGAAACTTCCATAAAATAAAAGGATGCACCTGGATACATTATCGATACGACACTACCAACTACACATCAGAATACTAGACCAAGCACAATAGGGTGATCGACAATCGGTAATGTCAACCGCGTTGGCAAGTGCGAATAGGAGGTCATCATCCGCATTGTCCTAAGACATCCATATTACCAAATGCGAGGGAACAAGTATTGACTGCATTTGTATCTACGTACCCTCGTCGACGGATACAAATAGCCTACAGTTAGGCTTTCCTTTTCTTACCTACACCGTATCATTTCTTGAACTTGTGATTCTACCAGCGTCAGTTCACGTGAATATGTATATATAGCACATCCCATTTCGAGGAGACTCTTGTCATGCGTCAGATAAGATGAACGGATCTACTCGAAGACTGAGGTTCTGATGTACAGAACCGTTCCGGAGAAGGATGCATACTAGAAGAAGCACATAGTGGAAGAAAGGACTTAACCCCTTAAGATGAAATCATAGAAGGAAGAGATCGAAGAAATTTTTCGGAAGGAAAGATTTTTTTTATACCAATACTGACAAGATCCTTTTATCACGATACTAAAATTTCGAGGATGAAATTTCTTAAAGGAGGGGAGAATGTAACACCTCTGAAATCCAGCCCAATTAGAAAGCCTAATGTATTATAGGACCCAATAAAGGTCCGGATTGATTTGGACTTACTAAAGAAACCTTGCAAAACGAAACTAGCCTTTTTGGGCCCAATAAGCCCAATAAGGGCCCGAACTTATTAAAAAGGCCCATTTAAGGCCCAAATACACGTTTAGGAACTAATTAAACAAGAAACCATGAAACAATGAATTATTAGGTGATTTGAAATAACTATTGAAAGATCCAAACTAAAAACAGATTCAGAACCCATACCGGGTAAAATCCGGCAATTTACCGCGTACTAACGTCTGAATTCCATCTGAATTCCTCATAATGGCTTGTCATCCAATCTAAATTCTTGTTAATGCTAAAAATATCATAAATAATTCTTGCTAAAAGATTTTTCATCAATCATGCATAAACAACAGAATTTCGTAAGTGAAACGCGAATACCGGTTTTCACCGGCATTTAACTAACGTCTGTTATGACAACCAAGTCTCGTAACTCTGTAAATATTCATCTAATCATTTTTTATTATCATAACATATTAAATTTGGTGAGCGATACGTTGCCCGGAATAAATGCGTTCCGAAACGCGACCGTGACGCGAACCGGGTTACGATCAGGTCAAACCCGGGAATTCATCAGATAAGGTTTTAACGTGACCGACCTGGGAAGTTAATGAACAAAATATCATTTTTATACATAATTGCATATATTTTAATACCAAACTGTTAATGATAACGCTCATTCGATAAAAACGCGTAAAACCGTTAAACGTGTTAAATACGCGTCAAATTACAACCTCGTTTAATTATTCGGTATGTTTTTAATATAATAAAATTATTAATCTTGGAATATTTATAAAGTTTTGTATATCCGAATCTAACGGGAAAAGAAAAGTTTAACGTTGCGTGAAAATTTAATCGAACGTGTACGAACCGACCCGTATTTGAACCCGTTTCCTTAACCCTAGTATATAAGCTCATTTTCACCATTTTAGGGTTTTAGACAAACATTTGGGCAGAAAGAGAGGGTGGAATTCACGGCCACCTCTCTCCTTCTCATCTCCGGCGAAGTTCCGGCCACCGGCGGCGATTCCTGCGACGCCCCGGTGAGTACCATATATCAAATCGAAGCTCCCGAAAAGACGAACACTGATGGTGGTGGTGATTTCTTCTGATTCGCAACGAAGAGGAAGTTATGGATGAGAGAAGAAGGAGTGGCGGCTAGGGTTCCGGCGAGGTTCCAGCAGCTGCAGCCGGCGAGTGGCGGCGAGTGCTACCCATGCTCTTCTTCCTCTCGACGAGGCCTTTCCAATGGTGGTAGCCTAGTCTTCTAACTCGCAGCAGTTTGAAAAGATATGGCCGGTTGAAAGTGGCGGCAGCTGGGTTGGTTCAAGGGCTGTGTTGGTCGTGATTGTGGCTGTGGTTTGCGGCTGTGATGAGGGATGTGCCTGCTACGGTGGTGTTGTTGGTCGACATGGGTTCGATATTGGTGCTAGTCGTCGATGGTGGTCGCGTTGTGGTGGTTGTAGCTGCGGTTAAGGTGATGGTGGTGGTGAGGGCAGTGTGCTGCGATAGGCTGCTGCAATAGGTAATAAGCTATTGCATGTGACGGTTGTGGAGTTGGATGCCGATGGTAATGGCTGCGGTAGGCTGTGGAAATGGCGTTAGGCTGCTGCGAGGTGGTTGTGATGATGATGTTGGGGCCCGGTGATGGCGGTGATGTTGGAGGTTGATGGTTGTTGGCTGCGATTGTGGCTGTGGTTGTTGTTGTTTTTGGTAATGGAGGTGTAAACCGAAGGTGATGATGTTGGTAAAGGCTAGTGGTGGTGATCTAAGGGTACTCTTGTGGATGCATGTTAGATTCAAGGCAAAAACCGAGGTGTTTGGTAACGTATGTTGAGATTATGGTTGCGTTTGGGTATTAGATAACAATATACTAGTGTTTGTATATAATTTTGGTACGTTTTGGTTAGGTAAAACATCGGTCAAAGATGGTCAAACTTGGTCAACAAGCGGACAACGGAACGCGAACACGATCAGATCAAGAGCAATTCGAGTGGGTTAGTGAACGTAACCGAGTGAAAGGTATAATCGCACACGCAACGTAATTGAAATTGAATTATAAATTGCATGTGTGTTGTTTGAGCTTTATTTATATAAAATACGAGAATTATAACGTAAATGAAAAATCACTTGATATAATTATCTGATTTAAATGGATAGTTCGGGCTCAAGATTTAGATAGCAACTTTAATTACTAGAAGTCAACCTCGATAAAATATATGAAACATTAAGTTTTGGGAAGTGGTTATAACATGCCATTGATTAAACAAATAATTTGATTTCATGTCACGTTAAATCCTTACAATACTTCGGGATGTAAAATTGCATACAAAAAGATATATTTGTACAATAGATACATTAGGTTAACCGATGTTCACGCATACTTAATTATGGCAAATGGGCTTATAATTCTATAATGATCCATTATCTTGTCGTTATTAGTAATTGGCCATCACATTGTTATTGACATAAATAATAATTGTAGCACTCTTTTTATACAAATTATCATCAATCAAGTTAACAAATATGATATAAGCGCGAGCATTATAAACATCGTTTGAAGCATTATATATTACTTACATTGTTAATGCAAGTTATTTACAAAGATTTGGAATCCATGATATGAACTGATTTTTCGACATTCTTCATACTAAGACACAATTCTTGATTAAATGCATAAATCAACCTAATGTACACGAATCAACTCCTGACAATTAATAAATACGCAAGACGCTAAGATACACTAAGGATACTAATCACCAACCTTAAGTCAACTAAAGGGCTCAACCGCACGCATGTAATAACATCATGCTAATTCTAAACGTGAATCTTATATGTTCTTGTTAGGAATTGCTTTGTTGGTGATCATCACTTTTCTTTATCAAGCTCTGAAATTATATAAGGATACCAGGTGAGTTCTAGTGATCCCTTTTTACTTACTGTTTTTGGGATGGAACATGCTCTTTGTTATGAACTATGATTGTGCTTTATTTGATGCTTGTATGTGGGACTTTTTGGATACCTACTAATACTTATGTCATGATCATTAATTCTTTTGTGAACCGCTTGTTTTATGTGAATAGATCTATTTGGGGAATCCCCCACGCACAGTGGCTCCCGCTACAGGGAGGTACCCCACTGAGATCCTAAGGGGTCGTTTGTGGCATGTAACAGGTTTTGAATAAGAAACTATGGTGAACCATCCTAGCAGGAATGGTTCACTGGTTTGAGGCTTGGTTCCTTCCTTCGGGAATATCCGGTAAAACACAAGTTTAGAAGAGGCCAACCGGGGACCAAGTGCAGGGTTGATTGTGATACCCCACGATGACTGATACTAAAAATGATGCTTTTAAAATCAAATGAGATTTTTCATAAGCTTTTACACTTGATTCTAAACTTTTAAATGTGGACTTTCAGAGTCCCTTCTGTTTTAAGACTTAAAGCACATATGTTTTGAAAGACAACTAATGAATTTTAAAGAGACTTTTGTTTTCTGAAACTTTAACCACTTGAAATCACCAACTTTATGTTGACCCAAAATCTTTTTGAGCATGTCTTCAGGTACAGCTAGGGAGAATAGTTGAGCTATAGAAGTTACCCAAATCCGAAGCAAGATACGAGGGTAGAGGTTAAAGACAAAGGTTGAGCTTAGAAGCCTTAGTTACTGAAGCTTCAAGAAATATTCACCGAGAGATTGATCACGACACCTATAGACTGTAGATTTAGGCACCTTATGAATTGAAACAAAGCCAATATTCTAATGTAAATGTTGAAAGTTGTATTGTATTAAACCATTTAGTTTCCGCTGCACTTTGGTTGTTGTTTACTAATCGTGACGTCCCGCCTCTCTGGGCCCGGGGTGTGACAGATTCCTCCTTTAACGCTTCACTTTGAGCTTCTTTCAGCCTTGCAATTAGGTCAGTGTACACACTTATCCTTAAAGCTCGTACATGAAGAGGTTTTTCTCTCTCCTTTCTGCTCAAAGCATCTGCCACCACGTTGGCTTTACCGGGATGATAACGGATTTCACACTCATAGTCGTTTAACAGCTCAACCCATCTTCTTTGACGAATGTTTAGCATCTTCTGGTCGAGAATGTGTTGCAAACTTCGATGGTCAGTGTAAATGATGCACTTCGTGCCATAGAGGTAGTGCCTCCACATTTTGAGAGCAAACACCACGGCACCTAATTCCAGATCGTGCGTAGTATAGTTCTTCTCGTGATCATTTAGCAGTCTAGATGCATAGGCAATGACCTTGTTGCGTTGCATTAGCACGCATCCTAACCCTTGACGCGAGACATCACAGTAGACTACGAAGTCTTCGACTCCTTTGGAAGGGCCAAAACAGGTGCACTGCACAACTTTTCCTTAAGCGTCTCGAATGCTTCATCTTGCTCTTGTTCCCACATAAAGGTTTTGTTCTTCTTAGTCAGTGTGGTCAATGGTTGCACAATGCGCGAGAAGTCCTTTATGAATCGTCGGTAGTATCCGGCCAATCCTAGGAATTGCTTAATCTCAGTGGGAGCCTCAGGAATCTTCCAATTCTTTATAGCCTCTATCTTGGAAGGGTCAACTTGAATTCCATTCTCATTCACTATATGCCCTAAAAATTGGATCTCTCGCATCCAAATTCACATTTTGAAAATTTAGCAGGAGAAGGATTAACTGGAATGGAAAAGCGATTTGAAACAGGAAATGATGGTACATATAAGTGCGAAAGGAGAACTTGGGTGCCAAAGCATGGGGGAATTCGGGAGGTAATTCTCAATAAAGCCCACAAATCTAGGTATTCAGTTCACCCTGGGAGTGATAAAATGTACCAGGATTTAAAGGCACTTTTCTGGTGGCCTGGAATCAAGATATCAATCGCTATGTATGTCGGAAAATGTCTAAACTGTGCCATGGTAAAAGCGGAAAACCAAAAACCGTCAGGGACGTTACAGCAGCTAGAAATCCCAGAATGGAAATAGGATAACGTCACGAAGGAACAAGGCGAACCAGAAACCAACCACCTACTCCTCCAGGGACTCCCATCGTGTGACGCCCTAAACCCGGCAGGGCACCGGAGGCACGTCATGCAGTTGGATTAATATTTTAAACACAAATCAGAGCTTTCTATTTACAGTGGAAGACTTTAAATACTATTATATATTAACCCAACTTTTTAGAACATTTTACATATGATTGTATTTAATTATACATCGCCCTATTTACATTATTAACAAGCCCTAAATCCTATGCCAGCAACTGCTCCGGGATAGCATCCTCGTTCAGCTCATACTTGTTTTCCTCTATTATCAGAAGATCCCTCCTTACCTAGCACACACAACATACTCAAAACATCAGATAAACTGGTGAGTTCTAAATTTTTCATTAAAACGTTATCAACACATTTACACACATCAAAAGTCACATATTGGCAATATTATAATAATCAACTTTTATCATTACTTTGTCCCACTGGACCTTGCCCCATCGAACATCGGTTGCCCACATTTAGCAACTACCAGTTCTCATACCTAGTAACATCGGTTGCCCACATCCAGCAACTACCCGTTACTATACCCAGAAACGTCGGTTGCCCACATCCAGCAACTACCAGTTTCCCATACCCAGTAACATAGGTTGCCCACATCCAGCAACTACCCATTACTATCTCTCATCCAGTAGGATGCCAATTAATCATCTAGGGTCGTCACCACAAGATGTTCACAAAGCTGAGTGATCATCATCACTCCTATCAAACTGTACAGTTTCACACCCAGGCATCTTACCCTAACTGGCCTATTGAGATTTACATCACATTACCATTTCAAAAACATTTCTTTTACTTATTGCCAATATTATCACATTCATTTACACCCCACACATTCTTTCTTTAGCACCAGTTTTAACATATTTTCATTAATCATTACACCCCATCTGACCCATTGGAATCATTACCATCACGTAATGATTAACAATGTTCAGATAACCATCTTTTACACTCTACCTGACCCACTGAAATCATCACCATCACGTAGTGATTAACAATATTCAGGTAACCATTTATTACACCCACTTTCCCCCTAACAGCTTTACAAACTGTTAGAAACATATCAACATCACTGTCACAATTCTGGTACTAAAACATTCAGTTCATTTATCATTGTATGTGTGCTAGCCCAAATGTTAAAACCAAACATTTGAAAAGGGCTTAGAACTCACCTTATCAACTTCCTCACCAGTCTACACAACCCATGTACACAAGGTAACTAGTCCTTCCTCTGATCAAGGTATATCTAAAGCAATAAACCTTGATTCAGTAAACTTATTCTCAAACAGGGCCCACATACGATTGAACACTTTATGCGAATGAGCAATCATGCGACTGGACCTGTGCGGATGAACCATGCGACTAAACCTTCAGTCGTACGACTAGCGATTCATTCGCACGATTGAGTTCTCATTCGTATCCAGTGTTCACTCGTCTTCATTCGGACTTCCAACCAGGCGACTGGGTTCCAATCGCACGACTGAACCTCCATTCGCACTCAGTCGCACGATTAGACTCTTATTCGTACGACTGAGGCATACGATTGAGCCCATTCGCCTGAAACGAATTAGCAGCTGTGTTCTTGATGTTTTTGATCCAAACTCACTCAAAATTTGAGTTTTAACCATCCAAATCATACCATATTCAAAACAGATCCTATACACATCGTTTACAATGGTTTCGGACCATTATTTCATCAATACTTCACAAAAACTTGGATTTGAATTCCTAGATTTTAAATTCAGAAATGAACCAGACCAATTTACTGATTTAAACAGGTTATTGGATCAAATTCAATCATACACACAGCTTATAACATCTCTAGATTAATCCGTGATGTTCAAAACTCACCAAAACGGAGTTTCGCCTAGTCAATTGGCAAGAACAGGGGTGTTTGGGTATGAAGAGGACAAGAAAAGAGAGTGGATGCAGATAGAAATCTGCCCTTGAACCCCTTGCACCGCTCTACTTATTCATACACTCAACTTAACCGCCTCACCTTCAGTCGCACGATTGAACCTTTCGTACGACTGAACCGTGCGACTGAAGCTCATACGCCTACTATTCGTACGACTGAGTCTCAATCGCACGTAAGGGGTGCGACTGAAGTTCATTCGCATATGACTTATGCGACTGAACACTTAAATACTCAAACAACTCAACTTAATTTAATTAATTGTAACTATAATATAATTTACAAGTCCGGATTTAAAAACAAGATGTTACAACTCTCCCCCCCCCCCTTAAATAGGTTTCGTCCTCGAAACCAACTATTCAAACAACTGGGGATAATCTCTCTTCATCTCATCTTCTGATTCCCAAGTGAAATCAGATCCCTTTCTATTCGACCACTGCACTTTAACTAACTCAATAGTTTTATTCCTCAGCCTTTTCACTTTTCTGTCTACTATAGCAGCAGGTTTCTCAACATAGTTCAATTTATCATCCACCTCTATATCATCTAAAGGCACATAAGCATTCTCATCGGCCAAACACTTGCGTAACTGTGACACGTGAAAAGTTGGGTGGATTCCTTGCAATTGATCAGGCAATTCTAGTTTATAAGCCACTTCTTCAATCCGTTCTATAATTCTAAATGGTCCTATAAAACGAGGACTTAACTTTCCCCTCCTTCTGAACCTGATAATTCCCTTCCAAGGAGATACTTTCAACATAACTCTATCTCCTATTTCAAACTCTATATGCCTTCGCCTTTTATCTTCATAAGACTTTTGTCGATCCTGAGCTGCTTTAAACCGAGCTTTGATCTGATCCAGTTTCTCATTTGTAGCCTGTACAATTTCCAAACTGCCCAACTCTTTCTATCCAACTTCTCCCCAGCATATCGAACTCCTGCACTTTCTTCCATATAACATCTCATAAGGGGCTCTCCCAATTGTAGAATGATAAATGTTATTGTAGGAGAATTCAACTAATGGCAGATGACTATCCCAGCTACCACCGAAATCTACAACACAAGCTCGTAACATATCTTCAACTGTTTGGATAGTTCTTTCAGTCAACCCGTCAGTTTCTGGGTGAAAAGACGTGCTGTGTAACAGTCGAGTACCCATATCTTCATGAAATTTTCTCCAAAATCTCGAAGTAAAACGTGTATCTCTATCTGACACAATAGATAAGGGTACTCCATGACGGGCAATAATTTCTAGAATAAATAATTCTGCTAATTTCTCAGAGTTATACGTCTCCTTGATTGGTAAGAAATGCCCGCTACGTGTTAGTCTATCCACTATGACCCAAATGGTATCATAACCTTTAGCTGTACGCGGAAGCTTGGTTATGAAATCCATTGTCAACTCTTCCTACTTCCATTTTGGTATCTCTAAGGGTTAAGGCTTACCATATGGCTTTTGATGCTCAGCTTTGACCTGAAGACACGTCAAACACTTATTCACATATTGCATCACATTAAACTTCATACCGGGCCACTAATATTCTTGTTTTAAATCTTTGTACATCTTAGTAGCACTAGGGTGTATAGAATATCTGGATTTATGGGCTTCATCTAGAACTAACTCTTTCATCTTAATCGGAATCCACATACGACCACATTTTGTCTTAACCCCAAAACTATTTTCTTCTAGATCTTTTGTTTGACCCTTCATTCGTTCCCGCTTCACGTTCTCTTCTTTTAATGCTTCTAATTGAGCTTCTCGTAACTGATGCATAAAATCTGGGGTTATCACTAACTTGTATGACTTAACTCGAATTGGAGGGTGTTCATTCTTTCTGCTTAATGCGTCAGCAACCACATTTGCTTTACCAGGATGGTAAAGTATTTCATAATCATAATCTTTCACCAACTCTAACCATCTTCGCTGTTGCATGTTCAATTCCTTCTGATCAAAGAAATATTTCAAACTCCTATGATCCGTGTAAATCGTACATTTCGTCCCATATAAGTAATGCCTCCATATCTTTAAGGCAAATACCACTGCTGCCAGTTCTAGATCATGCGTCGGATAATTCTTTTCATGTTCTTTCAATTGTCTGGAAGCATAAGCAATCACTCGTCCCCTCTGCATCAATACACAGCCTAAACCTTGATACGAAGCATCTGAATAAATCACCAAATCTTCATTTCCATCTGGCAACGACAGCACTGGTGATTGGGTTAATTTCTGCTTCAGTTCTTGAAATGCATTTTCTTGTTCTGGTCCCCAAACGTATTCTTCATTCTTCCTCGTCAGTTTCGTTAACGGGGATGCGATTTTGGCAAAATCTTGAATAAATCTTCTATAATAACCAGCCAGACCCAAGAAACTGCAGACCTCAGATGGCGTATTTAGAGGACTCCACTTCACTATTGTTTCAATCTTAGTAGGGTCTACTAAAATCCTTCGGCATTGATTACATGTCCTAAAAACTGTACTTCCCGCAACCAAAACTCACACTTATAAAACTTTGCATAAAGCCTTTCTTTTCTCAATCTTTCCAACATTTCACGAAGATGGCAAGCATGATCTCCCTCATTCTTCGAATAGATCAGTATATCATCAATAAACACAATTACTGATCGATCTAGCATTGGCTTGCACACCCTATTCATCAAATCCATAAAAGCAGCAGGGGCATTTGTCAACCCAAAAGACATAACCAGAAATTCATAATGACCATAACGTGTGCGAAACGCTGTCTTAGGTATATCTTCTTCCTTGACTTTCAACTGATGATATCCCGAACGAAGGTCTATCTTAGAAAACCAACTGGCTCCCGGTAGCTGATCAAACAAATCATCTATTCATGGGAGTGGATACTTATTCTTTATTGTCAACTTGTTTAATTCTCTGTAATCAATACACATACGCATACTCCCATCTTTCTTCTTCACAAACAATACTGGAGCACCCCACAGGGAAGAACTGGGTCTAATGAAACCTCTTTCTAGCAAGTCTTCAGTCTGCTTCATTAACTCTTTCAATTCTGATGGAGCTAATCTATAAGGTGGCTTATCAACTGGCTTAGCACCCGGAACCAGATCAATTCTAAACTCAACTTCACGATCTGGAGGAATACCCGGTAATTCCTCTGGAAACACATCTACAAAATCTCTAACCACAGGAATGTCCTTTATCTTTCTTACAGGCTTTTGAGAATCAATTACATATATCAAATAACATGCACACCCGCGGCTCATTAACTTATCAGCTTTTATCATAGATATTATTTTCACAGTTGACTCCTCTCTATCACCATATATATTAATAGTTTTCCCATCTGGTGCTCTTAATTGAACTAACTTTTTATTACATACAATATGGGCTTCATGGTTTGCCAACCAATCCATACCCAAAACTACATCAAACCCTCCTAATACCATTTGATATAGTTTAACTGGAGGCTAGATTTCTGAATTTGGAGATGAAGGGCCCGAACTATACAGAATACATCAACCAGTTCCTTGCATTGTCCCGACTGGTACCACACTTGGTGATGCCAGAATCCAAGGGCGTGGCCCGCTTCATCTGGGGGTTACACCCAAGGGTGATGAGCATGGTTCGGTCATCCAGGCCAACAACCATACAGGTTGCGGTCGACTTTACCAGTAGTCTGACCGACGACCTAGTTAGAGCTGGGTGGACTGAATATGGGAAAACTGAGGACAAGAAGAAGGCTGTGGAAGAAAAGAGGAAGTGGTTTGATACTAGGAAGATGGTCTGAATTCGTATAAATGGTTTAATACAATCTCGGATTTGTGATTCTACCAGCGTCAGTTCACATGAATATGTATATATATAGCACATCCCATTTTGGGGAAACTCTTTTCATGCGTCAGATAAGATGAACGGATCTACTCGAAGACTGAGGTTCTGATATACAGAACCATTCCGGAAAAGGATGCATACTAGAAGTAGCACGTAGTGGAAGAAAGGACTTAACCCCTTGAGATGAAATCATAGAAGGAAAAGATCGAAGAAATTTTTCGGAAGGAAGTTGAGAACTAAAAAGTAGGCTTTGAAAGCTGAAGACCTTTGTGTGTGACCTAATCTCTCTATTCTTAGAAATCATGAAAACTTCTTAGTCTTAGCTTCATAGAAATGATCTTGCGATGCCTAGATATTCATCTGTACTCGTTTGGAAAACCCAAATCCTTTTTGATTGAAACGTTTAACCTATTGTATCACGACTATCCTGTCTAATTAATGGCATTCACGCTAATATCCTCTTCTTTTCAATCATTCTTAAGATTCTCAGTGAGGACGGTAACGCCGTTGGGATTTTGGTAATCGTCTCCTTGCTAGATCTATTTTGTAGGTCGGTGTATTGATCTATAGTGGAGAGTCTCTTCTTTTTAATTCTGTATGATTGTTAAATGATCTGATTGTGAAGCCAAAAACCTATTCATAATTTGACTCACTGATCCTGTCAAGTATGATTCTAACATTTGAATAGTTACTTTAATCCAAATCAAACCTGATTATTTGACACATAATCATCAACATTTGTCCCGGGATGCTTAGCTAAATAACTTTAAATCATCAAGATTTATACTATGAGTGTATCACACTCGGAAACAATGTTTGCGATACTAAAATTTCAAGGACGAAATTTCTTAAAGGAGGGGAGAATGTAACACCTCTGAAATCTAGCCCATTTAGAAATCTTAATGTATTATAGGAACCAATAAAGGTCCGGATTGATCTGGGCTTACCAAAGAAACCTTGCAAAACGAAACTAGCCTTTTGGGCCCAATAAGCCCAATAAGGGCTCGAACTTATAACAAGGCCCATTTAAGGCCCAAATACACGCTTAGGAACTAATTAAACAAGAAACCATGAAACAATGAATTATTAGGTGATTTGAAATAACTATGGAAAGATCCAAGCTAAAAACAGATTCAGAACCCATACCAAGTAAAATCTGGCAATTTACCGTGTACTACGTCTGAATTCCATCAGAAATCCTTAAAATGGGTTGTCATCCAATCTAAATCATTGTTAACCTTAACTAATATCATAAATAATGCTTGCTAAAAGATTTTTCATCAATCATGCATAAACAACGGAACTTCGTAACTGAAACGCGAATACCGGTTTTCACCGGCATTTAAATGTCATCTAATACGTCTACCGAGCCTCGTAACTCCGTAAACAATTATCTAATCATTGTTTATTATCATATAGTATTAAATTGGTGAGTGATACGTTGTCTGGAATAAATGCGTTCCGAAACGCGACCGTGACGCGAACAGGGTTATGATCAGGTCAACCCGAGAATTCGTCAGATAAGGCTTTAACGTGACTAACATAGGAAGTTAACGCTCAAAATATCATTTTAATAATTGATTGCATATAATTCGATACCAAAATGATAATATTAACGCTCAATTGATAAAAACGCGTAAAACCGTTAAACGTATTAAATACTCGTCAATCTACAACCTATTTTAATCATTCGATATGTTATAAATAAAATAAAATTATCAATCTAGGAATATTTATGACGTTTTCTATACTGAAATCTAGCGAGGAGCGAAGTTTTAACGTTACGTGCAATTTAACCGAACGTGTTACGAACCCATTCACTTAACCCCCCTATATAAACAAGATTTTCTCATTTCTAGGTTTCAAAAACCATTTTAAGGTAGAGAGAGTGAGTTTGAACCACGGCCCATCTCATCCCCCCCTCTCTCGGCCGACCACCGGCCACCGGCGGCCGATTCCGGCGAGTGCCGGTGAGTAGCACATGAATCCTCGCTCCCCTTGACGCCCTGATCACGAAAACAACCTCGATTTCTCCTAGAATGCAGCACATCAACGGGAATCGAAGACGAAAGAGGCGGTTGCAGGTCGGTTCGGATGTTGGCGGTAGTCGATGGTAGCTGTGGGTGGTGTCGCGATAACGAAGCCGCAGTGATGGTTGTGTGGTGGTGCGGCATTAGCAGTCACGTGACCTGGCTAGGGTTTCGTTCAGAGGTCGCTCGTGGTCGTCGAGGCTGTGTCTTGTGGCGGTCGGCCGTGGGTGAAGACGGGGATTGCGGAGATCGACCGCAATAGTTGCGATGTGGATGATGGGGTTCAGGTGGTGATGTCGAGGGTTGCTGGAAATCGGATTTTGAGGCGGTGGTGTCGGGTGTGGCTGCTGATTGTTGGTTGTGGTGACTGCCGGTAACGGTGATAGTGTTGGTCGCGGTTGTGGCTGTTGATTGGTTGTGATGGTGATGGTTGTCGATGGTCGTGGCTGTTGGAGTTGTTAGAAGAGGTCGACCGAAGGTGGTTTGGACGTTGATGGCAGGGCAGATGGTGCTGCGGCGGTGATGGTGTCAGCTGTGGGTTAGTGGTCATTTCCGGTGGTGGATAAGGCGATGGTTACATTGACCATACTGATTCGTATTGGTTGTGGTCGAGTTGGTGGTGGTTGTTAGTTGTGGTTCATGGTTGTAGCTCGCGATAGTGGTAGTGGTGATAGCATGTGGTGATTATGGTTTAGGCTGTCGGTTGGATTGGTTAATTGTGGTGGTGTTGGGCTGTTAGCTATGTTGGTGATGGACTGTCAATGGTGGTAAGATGGGAGCCGTCAAAAGAGTTGTGACTGTGGTGGTTATCGGATGGTAAAATGGTGGCGCATGTGGTAACAAATGGTGGCAAGGGTTGCGAGAGAACTGTTCGGTAACGTGTGATGTGAATTTGGTTGGGTTTAGGTGGACTATGCTATTGTGGTGCTTACACACGATTTTTGGTACAATTGTTTAGGTTAAACTTCGGTCATCTGTCGGTCAAAGCTAGTCAAACTTGGGCAACGGACGTTCAACGCAATGCGAGTCGATACGAATGTTCAAGAGTGCGAAGCGAATCGATAGGTATAACGTGCATATAAACATGTTTATAATTAAAAGACATGTGTGTTGAGCTTAGAGCACATAAAAATCAGCTAGTCTATAAATGGTTATGAATGAATACGTAAATTTGAAAGAATGTAACCAATTGCATAAAGTGAAACAACTTTGGTAACGTTATTACATGATTAAAGATGTTAAAAACGTATAACAAGTTAACTAATATCGTGTCGTATATAATCCTTAAAAGGCGTCAAGATGATTACAAATGTATATATTTATGCAATAGATATTTAGGTTAACTGACATCTACACGTCTTGTTTAACGTAAAAGATCTGAAATGCGATGATGATCCATTATCTTGTTGTTATTAATAGTTAGTCATCTCATTGTATTTTTGAAATAAATATTAATTGTAACACTCTTTTTATACAAAACATCGGAAACTATCATCAATAATTGGATTATTTTGCGTCACCAAGTTAACAAATATGATATAAACTTGAACATTATAAACATCGCTTGGAACATTATATATTACTTGCATCGTCAACGCGAGTTATTTTTAAAGATTTGGAATCCATGATATAAACTGATTTTCTACATTCTTCATGCTAAGACTCAATTCTTGATTAAATACATTAACTAACCTAATGTACACGAGTTAATTCATGACAATTAACAAATACACAAGAAGCTAAGGATGCTAATCACCAACATTAATTAAACTAAAGAGCTCAACTGCACGGATGTAATAACATCATGTTAATTCTAAACGGGAATCTTACATGTTCTAGTTAGGAATTGCTTTGTTGGTGATCATCACTTTTCTTTATCAAGCTCTGAAATTATATGAGGATACCAGGTGAGTTCTAGTGATCCCTTTTTACTTACTGTTTTTAGGATGGAACATGCTCTTTTGTTTATGAAATATGATTGTGCTTTATTTGATGCTTGTATGTGGGACTTTTGGATACCTGCTGATACTTATATCATGATCATTAATTCTTTTCTGAACCGCTTGTTTTATGTGAATAGATCTATTTGGGGAATCCCCCACGCACAGTGGCTCCCGCTACAGGGAGGTACCCCACTGAGATCCTGAGGGGTCGTTTGTGGCATGTAATAGATTTTGAATAAGAAACTATGGTGAACCATCCTGGCAGGAATGGTTCACTGTTCTGAGGCTTGGTTCCTTCCTTCGGGAATATCCGGTTAAACACAAGTTTAGAAGAGGCCAACCGGGGACCAAGTGCAAGGTTGATTGTGATACCCCACGATGACTGATACTAAAAATGATGCTTTTAAAATCAAATGAGATTTTTCATAAGCTTTTACACTTGATTCTAAACTTTTAAATGTGGACTTTCAGAGTCCCTTCTGTTTTAAGACTTAAAGCACATATGTTTTGAAAGACAACTAATGAACTTTAAAGAGACTTTTGTTTTCTGAAACTTTAGCCACTTGAACTCACCAACTTTATGTTGACTCAAAAATCTTTTTGAGCTTGTCTTCAGGTACAACTAGGGAGAATAGTTGAGCTATAGAAGATACCTAAATCCGAGCCAAGAAGTGAGGGTAGGTGTTGAAGGCAAAAGTCGAGCCTAGAAGCTTTAGTTACTGAAGCATCAAGAAACCTTTACCAAAAGATTGATCATGACACCTATAGACTGTAGAATTAGGCACCTTGTGAATTGAAACAAAGCCAATATTCTGATGTAAATGTTGAAAGTTGTAATGTATTAAACCATTTAGTTTCCGCTGCATTTTGGTTGTTGTTTACTAATCGTGACGTCCCACCTCTCTGGGCCCAGGGTGTGACAGATTGGTATCAGAGCCAAAGGTTGTAGCGAAGTAGGTCTGCTTCGCGAGACCTAAACTACAACCATATGAACCTCATAGGACCACCTTAGTAAGATGACTCTTCTGAGCTTTGCTGAACCAAGGGTGTAGAAATGTGGGTTTTGCTTTGCAATACCTAAGCTGTAACCATAAATAGGACCAGCCTAGTAGGTTGTTTTCATGACCCAGTGATCCAAAGTTTGCAGCAAGAATAGGTTTCCTTAAGAACACCCTTCTTTAGCCTGGATACCTTAAGGATTTCATATATCCCATTAAGAATTCTCTACCCTATAAGAAACCTTGATACATTAGGGATTTCATATATTAACCATGGTACCTTTTTGTTTGTTCTGCTCCCTAGGATAGCATGTACCTGAATGCTCATTTATTGCTTGATTTGCTGAAACTTACTTCGAGACAATTTCTGGGTTAACTTGAATGATTAGCATAGTTGGAATCTAAGTGTGCTTAATTGCAGATGATGACTAAATGAAAATTATTAACTCCAGGACCTAAATACACAAAACTTGGAACTTATGATGGGAATGACTAGAATGATAGTGTAAGGTAAATTGACGATAACGGGTGCACACGTAATGGTGAATTTACAGGTACCCTTGAATTCTGGTGGGCCCTATCATGTAAACTAATATCAATGTATAACAATTAAAGAACCAATAAATGCAAGACTTAAATGCAAATATTCGGAACATACTCAATGACTACACGTTCAAAACTTTCATGTTGGGCGAAAACCATTTGACACTTGAAGAGCTACCAAGGACGATGTTGCAGTAACTATTCCTTTCTCTTCTTCTCTTTTCTTTTATTCTACTCTCCTATTGGAATTATAATGATAAGACCATCAGACTCTAAAGATCATTAAATGATGTTCTCAAACTTAACTAGTCTCGTGCTGAGTATGGCACTTCACCTTGTTATGCGTGTACTTTAGCCATACTATTTGAGCGATGCCTAAAAATTCCTTCCTACCCAACAATGAATTCTTCAAAACTTCCTTAACATAGAGGAAGACTCTCTAACAAGGCTTGTGCAACGGATAACATACAGGAGTAATAAATTTTCAAGAAACGCCTCTTGTGGTCAATGACATAGAAGACTTGTCACTTCTTTCTTTCTTAGCAGTTCACACTTCATAGGATCTTCCGGATTCTAGAATTCCTCTAATTATTTTCTCAAAGCCTTTGAGGAATATGACTTCTCTCTACCTATTCATTGTAGTGGAACCACCTAACTCAAAGGAACATTCTTAATATCAGCTCCGATTGTGATTGATAATCACCTTTCTTAATACTACGCTCGTGAAATCTTTCATAATCTTAAACTGTTAGTCATCTAATGACAATCTTCACACGAAACTTAGGATGAACTATTTTGACCCTGCTTTTAACTGACCGTGCAGTTGATAAAGTTCTGAGCGCCAGAATATATAGGAAATGAAACCTCCTTCTAAAATCCAGATGCTCCGGAGATAAAGGTCCAAGTGCCAGGGTTAATTGCCGAGAAAAGCTAACCTTTGAGATTCAAGAGAAAAATCTAAACTTACAACTTCTTTGGATCCCTGATTTTTCCACTCACCCTCTGTTCTCGATTTATTCTCTTAACGAGTAGTGCTACTCACCTTAAGCCCTATAGCATAACCCTCATCTTTGGAAATGCGTGATAGCCGATGCGAAAACTTTAAAACCTTGTAAGTTATCTCTACTCGAAGATCTCTACTATTTGAGTGATAAGTTCGTGATTCGAGCGCAAAGATCTGAAGTGGAATACGATCTCGAACTATACGATAAGTTATTAGAGTGGTAGTTAACTTACTTGTGCTAGCGAGCGTCTTGATAAAGTCCTAAACTTGTTCGAATCGATGCGGTCGATAATAATGAAGAATTCATGGGAAGAACTCATGGTCGAACTTAAAGGATGGTATTGCCCAAAAGATGTATTAAGAAGCATAGAAGTTCAGCTACAAGAAATCTCGTGTGTTAAATCACTTGAGATCCAACTACAATGAAGTGATAAACATGCAGCAGATTGTAGACAAAGAAAGTCTGCATAATCACCCCCGATCGTAAGCGCTGGTGTTATTCCTCTCTAAATTTTCAAACCTCTCCTAAAGTGATTCTTTAATACCTTACCCTAGAACGCTCCGTACCGTCGGAAATTCGAGCAAAAAAAGTCTTACTCCCATATCTCATTGGGACAATCGATATGATTATAACGGATTGGAATCTAAATAGAGTTCCTTGCTTCATGTAAGGCCCCGTCCCCAGGCACCTTACGGTTGGTCATCCATCGCACATAAAACATAGATTTGATATAAACATAATTAAATAACGCATCGGAACTGATAAAGAGGTCATTCTCATTTCATCATAAAAGCTTTTACAATGCATTACATCGCGGTTTAAATACAAAATACAAGCTTTCTTACATTTGCCTAGCTTTACTATGATTGTTGCTGAAGCATATGAAACCGAGGATTTCATAAGTAATCCCCGTTATGTGAATCCTCAAAATCATAGGGTCATATACAATGACCTCTAGTATAAAACATAAAATATAAAAATATGTTTTTTTCACCATAAAGGAGATTCCTTAAGTAATCCCATTTATGGGAATCCTTAAGAAATCTCGCACTTGCATGCAACATAATGTGTTGCGTGCATTACGGGCCCACAACACATGACGTTGCAGCATGATCAAAAGGAGAATGCCGTCCCCCATGAGCTGAGTAGTCACCTCATGCCATCCCCAGCAACACTACCTGCCAACTGGAAACACATAAAAGTCAGCGTTGCTGAGTGAGTTCTAGTTTCATAATAAACATACTTCGTTTTCATTAAAACTATTCTTTCTCGTAATCATTCATCATACATACACAGAGATAATATTTATTATTATCTTCATCATTCGTTATACATCATCAACTTTAAATTCTCGTATGGATCCTGTCAGACTTTACCCACTTCATAGCACTCGACTATGATTACTGTGGTCGAATGACAAGGATCCCGTTTCATCTTCGCTTGCACATTGAAAGGTGTTTGTACCAATACCATATACTATACCCCGATCAGTCATAGCTATTGGGCCGAAGTCAACAAATGAACAACAAAACGTATGCCCAGTACTAGTAGGTAAGCGGTAGAGGTACCATGACCATGGTCAATCACCAAGAAAGACCAATCGCGTTATTCAATGCTTGCAAGACTTAATTCGCTCTTTCATTAATGCATGTATTCGTCATCATATCTCTTTTCATTCATTCATTAATACATGCAATCATCATCACGTTCCTCTTTCATTATCTTTCACTTTACGTTACATAATACTTCATTCATTCGTTTTCGTAATGTTTTGGAAAGATAAACATGCATAATCATAAGGAACATACATATAACATTCATTCATCATCATACAAAGCATCATACATATATGGTATACCATAGGAATACCCATGCAACATCATCATCATCATCATGCCTATGTTACTCGTCTACCTAAATAAATCAGGTCTTGCTAAACTTATATCGCATTCCTCATTCTGACTCATCCGCATTAGTCTGACCATCCGCATTGGTCAATGCGGATGAGTAATACCTTAGCCACATTTCATGAACTTGTCCGCATTGGTCAATGCGGTTGGCAGTTGCCTTACCGTATTTCACAGGTCGTCCGTATTAGTCAATGCGGGTGAGATGCCTTGGCCATTTCATTCCATTAGGACAATGCGGATGATGTAATATCTTATTCGCATATCTTTAGCCTTCCGCATTGGTCAATGCGGCTCACTGCCTTGACCACATTCGCTTGGTCATTCGTATTGGCTAATGCGGATGACCACTTAGCCACCTTTGTCTTGGCAGTCCGCATTGAGTAATGCGGTTGAGCGTGGCAACCTGCACTCAACCATTCTCATAACTCATTCATCATCTTAACATCTCTGAAGCATAGAATCATCATATTTATGCGTCTAGATTCACCTAAACATCATGTATACCATTCTAACACATACCGTAACAGTATTCCTATGATCATTCATGCGTGGACTATATATATCTGTTTTGAAACATTCACCTCAGCTTCCCAAACAGATCGTATACACGTATACTTACACATACATACACGGGTTAACACCCGAAGCTTGAAAACAGTTTGATGATGTGTTCCAGCCCCAAAATCGTTCAAAAATGCGTAAAAGAAGGGGGTCTTAGAACTCTCATTGTGTTGCTGAGTATGGCTTCTTCAAAATCAGTAGCCGTGGAACTCAGTACCTCGAATTCGTCTTCTTCTTCTTGTTCTTCTTTCAAAATCCCGAAGTTTGCTCTTTCTCTCTCTAGAACTTTCGCAGATTTGGGGGTTGTGAGGAAAGGAGTGGGAAGCCTTCCCTATGTATATCAGATCTTTCTTTTCTTTGTACTTTTTACACAAAACCTCCTTCTACTTTTCTTTCCTTTCCTTTTCCTCCAAAATTCTTTCTTTTCTTTTTTTTCTTCTTATTATTTCTCTTTGTCAAATAAAAATTTTGGGTGTTACACTTCATGAAAAGACCCTCTACAGGGCACAGTTACCTTGTAGAATATAGACCGAGGAAGAGATCATCTAGAAGGTTGACCTTAATTGGGAAGCACTATGAAGGAATTTGGGGAAATGTTTGCAGCAATTCTATAGCTTAAGACAACAGTTGAGGTTGCTCTTAAGGAAATTGAGTCGGAGAATAGAAGTAAAATATATAAATGGAGGTACTGGACTTGAAGCTTATATTAAGGAGCTAGTGGAAGGAAAGCAGATTCGATAGCTGTTAGATAAACAGTTGCTAAGACCTAGTATGTCGTCTTGAGGAAACTTAATGCTCTTTGTGGAAGGAAAATAGAATACCCCGTTTATGGATGGACTATTAAGAGTTAAATAAAGTCACCAAGGATAAGTGATATCGTCTTTCTAGAGATGATAACCTACTTAATCAATTTCAAGATGCCACCGACAACTTAATTGTTATCAGTCGTGTTTATAAGGAAAACGACACTACACAAATAACAGTTGAAACCAGATATGGCAAGTACGAAGGTTGTGGTCAAGCCCGTGTGTGAGGACCTACACATCTCATGTAATCAGGAGTCTCATGAATAGGATCTGTAAGACATAATTAGACATGTCTGTCATTTTGCCACTACTACTAAGCACGAAATTCGAGACAAATCGCTATAGTTGAAGCTATAAAATTCCAGGAAGAAGTAGAACCCCATTGAGATGTGTTATTGCTTAGGGTTAGAAGAAATTTGTAGAAGGATTAATAGAAATTTCATTCGTGTCGCTATACGACTGGCATTGTTATCCTTGGAGAAAAGCGGATTTCGTTTGGCCGAGAATAAGAAAGTTTCAGATGTGTGTTGATGCAACAGTACAAGACAATTTTCTAGTCGCCCGATTGAAGCTGAGAAAATATATGGAGAGCTACATTAAGCATGAACTGGAAACTTCGGTAAAATAAAAGGATGCACCTGGATACATTATCGATGCGACACTACCAACTACACATCAGAATACTAGACAGAGCACAATAGGGTGATCGACAATCGGTAATGTCAACCGCGTCGGCAAGTGCGAATAGGAGGCCATCATCCGCATTGTCCTAAGACATCCGTATTACCAAATGCGAGAGAACAAGTACTGACCGCATTTGTATCTGCTTACCCTCGTCGACGAATGCAGATAGCTTACAGTTAGGCTTTCCTTCTATTACCTACACCGTATCATTTCTTGAACTTGTGATTCTACCAGCGTCAGTTCACGTGAATATGTATATATATAGCACATCCCATTTCGGGGAAACTCTTGTCATGCATCAGATAAGATGAACAGATCTACTCGAAGACTGAGGTTCTGATATACAGAACCGTTCCGGAAAAGGATGCATACTAGAAGAAGCACGTAGTGGAAGAAAGGACTTAACCCCTTAAGATGAAATCATAGAAGGAAGAGATTGAAGAAATTTTTTGGAAGGAAGTTGATAACTAAAAAGTAGGCTTTGAAAGCTGAAGACCTTTGTGCATGACCTAATCTCTCTATTCTTAGAAATCGTGAAAACTTCTTAGTCTTAGCTTTATAGAAATGATCTTGTGATGCCTAGATATTCATCTGTACTCGTTTGGAAAACCCAAATCCTTTTTGCTTGAAACGTTTAATCTATTGTATCACGACTATCCTGTCTAATTAATGGCATTCATGCTAATATCCTCTTCTTTTCAATCGTTCTTAAGATTCTTAGTAAGGACGGTAACACCGTTGGGATTTTGGGAATCGTCTCCTTGCTAGATCTATTTTGTAGGTTAGTGTATTGAACTATAGTGGAGAGTCTCTTCTTGTTAATTCTGTACGATTGTTAAATGATCTGATTGTGAAGCCAAAAACCTGTTCATAATTTGACTCACTGATCCTGTCAAGCATGATTCTAACATTTGAATAGTTACTTTAATCCAAATCAAACCTGATTATTTGACACATAATCATCAACATTTATCCCGGGATGCTTAGCTAAATAACTTTAAATCATCAAGATTCATACTATGAGTGTATCACACTCGGAAACAATGTTAGCGATACTAAAATTTCGAGGACGAAATTTCTTAAAGGAGGGGAGAATGTAACACCTCTGAAATCTTGCCCATTTAGAAAGCTTAATGTATTATAGGAACCAATAAAGGTCCGGATTGTTCTGGGCTTACCAAAGAAACCTTGCAAAACGAAACTAGCCTTTTGGGCCCAATATGCCCAATAAGGGCCCGAACTTATAACAAGGCCCATTTAAGGCCCAAATACATGCTTAGGAACTAATTAAACAAGAAAACATGAAACAATGAATTATTAGGTGATTTGAAATAACTATTGAAAGATCCAAGCTAAAAACAGATTCAGAACCCATACCGAGTAAAATCCGGCAATTTACCGCGTACTACGTCTGAATTCCACCAGAAATCCTTAAAATGGGTTGTCATCCAATCTAAATCATTGTTAACCTTAACTAATATCATAAATAATCCTTGCTAAAAGATTTTTCATCAATCATGCATAAACAACGGAACTTCGTAACTGAAACGCGAATACCGGTTTTCACCGGCATTTAAATGTCATCTGATACGTCTACAGAGCCTTGTAACTCCATAAACAATTATCTAATTATTGTTTATTGTCATATAGTATTAAATTGGTGAGTGATACGTTGTCTGGAATAAATGCGTTCCGAAACGCGACTGTGACGCGAACCGGGTTATGATCAGGTCAAACCCGAGAATTCGTCAGATAAGGCTTGAACGTGACTAACATAGGAAGTTAACACTCAAAATTTCATTTTAATACTTGATTGCATATAAGTCGATACCAAAATGATAATATTAACGCTCAATTGATAAAAACGCGTAAAACCGTTAAACGTATTAAATACGCGTCAATCTACAACCTCGTTTAATCATTCGTTATGTTTTAAATACGATAAAATTATCAATCTCGGAATATTTATGACGTTTTCTATACTGAAATCTAGTGAGAAGCGAAGTTTTAACGTTACATGCAATTTAACCGAACGTGTTACGAACCCATTCACTTAACCCCCTATATAAACAAGATTTTCTCATTTCTAGGGTTTCAAAAACCATTTTAAGGTAGAGAGAGAGTTTGAACCGCGGCCCCATCTCATCCCCCCTCTCTCGGCCGACCACCGGCCACCGACGGCCGATTCCGGCGAGTGCCGGCGAGTGGCACATGAATCCTCGCTCCCCTTGACGCCCTGATCACGAAAACAACCTCGATTTCTCCTAGAACGCAGCACATGAACAGGAATCGAAGATGAAAGAGACGGTTGCAGGTCGGTTCGGATGTTGGCGGTAGTCGATGGTAGCTGTGGGTGGTTCCGCGATAACGAAGCCGCAGTGATGGTTGTGTGGTGGTACGACATTAGCAGTCGCGCGACCTGGCTAGTGTTTGGTTCAGAGGTCGCTCGTGGTCGTCGAGGCTGTGTCTTGTGGCGGTCGGCCGTGGGTGAAGACGGGGATTGCGGAGATCGACCGTAATAGTTGCGATGTGGATGATGGTATTCAGGTGGTGATGTCGTGGGTTGCTGGAAATCGGATTTAGAGGTGGTGGTGTCGGGTGTGGCTGTTGATTGTTGGTTGTGGTGACTGCCGGTGGCGGTGATAGTGTTGGTCACGGTTGTGGCTGTTGATTGGTTGTGATGGTGATGCTTGTCGATGGTCGTGGCTGTTGGAGTTGTTAGAAGAGGTCGACCGAAGGTGGTTGGGAGGTTGATGGTAGGGCAGATGGTGCTGCGGTGGTGATGGTGTCAGCTGTGGGTTAGTGGTCGTTTCCGGTGGTGGATAAGGCGATGGTTACGTTGACCATACTGATTAGTATCGGTTGTGGCCGAGTTGGTGGTGGTTGTTAGCTGTGGTTCATGGTTGTAGCTCGCGATAGTGGTAGTGGTGATGGCATGTGGTGATAATGGTTTAGGCTGTCGGTTGGATTGGTTAATTGTGGTGGTGTTGGGCTGTTAGCTATGTTGGTGATGGACTGTCAATGGTGGTAAGATGGGGGCTGTCAAAAGAGTTGTGCCTGTGGTGGTTATCGGATGGTAAAATGGTGGCTCATGTGGTAACAAATGGTGGTAAGGGTTGCGACAGAACTGTTCGGTAACGTGTGATGTGAATTTGGTTGGGTTTAGGTGGACTATGCTATTGTGGTGTTTACACACGATTTTTGGTACGATTGTTTAGGTTAAACTTCGGTCATCTGTCGGTCAAAGCTGGTCAAACTTGGGCAACGGACGTTCAACGCAATGCAAGTCGATACGAATGTTCAAGAGTGCGAAGCGAATCAATAGGTATAACGTGCATATAAACATGTTTATAATTAAAAGACGTGTGTGTTGAGCTTAGAGCACATAAAAATCAGCTAGTCTATAAATGGTTATGAATGAATACATAAATTCGAAAGAATGTAACCAATTGCATAAAGTAAAACAACTTTGGTAACGTTATTACATGATTAAAGATGTTAAAAACGTATAACAAGTTAACTAATCTCGTGTCGTATATAATCCTTAAAAGGCGTCAAAGATGATTACAAATGTATATATTTATGCAATAGATATTTAGGTTAACTGACATCTACACGTCTTGTTTAAGGTAAAAGATCTAAAATGCGATGATGATCCATTATCTTGTTGTTATTAATACTCAGTCATCTCATTGTATTTTTGAAATATATATCAATTGTAACACTCTTTTTATACAAAACATCGGAAACTATCATCAATAATTGGATTATTTTGCGTCACCAAGTTAACAAATATGATATAAACTTGAACATTATAAACATCGCTTGAAACATTATATATTACTTGCATCATCAACGCGAGTTATTTTTAAAGATTTGGAATCCATGATATAAACTGATTTTCTACATTCTTCATGCTAAGACTCAATTCTTGATTAAATACATTAACTAACCTAATGTACACGAGTTAATTCATGACAATTAACAAATACACAAGAAGCTAAGGATAATAATCACCAACATTAATTAAACTAAAGAGCTCAACTGCACGGATGTAATAACATCGTGTTAGTTCTAAACGAGAATCTTACATGTTCTAGTTAGGAATTGCTTTGTTGGTGATCATCACTTTTCTTTATCAAGCTCTGAAATTATATGAGGATACCATGTGAGTTCTAGTGATCCCTTTTTACTTACTGTTTTTGGGATGGAACATGCTCTTTTGTTTATGAACTATGATTGTGCTTTATTTGATGCTTGTATATGGGACTTTAGGATACCTGCTGATACTTATATCATGATCATTAATTCTTTTGCGAACCGCTTGTTTTATGTGAATAGATCTATTTGGGGAATCCCCCACGCACAATGGCTCCCGCTACAGGGAGGTACCCCACTGAGATCCTGAGGGGTCGTTTGTGGCATGTAACAGGTTTTGAATAAGAAACTATGGTGAACCATCCTGGCAGGAATGGTTCACTATTCTGAGGCTTGGTTCCTTCCTTCGGGAATATCCGGTTAAACATAAGTTTAGAAGAGGCCAACCGGGGACCAAGTGCAGGTTTGATTGTGATACCCTACGATGACTGATACTAAAAATGATGCTTTTAAAATCAAATGAGATTTTTCATATGCTTTTACACTTGATTCTAAACTTTTAAATGTGGACTTTCAGAGTCCCTTCTGTTTTAAGACTTAAAGCACATATGTTTTGAAAGACAACTAATGAATTTTAAAGAGACTTTTGTTTTCTGAAACTTTAACCACTTGAACTCACCAACTTTATGTTGACCCAAAAATCTTTTTGAGCATGTCTTCAGGTACAGCTAGGGAGAATAGTTGAGCTATAGAAGATACCTAAATCCGAGCCAAGAAGTGAGGGTAGGTGTTAAAGGCAAAAGTCGAGCCTAGAAGCTTTAGTTGCTGAAGCATCAAGAAACCTTTACCAAAAGATTGATCATGACACCTATAGACTATAGAATTAGGCACCTTGTGAATTGAAACAAAGCCAATATTCTGATGTAAATGTTGAAAGTTGTAATGTATTAAACCATTTAGTTTCCGCTGCATTTTGGTTGTTGTTTACTAATCGTGACGTCCCGCCTCTGTGGGCCCGGGGTGTGACAGATATTATATGCAAACTCTAAGGATCATCTGTTGTTGTTGATAAAGAACTTTCAGTCAAATGGCCTTCCTTCATCTTCCACACCATCTTTGGAAGATTAGACTGGGATTTCAATACTTAAAAAGTTTAATGACTTTGGAAGTTTTATAGATTGGACCTTTAAGAGCTTTTGTATCCACTACAGCAGACTTCACTACTTCGGAAGCATTCCTTTCTTTTGAGAGCAAGTTTTCTTCCGAAGGCAGTTTTTTACCTATCTTCTTCTTCACATTGGAGCTTCCGAAGGAAAGTGATTTTCTTTCACAGGCTATTTTCTTCTTCTTACTATCAGAATTCTGTTTTTTATTCATATGGATGGTACTCTTGGGATTGTAAATGCAACCCTTAGCAAAGTGAAAGGTACTACCACACATGATGCATTCAACTAGCATACTTCTAAGAGTCTTCTTTTGAGTAGAAGGTTGAGCTTGATCTCTTTCCACTTTCTTCTTTATCTTCATAAATGATGAAGTAGGCTTCTTAGGGTGAGGCTTGCTCTTAGAACTGGATGGTTCAGACTGCGCAGTAGTGGTGTACATTTGATCAACCTTCTTCTCTTGACCAGGATGATTTGGATATGAACTAGGACTACTGGTACTAGAGTACATGGTTGAGTCTTCAGTCTTCACCACTTTAAATCCAGTAGAGATAAAGACTTGTTTTTGCTTGGAATTGAAAGTGGTCTTCATCTTTTGGGATTTTTTTGATTTTCTTTTGGTTGCCCTGATCAAGTTCTTTCTAGCTGACTTGGTCATCCTTGGTTCTTTCGTCTCTCCAAGAGCATAGTGACCCTTCTGAGGATGATCTTTCTCACTCACTACCGATTCATTCTTCAGTATCTCCTGTTCGTCATTCATCCTCTTCTTGGATAGGTTCTATGAGGGGTTGCTCATTTTGACAAGAATCACACCTTGGATATCTTATAGATAATAATGTGTCTGGAGGAGCTATCTCACATGAACCGAATCCCTGCCTGTTTTGATAAAAAAATCTTTGCATGCATGGATGAAGATATGATGTTCTTGAAGGTTTCCTCTTCAAGAACACATTTTTTTGCCTTGGCTATGAGATCTTTGATTTGAGTCTTGTAATTTGTGTGCTCATGCTTAAGAGTTGAAATTGTTTTATCTAAATCTTCTATTTTAAATTTATAGTCATTTTCAGCTCCTTTGAAATCAGATTTTAAAATATTCAAAGACTCAAGGTCAGATCTCACTTCCAAGTTATAAGACCTATACATGTTCACTTTAGCAATGCATTCAGGTGTACAGATATGTTCTAACACCTTGGATTTTTTATGTTCAGCCATCAAAGCTTGGTTAGGAGAAACATCCTCTACCTGAAAGCTCCAATCAAAGCCTCCCTTTTCAACAGCAACAACAACTTGTTATTTTGGTTGGCTTCTCTTCTCATATCTAGGAGCAACATCAGTGTAGTAGGCATGGATTGTACTTGGCCACCATTAGTCATTTGTGCCTTGCACTCCCTAGAAAAGTGTCTCATCTAGTTACATTTATAACACTTCACTTTGCTTTTATCCAGTCCAAACTTTCCACTAGTTACATTGCTAGGAAGCTTTTTTTGGTTCTCTTGTGGAACTTCTTGGCTCTATGAGTGAGAAGAGCCATTTGCTGGACTATCTCTATATACTCCAGGTCATCGGGATGGATACAATCCATGTCTTCAAGAGTGAAGAGAAAGCTGCCACAACTTTCATTGGTAGACACAAACACTTGAGATAAGCTTGTCTTTTGGAATGGGATTCCTTGGATGTAGCTCTCCCTTGCTATCTTAAGGAATGTGATGAAAGGGCCCTTTTGTGAGTTGTTACGGTAGCAAATAAGATGATGTTGTAGTTCTATACTATCTCTTTCAATAACATGGAGCGCTAAACTATGTTGATTGCTGGAAGAGCTGCTTAATGGATTCTGCATGTTTATCTTCATCCAGTATCCGTTAAGGATACCATACACCTCTGTGAGAGTAAGGGTGTCTATGTTTCCAATTCTCTTAATTGTCACACCGTAGTAAGTCTATTGTCTGGGAAGAGAGAACATGAACTTCCTCACACTATCCCTATTGAGCTTAACTCCAACATCCATGAGAATATCTATAATCTCAACATAACTAAAGTATTGTTGAGTCATAGTCTCACCTAACTTGCATATGAAGTTCTCAAACTACTAATTCATGAGGTCCTTCTTGTTTTCTTTAGTTTCATCAGACCCCTCATACATAAGCTTAAGTGCATCTCAAAGCTGCTTAGTAGTTTTGCACTTCTTGAGGCCTCTGTATATAGAGTTTGGAAGAGTACTTTGGAGAGCGGTCATAGCCTTTTGATCTATCTTAATTTTCTTCCAATCTTCGTCATAATAGTCATCCATTTCCTTTGGACTCATCCTATCTCTAGAAGTGGCTGAAAAGGTGCTTGGAATGCGAGTTCTTTCGACAACAGATCTCCACATCCTGTTGTCTTGAGACTTGATGAACCCTTCCATATATTGGCACCAAGTATCAAAGTCATTAGGAATGTTTAGTGGAGATTTTTATAGGATTCTATATGCCCAAGACACTTAGAATACTGATGTGGTTAGTACGTTATGATCCAAGTCGGGTTATACCCAATAACAAGCTTAGCAAACACCAATTAATATTTAATTGATGATATGATCATGCAATTAAATATTTACACCAAATTTAGAAAATGGGTTTTCTAAATAAGTTGCATATGAGATGGAACAATTTATTAGGATATTTTGTTCAATGATATTATTTGAAGTGTTATTTAAATTAGTTGTATAACACCAAATAATAATGAGAGTATACTACTTATACAATTAAATGGTTAATTGCATAAACTAGTTACAAGACTAGACAATATATGTGTGTGTTAATATTTGAAATTTATAAAAGAAAACCACCTATTTTATAAATATCAAATATTAATAAAAGAGAATAAAACCACTTATTTTAGCCCTTGTGGCTGTCCCATGTAGCATGCATGTGCATGTTAGTGCTTTCTTTTATTCTCTTGAGAAGAACACAATACATGCATGCTTATGATGTTCCACTAACTTGTTCTTGGTAAGAACACACACATGCATTGTCTAGCTCCACTACTAATAAAAGATACTCTTGTTCTCATTATTCAACACATGAAAACACAACAAAGAATCAGCTCTCTCTCTCTCTCTCTCAACCTACGGTTTCAACAGCAGTGAACAGGAGGGTTTTGAGCTGGGTTTTGAAGTTGTTTTTGGTGTTTTCTACCTAATAAGAAGGTGTGTTTGCAAGGAGCTTGGGGTATACTAGCTTGAGGACTTCTATCCTTGAAGTCTTGGCTGAATTTTGGACATCATCTCTGTTGGAGCATATATAGTCATATATAGTGTGTCCGTCGCTTAACGAATAGTCTAGGCTTAATGTTATACACCTTGTAAACACATGAAACTGGGTCATTCGCAGGAGCATATGCGAATGAGACTCAGTCGTACGACTGAGCCATGCTAATGGACCAGTCGTGCGACTGAGAGATGCGATTGGGGCATTCGTAAGACTGAGCCATAAGAATGGTCCAGTCGTACGATTGAACCATACGTATGGTCCAATCGCACGAATGGGCCCAGTCGCATCTAATATGGGCTGAAGCCTATATATACCAGTTTCATTATGTAGAAACCTGAGGGTTTTGGATAGTGTGCCCGGCGCCCAGGCGCTGCCGGATGAGAGGGGAGATCATGCCCGATCTCCCCTTGCCAAAAGTCTTGATTCTTATGTTGTAACGAGCTTGTAATCGTTAGGTTTTATCAATAAAATCATTCGATTATTGTTCGTACTATTGATTGTCTTTTGGTTTTTATCCTTCCGTCAAGAACACGCTCGGATGTTTACCGATCCAGTGACCTGAGACGCATGGCCCAGTCGCATGAACGGGTCTGAACACAGAAAACCAGATCTGTAGCCGCCACAAGGCTGAAAAACCCTAATCCGATGATTTGGACGAGACACAGCACAATAATTGTACCACCGGATTCGTTTTTATGATCTGAAGAAGATTCTGAGTCCGCTTTTAATAAATAAACATCACGCGCAATGAGATTTGGGCAAAACAAGATGAACACGAAGTGGGTTTTACTTCAAAGAACAAGAATTCGATCCAGAAATCAAGAGCTCGGGTTGCTAGATCGGTTGTTGACCTTGCTAGCAGTAACCTGGCTCTGATACCAATTGTCAAATCGCTGGATCGGTTGAACATCCGAGCATGTTCTTGACGGAAGGATAAAAACCAAAAGACAATCAATAACACGAACAATAATCGAATGATTTTATTGATAAAACATAACGATTTTAAGCTCGTTACAACTTAAGAATCAAGACTTTTGGCAAGGGGAGATCGAGCATGATCTCCCCTCTCATCCGGCAGCACCTAGGCGCCGGGCACACTATCAAAAAACCCTTAGGTTTCTACACATTGAAACTAGTATATATAGGCCTCGGCCCATATTAGATGCAACTGGGCCCATTCGTGCGATTGGACTATGCGTATGGTTCAATCGTACGACTGGACCATGCGTATGGTTCAATCGTACGACTGGACCATTCTTATGGTTCAGTCTTACGAATGCCCCAATCGCATCTCTCAGTCGCACGACTGGTCCATTAGCATGGCTCAGTCGTACGACTGAGTCTCATTCGCATATGCTCCTGCGAATGACCCAGTTTCATGTGTTTACAAGGTGTATAACATTAAGCCTAGACTATTCGTCAAGCGACGGACACACTATATATGACTATATATGCTCCAACAATCTCTACCTTTCTTTGGTCAGTTTTGGAGCTGCTGAAAGGTAGTAATCACAGCTCAATGTAGCTGTGATTTTATGTGCATTTACATATGTTCATAGCTTGTTTATCCACATAAATGATCCTTTGTTCTTTGGGTTTGTTTTATACATTAATATGGTCATCTAATGAACATATTTTTCAGCTTATAAACAAAGTTATAATGCTAAATTTCCGTTGCGTTTTCAGAAAGTTTAAATGGTTAAACTATGATTTTATGTTCTAACAAACCCTGCAATGGTATCAGGAGCCGGTTATGTGGATAGCTTGCTTGTTCTTACCCTTTAAAAATCGTTTTAAAGGATATTAATCAACTAATTAGAGGCTGATTTTGGTTGATTTAATAAACCCCAAGTCTTTCAAAGTTATATCTTCATGCTTGTGATTAAACCTTGAAAGATAGGAATGTCAATTGTTGATATGTTTGGTTGTTGTTTGTTTGGACAAACAAACCCTAATTTTCAGTTTATGTTGGCTGAAAATTTGGGGTTTGACGGGGTTTATTTTATTTGGTGAATGATGTTTATGATTGGTCATATAATAGTGCATAACCTAGCTTAGGCCTTATATTATTTGGATGATTGAAATGGTTGTTTTAGTTCATTCAATTGGGTTGTAATATTTATGTTTATTATTTGGGTTGTAATTATTTATTCATTTGGTTATGTAATAAATAGATTAGGTGCATTTATTTTATTAGAAAAATGTATTAGGATATAATTTTTGTAAAAGGAAGATGCAGAAGATGAAGACCCAAAGATGGACATCAAAGACATGGACCTTGAAGTATTTGGATATGGATTCAAGTGGGAGTCCATGGACACATATAATGTGTCATTACAAACCCTTAGGAAAGACCTTGTGACAACGCTTGTGATGGCAAGCAAGTGTTGTCAACTTAGTGGCTATGGTTATGCACTCATGTTTATATATTTATGCTTGTTTGAATGTTTGTTGTTTGATTGTTTGGTTGATATTTAGACATATATTACAAACTCATTAACAAACTTAACAAGCTGAAAATTGATGGTTCTTAATCATTAAAAGTTAATGAAAGGTTATTAAAAGGATTAATGATTTTATAATAAAATGGGTTTTATTAAAAGAACCATAGGGTATCTTGTATTTGAAAGCATGCAAATACAAGTACATAGAGTTTTCTAAACTAGAATTATGAAACCTCTAAATATTCAAATCCTTTTTAAAATAAGTCAAACACCATCCTCTTATACAACACTCGAATCATTGAACTTGATGTGGGATAAAGGTCACCTAACCACATTAGAGGGAACTTATGAGTTTGAGGTGGGTTTGCCATATTTATGGGATAAAGGTCACCTAACCACTAATATTAGCAAATCCACACGTGTGTCTAAGTAGGACGACTTAATTTGGAAATCATGCATTAGGATCACCGAAGCATGATGTACAAAGAGTGTTGATGGGATAAACATGCCAAACAAACATAAGATGTTTAACCCATCCCATACACTAGAAATTGTAATAGGTTACAATTGTCAAACGTTGACTACCTTGTTAATTTAAATAAAGGGATAAAGGTCACCTAACCGATATTTAAATGTAACGTTGGATTCTAGATTTTAATTATTAATTGTCTATGAGACGTAAAGGGTATTAATGATTAAAATGTAATTTTTCAGAAATACTAATAAGAACTTTGTAAATTTTGTAGAATGGCCGCAAAAAACAACACAAACCCGACCATCCATAACCTATCATAAAGAACAATCCTTGAAAAGGAACGTCTAAACCATGGGAACTTCATGGATTGGTACCGAAACTTGAGAATCATTCTCAAGCAAGAAAGGAAGTCCTATCTGTTAGACGATCCCATTCCCGATCAACCCGATGAAAATGACGTTGAGGCGTTTGCCGAGTGGGTCAAGTACACCGAGGACTCTGTGCAAGTCGCATGTCTCATGCTAGCAAGTATGATTCCCGATTTGCAAAAGGACTTTGAGAACCACAATGCCTATGACATGATCACCCAGTTGAAGAAAATGTTCCAACAACAATCTAGGGTGGAGCGCTTCGAAACTGTTCGAGCACTCCATGCATGTCGGATGGACGAGACCCAATCGGTGTCATCTTACGTTCTTAAGATGAAGAGCCACATTGATCGCCTCGAAAGGCTTAACTGTCATGTGTCCAATGAGTTGGCAACGGATTTGATCCTCAACTCTCTATCCAAGAAGTTTGATAGCTTTGTTATGAACTATAACATGAATGGATAGGACAAGAGCATTGGTGAGCTTCACTCAATGCTCAAAACGGCCGAGGCGGGAATGGGTAGAAAGGTTCTACCGGTCCTTACGATCAATGAAGGAGGTAGTAGGAAGAGGCACCTCCCCGACCCTAGGGCAAGTGTTGCAAAAGGGAAGGGGCACGTCAAAGGGAAGGGTAAGGGTAAAGCAAAAATGGAACCGCCCAAACTGAAAGAAAAGAAGCACAAGGTTGCTCATGATGACCCGTGTTTTGAGTGTGGTGAGGTAGGCCATTGGAAACGTAATTGTCCGGTCTATCTCAAAGCGTTGAGATCAAAGAGGGATGCGGGGCAAACCTCAGGTACAATCATTATGATACATGTTGAGCTAAATGTTATTTCTTCTAACACATGGGTATTAGATACCGGATGTGGAACTCATAGTTGCAATTTGTTGCAGGGGTTCAAAAGAAGTGAGCATTATGCAAAAGGGGAAATTAGTCTCTTCATGGGGAATGGTGCAAAGGTTCACGTGGAAGCCCAAGGAGACTACATTTTGAAGCTTCCAAGTGGTTTGGAAGTTATTTTAAAGTGTTTTGTATGCTCCTAGTTTGACTAGGAACATTATTTCTGTTTCCCGTTTAAGACAATATGATTATGATTTCAAGTTTGTTGACAATGATATTCATGTTTTTTTCAATCATATGTTTTATTTTAAGGCTATACCTTGTAATGGTATTTATGAATTGGTTCATAAAAACACAACATATGATAGCTCAATGTACCAAGCAACCACCAAAAGGCTCAAATTAGATTTAAGTGATTCCTATCTTTGGCATTGTCGCTCGCCTTGGTCACATAAACAAGAATCGTATGCAAAAACTCCAAAAGAATGGTCTTTTGAAAACTAATGAAAATGATTCACTTGATGTATGCGAGTCTTGTTTACAAGGTAAAATGACAAAGGCCCCTTTTAGTGGGACTAATGAAAGGGCAAAAGATTTATTAGGAATTATACATTCGGATGTATGTGGACCTTTTAAACCAATAACTACGAATGGTGAAAGATACTTCATTACCTTTACCGATGACTATAGTCGTTATGGGTATGTGTACTTGTTAAGACACAAACATGAATCTTTTGAAATGTTCAAAATCTTCAAGAATGAAGTAGAAAATCAACACAACAAAACGGTCAAGATTCTTCGTACAGATAGAGGAGGTGAATACCTAAGTAGTGAATTTCAAGAGTATCTTAGAAGTTGTGGGATTGTCTCACAACTTACTCCACCTGGAACACCACAACATAATGGTGTGTCTGAGAGGAGGAATCGGACTCTATTGGATATGGTTTGATCTATGATGGCTAGAAGTACACTACCTCTATCATTTTGGGGTTTCGCGTTGCTCTCCGCGGCCCGTATTTTAAATATGGCCCCAACCAAGAAAGTGGAAAGGACACCTTTCGAAGTATGACATGGAAGGGTTCCATCATTATCATATTTAAAAGTTTGGGGGTGTGATGCTTATCCTAGGCAATACACTCAAAACAAACTGGAAGCCCGATCCACAAAGTGTATCTTCATTGGATATCCTAGAGATTGTATTGGATATTATTTCTATGATCCGACAGAACAGAAAGTGTTTATTGCTCGAAAGGCAGAGTTCTTGGAAACTAAGTTTCTTTCAGAAGAAACTAGTGGAAGAGCAATGGAACTTGAAGAGGTTCAAGATTCACAAGACGATACACAATTGGTTGATACTAGCAATCAACATGAGGATGTTGAGAATGATCATGTGGATGATCAAGATACACAAAACGTTCACAAATCTGGTAGAATTAGTGTTCCTCCTGAGAGATATGGATTTTTCATGGATGGATGCTATGTGGTAGATTCGGATGAACCAACCACATACCATGAGGCAATGTCAAAACCTGATTTTGACAAATGGCAAGAAGCCATGAACGTTGAGATGCAATCCATGTATGATAACCAAGTTTGGGAATTGGTTACACCACCTCTTAAGTCCAAGATAGTTGGAAGTAAGTGGGTTTTCAAGAAGAAAACCGATATGCATGGAAACTTGGATACTTATAAAGCTAGACTTGTAGCGAAAGGTTTCACTCAAACTCAAGGGGTTGATTATGATGAAACCTTTTCGCCTGTGGCAATACTAAAGTCTATCAGGATATTGTTTGCCATAGCAGCATATTATGACTATGAGATTTGGCAAATGGATGTCAAAACCGATTTTTTTAATGGATATCTTGAGGAAGATGTCCATATGAAACAGCCTGAAGGTTTTGTCGATCCAAAACATCCTAACAAGGTATGCAAGTTAAAGAAATCAATCTATGGATTGAAACAAACGTCAAGAAGTTGGAATCACCGTTTTGATGATGAAGTAAAGAAATTTGGCTTCATCAAAAACGCTGATGAAGCTTGTGTATATAAGAAAGCTAGTGGGAGCATTATTACTTTCCTTGTATTATATGTCGATGACATTCTACTAATTGGAAACGACATTCCAACCTTGGAAGGTGTAAAAACCTGGCTTGGAAGCTGTTTTTCCATTAAGGATCTTGGTGAGGTCACCTATATTTTGGGAATAAAGATTTATAGGGATAGATCAAGGCGGTTAATAGGTTTAAACAAAAGTACATACATTGAAAAGATCTTGAAAAGGTTCAAGATGGAGAATTCTAAGAAAGGTTTGGTACCTATTCAAAAGGGGACTATATTGAGCTCATCTCAATTCCCTAGTTCAAAGGTTGAACAAGAAAGAATGAATGGAGTCCCATATGCATCTGCTATAGGATCCATCATGTATGCAATGATATGTACTAGGCCAGACGTGTCATGTGCTCTCAGCATGACAAGTAGATATCAACAGAATCCTGGTAATAGTCATTGGATGGTTGTTAAGAGTATTTTGAAATACCTTAAAAACACTAAGGATATGTTCTTAATATATGGATCTGGTGAGGAGGAGCTCGTTGTAAAGGGTTACATGGATGCGAGTTTCCAAACTGATCGAGATGATTCTCATCACAGTCAGGATATGTCTTCATTATGAATGGAGGAGCAGTCTCTTGGAAGAGCTTAAAGCAAGATGTAGTGGCACTATCTACAACAGAATCAGAATACATCACCGCTTCATTGGCAGCTCAAGAAGCTGCGTGGCTTAGGAAGTTCATTGCTGATCTAGGGGTTTTTGCTACCGTTCAAGACCCCCTAGAGATCTTTTGTGACAACGAAGGTGCGATTGCTCAAATCAAGGAACCTCGTGCTCATCAAAAGACTCGGCGCATTGAACGGAGATTCAACTACATAAGGGATGAAGTTGAAAAGGGGAAGATATGTATTCGCAAAGTTCATACCAATCAAAACATTGCGGATCCATTCACGAAGCTCCTAGATAGGTCAAAGCATGAAAGTCATACTTGTGCCTTAGACTTCGATATTCTAGTGATTGGACTTGATCAAATTTTGTATTTGGATATGTGGAACTCTATATTATTTGAGTAAAATTATTTGGTTATAATGTTTCAATTAATGTTCCAATTTAGCATGTTTAATCCATGAGTAAATTGTTTACTCTAAATGTCCGTAGTCGTTCATACTTGTGGGAACAAGTGTGGGGGTAAGACTATTATGAACTTAGATTGGTTGATATTCATAAGGATGAATATAGAGCAATGGGTTGCTACCAAGGTTCATAGATATTTGTGGGATACAAATATCGGACTAACCCGCATCTCAAATTTTACTACATGGAATCTTATTGATTGATCATAAGTAAATTTGAGTAAAGGCGAATATCATTTGGTATCCTCCGACCTGAGATACATATTGGGTTTTGATATTCACCAAGTATTATACCTTGAGCTAATTCTTCACTGTCCTGAAATAGTGGACAGTACATAAGGGTATGTTCAGGTATAACATGAGGTGTTTGTGAGAAACGTATGTAGTCAAGATGGAATTTGTTCCTCTTATTCGTTAAGAGTTAGATGTCTAAGGCCTGATTAAGTTAAATCAACAAGGAATGATCAAATGGTGTCCTTCGATTTAACATGACATCTGTAACAAAAGGATAGATGATTGATTCTCCTAAATCATTTCAAGTAGGGTACTTGAATGGGATGATGTTATTGAATGGCTATAAGTCATGCGTATTAAGGGTAGTAAACCGTTGTTAGGCGGTATTTACTGCTTGCATCAATCTTTTATGAATCTTGGGCAAGTGGGAGATTGTAGGATTCTATGTGCCCAAGACACTTAGAATATTGATGTGGTTAGTACGTTATGATCCAAGTCGGGTTATACCCAATAACAAGCTTAGCAAACACCAATTAATATTTAATTGATGATATGATCATGCAATTAAATATTTACACCAAATTTAGAAAATGGGTTTTCTAAATAAGTTGCATATTAGATGGAACAATTTTTTAGGATATTTTGTTCAATGATATTATTTGAAGTGTTATTTAAATTAGTTGTATAACACCAAATAATAATGAGAGTATACTACTTATACAATTAAATGATTAATTGCATAAACTAGTTACAAGACTAGACAATATATGTGTGTGTTAATATTTGACATTTATAAAAGAAAACCACCTATTTTATAAATATCAAATATTAATAAAAGAGAATAAAACCACTTATTTTCAGCCCTTGTGGCCATCCCATGTAGCATGCATGTGCATGTTAGTGCTTTATTTTATTCTCTTGAGAAGAACATAATACATGCATGCTTATGATGTTCCACTAACTTGTTCTTGGTAAGAACACACACATGCATTATCTAGCTCCACTACTAATAAAAGATAGTCTTGTTCTCATTATTCAACACATGAAAACACAACAAAGAATCAGCTCTCTCTCTCTCTCTCTCAACCTACGGTTTCAGCAGCAGTGAACAGGAGGGTTTTGAGCTGGGTTTTGAAGTTGTTTTTGGTGTTTTCTACCTAACAAGAAGGTGTGTTTGCAAGGAGCTTGGGGTATACTAGCTTAAGGACTTCTATCCTTGAAGTCTTGGCTGAATTTTAGACATCATCTCTACCTTTCTTTGGTCGGTTTTGGAGCTACTGAAAGGTAGTAATCACAGCTCAATGTAGCTGTGATTTTATGTGCATTTATATATGTTCATAGCTTGTTTATTCACATAAATGATCATTTGTTCTTTGGGTTTGTTTTATACATTAATATGGTCATCTAATGAACATATTTTTCAGCTTATAAACAAAGTTATAATGCTAAATTTCCGCTGCATTTTTAGAAAGTTTAAATGGTTAAACTATGATTTTATGTTCTAACAAACCCTTCAATTTTGTCATGGTACCGGTTTCTATATCAACTTTTATGAGAGATGTCATTTAAGAGGTTAAGTGTTTTGTGAAACCAAAGAGATTAAAGATGGTGAGATCTTACAATCAAAGTCTAAAATGCTCTGATACCAATTGCAGGACCGGTGAAGGGGGTCAATGCAATAGTTTCAAAAGGTTGGAGAGACTTAGAACACTTAACAGATCAAATACGAAATCAGATTAAGGTGAAACAATGAACAAAAGTAAAGAGCAGAACTAAATAAGAACACAAGTATTTAATTTTCAAGAATGTTATATATTCTCAAGTTATTTTACAATGTTACAAAGCTTTATTCTAATGAGTAGTACTTAAGATACTTTATACTACATCCTACAGTCGGTCATATTTTAAAGGCCAGCTGGAAATACTAATCTAGATAACAAGATCAATATAAAGTCAAAAGACAAATTGTCTTTTGACTAATGACTATGACATATCATAGCTCACATCCTTATCTAGTACAAAAAGGATAAAAGTACAAAAGTATAAAGTTACAGACTCTAATATCTTAATCTACATTTTACAAAAGTATGGACTTTTCACTAACTTGTGCTGGTGAGTCTTCAGAGATGGTAGCGAAAAGTTATTTAACTTTTGTCAAAATTAAGTCAGAGAAAGCATATCTTCTATGTCTTTGCAAAAAATCAGTCTCTTGGCTTTGAAAGACTTTGTCTTGAATCTTCAAAAGACTTCATCTTTGGCTTCAAAAGAATTGGTCTTTTGGCTTCAGAAGATTTGGTACTTAATGTATTTCATTGAATTGTATCAAATCTTCCGAAGTAACTTTTCTTGTACTTTACATGTACATGCTGAGAGCTCTTTGGTTACATCAGCCTCTAAGTATAACTCTTATAGTTATAGAATTGATTATTCTTGACACTTGTTCTTTTGTGTCAACCGATGTCATGATCTATTGACGGAGAATTCCTTTAAAGATTCTCTTAGACCCCCAATGTGTTATGACGATCCCGTCCATCATATTCTCGTGTTTTCCCCACCAACGGGGGTGTGACAGGTAAGATGTTCTGGTTGTAAAATTACACAAGTATTGAAGAAGAGAAATATGGTTTAATATGTTAATGTAAAAAGAGCTAAAGAGTCTAAGTGTTCACCATTCGCATTAGTCAATGTGGATGACTTAGACAATTACGGCTAAGTATTTGTTCATCAGCATATGACTAAGGCAGATTTACAATACAAATGCTAAAGAAGAAAACAAAGGAAGTTCGGATAAGGTTTGGTCATCCACATTTGTTAATGCAGATGAACCAAAACAAATGTGGATAAAGAAAAAGAAATACTTATACAGTATTATACTTTTATACTTAAATTACCAGAAGTAATTTTGTCAGTGTAGGTTAGTCAAATATACAGGTAATGTATAAGACCTATAAATAGAATAGTTTGTTGCAATTTTTATAACATTGCACAAAACTTGAACCTTATTATATTTACTCAATCAATTATCAATATACAAGAAGTTTATGAGTATTTCCATTGCGTTTGATATTTGTTGATTATAATTTCACTACAATTATGCATTAACGTCACTCAGTATATTTAATCCTCATCGATTCTAACCAGTCATATATATTTTTATGAGATTTTAAATTGTTATAGGTTTAACACACGTTTTTTTAATATTAGTCTTTAATTATGGACATTAAGCAAAGTCCATTATTATATTTCTTTGTTGTGCTTTTGATGTAATCTTTCATTGTATTACGAGCTGGAGGCACTAGTTTAATTTATGAAATGGAAGTGATGCATCAAGTCTATTTAGCGATTACACCAAATTGTCTAAATGTCTAACCCATGTCTTTAGTACTTGTATCACACTCTCCTATATGTCACCACAGGTCTAAGTTATCAGTCTAGGTCAAAGTCTAATCAACGTTAACAATAAAAATCAAAGTCAGCAATAAAAATCAAAGTCAACTATCAAGTCAAAGTCATCATAAAGGTCAATGTAAGTCAAAATCAACTCAAGGTCAAAGTTAAAGTTACTAACCTGTTTAATGATGGATGTCAGTATGTCACAATCTTTATTTTTCTTCTTCGGATTTATATTTATTTTCTTTAAATAGTTTCTAAAGGACTGTTTGTTAATATCTAAACCATTAAGTGCTGAATGGTTAAGAGGTCTGAATGGTTAAGAGACTCTGAACCGGTAGGTGCTGAATCAAAAAATGTTGTTTGGGTGAATCTCTAAATAGTTTTGTAAAATGACTATTTTACCCCCATGATATTTTTCTTTTCTTTCACCACATCCATCAAGACATCATCCAAACCCACATCTTCCCACCTGCAACCCCTTTGCTTCGCCGACACCCTCTGGTCCAGCAATCCATACAAAACTAAGATTAATGTGGATTTCTACAGCAATTTTTGAATGAAATATGAAGGAAAAGAAAGAAACTAAACCGGTAGAAGGAGCTGCGACAGGGGAGACAGAGCTGCTACAGGGGAGGAGTAGGTGCGATTATCTCGATGGAGGTTGACTCCTCACGGCGGCGACAGGGCGACTGAGAGGCGGAGGTTACTGCGTGCGGCTGAGGTTTAGTGGGGCTTCAAAAAGGAGATGGCGGGGCGACGAGGGAGCCGAAGGTGAGATTGCAGAGGCGGAGGTGACTGGCGGCGGAGGTGACTGGCGGCGGAGGCTCCTTTGCGATGGAGGGTAAGACTGGGAGGCAGAGATCGGGACTGTTGCAGCGCCGATGGGTGTGGGGGAGGAGGTATACGACGGGAGTGAGAAATGGGGAGGAGGTGGAAGAGGGTAATATGGTCTCTAACTTCACTCAGCGTTGTTTACCATCTGAACCATTCAGCATTGAATGGTTCAGTTCAGATGTTTTTTTAAACAAACACATAAGCCTATTAACCATTCAAAGGCAGCCCTAAATCATGTCAAATTTGAGTTTTCTATGTAACTCATGGTTTACATGTTATACATACACATATACATGCTTATATACATACTAGATTTAGTAAACTCATATATTATACGTTTTAAATGAATAAAATATTAAATATATAAAATTATTAATTTAAAGTAATATTTTAAGATAAGATATGAATTAAAATACGTATGAGAAAAAACTATAATTAATAAAGCAATGATATCAATCTTTTAAATTTTTGTTATTAAACTTCTTTTTAATTAAACATTTTGTTTCAAAACTAATCATACTAAACAAAAGGTCATCTTTAAAAATTTTCTTATTATATAAAAAATTTACTTTTTAAAAACATCAATTTTAAAATATTTTGTATTTTCAAAAATGTTTGATTAAATTTTACTATTTTATAAAAAAAAATTCCTTTAGAAATAAAATTAATAAACAAATCTATTTCTTAATTTATTCAAAACTATTTTGGATCTAAGAAGATATTAAAATAATATTATTAGTAATTAAAATAATTAGTTAAAAGAATAGAGAAAAGGAAAAATTTTGATTAGAAATCATATGATGTTGTCACATGTCCCCCACCCCCCACCCCCATCCACAACCCCCCCCCCCCCTGTAATTACTATCTATTAGAAGAGTAAGATATGTGTGTATTAGACCCTCATGTCGTGTAGGCTCCGGGTCACCACATTGTTCAGTTTGGCATAAAGATGGTTTTTGCTTGCTGATACGTATATTGTTATTTCATTACCGTACTAATCACCATGTTGTTTTAAAGTGTTTTGAATTGTGTTGATGAACTTATTACTAGTATTCAAACAAAACGTTTATAAATGCTTTGATATGTTTACTACCTGTTGACTTAGATTTTAAAAGGGTCTTAGGACAAGATGTTTAAAGGGAACTTAAAAGCTGGTTAGAGATGTATTAAGGAATCTGGAAATCGTGTTGCCATGGTTTCAAAAGTTTACAAAATATTATATATATGCTTAGAAAAGGATAAACCCAAACTCACATGCGAAAGCTGACTTGATATAGTGTTTATTTTGGGTTGGCTAAAAGTCTATTACAAGGGTAGTGAGTTAAAAGGCATCGAATGACTATTTGGCAAGGGCGATATTTGGCATGAAGAAACTCTAGCGTACATAACCATAGATAAACTTTGCATACATTTAGGGAGCGTTTGGTTGGAAGGAATGGAATAGAATGAAATGGAATTGAAAAACTAGTATAATTTTCAAGTAAAATTATGTTTGAGTGGGTAATGAAATGTAAAATCAAAGGGAATGTTTCACCTCAAATTCCCTTGGATGTGGGATTCAAAATCTTTTCACCTAGAGAGGGAATTTGAAATCCCACAAACAAGGGAATTTGAGGTGAAACATTCCCTTGGGTTTTATATTTCATTACTCATTCAAACATAATTTTACATGAAAATTATACTAGTTTCTCAATTCATTCCATTTCATTCAATTCCTTCCAACCAAACGCTCCCTAAGTGTTTAAGGATCTTAATACTTTTTTAGTGTTTAAGGATCTTAATACTTTTTTAGTATTTGAGGATCTTAATACTTCTGTCATATTATTTGTAAGGAAACTACATATTTTATAAATCCAAATGTTTGTGTCGCTCTAGTTTCAAATATGATATGTTGATATCGGAGTCATAATCTAAAATAATTAAACCCCAATATTGAGTGTCTAGGCTTAAATCTTTTTTTAAAGACTGAAGAATGTTAAATAAAGTCAAATAGTCAGATGTTAGATGAATGGTGAAATGTAGATGCGCATTAAGCACTTGATGGAAGATAACTATGATACATAAGAAAGGTAAATGGTCAATTACACGTGGTTGTATCGGGATTAAGCATAACCGTGATTAATCTAAATCACACATCTCTGTCTTGGAACAGCCTATTCTCAAATTCTCACGCAACTTACACAACGTATTATGATGCATAACGAAGGTAAATGGTCAATCACACTTAACAGTTGTCATTATAACATGCTACAAGATATCTACATCTCTATAATTAAAATAATTGTTTGTTATAAATCGATCATTTATCTTACACAAATGGATTTTAATAATTCAAAATATTTTGCATTGCTTGATAACAATACTTATTATTAATTTGGCTGGCGATCCTAACTTTCTTTTTTATCACTATTAACAACCCAGTAACGTAATCATTAGATTTTTGCACTTTATTTGCACTTGATTTCACTCAAAATAACAATTATGAATAAAATGAAAAAAATAACATACAAGTGAAATTGAGCAAGAAAAAAAAAATATGAGTGAATCTATAATTATTATGATTAAGTTTCAGAAAACAACGTGCTCTCTCTCTCTCTTCCAAAGGTGCTCTCTCTCTCTCTCTTTCAACGTTCAACAAATTATCACCGGCGACCTCCGCCGACCAACACCTCGCCGGCCACCTCAGCCGATGAAACCCCACCGGCGACCTCACCGACCGGCGGACCAAACCCCACCGACCGGCGACCGACTCGTCCCTCTCCTGCTCAGGTACGTAACCCACCCCAAAGACCCACCGCCCTCACCGCCGACTCCTCACTAGCGACCACCAACGAACAAACGGTCGACAACCACCCTCCGCCAAACCCAACAGTCAACACCCCCCACCGCCTACCCAGTCACCACCGCCCACCCCGGAACCAACGCCCACCCCGTCACCACCGTCTGCCCTCCACCGGTCACCACATCACCTCTACCCACCACCACCCTCACACCCCGACACCCTCACTGCTCCCCTGCCCACTGCCCCCTGCCTCACCACCGGCCATCACCACCACCTCCAACACCATCACAGAAACCTCATAGCCCGTACCAGCATCAAGATCGAGCAATTATAAAGTTGGGTGTACATTTGGTGAGATCGATCTGTCTCGGGTTTGCATATCTGTTTTTTTACGCGCCTTTAATTTAATTATATCTTTAAATATTAATTTTCATATAGATTGTTTGGCTGGGTTAGGGGTACCAGCATTTTTGGTTTTGAATAAAGGAAGGCATCCTCTTTTTCTAGGATTTTTTTTACAATTTTTCTATCATCGGATGATTTGATGTTTTTGGGTCTTCATTACTGTGTGTGCCCCTAACGTATTGTTGATCACGTGTGACAGTTCCCTTTGATTGTGCTTTACTTGTGCTTCGTTTCTTTCTAGTGTGTTGTCCGTGTTTTTTTGGTGATTTTTGTGGACTCTGTCTGGTATAATAGATAGTAGGAGCCATTATGTTGCCCCGAGATCATGTTCGGTGAGGAGAGGTGCGAAGACAGGGAACAAGGTTTGTACATTAAGAGTGGCATCGTGGAATGTAGGAACTCTAACTAGTAAGTTACTAGAGTTAAATGACGTGCTGAAGAAACGTAGGGTCCACATAGCGTGCCTACAGGAGACTAGATGGCGGGGTGGGAGAGCAAAAGAGTGCAATAGTTATAAACTATGGTATTCAGGGTCTGATGGAACGAAAAGGGAGTAGGTTTTCTTGTTGCCAAGGAACTGCAAGATAATATAGTGGAGGTGAGAAGATACAATGATAGAATTATGTTGTTAAGAATAGTAATAGGAGATGAGGTACTAACGGTAGTTAGTGCGTATGCACCACATGTTGGACTAGGGGAAACGGAAAGAAAAACGTTCTGGGAGAGTTTAGACCACGTTATGGGAGACATACCTAGAGAAGAAAAGTTATGCATAGGAGGAGATTTTAATGGACATATCGGAAAGGATAATGAGCATTTCCAACTGGTGCATGGAGGCTACGGGTACGGTCTTAGGAATGACGGCGGTAGGGAGCTTCTCGAATTTGCAGTAGCGCATGACTTAGGCATCATAAATTCGTTCTTTAAGAAAAGAGACTCGCATCTAATCACGTTTAGCAGCGACGGGAGAAACACGCAGATAGACTATTTATTGACGAGGAGAGAAGATCATAGCTCGTGGAAGGACTGTAAAGCAATCCCGGGAGAGACGGTTGTGACACAACACCATATGTTGGTGGCGGATATACGCGTCAAGAAGACAATTGCCCAGCAGAACAAGAGACTTACACCCAAGATTAGATGGGGTCAGCTCAAAGACGAAAAGATTACCATTTTTAGAGATAAAGTCATACCAATGAACCAAACTGGGCCACAGGAAGACGCAAACCAAAAGTGGGAGGTTATGGCAACTAGCTTATCCAAGCAGCTAAAGAAACGCTTGGAGTTACAACAAAAAGGACAGTTGGTCATAAGGAATCATGGCGGTGGAACGAAAATGTACAGGAGAAGATACGTATCAAACAACAAAGTTTTAGAGAGCTTATACGTTCTAACAATGAGGAAGAACACGCAGAGCTAAAACAAAAGTACAAGGAGGCTAAGAGACAAGCGAAAAAATCGGTGTCAGAGGCAAAGAACACGGCGTATGAAATGATGTATAAGCGATTAGAGACGAAAGAAGGACAGCATGACATGTTTAAGATAGCCAAGGCAAGAGAAAGAACAAGACAGGACCTGAGAATGGTCAAGTTCATAAAGGCTGTGGATGGAAAGGTTTTGGTGAAGGAGAAAGACATCAAGGTGAGATGGAAAACTTACTTCGATAACCTATTTAACATAAGAATCCAAATCAACAAACTGAGATAGATAGAACAACCCAAACAACGCAACAAAACCAATGCTATTGTAGAAGCATCACAGTTGACGAAGTTACAAGAGCCATGAAGAAAATGGGAAGGGCTAAAGCGGTGGGGCCAGACAACATACCGATTGAAGTGTGGAAATGCCTTGGTGATGAGGGTCTCCAATGGCTAACAGGTCTATTCAACACTATCTTTAAGACAGGGAAGATGCCAGACCAGTGGAGAACCAGTGTCATAGCCCCATATATAAGAAAAAAGGAGATATCCAAGGTTGCGAAAACTACAGGGGAATAAAGCTATTGAGTCACACGATGAAACTATGGGAAAGAGTTATTGACACGAGAATTAGACGGGAAACCCAGATAGCAATAAACCAATTTGGATTTATGCCAGGACGCTCTACAACAGAAGCCATACACGTCATAAGACGGATAATGGAAAAATATAGAGAAAAGAAAAGGGACCTCCATATGGTATTCATCGACCTAGAAAAGGCCTATGACAGTGTTCCGCGACAACTAATTTGGGAAAGTCTAAGACTTAGAGGGGTACCAGAGAGGTATATCAAATTAATTAAGGATATGTATGACGGGAAAAAAACGTGTGTGCGAGCACCGGTAGGAGACACAGACTCATTCTCAGTGGAAGTGGGACTCCACCAAGGATCGGCATTGAGCCCATTTCTCTTCGCACTAGTGTTGGACGGGATGACTACGTCTATACAACAGTCAGTCCCGTGGTGCATGCTCTTTGCGGATAATATTGTCTTAATATCAGAATCTAAAAGGATGCTTAACGGCAAGCTAGAGCAGTGGAGAGCAGCGCTAGAGAGCAGAGGATTAACGATAAGTCGCTCTAAGACGGAATACATGCATTGTAACTTTGGTGGCGACAAGGAAGAGGACACCCTAATCAGTATCCAGGGTATGCCGGTCCCACGAACATCTAGGTTCAAATACCTGGGCTCGTACCTACAGGAGGACGGAGAGATACACAGCGATGTAGCTCATCGTGTCCAAGCAGGATGGTGCAAGTGGAGAGCTGCATCAGGGATCCTATGTGATAAGAGGTTTCCAACAAAACTTAAGGGAAAACTATACAGAGTGGCGGTACGCCCAGCTATGCTATATGGAACAGACTGCTGGGCCATAAAGAAATCGCACGAGAAACAAATAGAGGTTGCGGAAATGCGAATGCTAAGGTGGATGTGTGGCCATACAAGAATGGATCGTATGTGGCCATACAAGAATGGATCGGATAAAAAACGAAGTGTTTCGACAGAAGTTAGAAGTGGCTTGTATTGCAAATAAAATACGAGAGGGAAGATTAAGATGGTATGGACATGTCAAGAGGAGACCAATGGCAGCACCGGTTAGAGCAGTGGAGAACATCATTCTAGAGGGTAGGAAGAGTAGAGCAAGACCTAGGTTGACTTGGGCAGAGATAATTACGCGAGATATGGTACAATTGCACCTCTCTGAGCACATGATCGAGGATAGGAGTGAGTGGAGGCGTAGAATTAAAATTAAGGACTTTTAGTGGTTTCTGTACCTAGGAAGGGACTTTGATTACTTGTTACGGGGCTTGATGCGTTTGTAGTACGCTTCGACCTTTCTAGGGGAAACTTGCTGCTCTTCTGATGTATGTGTGTTAATTTTATATTTCCTTTTAGTGATATTTTAATGTTTGTCGTATGCTGTGTGCTGTATCTTATATCATAGATCATATATCGTATGTTTCATTATATGCTGATTCGCAAGCGTTATTGCTTTTGTTATCGAGCCGGGGGTCTCTTTGGAAGCGGTCTCTCTATCTATCTGGATAGAGGAAAGACCCGCCACCGCCTACCCCTCCCAGACCCTGCTCTAGAGTGGGATATACTGGGCTTGTTTGTTTGTTTGTTTGTTTGTTTATTAGAATTGTCATATGGCTGCAAACAAACCGAACAAACATGAACAAGGCCTTGTTCATTTTTGTTCGTTAAGAAATAAACTTGTTCATGAACTGTTCACGAACCTTACCGAACGAGATTCTTTGTTCGTGTTCGTTTATTAAGAAAATTAATAAGTTAATGAACACTTACCGAAAGCAAATGAACACAAACAAAAGCAAACGAACACAAACAACTGTTCATGAACATGATAAACACAAAGAAGCTCGTCAACACAAACGAATACAAATGATTATAGATTTATTCTAGAATAAAATTTATATTTTTATTACAAACATTACACAAAATCAATAAAAATAAATAAGTACTTAATATAAATATCAAAAAATATTTGATATAATACTCATCAAAATAACTCATCAAAAAATTAATAATATAAACGAACACATTAACGAACATAAACGAAGAACATTCACGAACGGACATTAACGGACATTAACGAACATAAACAAACACATTATCGAACGCTTACGAACATAAATGAACGAACTCTGCTTATGTTCATATTCATTTGTTTAAGTAAACGAATGTAATTTTTTTGTTTGTGTTTATTTATTTACTAAATGAAAGAACATAAATGAACTTTCGGATGAACAGTTCGTTCAGTTCGTTTATAGTTCTAAGAATTGATATTGAGAATGAAAATGAAATTTAAGATTATCACAATCCTAATTAATACTATTGATTATTATCAACTTATATTATAAAGTTTGGATTTAAAAATAAAAATTTTCTTATCTTAACACCAATTAAAATATCATGTCATTTAGTAAGAATCTGGTTTAAGTATTTTTTTGTGAGTTTATTCTACAAAGTGTATTTTTGCTACAAAATGTGAGAAGACACAATGAAGTTAAAAAAATCATTAAAAAATTAACATCTTACAATCAAAATTGAATTTTAAAAAAGTACTTCGGAACATCTGTTCCTCTCGATGTCCTCTTTCAGAAAAAAAAATAACAATAAAATAAAATTCTTTTCATTGTGTCTTTATATGACACAATGACGTCATTGTGTCTTTTATATTGACACAATGACGTCATTGTGTCTTTCATAATGACACAATGAAGCCATTGTGTCTTTCATAAATGACACAATAAAAAACAATTAATTTTTTTTATTTTTTTTAATTTTTTGTTTATTTTTTTTCTTAGTGAGGACGACTAGGGGAACAAAGGCTCTGAATTACTTTTTTAAAATTCGATTTAAATTGTGAGATATAATTTTTTTGTGTTTTTTTTTCTTTTCACACTTTGTATTTGAACATTTTTTTTTCTAATATATGGATTTTAAAATAGTTAACTTTTAATCCAAGTCATTATTATTTCTCGTTATTCACGCCCAAATTAATATAAAGACCTTTTAAAAATCTAAACCATCAACTTATTAACTTTTTACTATTTAAATTATTAAAATTTGTAATTCAAAGACTCGACTAAACAAAAAGAGTAAATTTCGGTTTTGGTCCCTGAGGTTTACCCATTTTAACCATTTCAGTCCAAAAATGAATCTTTGATCATATCATGCCCTGTGGTTTCTTTTTTGTAATGGTTTTGATCCCTTACACTAACTCTGTTAGTTTTTACAGTTAAATGTGAGGGTACTTTGGTCATTTTATATTTGAAGGACTAGTTATGTAAATTATATTAGATTAGGATAACTATTGTAATTTTTAAAGCAACAAAAAATAAAAAAAGAAAACTTGAATATAATCTTACCCACCGCCACCACCGCTTTCCCCATTCGCGAATCGAACAACGATTTCCAGTAATCACCATCGAATTTCCTAAGGGCTTCAATGTCGTGTTGAACATCGAGGAGGCCGCCGGAGCGTGATTGGTAGATGATTTCATCTAACGAGTAGGATTCGGTGCAGGTGGGGTCGGCGTTGGAGGGTCGTATTTGGCGGAGAAGTGGTGGTGGCAGTCGGAGGCGCGGTGGCCTCCTCCGACCCAGTTTCTCCGTAAAGAACTGCCTCCGATGGACAAACACTTGGCGGTGAACATCCATTGACACGCTGAAACCATCACGTGCTGTAAGAGTGAGTTTGACATTTACAAACCCTAAGCCCTAATCGCTAGGATTTTTGAAAGGGGCTCCGGATAAAACCCTAGCAACCCGTTCCTCGATATGGATTCGGGCGGTGTTGAGGGAGTGGAAGTGGGAGTGGGCAGAGGGCTTGGATTCTCGGGTTTGCTCTTCGATCATCATCTCGAAGAGGGTGGGGCTGGGGGTGGATCGGATCGGGGCTTGGATGGGTCTGGTCGATTTGGATGGGGAAGATAGTGGAGGAGAGAGGTAGTAGTGGTGAGAGAGAGGGTTGCTTACTCTGCCATGGGTGAACCTTGAAAGCTTCAGTTTGTTGGTGGAAGAGGTTTTTTTAGGGTTTGGATGGGGTGTCGCGTGAAGGTTGAAGAAGACAGTGGTAGATTTAAATTTTGTTTTTTTATTTTTTATTATTTTAAAAAATTACAAAAATTATCCTAATCTAATATAATTTACATAACTAGTCCTCCAAATGTAAAATGACCAAAGTACCATCACATTTAACTGTAAAAACTAACAGAGTTAGTGTAAGAGATCAAAACCGTTACAAAAAAGAAACCACAGGGCATGATATGATCAAAGATTCCTTTTTTGACTGAAATGGTTAAAATAGGTAAACCTCAGGGACCAAAACCGAAATTTACTCAAATAAAAAATACAATAGTGTTATGTAAAAATTACAATTTTATTCTAGACTAGATGGCTTCAAAGAATAATCTATTCGTAGTTACCTAATATGAGCTGTCAATTTAAAGCAAGATCTTAAAATAAAATAAAAAGGTTAAATATTTAAAACTACAGAAAACAATTGGTGTTTGTTTGATATGAATAATTTACTGTAAAAGAATATTATGAATTTAAATTAAAAATACTTTGGAAATAATATTATCATCTTACCTGGCCACCCCCATGTGTCGTCGTTCACATTGTCACCAAACAAACCACAACTCAACCCGTTTACGACTGAGCCACATCTCCGTTTGCACCATTCATCAACACACACATGACACATCCTCTCTCTCTACACAGCAGCCATTGAAGATATCTTGCTGGCAACAAATTCATACACACCACGTTCATCTTCCTTATCTTCATCATCACCATCACCATCACCATCACCATCACCATCACCATCACATCACATCACCATCACCATCACCATCACCATCACCATCACCATCACCATCACCATCACCATCACCATCACCATCACCATCACCATCACCATCACCATCACCATCACCATCACCATCACCATCACCATCACCATCACCATCACCATCACCATCACCATCATGATTACCATGATCATCGTCAAAGTCATCAAAATCTTCACTCCCTTGATCCTCCATGTGCACTGAAGACGGTGGTTGCTGCTGCGGTGGTGGTGGTTGTTCTATTAGTGCGGTGGCTGGGGGCCATTGTTGCTCGGGTTGAGCTATGATCGCTGTCGTTTTCGCGCTGTAAAGTGCATCGAGTTGGTCATAGTAGGGGCATGTTTTGGAATCCTCGGGTCTCTTCTTGTTGCTTTCCTTTATTTTCTTGTAGTACTTGTTGATGTTCTCCCATTTCTCCTTGCACCGTTTGGCGTTGCGGTTGTACCCGAGGTTCCGCATTGCTGCAGATATCTCCTCCCATAATGGACCCTTGGGCACGTTTTCTTGGTACTTTGCGTCCAGCTGCGATCGAAGAGTGATCAATGCGTTTATCTCGGCTTTCGGCCATCGAGATGGACTTGGAGATAACGCATTCTCTTCTACACCATCAGGATTAATCTTCGCTACGGGTGGTGGAAGAACTTCACGGTGTGGTGGCACCGATGTTTGTTGAGCCGCTGCTGGTGGAGTTTGTTGTGTTTGTGGTTGTGGTATAGCTGGTAGATACAAATTAACAATTGCTCTTTCCGGTTAATTACAGGATAAGTAATCAAAACAGTGTTTTTTAAAAACGGACTGAACCGGTCTTTTTAGCATGAAGTTTCATTGTTCGGACCGTTAAACCAGATTTATAAACCAAATGACATCATATGTAGAAAAACTATAAATATTATATATTTAGTTCGAAAACAGAATATGAAAATATCATATAGTTTCAGAAAAAATTATACTTTTAACACAATACAAACACTTAAATAAATAACATATATCATAAATTAATAAATTAATCAAAGAAATAAGATTTTAAAAGGAAAAAAAATTGAAATCCGATTCACTAGTCTGACGGGTAACGGTTCTGTTCAACAAAAAACAATTCAAATACATACAACCACACCGGTTTTATAATCGGTTTTTGATCAGCTAGTCTAGTCGGATTCTAAAAATGCTGATCAAATAAATAAATAAATAAGCATTTAATTAAGGCCACATTTAAAGACTAGCATTAACTATAGCAACAAAAAGGTGGTCGATCGCACCTGTTATCTTTTCTCTTGCACCATTATCGACTACCGGAAGGTTTTTCCCGATCAAGTTCTGCAAAAACGCGACAATGGCAGCATCCTTCGCGGCTAGCATCGATCGCTCTTTAACCAACTGATCATGTTCCTGATTCAATTTCGCAATCTCCTGAGCTCTCCACGCCTCCTCTTTGGCCACTCGATCTCTGTCCCGTCGGTCAAGGGTCTCAAGAAACTTCACCTGCAGTTGTTCTTGCTTCTCCATCAGCTCCTTCACCAACTTCTCAAAAAAACCCTCCCATCTTCTCTTCTTCCTCGGCGGCTCATCCGTATCCGACGATGAACCCGAATTCGTCGACCCCGACATCGTCGGCTGGGAGAAAGGAAAACTCCTTTTATGATTCACCAACGCCCGTGCTGGTGGTATTGCTGTCACCGCAGGTGCTGCAACCGAAATCGGACTCGCATTGTTTTGATCCGAACTGGTGATATTATAAGGCGATGGAACAGTGGAAGAAGTATTGGACACTGGCACGAACCCAGGTGGTGGTTTCATTGATAGAGGAGAATATGAACCACGATGGTTCGATTCTAAAGCTTGTAACTGATCGGAAAATCGATAGATTTTGTCGGATTTAGAACTCCGGCCTTCTTTTGTTCGCCGGTGGTATTTGTATACGTTTTCGAATTTCTCTCTGCATTTCTTCGCGCTACGATGAAATCCCAGCTCCGATAGTTTTCTGATCCAATCAAAAAATTGTAAATTTATTTACAATTACATCTGAAAATTAACGTTAACTTGAGTAAAACAAGATAGACAATTGTATTTTGTATCAAAGTTATAATAAGTGAAATTTTTCATAAGTGTTTGGATGGAATACCGTCTTAGCTGAACAGTTACAAACAATAAATTCAAAGTTCATAATTCAAACAGATGAAAAAGTTGAAAGTTTTTGGATCCAATGGAGTCAATTAAAAAACGTTGACTATTTCTGGTCAAGCAAGTGAGAACATCGATTCATAGATCTCGCCGGAAAACAAGCGAAATTACAGCTGGATATCTGAAATTTCATGTTATATCGATTCAAATGAAGATTAAAATACCTGGAAACTTCATCCCATAATGGAGCTTTGAGATTTGAATCACGAAAAGCTGCATCCATTTCTGAGCGAATTCTAATAAGCGCCAATGTTTCTTGCTTCGGCCACCGGTTTCCACTGGAATTCCGATCAACATCCTCCATAAATCCACCACCAATTGAACCACCATCTTCAACAACTTCACCACCACCGCCACCGCTAACGCCACCGCCAACGCCGCCGCTGCCGCCATTGACGTCAGGTTGAGCTGGTGGTTGCTCTGACGGAGGTGAAACCCGGTCATTGGCGGAGTTTTCAATCGTCGCCGGAGCTCCATCCATGGGTGTGGAGTTTATTGAAGAAAATAAATGGAAGTATAAAATAAATCAATCAAATGAACAAATGAAAGGTGAATTGTTGAGGGTTTTATGTAAGTTGAATTTAATAATTTATTTTGGTGGGGATCTGCCTGTCGATCTCACACCCAGAAAAATGTATTAATAATTGTAAAGGAAAATTAAATAAATAAAGAACCTTTTTTTCTTTTAAATGTGGGAATCTTCTGCTGTCATTGTTCGTTTATTACTTTTCGACGTGTTATTAAATACGTTATATAAACAAATACATTTTCACACAGGGAAACATGATTTGGGTGTTTAACTATTTTAATTTAGAATTTTTTTTGATGTCACCTGGTTTAATTTTTATAATGATCTTCATCTCTTATACTAATTATGTTGAATTCTATTGTTATATGTAAGAGTACTTTGGTTATTATAAGTATAGGGATGTTTTTTTAATTACTTAGACAACTTTAGAGGGTTGCATTTGCAATATAGGAAAATAATTATTTAATATAAATTATAAATTTGAGAAACAAAACATAAAACCTAAAGCCCATAATATTATCATCCAACCCCACCACCACCACTATAACGACACCATTGCCGAACAACAACCATCATCAGGCAGCCACCATCACCACCGTCTTCTTCCTCATCTTCTTCATGTCTGGTCAATCGCTACCCCACAACTTTCCCCTCCCCCTTCTCCTTCTTCAAACTAATTGTGTTTGGATCTTTAAAGCTTCCGTTGAAAACAAACAAATATACATCCTAACGGAGTACTGATCGTTAATAAGTGTTAATGTATTAGACAATTTAGTCAACTAATCTTCCTTGTTTTCAGCTAGTTTACGTTTTTGTTTATCAGTCGTTTGGTTTGTTTCCTAGTTATTAGTTATTAGTTTTTTTTTCTCTCACTTGTATTTTTGGCCATTTAAGCTATCAATATCCAATGAGTACGTCATTAGATTTTAGTGATACCTTTTAATTTAACTTAACACAAGCACCATCGATGAATTACTATATTTTAGGGCTTTGATTATACTGAGATATAGGGTTTCGATTGGACTGTTTGAACATCGATTAAATGTTCATTGAATGGCTAACAACAGCAAGTGAGAATGTCAAACCTAAGTCTATGTTGCACAATCTCTATATGTGCCTTAGACATGTTCCAAAAGTGCAAGTTATATACTTGCCTAGTCACCTAAACAAACGTTAAAACATAGGTCAGCATAATATTTGTGAGCTTGTAGGATTTTGAGACCAATTAAACCTTTAGTTGCATTAGTTATAAGAGGAATTCACTAATTAGTGAATCATTGTTGAATCATGTATAATTATCACATAGTTTAGTTGATATATATAACTATATTTAGCCCACAAGTCACAGGTTAATAATAGTTAGGAAATAAAACCTTTAGCACACGAATACCTATCACAAGTGCTTCCAAGTTAACCTTAGTTAGGAAATAATCATTCAATATTGTTAAATGTGGATTTATACATTCCAATTAGTCGGGAGAGTGAGGATTGTAAGGCTCAGATATACCATCTATATTAATCCATAGGTTATCTCCAGTAGTTAAGTGGATGTGTTTAGTTTAGTCGGTGATTTCCAGTGTGATAATCAATTTACTCAAGTGATAAATCCTCAAGTACACTGGTGTGCATACATGTGAAGCAATATGATCCGGAGTGTTTAGATAACATGCCCCCCTTCGAAAAAACATGTTTAAAACAGTAAAAGATGGGTTATGAGAAACTCACCATCAAACAACAGTTTAGTGTAAACTGTTTAGCGTGATACTTACTAAGCAATACCTAATGCAAGGGAAGGGTGGTCCTTTATAGTTAATGATTATGGGTATTAACCTTATGTAAGGTTTGCATATATGGTATCCATCATAGTTGGTCAATCGTTGCATAAACATTACATTAAACAATAGAGAATAAAATATTGTAGCAGAAAAACTTAAAAACATTACTTCCATACATACATTTGATCGAAATATGTCTTTTTATGCCATATAGTCAAGTCCCCCTTACCATCATCAGCTTTTATCATTCCCTACCAAGTAATATGCATACAAAGTAATCGTTGCTAAGTGAGATATAGTTTTGCATATAATATATAGAAAAAGTAGTTTTATTTCATATAATGAATTCATAATTATCATTCATATCAATCATATTGACTATAATAACATCCTTTATCATGTTCATTATCTTTCTTTCATTCTTTATCTTTTCTATGTATGTAAATAGGGTTTGCACAAAGCAAGAGCCCAAACATATGAGTGGCAATGAATGTCAACCCTTGTTGGTAAACATTTATCATGATAGCTAACCCTTGATAGTTGACCCACACTACAAGACACATAGTCTGCTCATGAATAAGGGTCCATATATTTTAATTTGACTCACATACGCGAAGTCTCTTTATGCTTTCAAGTTTTTTCATTCAACGTTAGGGCCCGTGCAACATTAATTATGTTTCATTGTCATTCTTTTTATTAGTTAATGCTCCACGTTTGCTACATGTAATACTTTATAGGATATCTTTCATATCATCATATAACATGAAGCATTAGATAACATATTATATAAACCAAACATAGTGAACTCATATTGAATAAATATTCACCTTGAAGTACAATCAACCCTTATTCAATACTTAGTGAAATCCTTAGTGATAGTATCCTAAGCATCATCTAATACGGATAATAATATCTTAGTGTGAGTAGTAGGTTAAATACGCGTGAATGATGAGGTGGCTTGTAGTCAATGCAGATAACATTTAATGGGGGTAACAGTGAATATGGATAAGTTAACATTTGATGCGGAAGACTTAGTCCAATACGGACAACAATTAATGTGAATAAAAATAAATATGGATGAACAAACACTTAGTGGATGACTAATGTCTAATACGGACAATAGTCAATGCGGGTAGCTAGGAATGCAGATGAGCGAACTTAATACGACAACCAATGCGGGTTGCCAACATTTGGTTGATGCGGGTAATAGTAACAAATGTAGTTGGTATGAACCCAATGTGGACTGTTAAAACAATATTATTGTAAGATAGAACTAATGTGGGTAGTAGTACCTTAATATGGATGAGTAAACCTTATGTCTAATTTTATCCTTAGATTTCTATTTTATAAACGAATTCACGTGTAGTACTCACCACCACCGTTGGCTTTTATAGTTTTACTCGGTGTGTCAAAGGATTCTTGTATGTTTGATACCCATTACGTAACACTGCATAATATATGAATTATGCTTAACTATATATTAGTAAGAATGTATAGAATTTCATAATCAAACTACTTGTATGTAATTTTGATAAGATTTTGATAGGTTTAGGGTTGCTTATCAAAATTGCTTATTTGCTTATTACTTGTTAAAAACAATAAGCTACTTATCTGTGTATGCTTTGATGAACCCCGGTAGAATAGTTGAGGAGGCGATCAATGAGGAGCTGATGGATGCGATGGTAGAGCCGGATTCGATGGGGATTTTTGTGTGCCATCACATAGGGGTAGCGCTAGTGGCGTTGAAGAAGCTTCGAGAGTGAGGGGTGATTGGGAGGATTGATCAGACGGTGGTGGTGAGTGCTACACATGTTCCTAATCCATAGATTTTGGCCTCATATAGCTAAGGTTCATCATTAGAACATGAAATGCATAAAATATCCCTATAAAACATGTTAAAACATCATTATCATTGTAAAAATAATGCATTTATTTAGGAAATTGTATATTTAATAAAAGTTTAACATATGGGTATGCATTCCATCCCTAAAGTAAGTAAAACAGGTAGGTAAGAGGAACTAAAACTCACCTTTCGAAGCTTTCAAACCAAAAACCCAAGAATCGAGAGTTAAACCCGAGATTACACATGCACACGTAAAGTTTCAATTATATGCATCGAAACACATCATAAACATCTTAGAATCCTAGATCTAGCTTATATAAATGAGAAAAACATGATAAAGATCATACCTCTACTTTGATCTTCAACTTTCTCTCTATAGAAATCACAAGGCTCTTTCTCTCTTTGCTTTGAAGAATTGTTGAGTGCATGAGAATTAGGGTGATGTGAGGCCCTTCCCTTTTCACTACAAGAAAGACTCGTATTAGTGGCGACTATATTAGCGGCGACAGTGGCTTTAGCGGCGACGCTTATTAGCGGCGACGCTTATTAGCGGCGACGTCTTAGCGGCGACATGTCGCCGCTAAAGATCGCGATCCACAGTTCATTATTTGACCAAAATCTAGCCGTCCAAAATCAATTACATCGAACGGCTCATGTTAAATCGTACGGGAAACCTTTAGCGGCGACGCGTCGCCGCTAATGGTTACTGGTTATATGCGAATTCTTACCCTCCCTTCTTCACTTTCCCTCCAATTAACTTAGGCGCCACCTGCGATCTCCGACCACTGCTCCTCCGGCGCGACCTCCCACCATCTGACCAGCCACCACCATCCGACCACTGCTCCTTCGCGGCCACCTCTCACCGCCCGCACACCACCATCCGCTTCTCTTCTCCCCCCGCGCCCGCACCACAGCCACGACCCACCACCTGCGGCCACCATCGTCCGACCAGCCACCAGCCACCGTCCGCACCACGTCACCGTCGCCGCTGCTGCATTTTCCGTCGCCGCTACTACAAAGATTCGGTATTTTTTTTATTTTTTTTAATTTTTGTTGTATAGATGTAATTTTATAAAAATATATATAGAAATTGTGTTCGTTTGTGTGGCTCGTTTCAGTATCATTTGAAGGAACAAGTTTGACTCAAAATTTGTGAAAATGGACATTGAGAAGAGGTCTAGCTAGCATGTTCATTTTCGTGAGTTTTAGTTAGTTTGAATGCTTTCATGGCTAGTTTTTATAAGTTAGTTATCTTTTTAGCGTGCAAAAATATAGCATTACTATATTACGTCTAGGCGGATCCTTTCTCCAATCAAAAGAATTACGCTATGTTTGTTCTTAATTTCTTGACTTGTGTGTTATGGGTAATTGGTGGATGTCTACAATGAATCAATGAAACAATGTGCGTAGAATGTTAGTAAACTAATTTGCATGTGAAGGTGATCACAACTTTGATGAATTGGCGAGTGGTGATGGAAATTTTGGATAAACTAATTTGCATTTATATGGTTAACTAAATGGATTTTAGAGTAAATGTTTAGTTGAGAAGCCTTTTAAACTAATTAAATGTAAATGTTGAGAAGCCTTTTGGACTAATTAGATGTAAAGAAGGAATTTAATTGTAATTGTTTTATGGTGAACTAATTAGATTAGGCATTTTATTAAAGATGGATTTTAGTTAACTTTTGAACTAATTAGATTAGTTATTTTATTAAATATGTAAATGGTTAACTAAGTATTTTCTAATTAGATTTGGTATTTTATAATTAGTATTTATTAGTATTTCTAATTAGATGTACATACTAATTATTTACAACTTTAATTAGATTAGGTATTTTATAATTAGAAAGTTGTAAATACTAGTATGTACATCTTTAAAGATGTACATAAATAATTAGATGTAAATGATTAACTAAGTATTTTCTAATTAGATTTGGTATTTTATAATTAGTTATATTTTCTAATCATGATTATATTCCTCCATTTAAATTGTAAATTATATTGCAGTGCTGTAATCATGTCTGTCGATAAAAGTTGGATTCTTAATCCGAACCGTAGATCACCCGAGTATCAGCAAGGACTCGGCTCTTTTATCGATATGAGTGAAAAATATATCGACAAATATGGCCTGATTAGATGCCCGTGTAGAAAATGTCAGAATACTCAATTATTAGGATGGGTTAAAATGAAATATCATTTAGAAATATGGGGCATGTGTCGGACGTACAAGGATTGGATCTATCATGGTGAAAGTTTAATTCCTGAAGTTGTGGTTGTAAATGATGTTGAGCCAACAAACGAAATGGCTGACGTTATCGAAGACGTTATGGAAGAGAGTAGTGGTGTCCGTGATGATTTTAAGGACTTGTTAGAGGAAGTTTAATCAGAATTATATCCTGGTTGTACTAAGTTTTCTTCTCTTGACTTTTTAGCAAAGCTTATGAATATTAAGGTGAAAAATAAATGGACAAATAGCTCATTTGATGAGCTCCGTGAGTTGTTGCAGTCTTCACATCCTGAAGGTAACAAAATTCCCTCTTCTCACTATGTAGCCAAGAAGACATTAAAGAAGATCGGTTTAGGGTATGAGTCGATACACGTGTGCAAATATGATTGTGCTCTTTTCTGGGCAGAAAATCTATTGTTACAAAATTGTCCAGTTTGTAACGAGAGTCGGTGGGTCGATACAAATACAAAGGGCAAAAAGTTACCTCACAAGGTGTTACGATGGTTTCCTTTAACCCCCAGGCTACGCCGCTTGTATTCTTCAAGGCACACTGCAAAAGATATGATTTGGCATAATACCGGACGATCAGAAGATGGTACGATGCGTCATCCTGTTGATGGTTCTTCATGGAAAGATTTTGATATAAAGTACCCTACCTTCTCGAGAGAACCCCGAAACGTCCGCCTAGGACTTGCAGCTGACGGTTTCAATCCTTTTGGTAACATGAGTTCGGCTCATAGCACGTGGCCTGTTATACTCACGACATACAATCTGCCTCCATGGTTATGCATGAAGGAGTCGTCATTCATGTTGTCATTGTTGATTCCTGGTCCTAAATCCCCCGGGAAAGACATGGATGTTTTTCTTAGGCCATTGGTGGATGAGCTTAAACAGTTGTGGGTGTCGGGCGTACGTACTAAAGACATGGCGACAAACACATTTTTCACAATGAGGGCGGCTTTGTTATGGACTATAAACGACTTTCCGGCTCGTAGTAGTCTATCAGGTTGGAGCGGGCAGGGCTACAAAGCATGCCCGACTTGTAACGAAGACACTCCTTCGATGCGTGTCACAAATAAAGTCGTTTATGTTGGTCACCGTCGGTTTTTAAATGCAAACCATGAAAGGAGAACAAATTTGGACTTCAACGGGGAACCCGAGATAAGATCCCCTCCGAAACAATTTAGTGATACTGACATAGAAACTCAATTTAGTCGGCTCCGCCACCGTTTACCGGGGAAACATCCTGATTTTGGAGTTGTTAAATTAAAGCGGGAGGAGTATGAGTTAAATTGGTCCAAACGAAGCATATTTTTTGAACTTGAGTACTGGTCTTCTCTACAGCTAAAACACAACTTAGATGTGATGCATGTAGAGAAAAATGTGTGTGATAGTTTGCTAGGTACTCTTCTAATGAATGAAAAGAGCAAAGATACACCAAATGCACGGGTTGACTTGAAAAATCTAAATATTCGGAGTAGGCAATGGTTAGAGAAAAAAAATGGCAAGTGGTATAGCCCCCACCCGAAATACTCATTGAAGACTAGTGATCGAAAGTTATTTTGTGAGTTTATAAAAAATGTAAAACTGCCTGATGGGTTCGGATCTAATATAAGCAAGAGAGTGATAGATAATAATACTAACATTACTGGGTTGAAATCTCATGACTGTCATATTCTCATGCAACGGTTGATACCGATTGGTGTTAGAGGTTTTTTGGCCAAAGATACTTATACACCAATAGTTGATTTGTGTATGTTTTTTAAGCAACTTTGCTCCAGAACACTATTAATTGACGATATGAAGAAAGCTAAGGAGGCCATTCTTATAATATTGTGCAAGTTAGAATTGATCTATCCTCCAGCGTTTTTTGACATTATGGTTCATTTGGTTTTGCATTTACCTGATGAAGCGATTTGTGGTGGTCCAGTGTGTATGAGATGGATGTATCCGTTTGAAAGGTATATGAAAAAACTAAAAAATTATGTCAGAAACAAAGCAAGACCAGAAGGTTGTATAGCTGAAGGTTATGTTGCTGAAGAAGCTTTATCATTTTGTTCGAGGTACCTTCGAGATGTTGAGACTCAGTTCAATCGCCCTGATAGAAATGAGGATATCATTATTGAAAAGAGAAAGATATTTGCATTTGAGTCAAAATGTCGTCCAGCTAGCGCAAAAAAGATGAAATATCTTTCTCCTAGCGAAAAACTGAAGCTAGAATGGTTTGTCCTCGATAGTTGTCAAGAAGTTAGAGACTATATGAAGTAAGAGTTCCTATCTTTAACTTTTAAACATTACTTAAATATATTCCGTTCCTCACTTGTTATATATTTTGTCAACAATATAGTGAATTCAAATCTGAACGCCCACATGAGGATGTCATAATCAAATTTCCATCATGGTTTTTAGAGAAGGTATTCCGTGTATAAAAATCTCTTAGGTTTATATTTGTTAGGTAATTTATATTTAACACATTATTTTCTTAGGTTTATTCGATGAAAATACAAAATTCTCCAGATTTTCACTCAGAGTTGTATGCTCTTTCAATGGGTGCGGATGTAAAAGCCTATAACTACACTGCTTGCATAGTCAACGGTGTTAGGTTTATGGTACTTGCACGTGACGCGCAACGCACAACATTAAACTCAGGTGTTTTAGTGGAGGGTGAGAATGGTGAGAAATATTATGGCCAAGTTGAAGAGATTATTGAGTTGTGCTATGCAAATGGGTATTCAACAGTCCTATTTCGTTGCAAATGGTTCGATACTCGAAGGGGTGTTTCATACGACAATAATATCACCAGTAGCAACACCGAACGTGAATTGGACAAAGACGATCAACTCATATTTGCTTCCCAAGCTAAACAAGTATTCTACATCCGAGAACCTTCTCGGAGAAACCAAAGCAATAATCACCGGTGGGTCGTCGAGAATGTTAATCATCGTAAAATTTGGGATCGACCGCCATCCAATGACGAACTCGTAGAAAACATTCAAAATGTTGATAATGAATTAACAGAAGATCTTGATGTCGTTCATAATCATTCTTCATCTAATAATGTACTTTTCATTGACTTCACCCAATACTTTCAAAATGTTGATAATGTCATCGATGGCGAAATTGCAAGTGAAGTTAATCCACCAAATGTTACTGCTAATGTGATGTCTGAGGACGAGGGTGATTATGATGAAGAGGATTTTGATTATGACACTGAGGGGTCTAATAGCGAGACTGAAGTATATGAGGGAGACTCCGATTAAGTATATATTTAATCTAAAACTTTGTAGATATGATATCTTGTTGTAGTTGAAAACTTTATTCTTATTTTAATTTTGATGTTTTATATCTTCTAATTTTTACAGACATGATATCTTTTTGGATTGTTTTGATACATCTCATGGCTGATGTAATGAGCCATGGAGGTGATGGCGCGGGGGATCCACCGATTCCTCCTTTTGGTGGGCCCGGAAGCCATCAGTTGGATGGTAAGTATTATATTTTCATGTTTATTTATTTATTATTAATATATATTGTAAGTATTGCTTTTTTAATATAAATGCAGGCTCGCCTTCCCAGAAAAGAAGAGGGAAGGCCAAAAATAAAAAGTTACAGCATGAGTTAGAAAAGAAAGGAGGACCTTTATCTCTTCCTTTTGATAGAGCTGCTACATATAGCCCAGTCGGTGAACTTAACGATATGTTTGTTCGTGAGGTTGGGATATACATGGAGGCCAATTATCCCTTTAATGTTCGTTCGTGGACTGATCTTTCTGATGCTCAGAAGAATGCGTTGGATGAGCATATGGCGGTAACCTTTATATGTTTTATGTTTATTGTTCGGTATTTATTTAACTAACTTCATTTTGTTTAAACTTAAATGTAGCGACGCTTTGATTTTGATGAGATTTTGCGAGATCGTGAACGCGCTCAGATTGAGGGTGGCATTCGTTCTGTATATCTTAAACGATTCAGAGATCGAAAAAACGTTGCCAAAAGACACTTTGATCGTGTTGGAGGATATGAAGATGTGGAACAAGCAAGGCTCAACCCTCCAAGGGGAATGAATCATGAAAATTGGAGCAAAACAATTGATTTTTTCTTAAGTGACGGACACAGAAAAGCCTCATCATCAAACAAAGCAAACCGGCAACAACAACAATACACTAATCGTGGTGGGACTGCCTCGTATAGTAGTTATTGTTACAAGCAGGTAATGATTTAATTATTTGTATGTGTATTGTAGATAAGTATTTATTTAATATATGATATACTTTTAAATGTTAATCAGAATAAGAGCAGACTTAAGGCATTTCAGAATGCTCATACCAGTAAAGATGGGACCTTTGATACGGAGATAGCTGAGCAACAATATGTAAGTTTTATATAAAGTAGAGTTTTGAAATATTAAAGATAAAGCCTTTGTGTGTATATATATATATTAAATGACTTCTTGTTAATTAATATAGAATCAGCTCAAAGGACGGTTTGATGAGCTAAGTCAATCCCAAAACGAAGGAAATAGTTCATCACTGAACGAGGTTGAAGTTTTTGAGTCGGTGTTGGGAGAACGCCGCGGGCATATTAGAGGGATTGGGCGTAAACCGTCTTCATCTGCAGGGTCGACTTCGTTTGTTCCTGATCAGGAACAAACACCTCAGACATTATCAGAGGTATTAAAGTTTTATACGTTTTATCTTGAAGTTGTTAAATGTATCATTGTTGGTTTATCTTAGACGGGTCAAAATGGGTAAATTTAAGTTGAATTATGTGCATTATGGTTGAAATGTGTCAAAATGATACAAATACACTTGATATAGTTAAAACGGGTCAAAATGGGTAAATTTAAGTTGAATTATGTACATTATGGTTGAAATGGGTCAAAATGATACAAACACACTTGATATAGTGTCAAAATGGGTAAATTTAAGTTGAATTATGTACATTATGGTTGAAATGGGTCAAAATGATACAAACACACTTGATATAGTTAAAACGGGTCAAAATGGGTAAATTTAAGTTGAATTATGTACATTATGGTTGAAATGGGTCAAAATGATACAAACACACTTGATATAGTTAAAACGGGTCAAAATGGGTAAATTTAAGTTGAATTATGTACATTATGGTTGAAATGGGTCAAAATGATACAAACACACTTGATATAGTTAAAACGGGTCAAAATGGGTAAATTTAAGTTGAATTATGTACATTATGGTTGAAATGGGTCAAAATGATACAAACACACTTGATATAGTTAAAACGGGTCAAAATGGGTAAATTTAAGTTGAATTATGTACATTATGGTTGAAATGGGTCAAAATGATACAAACACACTTGATATAGTTAAAACAGGTCAAAATGGGTAAATTTAAGTTGAATTATGTACATTATGGTTGAAATAGGTCAAAATGATACAAACACACTTGATATAGTTAAAACGGGTCAAAATGGGTAAATTTAAGTTGAATTATGTACATTATGGTTGAAATGGGTCAAAATGATACAAACACACTTGATATAGTTAAAACGGGTCAAAATGGGTAAATTTAAGTTGAATTATGTACATTATGGTTGAAATGGGTGATACAAACACACTTCAAGGTGTTGGTGTATCATTATATACTTAAAGTTATATTAAGAAGCAAATACCACAACTTATAATGTATGTTTTGTTTTGTAGGCACAAATTGCAAGTCTGTTTCAAAATGCAAACTTTATGACACAAATGACGCAACTTATTGCCTCCCAAAAAGGTACACAACAAGCTGATGAAGATGATGATTCGGACGAGGACGAAGAATAAACAATTTGTGTTGTTTAAGTTTATGTTGACGACATTAGAAGTTGATGTTAAACAATTTGTATGTTTATGTTATTTGTGTTGTTAAAACTCGTATTGTACTTCTTAATACTTATGTTATTTGTGTTGTTTGGAAATCTGGAAATTTGGTTTTATTTACAGGTTTTCTTGGTTTATAAAAATGGAAATTAAAAAAATAAAAAAAAATTTAAAATTAAAAATTGACTTTTAGCGGCGACATAGTCGCCGCTAATGGTCTTCCCGGAATTTTTTTTTAACTTTATAGCGGCGATATTGTCGCCGCAAATAATGGTATTAGCGGCGACACCTTTAGCGGCGACTCATTAGCGGCGATCTTTTCCACATTAGCGACGAATCATTAGCGGCGACTAATTAGCGGCGACAGGTCGCCGCTAATACTAATAGCGGCGACAAATGGCATCAATAGCGGCGACAAATGTCGCCGCTAATAATCTTATTCCTTGTAGTGTTTATTCCCATACATGGGTATATTTTTATTTATTCACGTTTGACGCTTCAACTTTAGTTAAAACGGTCCTTTTATTTCATTTCATTTCTTTTTAAAGTTTTGGGTGTTACACCTTAAGTTAGTTTAGACATAAAGGAAAAGGTTGAAATACAATAATATAACATCAAAAGGTGTATTAGATAAGAAGGGTGTTTACAAGATGGTGAATAGGATGGTGGGAAGGCGGCCGAATGGTGGGTCAAGGGCGGTCGTTTGCAGCTGTGAGGTAGGGGAGAGGCGAACACATTATCTAGAGGTCATTGTGGTTTCTTAGTGGTGTTCGTGTTACTTCCGTTTTCTCGATCTTAAGTTATAAAGTTCACAAATAAAAGACACAATTACTTGCGGTTTCCTTTCAGGCTCAATAGAATTTTGTTTTTCATCTATTATTTTTCTTTCCGAGCCATTTCTTTTCATTCTTTAAACTCCACAGTTTGACATTCTACTTTATCTTTCAGTCTATCAAACACAAGAGTTATTCGAGCTTCATTTGTCTTTCCTGCAACTCTCTGTAATTTTTCTTATATTCTATGTTGTTATCATGTTTTTTTAATCTTTTTTATGATTTACAAGAGCCCCATTAGCATTGAAATCGCCTTTGAAAATGTTTGTTTGATATTGATTAGGTTGTAGTTTTAAGAGAATATGTGAAATAATAAATTAATATATTAAATGAATAGTTCCATACGGACTTGAAATGAACAAAACGGTTGGGGTGGTGGGGTACTTTGGACACGTCTATTACTTCATAAAATCCTCTAAATAAATACAGCATATTTCTGAAAATGTGGAATTAGGCTCAAAATCTATAATATTGGCTTTATATTAAGCGCATTTTCATATATAATCTTAAGGTGGAGAGAAATAATTTTAACGTTTTAATAGCTTTCTTAATAAAAAGCTAAAATGTATGAAAATACAAACCTTTTTTTCTCATTATATCAGTATACCACTAGTCATATATAATTGTAAATACGTCTCTCACGATTCATTTATTAAGATTGGTTTTGTAACAACTCATTCTTACAATGAAAACCTATGACGTAGGAAACAATATTAGTGGTTTTAGAAACCTCTTTAATTAGAAACATAGCATATTGTACGAAAATAATTTGAATTTGACATAAATCATGATTGCATATATATATATATATATATATATATATATATATATATATATATATATATATATATATATAAGATTATTAACCATACATTTTAAAGTTATGAAACTTTAAAAAATTTTCTTTCCAATTTACATTAGAGTAAATTACTATTTTAGCCCCTAAGGTTAGGACCATTTAACCCTATGAGTCCAAAAAAAGATCTTTTGACATATCAACTTCTAGTGTTTCTTTTCTTAACTCTTTTGACCCCTAACCCTAGTTTTGTTAACTTTTTTTTTCTGTTAAATGTAAGGGCGTTTTGTTCATTTTCACCTTAAGGACTGTTTATGTAAATTTTAAACCTTTAAGGTTATTTATGCACATTTTTAAAATGATCATTCTACCCATGTTAATAATAAATAATAATTAATTCATCATCATCATCATCCTCTAACAGCATCATCATCAGACACCATCCATCACAACATCCATCACAATATCGTCGCCACCGTCACACATTGCTAGAACCATAACCTAACCCATCATCACCTTCACCATCACCAACTACCATAGCCAACACCGACCGCCTGACCTCTCACCACCATTCATCATCCAACTACCATAGTCATCACTCAAATTTGCATAACCATCACCATCAAACCCAGATACAATCACCACTACCATCATCATATCACCCTAACCACCGCCTTAACCACTGATGACCACCATTGCACCAGGAGGAGAGAGAGAGAGAGAAAGAGATTACAATGCCGGTGGCGGTGAAGAACGATAGTGGTGGCGATGGAAACTCATGAGAGCGGTAGCGCCGACATTGGTGGTGGTGGTGTGTGTCGTGATGCCGACGATGGTGAAGAATGGTGGTGGAGGAGATGTGTTAGTATAATGGTTGTGGAGATGGCAAAAGGGTGACAGTCATGGTGGATTACCCAGATTTAGAGGTCATGGTGTATGTGTATAAGGAGAGGGGTGCACCAACGACGGTGGTTTGTCGGTGATGGCGTGCCGGCAATGCTTAAGTTTGCGGGAGAACACGATGGGTAAGGTATGGGTGGGTTGGGTTTTGAAATTTGTTATGGTGGTAGTGTGTGGTGGTTGAATTTATTATTTTAAAAATGTGCATAAATAACCCTAAAGCTTTAAAATTTACATAAATAGGCCTTAAAGTAAAAATGACCAAAATGCTCTAACACTTAACAAAAAAAAGTTAACAAAGTTAGTGTCAAGGGCCAAAAGAGTTAAAAAAATAAAGCGTTAGAGGTTGATATTTCAAAAGATTTCTTTTTGAGCTGATAGGGTTAAATGGCCCTAACCGTAGAGGCCAAAATAGTAATTTACTCTTTACATTATATTTATTTTAGCTTTTGATACGACGTCTTAACTTATCTTGTTAGGTGTTTTTTATGTGCATTCTACTTTATATATTTAATACAATGATTTTAAATTGTAGTTTCAGTTGTCTCTATTTTTTTACATATATATTATATATATACATATATATATATGTATATATACATATATATATATATATGTATATACATATATATATACATATATACATATTATATATATATATATATATATATATATATATATATATATATATATATATATATATATAGGACCGTATACGTATGGAGTACTAACTGATTCAACGTGAAACCAGATCAAATAGTACGGAATCCTATTTGATTGGCGATCCAATCAGGGAGAACGTTAATCCGATCAAAACTAACGATTAGAATACATTAAGAATTGATTAAAAGTGATCATAAACGTTCTATGAAGTTGGAAGGGACTCTCTAGACGAACAAGCACGGCTAGGGTTAATAATTCTCGAAGTGTTATATTTTTCCACGAATTAAGTGGTATTTATAGGTTTCAGTTTTCAATCGTACGACTGAGCCATGCGTATGGCTCAGTCATGCGACTGAGTAGTACGATTGATTCATTCGTACGACTGAGTCAGTCTTATGGCTCAATCATGCGTATGGCTCAATCACCTGGTTCAGTCGTGCGACTGGCCCATTCGCATGCTCCAATCGTGCGACTGAATCATGAGACTTAGTTAAACATATTCCTGAACCTTTAATGATACTGAATGCAGGACCGGTTGAAGGGTGGCACTTACAACACAACAACACAATGAGGAGAGTGTATATAGAACACTTAACAGATCAAATAGGGAACTGGTTATGGTGATGCAAAGAACACAAGTAAACTTAGAACAAAAACAGAACAAGATAACAACACAAGTAGTTGGTTGCTGTATATTGCTTCTCAAGTTAAAAGTTACAAGTATTCAAGCATAAGCATACACTCCTACTAAGTTACAAGACTTGAGACACTATATACTACAACCTACATACGGCCATACTTTGAAGGCCAGCTGGATACATGAACTAGACAACAAAATCCATATAGAGTCAAAAGGCAGATTGCCTTTTGACTAGTGACTATGACATGCCATAGCTCACATCCTAATATATTACAAAAATGATAAAAGTACATAAAGTAGAAAGGTTTGACCCCAAGACCTCAATGTACAGTTTTCCTAAAGCATGGACCTTTTCACCAACTCATGCAAGTTGGTGACCAACCAGAGTGGGCAGCGGTAAAGTGGTTTAGCTTTACAGAAAAAGTACATCAGATAAAAGCATGTATGATAAAAGTCTTCGGAAGAATCTGTCTTGGTTCTTTGGCTTCTGAAGACTTTGTCTCTGAAGCTTCAGAAGACTTCATTTCTGGCTTCGGAAGATATTGGTCTTGGCTTCGGAAGATTTTACACTTAGAATATTTCTGAAGTGTAAAACTTCCGAAGCATTTCTACTTATGTTCTATGCAGCATGTAGGAAGACTTAGAGTGTTTTGGCTGCATCAGACTTATAGGAATCCTTACAAACTCCCCCTAGGCTGATGCTACCAAAACACTTGAAGATATTTAGTTGTTCACAGTCCTCAACATGATCATGACCATCCCTTTCTTCATTAGAGGGTCAGGATCACTCAGACTTGTGAAGTATCTTCTCATGTCAAAAAGATCATGTAGAGGTAAATTGAAGAGGTCTTCCTAAGAGTAGACATTTTCTTCACCTTGATCTCTAACTACATGCCACCTCTCTGGATTAGTTGAATAAGTCCAGGATAAGATGGGTCTTCCTAATGCAAGAGGAGCTATTTGAATTGGAGGTGATTGTGCTTCCTCTTCTTGCACTTCCTTAGGATGTTCTGATTCATCCTGAGGATCAGAGGAGGTTGATTTTGACATCTTCTTCTTCTTTGAAGATGGTCTAGAAGCCATCCTCTTCTTCCTCTGTGCAGTCTTTAACTGAGAAGACTGGCCTGCAACACCTTGTTGATCAGCTGTGTTTCTCAGTTGGGTGTTCCTCCCTCACAGGTTCAAAAGGAGAGGGAGTTTGACCCTGTTGTGGGTCAAATGATAAGGCTTGCCTTTGACCTTGATGTGGGTCAATAGATGAAGAGGCTGGCCTTTGACCCTGCTGTGGATCAGAAGACGAAGCAGGAGGTTCAGTTTGTGTTGTCTCAGGTTGTTCAAACTTAACCTCTACTTCAGGTGGAGCTTGACTTGGAGGAGTGTGTAAGTCAACAAGCTCTCTATTCTTGATCTTCTGCTTGATTACCCTGATATGCTCATCCATAGTGGATCGAGACATAGGGCCAAGTCTCCTTCTGGAGAATCTGTACAGCTTCAAGAAGCTCATCATTCTTTGTCTATCAGCAGACTTTTTCAAGTTCTTCTGAATGAGAGCTCTTGACTTAGCAGCTTCTTCCCTCATTTTCTTCTTTGTTGTCTTCTGCTCTTTGAGTACTTGAAGTTCAAGTTGTTTAAGATACTTAAACTCAATGTACTCAAAGGGCAAAGGAAGAAGTGCTTCTGCCTAGTAGAGGCCTATGGCACTCAGGTAGTCTATCATCCTTTGTCTATCTGTTTCTTTATCTACCTGAGGTTCTTGTGTAGCAGCCACAGCCTCTTGCACAGGGCTTTCTTGAACTGGCGAGAGAGTAGAACATGCTTGTATAGCCTTTGTTGTCTTTTCTTCTCTTTGTTCTCAAGAAGAATTCTTGCATCTTCAGCTTCCTTCCTCTCTCTTGACATTTCCATGTCAGCCAGATCATTCAATTCTTCTAAGGGGAGAGAGATAATCTCATCTATGTCATAGTTCCTGGTCTGTAAGTAAGTAATCCTGACTGCCCTCAACTTATCATTTGAGTGTTTGGTCTGGGGGCAGCCCTGATTGCAGTTTGCATGAAGCTTGAAGACCTAGTGGAACTTACTCCCCTTAGCTTCCTCTTTCCCTCTCTTTCCTCCTCCTCCTCAATCTCCTCAGGGGTTAGAACCCTTTTCCCTTTATCACCCACAGACCTTTGTGACATAGGGTGGAGAGAGCTTTGGCCTTTATTGCTTGGTGTAGCATCCAAGCTCTGGCCAGAGAGAGACTGTGATACACCTTCACCAGCAGGTGTTTCATTGAGGGGTTGAGTTACTGAAGTAGTTGTTGTTGTGACAGGTGTTTCAATCTCTATCACTTCATAAATGGATTGTAAGACAGGGCTCTCAGGCTCTATCACTGGGCCTTCAGTCAAGGTTTTCCCTTTGAAGCTAATCTCAGGGTCTGCCTCAACATCCAGTTGACCAATGACATTACCTAATTGCCTTGGTCTATCTTCTTCAGCTTCTTGCCTTGATATACCCTCCCAAAAAGACTCTGAAACAAGTAGTCTAGGAAGTTCACATCAATGTGAACTTGAGGAGGTTGCTGGGTAGGTATAATTACAAGAGAGGATGGTGATTTCTCAATGTCCATACTCCTTGAAGAACTCCCAGGTTCTGTGATTGTAGTGACTTTCTCCCCCTTTTTGGTAGCATCACCCTCTTGAATAGGTGAGCTAGGAGTTAGGTCAACCATATCCTCAGGTTCTTGTGTTCCTGGTTGAGCTCTTCTTAAAGGTCTCCCAGCTAGCTTTTCCTTAAGATAAGATATCTCAAGTTACTAATCATTGACCCTATTGTTTAAGGTAGTCATTTGAAATTCAAGATGACTAACCTTAGAGACTAAGTAGGTGCATGTTTTTGATAGTTGTTGCACCTTTAGTCTCAGATTCCCCTCATCTTCATCAGAAGAATCATGGGGGGGTGAGAGAATTGGACCTAAGTCCTCACTCTCATCACCAGCTTAGTATTCTGGGCTGCTGGATTTCCTCTGCTCATTGACAGCCTCAGATGAAGTGTCAATGGGCTGAGTTGCCATGGTTGAGGTCTTAATGATGTAATCACTTGCAGAAGTGAGAGCCTCTTCCATATGGATCCCCTGAACAGGTTCAGAAGGACCCACCTCAGCAATGGGTGACTGATATGGGGTAGACATAGGAAATTCAGAAGCACTCCTCTTTCTTTGAGTAGGAGATAAGTAGAGAGACTCATGGTGCTCACTGAAGCCTAAGTCCTCATCAGTGTAGAATTCAAGGTTAGGAATTTGGTTGTTTAAGTCCAAAGGCTGGGGATGGTAACTGTCCCCTGAAGGTTGTTCACTTGAGTGTTGAGACTCAGAGTCAAGGCTTAAGGCAGTTGGGCTTATGAGCTTATTAGGCTGATCATGAGGAACATCAGCACTGATCTTTGAAGAGATGGGAGTGGTTTGCTCCTCAGGAGAAGTGGGAGCTCTAGTGTCCACTTCTTATTGTATGGGTGAGTGTATGGGGGCCTGCACAGGCTCAATAACTTGAGCAGGGGTTCATTTGGATTTTCTTTCGTAAGTGTAGGTTATATGGGGTCTTTGTGAGGGTAAGGAGATGATAGGTGTGGGTTCAACACTAGCTTGTGTTGCTAGGTTGTCACCTTGAGCCATGAGCTCTAACATTTTAGGGACAAGGGCTTTTTCTACCCCTGAGAAGCCTACAGTTGGCTTCTTCATGATTTTAAAGATGCCTAGCTTCATCTGTCCCAGTTTAAGAATATTATTTATTTCCCTCAACTGTGAACCAAGTTCACAGTTGAGAATATGTTGAACATATCTAGGAAACATATAGTATTCTAAGGAGTCCAAGTTAGCAAGCAAGTTTGTGTATACAAATACAGGACCGATTGAAGGGCGGCACTTACAACACAACAACACAATGAGGAGAGTGTATTTAGAAACTTAACAGATCAAATGGGGAACTGGTTATGGTGATGCAAAGAACACAAGTAAACTTAGAACAAAAACAGAACAAGATAACAACACAAGTAGTTGGTTTTCAAGGATGCTGTATATTGCTTCTCAAGTTCAAAGTTACAAGTATTCAAGCATAAGCATACACACCTACTAAGTTACAAGACTTGAGACGCTATATACTACTACCTACAGATGGCCATACTTTAAAGGCCAGCTGGATACATGAACTAGACAACAAAATCCATGTAGAGTCAAAAGGCAGATTACCTTTTGACTAGTGACTATGACATGCCATAGCTCACATCCTAATATATTACAAAAAGGATAAAAGTACATAAAGTATAAAGGTTTGACCCCAAGACCTCAATGTACAGTTAACCTAAAGCATGGACCTTTTCACCAACTCATGCAAGTTGGTGACCAACCAGAGTGGGCAGCAGTAAAGTGGTTCAGCTTTACAGAAAAAGTACATCAGATAAAAGCATGTATGATAAAAGTCTTCGGAAGAATCTGTCTTGGTTCTTTGGCTTCGGAAGACTTTGTCTCTGAAGCATCGGAAGACTTCATTTCTGGCGTCGGAAGATATTGGTCTTGGCTTCGGAAGATTTTACACTTAAAATATTTCTGAAGTGTAAAACTTACGAAGCATTTCTACTTCATGTTCTGTGTAGCATGCAGGAAGACTTAGAGTGTTTTGGCTGCATCAGACTTATAGGAATCCTTACAAACTCCCCATTTTGTATCCATGCTGACAGAGATACTGAGATAGAGTCTCATACCACTTTCTTGGTGCCTGATATAGCCCATAGAGAGCTTTGTCAAGCTTGCAGACATAATCAGGATGATCAGGGTCTGCAAAACCAGGTGGTTGTCTGGCATACACCTCTTCATCAATCACTCCATTAAGAAAAGCACACTTCACATCCAGTGATAGACCTTGAAGTTCTTAGATGTAGCAAAAGCTAGGAATATCCTAACAGCTTCAAGTTTTGCTACAGGAGCAAAGACATCTGTGTAGTCAATGCCTTCTTCTTGAGTATACCCTTGAACAACTAGTCTAGTGTGACAACCCGTCCCAAGGTCATTATTCTAAACCCTAATTCGATTGTATCATTTCCCATCTTATGAGTACTGATTATAGAAACAATTTAATTATATCAATAATGTTAGAATCACCATTTATTATTTGATCCATTTTATGATTTTATGTGATTTTTGTGAGTTTTAGTTATTTCAAGCCTTAACTTTTAGAAACTTAGTGCCCGGGAATATGAATTAGTCACCCTAAGTAGAAATTACTTAGTCTTAATTGAAACATATAAAATGTGCGCACACACACACACACATACTTGTAATTTTCGGACCTAGCATGCATAATCATGCATTAGACTTATCAACTAACAACATTTTTAATAACTAACAATTTTACAGTACACTACAAAATAATACTACTAAACATTTTAATAGATTAAAAATTAAATGAAAATCCCCCACTGCATGCCAAAATCGGCTGCCCCCCTCTCCTCCACTCCACTCTCTTCTACACCACCTACACACCCACCACTCCCTTCTCATGCATTCTAATTGCAAGACACTCCACCCTCACATCTCTCCCTCTATTCTCTCGGATTATCTCCAGCTGAGAACACACACACACACACACTCTTTTCTTCTCCATTTTCAGCTCCTAACCAAGAACAACATCATCAACATCATCGGCCAGCCTCAAAACCGCAAGAAGGAGGAGCTTTGTGAGCTTTTGGATGCATGATTCCACTTTGATCGACCTCTCCAGCCTTTGTTCGAGATTCTCCAGCCTTTTCCAAGAGGTTTTAGGCCATCCACAACTCACTACACATTCCAAACCGTGAGTTACATCAAGTGTAAGCTCCATGTGTCGGTTTTGGTTATTTCTCAAGTTTGTCTTCATTTTTCACTCAAAAACCTTACCATATCTTGTTCTAACAGAAGTTTGCTGCTACCACCTTGTTCTTGGAGATCTTTTCACGTTCTTGAAGGTATCCTATAAGTATAGCATGTCCATCTATAGGTGTAACACGAGTTACACCTAGAAAACCCTCTTTTTTTTGGGTGATTCTCACCATCTAACTTTTTCATCTTGAAACCCCATGAAGCAAGACATGTAACCTGATTCTTAATGGTTCATGAAACTTCTAATAACCTGTTTTAAATGTTACAAATGGGTATACACCATGAATGGGAGGTTATAGCATAAAAACACATTGAAAATCCTTCTTTCTACAACTAACAACACACCTTAAACACTTGTTTGAAAACCCTCACAAACAAGGGTCATAACCTGCTAAAAATAAGTTTTAGACACCCCAACAATCTGATTTCTAAGTTAGATGAAGTTTTGGTAATGGTTAAACTCAAGTTACAATGATTTACACATGTGTAATGATCGGTTATGACATTTTCTATATATTTGAAGTCTATGGATGTGTAGAACAACTAGGCCACGATTTGGGACTGAAATTTCAGAAGGTTTTGATGAATATTAAGAGTGTTAATAATGTTTAATATCTGGAATAAAGGACATGTTGTGTTTAGACTCATTTTAGTCACTTTCGGGACCCGAAAACATGGTAAAACTACTTAAAAACAAGAGAGCTTAGGCTATAAACTTTTTAAAGATAATTCCAGGTTCATTAAGGATTAATAAAGTGTTCTGGAGTCAATGGGAAATTTTGGTGGTCAAAAAGGTAATTTAAATGGATTTTTAAGTGAAAACGGGTACTAACCGAGAGACGTTTTTAAGGAAAATCTAAGGAAAATGAGTATAAAGTTAGAAATTATAAAAACCATGTTATTTAAGTAGGATAAATGATAAAATAATTATAAAGTAGAAAGGTTGGTCAAACAAGCTTTTAAAATGGTCAAACTCGGTTAAAAACGCGTTTTAACGGTTTAAATGTAAAAACGAGTCTTTCCACTACTAGAGGCAAATTTTGGTGATTTAAAGAGTTGGAAACTTATAAAAATATTTTAAAAGTTAGCCACTGGTCCAAGGCTCAAAAACATGAAAACTCATAGGTAACCGTTTAAAACCCTTCGGTTTTACCGTAACCGGGAACATTAAGCGCGTAATTAATAAACTGAGCACATAATCTGAAAATTTGGGTATATGTTCTTAAAAATAAGTTAATTTAAGGTCATGAACCTGATTTTAGACTATAAATGTCATATAATACAAGAAATCAAACTTAAGGATAGAAACTGTCAATTTTGAAACTTCAGGGGCTAAACTGTAAAATTTCGCCAAACTTCACAACCGACTCAAATAACCCTTTTAGTCACTTGAATAGCATATTTAACATATATTCTTGACTTAATAATGTAAAAATCCTTGATTTCATAAGAAACCTTGACTTCCATAAAAGGAAACTTTTTATGCAAACCCTAATCGAATCAAAGCCGAATCCGACAAACTAAGACTTAGACACTCTTGTTGCACCTTAAATAGGTTTAGGGAAGTATCTAATCACTTAATATATTCATGATAGGGTGCTAGACTTGAGATATTCCTGGCACACGAAGAGTTTCTTTTGCTTAATATCTAAGGTGAGTTCTAGTTATCCCCTTTTACTTACTGTTTTGGGATGAAACATGCTCTGTTGTTTTATGAACTATGATTGTGCTTTACTTGATGCTTGTATGTGGGACTTATGGATTCCTGCTGATACTTCTATCATGATCATTAATTCTTTGTGAACCGCTTGTTTTATGTGGATAGATCTATTTGGGGAATCCCACACACAGTTGCTCCCGCTACAGGGAGGTACCCCACTGAGATCCTGAGCGATCGTATGTGGCATGTAACAGGTTTTGATTAAGAAACTATAGTGAACCATCCTGGCAGGTATGGTTCACTGTATTGAGGCTTGGTTCTTTCCTTCGGGAATATCCGGTTAAACACAAGTTTAGAAGAGGCCAACGGGGGACCGAGTGCAGGGTTGATTATGATACCCCATGATGATTGATTCTATAAATGGTGCTTTTAAAATCGAATAAGATTTTTCATAAGCTTTTACACTTGATTCTAAACTTTTAAATGTGAACTTCAAAAGTCCCTTTTTTTGTTTTTAAATTTTAAGCACTTGAATTCACCAACTTTTTAGTTGACACTATTTTCTTTTGTGCATGTTTCAGGTAACCCGTGAAGGCTCTTAGCTATTATGGAAGACTTAGACTCAACTCCCGAGACCATGGCATTTGCTTGTGTGACCCAAATTATGATTTGAACAATGATGAAAAATGTTGACACAATGACTATTTGATTTATGATGAACTATGTAAACATTTGGGGCTGGATCTGTTTCCAGCCCGGTGTGTTTTAAAACTTCAAAATGCCATTTGATGTTCTCTCCCTTTGAGCTCCTATATTGATTTGTTTCCGCTGCCATGTATGTTGTTGCTAGTCTGTGACGTCCCACCTTACCTGGGCCCGGGGTGTGACAGATTGGTATCAGAGCCAAAGGTTGTAGAGAAGTCGGGAATACCATAGTAGACCCTAGGCTACAACCCTGATACCCTAGGACTATCCTTGTGAGAAAGTGTTGGAATGATCGGGTTGGGTAAATTGATGATTACACTTGATCAACGTAATCATGAATTTACCGGACGCGTAATTTCCATCACGAACCTGTAAGTTATGTTTGGGCTTTTCTGTTTAATACTGATGAACTTTGAAACTTATTGTGACTGGGGATTTGAAATGGATTTTTTTAGATGAACAGTTTTACCTGACATTATTTTGAGAAACAATTGATTCTAATATCATTGATAAAGAATACATAGAGATTCCTGATACTAATGCCATCACTAGTACTATGAGTATAATATTATTAGTAAGACTATCATGAGCTATGAGAAACTAATTTACTCATGATGTCTTTTTACAGGAAAACAAACGATGGCTGATAAGGGAAAATCACCTACTTACCCTACTGAGAGCAGTGCACCAACGGGGGACACCAAGAAGGCAAAACCGCGCACTGAGTGTGAGGAATACCTTAGGAGGTGTGGACACCCAGGATGGCTATCCGTCACGTCAGAGGACACTGAAGCTTCCGAGGACTCTTCTTCGACGACACCTTCCAGAAGCCGGACGCGCTCCCACTCGCCGCATGTTGCCGCTCCGTCCCACTCACCTATCCCGCCTATTGGGAATAGGGGAGCACGCACCATCACTCGTCCACGCAAGAGTGCTAGGCCTGGACCTTCAGTTTCATTTAGGATGCCACCTCCTCCTCCACCATCGGTTAGGACTCCTATACCCGCACCACCGCCGTTCGAGCCACTCCGACGCAACCCACAGGAGGAGCCCTGGTGCCTCCGAGGCATAACATGTACGACGACCCTAGCGTACTGGCAGGGGATAGGTACTCCCAATCCAGCCGCCGGGCAAGTGACGTAGGACCCACTGATGCAGCACTGGAGGAGCTCTTAAAGACCGTCCGTCGTCACGAGCTGACTCTTCAGCACGCTACCCGGACCTCCCAGTCTGCTCAATTCCAGGCTATGATGGCTTCACATGGGGTGCAGAGGTTGGAGCAGGAAAAGAAGAAGAAGAGCTCTGGATGGATGGGATGGCTGAAAAAGAAGTGGATGTGAAAGTGACATGTGGAAGGAGGAAGACTATCTGTCTTGAACAGTTGAAGGAAACAATCTTATCGTTATCTGACACTATTATTATTATTATTCATGGGGGTGATGGCACCTTCCAAATTGAAAGAGCTAGACTCTGATACTATTGACTTTGTCCTATTTGAACTGATTGCTATGATACAATGTTGTTGAAACATTTATGATTATCTGCCATGTGTTGTGTATTTCATGGTGTTGGGCCATGCTATTCTTGATGATTGTTTAAACTATTTAAATTAGTAATCTGTGGGAAATTGGAAGGTTGTGTACAATTATACACCGTATTCTCCCCTCATATAGAGGGAGCCTTGTAGGGAATTGATGCATAGATTGTTTGGAACAAATTATGAGAAGCTAAAACGACTTTATCTGCTCACGCGATACCAACCATCATCGCTCAGATCAATGCTGACCGGAACAATGCCGGAGGTAGTAATGGGACTGAAAACAACGAGGAATCTGAGGCGTTAAGGAATGGATGCTCTTATAAGACCTTTATGGCATGCAAACGTAAGGACTTCTATGGCACTGAGGGTGCTATAGAGACGTACAGATGGATTGACGAGATGGAGGCTGTACTGGACATCAGCGAATGCAAACTGGACCACATGGTGAGATTCGCTTCTCAATCACTGGAAGGATCGGCAATGGAGTGGTGGAAGACGATCACTCAAGCTCGGGGAAGGAATACTGCAATGCAAATGAGCTGGACCGAATTCAGAGAACTGATAACCAACAAGTATTGCCCCATCAATTTACTTGAGAAGCTAGAATCAGAGTTCCTGAGCCTGGAGATGAAAGGTCCCAATTACACGGAGTACATCAATCGTTTCTTAGCCCTTTCCCGGCTGGTGCCACATCTGGTGACACCTAAATCTAAAGGCGTAGCACGATTCATCTAAGGGCTACATCCCAGGATTAGGGGAATGGTCCGATCCTCTAAGCCCTTGACTCTACAATCCGCAGTTGACCTCACCAGCAGTTTAACCGATGACCTGGTTAGGGCTGGATGGACTGAGCAAGCTAGGAGTGATGAGAAGAAGAAGTTTGTTGGAGAGAAAAGAAGGTGGTTTGAAGCAAAGAAAGAGTTGGAAGTAGTAGCGGGTCAGGAAGGAAGAGTTTTGAAGGTGTGAGACGTGATGATCAGGGAAGCAAGATCCGGAGACTGTACTTGGGAACAAGCCCATTTTGCAAGAAGTGCAAGCTACACCATCAAGGGGAATGCAACCCAATGCCCTGCTTTAGGTGCCAAAGGACTGGGCACCTGATCAAGGATTGTACCTACACACCAAGGAAGCAATGCTATGAATGTGGGGATCCAGGACACATGAGGGGATAGCATTTATGATGGATCCGGCAAACCTAAGGGGATAGCATTTGTGATGGATTCGGCTGGAGCTCGAAAGGAACCTGATATGGTTAACGGTACGTTCCTTGTAAACAATCATCCTGCTACCATTTTGTTTGATACTGGAGCGACTGCTAGTTTTATCTCTAGTGCTTTTATATCCTTGATTGACCTAGTTACGTGTACCTTAGCCGATACGTTTACCGTTGAATTAGCTAATGGCAACATTTTAGAAACTAATGAAATCATCAAGGATTGTTCAATGAATCTAAATGGAAACACATTTAAAATAGATCTGATGTCCATCAAGTTAGGAGGATTCGATGTGGTTGTTGGCATGGACTGGCTAGCTAAGAATAGAGTCGAAATTGTATATGAAGAACGCCTACTCAAAATACCGTTGAACGACAAAGAAGTGTTAGTGGTGCAAGGAGAAAGGAGTAACACCTTATGCCCCATGATATCCCATTTAAGAGCTACCAAGAGCTTAAAGAAGGGATGCTCAGCTTTCATAGTCTACGTAATGAAGACCAAAGAGGAGAAGAAGACTGCAGATATTCCAGTGGTTTCTGAATAACCTGAAGTATTTCCGGAAGACCTACCGGGACTTCCCCCGAATTGACAAGTTGAATTCCAAATAGATTTGCTGCCTGGCGCTGCACCGGTAGCCAAAGCGCCGTATCGACTCGCCCCTCCTGAAATGAAGGAACTGATGACGCAAATTCAAGAACTATTGGACAAAGGATTCATACGTCCGATTATCTCTCCATGGGGTGCCCCGGTGCTGTTTATGAAAAAGAAGGATGGAACCCTACGCATGTGCATTGACTACCGAGAGTTAAATAAGTTGACCATAAAGAACCGTTCCCACTTCCGAGGATAGACGACCTATTCGATCAAGTTCAAGGAACAAGCTACTTCTCCAAGATAGATTTGAGATCCGGTTACCACCAACTGAAGATAAGAGAAGAAGACATGCCCAAGACGGCTTTCCGAACTAGGTATGGACACTATGAGTACTTAGTCATGCCCTTCGGGCTGACTAATGCACCAGCAGCATTCATGGATCTCATGAACCATGTATGCCGCCCATATCTCGACAAGTTTGTGATCGTGTTTATTGACGACATTCTGATCTACTCTAGTAATAAGGAAGAGCACGAGAAGCATCTCAGACTAATTCTTGAGTTACTCAAGAATGAGCAACTATATGCCAAATTTTTGTGAATTTTGGATGCAAGAGATCCAATTTCTAGGGCATGTAGTGAATGAGAATGGAATTCAAGTTGACCCTTCCAAGATTGAGGCTATAAAGAATTGGAAGATTCCTGAAACTCCCACTGAGATTAGGCCATTCCTAGGATTGGCAGGATACTACCGACGATTCATAAAGGACTTCACACGCATTGTGCAACACTTGACCGCACTGACTAAGAAGAACAAAACCTTTGTGTGGGAACTAGAGTCAAGATGAAGCATTTGATAACCTGTTCTGGCCCTCCCAGAAGGAGTCGAAGACTTTGTAGTCTATTGTGACGCCTCGCATCAGGGGTTAGGATGTGTGCTAATGCAACGCAACAAGGTCATTGCCTATGCATCCAGACTCCTAAATGATTACGAGAAGAACTATACTACGCACGATCTGGAATTAGGTGCCGTGGTGTTTGCTCTCAAAATTTGGAGGCACTACCTCTATGGCACGAAGTGCGTCATTTACACTGAACATCAAAGTTTTCAACACATTCTTGACCAAAAGATGCTAAACATGCGTCAGAGAAGATGGGTTGAGTTGTTAAACGACTACGAGTGTGAAATCCATTATCATCCCGGTAAGGCCAACGTGGTGGCAGATGCTTTGAGTAGAAAGGAGAGAGAAAAACCTCTTCGTGTACGAGCCTTAAGGATAAGTGTATACACCAACCTAATTGCAAGGCTGAAAGAAGCTCAAAGCGAAGCGTTAAAGGAGGAAAATTTAGCAGGAGAAGGACTAACTGAAATGGAAAAGCGATTTGAAACAGGTAACGATGGTACATACAAGTGAGAAGGGAGAACATGGGTGCCAAAGCATGGGGGAATTCGAGAGGTAATTCTAGACGAAGCTCGCAAATCTTGGTACTCGGTTCACCCTGGAAGTGATAAAATGTACCAAGATTTAAAGGCACTTTTCTGGTGGCCTGGAATCAAGAAATCAATCGCTGTTTATGTCGGAAAATGTCTAACTTGTGCCATGGTAAAAGCTGAGAACCAAAAACCGTCGGGGACGTTACAACAGCCTGAAATCCCAGAATGGAAATGGGATAACATCACGATGGATTTTGTTACTAAGTTACCCAGGACGTCGAGAGGTCATGATGCTATTTGGGTAATAGTGGATAGGCTAACTAAATCAGCTCACTTCTTGCCAATTCGGGAAGATTATGACATGTCAAGACTGGCTCAACTGTATATCAATGAAATAATGGCTAGGCATGGTGTGCCACTATCAATAATCTCCGACCGTGATAGCCATTTCACTTCGTGATTCTGGAGATCACTTCAATAAGCCTTAGGAACCCGTCTAGACTTAAGCACTGCTTACCACCCGCAAACTGAAGGTCAAAGCGAAAGGACTATTCAAACTTTAGAAGTATGCTGAGAGCTTGCGTGATTGACTTTGGTAGGAACTGGGATAACCATCTCCCATTGGTGGAGTTCTCCTATAATAACAGTTACCATGCAAGTATCAATGCAGTTCCGTATGAGGCTCTCTATGGTAGGAAATGTCGGTCACCCTTGAGTTGGAATGAAATTGGTGATAGCCAAGTACTGGGACCCGACATCATATTGAAAACCACCGATAAGATTTTCAAAATCAAGGAGCGTCTACAGGCAGCAAGGGACCGTCAGAAGAAATACGCTGACAGGAGAAGAAAACCATTAGAGTTTGTTGGGTTTGTTAGAACATAAAATCATAGTTTAACCATTTAAACTTTCTGAAAAACGCAGCGGAATTACAACTTTATAAACCCTTTTATAAGCTGAAAAATATGTTCATTAGATGACCATATTAATGTATAAAACAAACCCAAAGAACAAAGGATCATTTATGTGAATATGCAAGCTATGAACATATATAAAACTACATAAAATCACAGCTTCATTGAGCTGTGATATACCTTAGTGCAGCAGCCAAAAACGACCAAAAGAAGAGCTGAAATGATGCTGAAAATGGCCAAGACTTCAAGAGTAGAAGTCCTCAAGCTTGTATACCCCAAGCCTACTTGCAAAAACCTTCTTGTTAGGAAGAAACTACACCAAGAACAGCTCAAAACCAACTTGTTTCTTTGCTAAAAACCCTCTTGTTTCAGCAGCAAAAAACCGTGAGTGAGAGAGAGGGAGAGAGCTGATTGTTTTGTGTTAGTTGCATGTACTTTCAAATGAGAATGAGAGCATATGTATAATAGTTGGTAGTGGTAGACACAAATGCATGTGTGTGTGTTAATCTAGGGAATCACTTAGTGGAAACATGTAAGGCATGCATAGAATGTCTTCCACTCAAGTAAATCAAGTCAAATGCACACATGCATGTATATATGGTGGACGGCCTCAAAGGCTGAAAATAATGGGTTTTTATTTTCTTTTATTAATATTTGATATTTATAAAAAATGTCAAATATTAATACACACATATATTGTCTAGTCTTGTAACTAGTTTCTGCAATTAACCATTTAATTGTATAAGTAGTATACTCTCATTATTATTTGGTGTTATACAACTAATTTAAATAACACTTCAAATGATATTATTGAACAAAATATCCTAATAAATTGTTCCATCTCATATGCAGCTTATTTAGAAAACCCATTTTCTAAATTTGGTAAATATTTAATTGCATGATCATATCATCAGTTAAACATTAATTGGTGTTTGCTAAGCTTGTTATTGGGTATAACCCGACTTGGATCATAACGTACTAACCACATCAATATTCTAAGTGTCTTGGGCACATAGAATCCTATAGAGTTTCAGGTAGGTGATAGAGTAATGCTGAAGGTAGCACCATGGAAAGGAACCGTAAGGTTCGGAAAAAGAGGAAAGTTAAGCCCGAGATACATTGGACCATTCTAAATACTGGCAAGAATTGGTCCTGTGGCTTACAAATTGTAACCACCTCAGAAGTTAAGTTATATACACGACACCTTCCATGTGTCAAACTTGAAGAAGTGTCTGGTAGACAAAACCTTGGAGCTACCATTGAAGGAAATAAGAATCAATGATAAGCTGAACTTCGTGGAAGAACCCATAGAGATCACGGACCGCTTGGTTAAGCAACTCACGCGAAGCCGCATACCCAAGGTCAAGGTTAGATGGAACTCGAGACGAGGGCCGGAATTCACTTGGAAACGTGAAGACGAGATGAGGAAGAATTACCTGCATCTCTTTAAACCCACCCATTCAGATTCTAATCGAAGCTAAAATTTCGGTACGAAATTTCCTAAACGGTGGGAGAATGTGACAACCGGTCCCAAGGTCACTATTCTAAACCCTAATTTGATTGCATCATTTCCCATCTTATGAGTACTAATAATAGAAACAATTTAATTATATCAATAATGTTAGAATCACCATTTGTTATTTGATCCATTTTATGATTTTATGTGATTTTTATGTGTTTTAGTTATTTCAAGCCTTAACTTTTAGAAACTTAGTGCCCGGGAATGTGAATTAGTCACCCTAAGTAGAAATTACTTAGTCTTAATTGAAACATATAAAATGTGCACACACACACACACATACTTGTAATTTTCGGACCTAGCATGCATAATCATGCATTAGACTTATCAACTAACAACATTTTTAATAACTAACAATTTTACACTACACTACAAAATAATACTACTAAACATTTTAATAGATTAAAAATTAAATGAAAATCCCCCACTACATGCCAAAATCGGCCGCCCCCCTCTCCTCCACTCCCCTCTCTTCTACGCCAGCTACACACCCACCACTCCCTTCTCATGCATTCTAATTGCAAGACACTCTACCCTCACATCTTTCCCTCTATTCTCTCGGATTCTCTCCAGCTGAGAACACACACAGACACTCTTTTCTTCTCCATTTTCAGCTCCTAACCAAGAACAACATCATCAACATCATCGGCCAGCCTCAAAACCGCAAGACGGAGGAGCTTTGTGAGCTTTTGGATGCATGATTCCACTTTGATCGACCTCTCCAGCCTTTGTTCGAGATTCTCCAGCCTTGTCCAAGAGGTTTTAGGCCATCCACAACTCACTACACATTCCAAACCGTGAGTTACATCAAGTGTAAGCTCCATGTGTCGGTTTTGGTTATTTCTCAAGTTTGTCTTCATTTTTCACTAAAAAACCTTACCATATCTTGTTCTAACAGAAATTTGCTGCTACCACCTTGTTCTTGTAGAGCTTTTCAAGTTCTTGAAGGTATCCTACAAGTATAGCATGTCCATCTATAGGTGTAACACGAGTTACACCTAGAAAACCCTCTTTTTTGGGTGATTCTCACCATCTAACTTTTTCATCTTGAAACCCCGTGAAGCAAGACATGTGACCTTCTTTTTAATGGTTAATGAAACTTCTAATAACCTTTTTTAAATGTTACAAATGGGTATACACCATGAATGGGAGGTTATAGCATAAAAACACCTTGAAAATCCTTCTTTCTACAAGTAACAACACACCTTAAACACTTGTTTGAAAACCCTCTCAAACAAGGGTCATAACCTGATCAAAAATAAGTTTTATACACCCCAACAATCTAATTTCTAAGTTAGATGAAGTTTTGGTAATGGTTAAACTCAAGTTACAATGATTTACACATGTGTAATGGTCGGTTATGACATTTTCTATATATTTGAAGTCTATGGATGTGTATAACAACTAGGGCACGATTTGGGACTTAAATTTCAGAAGGTTTTGATGAATATTAATAGTGTTAATAATGTTTAATCTCTGGAATAAAATACATGTTGTGTTTAGACTCATTTTAGTCACTTTCGGGACCCGAAAACATGGTAAAACTACTTAAAAACAAGAGAGCTTAGGCTATAAAATTTTTAAAGATAATTCCAGGTTAATTAAGGATTAATAAAGTGTTCTGGAGTCAATGGGAAATTTTGGTGGTCAAAAGGTAATTTAAATGGATTTTTAAGTGAAAACGAGTACTAACCGAGAGACGTTTTTAAGGAAGATCTAAGAAAAATGAGTGTAAAGTTAGAAATTATAAAAACCATGTTATTTAATTAGGATAAATGATAAAATAACTTATAAAGTAGAAAGTTTGGTCAAACAAGCTTTTAAAATGGTCAAACTCGGTTAAAAACGCGTTTTAACGGTTTAAATGTGAAAACGAGTCTTCCCACTACTAGAGGAAAATTTTGGTGATTTAAAGGGTTGGAAACTTATAAAAATGTCTTTTAAAAGTTAGCTACTGGTCCAACACTCAAAAACATGGAATCTCATAGGTAACCATTTAAAACCCTTCGGTTTTACCATAACCGGGAACATTAAGCGCGTAATTAATAAACCGAGCACCTAATCTGAAAATTTGGGTATATTTTCTTAAAAGTAAGTTATCTTAAGGTCATGAACCTGATTTTTTACTATAAATGTCATCCAATACAAGAAATCAAACTTAAGGATAGAAACTGTCAATTTTAAAACTTCAGGGGCTAAACTGTAAAATTTTGCCAAACTTCACAACCGACTCAAATGACCCTTTTAGTCACTTGAATAGCATATTTACCATATATTCTTGACTTAATAATGTAAAAATCCTTGATTTCATGAGAAACCTTGACTTTCCATAAAAGGAAACTTTTTATGCAAACCCTAATCGAATCAAAGCCGAATCTGACAAACTAAGACTTAGACACTCTTGTTGCACCTTAAATAGTTTTAGGGAAGTATCTAATCACTTAATATATTCATGATAGTCTGCTATACTTGAGATATTCCCGGCACACGAAGAGTTTCTTTTGCTTAATATCTAAGGTGAGTTTTAGTGATCACCTTTTACTTACTGTTTTGGGATGAAACATGCTCTGTTGTTTTATGAACTATGATTGTGCTTTACTTGATGCTTGTATGTGGGACTTATGGATACCTGCTGATACTTATATCATGATCATTAATTCTTTTGTGAATCGCTTGTTTTATGTGGATAGATCTATTTGGGGAATCGCCCACACACAGTGGCTCCCGCTACAGGGAGGTACCCTACTAAGATCCTGAGTGATCGTATGTGGCATGTAACAGGTTTTGATTAAGAAACTATGGTGAACCATCCTGGAAGGTATGGTTCACTGTTTTGAGGCTTGGTTCTTTCATTTGGGAATATCCGGTTAAACACAAGTTTAGAAGAGGCCAACCGGGGACCGAGTGCAGGGTTGACTGTGATACCCCACGATGATTGATTCTAAAAATGGTGCTTTGAAAATCGAATGAGATTTTACATAAGATTTTACACTTGATTCTAAACTTTTAAATGTGGACTTCAAAAGTCCCTTTTGTTGTTTTTAAATTTTAAGCACTTGAATTCACCAACTTTTTAGTTGACACTATTTTCTTTTAAGCATGTTTCAGGTAACCCGTGAAGGCTCTTAGCTATTATGGAAGATTTAGACTCAACTCCCGAGACCATGGCATTTGCTTGTGTGACCAAAATTATGATTTGAATAATGATGAAAAATGTTGACACAATGACTATTTGATTTGTGATGAACTATGTAAACATTTGGGGCTGTATCTGTTTCCAGCCCGGTGTCTTTTAAAACTTCAAAATGCCATGTGATGTTCTCTCCCTTTGAGCTCCTATATTGGTTTGTTTCCGCTTCCATATATGTTGTTGCTAGTCTTTGACGTCCCACCCTACCTGGGCCCGGGGTGTGACATCTAGCCTTGTTTTTGATGACAAGTCCTCTATCATCCTTCTTATTCCTGAAAACCCATTTTGTACCTATGGTAGTCTTCCCTTGAGGAAGAGGACATAAGTTCCAAACCCTTTGCCTCTTGAATTGAAGCAACTCCTCTTGCATAGCTTCAACCCAACTTCCATCCTTTAGAGCTTTATCAATCTTCTTTGGCTCTATTTGGGATAAGAAACAAGAGTGAAGACAGATGTTGGCATTATGAGACTGTCCTCTTGTGCTTACACCTGTACCAACATCTCCAATGATGTTTGTAGAAGGGTGAGACTTGTGGATCCTTAGTTGAGGGATCACAGCAAGTTATTTAGACAGATCTAAATTAGAGAAATTTTGATCTGGCAAGGAGGATTCACTCTCTACAGCCACACACTTATCAAGATTAACTTGATTCAATGAGTGTGTGACGTCATTGAGATTTTCTTCAATGGGATGATTCTCAGCATCAAGAAATTACTGATCACTGTCACCACCACCATGTTCTCCAACATTTGAAGTTCCTATATTTGAGTTTTGTGCCTCAACACTGGAAGATGAAGGCAACTCAGATGTATCAGTAGGATTTGTCATTGATGTGCTGGTAGAAGCTTCATTTGCAGGATTAGTTACCACCTGAGCTAGAGATATGTAGCTTGAAGATCTTCTCAGCTCAAATATAGGATCAGAATCACCTATAGGTAATATATCTGTGGATCCTGAAACATGCTCACAAGATTTGTTAAAACAGTTGGTAACTAAATCAAGATCAAACAACCAATCCGGACCAGAACCTTTCACACTGTGAGTGTGTTCATTGAAAGTCACATTGGCTAAATCCTCAACTACTCTAGTTCTGAGATTGTATACTCTATAAGCTTTAGCTTGAGAAGAGTATCCAATGAAGTGTCCATCATCTGATTTCTCAGCAAACTTGGCAATATGATCTTTGGTATTCAAGATGGTGCAAGGACACCCAAATGACCTGAGAAAACCAATAAAAGGTTTCCTCTTGTGCCAAAGTTCATAAGGAGTCTTACCATGTGTCTTAACTACTAAAACTCTGTTCTGCACATAGCAGGCAGTGTTAACTGCCTCCGCCCAAAAGGTGATGGGCAGTTTAGAGTCAGACAACATAGTTCTTGCAGCTTCAATTAGTGTCCTGTTTCTCCTCTCAGCAACTCCATTTTGCTGAGGAGTCCTGGGAGCACTATATTGTTTTGTAATACCCTTTTCATCACAAAATGTATCAAGTATTTGATTCTTGAATTCAGTTCCTTGATCACATCTTATGATTTTGACCTTATGATCACATTGATTTTCAATCTTTAAGATGAAATTGTTCAGAATCTTAGGAGTCTCATCCTTAGTACTAAGGAAGAAGACCCATGTGAATCTTGTAAACTCATCTATGATCAACAGACAGTAAGTGGTCCTTCCTAAACTCATTACACTGGTGGGGCCAAAGAGATCCATATGTAACAAGTGTAGGGGTGTAGTGATGGATTTTCTTTCCTTAGGCTTGTGAGATACCTTGTGTTGCTTCCCTTTCAGGCATGCAACACAATGATCATCACTTGTAAACTCTCTTTTTGGTATTCCAGTTACCAAGTCATTCTTAATTAATTTATTCATGTTATTAAAGTTTACATGGCACATTCTTTTATGCCAAAGGAAAGACTCATCATTGTTTGCTTTAGATAGAAAGCATGAAACTTCTCCTGAGGGAGATGTTTCTTGCAAGTCCATCTTGTACATGTTCCCTTTCCTGGGGGCTCTGAGTAGGATGTGCTCATGAGGAATGACCACCCCGGGCTTGAGAACAATGCACTCATGCTCAGTAAACAGCATGTTATGACTCTGATCACAGAATTGTGATACACTCAATAGATTGTATCCAACCTCCTTGACAAAGTTTACCTTATCAATGCGGAGCTTACCATTTGTGACCTTGCCCCTTCCAGTAATGTAACCACCTGCATCTCCTCCAAAAGCAATTGGTCCTCCATCAATTATTTCAAACTTTTGGAGTAGTGACCTATTGCCTGTCATGTACCTGGAACAACCACTGTTAATGATCCACACATTTTTGTTTGTCTGTAGCTGTTCCTGCATAAAGAGATAGCTAGTTACATTTGGAAACCCAAGCCTCATTGGTCTTGGGCTCATTTAAAACAGTTGAAGACAATGCAATAGTAATAGATCCTATAGTTATGCTTTGAGGATCTTGTGTTGTTGTTGATGAAGAACCTTCAGTCATTTGGTCTTTCTTTTGACTTCCACACCACCTTTGGAAGTTTGGACTTGACCTTCAATACTTCGGAAGCTTTTGAGACTTTGGAAGTTTTGATGACTGAACCTTCGGAAGAACTTGCCTTTACTGCAGCAAGCTTTAGTACTTCGAAAGCATTCCTTTCTTCCAAGACCAAATTTTCTTCCGAAGGCAGTTTTCCACTTGCCTTCTTCTTTATTTTGGAACTTCCGAAGGAAACAGATTTTCCTTCCGAAGCTAAGTTCTTCTTGGAATTCTTGGAAGTCTCTTTGTTTATCATGTGAAGAGTACCTTTAGGATTATATGGACAATCCTTGGCCAAATGAGAAGTACTCTCACACATGACACACTTCAGTTTCTTCTTTCCAAGAGTTATCTTCATATAAGAGAACTGACTTTGGTCACTTCCATTCTCCACCTTCACCTTTGCAGGAGCTGAGACAGTTCTTTTGGGTTGAGAACTTTTCTTGGAGTTGGATGGTTCAGGCTGTGTAGCAATAACACACAACTGATCAGTCTTCTTCTTGTTGCTGAGATGAGTTGCACATAAACTAGAGTTCATGTCATCAGTCTTAACCACTTCAAACCCTGCAGAGATAAAAACTTGTTTCTGCTTAGAGTCAAAGGTGGCCTTGATCTCTTGAGCCTTCCTTGATTTTCTTTTGGCTTTTCTAATCAAGTTCTTTCTTCTTGACTTGGTCATCTCAACAGTTTTACTCTCCTCAGAGGAATGGTGACCCTTCTCAGAATGCTTTTCTTCACTCAAACCAAAGTGATTCTTCACCATCTCCTCTTCATTCTTTTTAGTCAAAGGATCTATGAGGGGAAGCTCATCTTCACAAGTTCCACACCTAGGAGATCTTACAGACAAGATAGTGTGTGGAGGAGCTATCTCACTAGATCCCAGTCCCTGCTTGTTTTGATAATACACTTTTGCATGCAAGGATGAGGATATTATTGTTAGGTCTAGATTGTATAGGGCTAGATCAATTTTGTATAGGCTTAGTACTTGAAAATCAAGTCTTGTAATTAATATTTGTAACAGTCAAAATATATATATATGTGATTTGAATCTATAGGATAACCCCATATATATGTGTGTTGATTTGTGACTTGACAGGAGAAACAATATACTTGGATGGATTTCCTGAAATTGACCAAGTGTAGGAAACATCTACGGATGAACAATTTTGTTAATCCGTAGATATGTTTCATACAAGACCAAATGACCAAGTGTAAGTTTCTGCGGATGATCAAGTTTCATGAAGGGAAGACTCCTACGGAAGAAGGATTTTCAACGGAAGAACAACATTCCTACGGAAGAGCAAATCATCTACGGAAGAACAAAAGATCTGCGGAAGGCAAGTCTCCTGCGGAAGACCATTATACTTGTGCGATTACAAACTCCAAGAAGTCAAACAAGTCAACACGATCAACAACAGATCCCGAGAGATCCGGTGTTTCCTTAGCCGACTCAAACATCTATAAATATGAGTCCTAGGTTTCACATCTCGGAGAACACAATCAATCAATATTACGGCGGTCAAGAGTTCATTGTGCAACCCTAGCTGCCGTCACATTAACATCAAACATTATTCGTTTCACAGAATTCGATTGTTCATAGTCATTCATTATTATTCTTTTGTAATCATTACAGTATAGTTAATGAAATACATTTGAATTATTATTGATTTCGTATTTATTGTGTTTCTGTGGTTGTGTTCATCATTAATCATTAAAAACAATTAAACGTCAATTAGTGATAATTCCGCGATCATTAAATTGATTTATTTTAATACTGATAATTCCTGTAGTTCGATCCTTGGATTCACAATTATGTTCTTGAAGGTTTCTTCTTCAAGAACACAGTTTTCTGCCTTAGCTTTGCTGATCACAAGCTCAGCCTGACATTCAGTTAACTTAGCTATGAGATCTTTGATTTGAGTCCTGGAGTTTGTTAGCTCATGTTTAAGAGATGAAATTGTTTTCTCTAAATCTTCTATTTTTAGTTTATAATCATTTTCAGCTCTTTTAAAATCAGCTTTCAAGATATTTAAGGACTCAAGATCAGATCTCAGCTCTAAGTTATATGACCTGTATCTATTAACTTTAGCAATGCATTCAGAAGAGCAAAGATTTTCCAATACCTTGGTTTCATCTTGATCTGGCATAAGAGCTTGGTTTGGAGATGCATCCTCTATCTGAAAGCTCCAGTCAAAGCCTCCTTCTTCAACAGCAACTGCAGCTTACTGCTTAGGCTTCTCATTCTGGTGGGCTTTCTCAGTGTAGTTTGGTCTGGTCTGTGTTTGGCCACCATTTGTTCTTGGTGCCTTACATTCTCTTGCAAAGTGCCCCATCTGGTTACAGTTGTAGCACTTTACTTTGCTTTTGTCCAGCCCAAACTTTCCACTGGATGTATTGCTTGGAAACTTTCTCCCAGTCATCTTGTAGAACTTCTTGGCTCTGTGAGTGAGAAGAGCCATCTGCTGAACTATTTCCATTTACTCTAGATCATCTGGATGGATACACTCCAAGTCTTCAAGAGTGAAAAGAAAGCTGCTAGAGGTTTCATCAGCTGAGACAAAAGCATGAGAAGAACTTGTCTCTTGGAAGGGACTTCCTTGAGTGTAGCTTTCTCTTGGTGTCTCTGGGAAGGTGATGAAAGGACCCTTTTGTGAGTTGTCAGGGTAGCATAGCAACTGATGTTGTGGTTCAATGCTTTCCCTTTCATTCACATGAAGAGCTAAACTCAGTTGGTTATTGGAGTTACCAGAGGAATTTTGCATGTTTATCTTCATCTGGAATGCACTCAGGATACCATACAACTCTGTAAGAGTAAGAGTCTTAAGGTCCGTGGTTCTCTTGATCACAACACAATAATGTGTCCATAGTTTAGGAAGAGAAGACATGAACTTCCTTATTATGTCCCTGTTCTCAAGAGTTACTCCAATATCCACCAGAGTGTCCACTATCTCAACATACCTGAAGTATTGTTGAGTCAGTGTCTTACCAGCCTTGAAAGTGAAGTTTTCAAACTGCTGCTTTAAGAGATCTTTCTTGTTCTCTTTGGTTTCCTTGGATCCTTTATACATCAGTTTCAGTGCTTCCTATAAATCTTTAGCTGTCTTACACTTCTTGAAGCCTCTGTCAATGGAGTTTGGAAGAGCAGTTTGAAGACAAGTCATGGCCCTTTGATCAAGCTCTATTCTCTTCCTGTCTTCTTCTGAGTTATCATCTACATCTTTTGGGATGATACGATTACCAGTAGCAGAAGTAGTGCGTGGTATGAAGGGACCATTAACAACTGAGTCCCACATCCTTGAATCTTGACACTTGATGAAGCCTTCCATTTTGTGCACCATGTGTCAAAGTCTTCAGGAGTGATCAGTGGGGACTTGGTCATAGTACCAGTTTCCATATTAGCTTAAGAAAGAGCTGCCATTTAAGTTGTTAAGTATTTTGTGTGTGTGAGGGATCTTAAGATGGTGAGATCTTATATCAAGAGCCTGGAAAGCTCTGATACCAAATGCAGGACCGGTTGAAGGGTGGCACTTACAACACAACAACACAATGAGGAGAGTGTATTTAGAACACTTAATAGATCAAATAGGGATCTGGTTATGGTGATGCAAAGATCACAAGTAAACTTAGAACAAAAACAGAACAAGATAACAACACAAGTAGTTGGTTTTCAAGGATGCTGTATATTGCTTCTCAAGTTCAAAGTTACAAGTATTCAAGCATAAGCATACACTCCTACTAAGTTACAAGACTTGAGACACTATATACTACAACCTACAGACGGCCATACTTTGAAGGCCAGCTGGATACATGAACTAGACAACAAAATCCATGTAGAGTCAAAAGGCAGATTGCCTTTTGAGTAGTGACTATGACATGCCATAGCTCACATCCTAATATATTACTAAAAGGATAAAAGTACATAAAGTAGAAAGGTTTGACCCCAAGACCTCAATGTACAGTTTTCCTAAAGCATGGACCTTTTCACCAACTCATGCAAGTTGGTGACCAACCAGAGTGGGCAGCGGTAAAGTAGTTCAGCTTTACAGAAAAAGTACATCAGATAAAGCATGTATGATAAAAGTCGTATGATAAAAGTCTTCGGAAGAATCTGTCTTGGTTCTTTGGCTTCGGAAGACTTTGTCTCTGAAGCTTCGGAAGACTTCATTTCTGGCTTCGGAAGATATTGGTCTTGGCTTCGGAAGATTTTACATTTAGAATATTTCTGAAATGTAAAACTTCCGAAGCATTTCTACTTCATGTTCTGTGCAGCATGTAGGAAGACTTAGAGTGTTTTGGATGCATCAGACTTATAGGAATCCTTACATAGAACTATGTCTAACAACTGTAAACCTATATAACATGTTCATATAAGCGTGTAACAATAAATCATATTAATAGATATAACATTCAACAACTAATAAACATTCAACAAAGAGTTTTTCATTTCATATATCAAACATTACAAAGTGTTACAAAATGAAAGTCAATTACATTTAAGCTCACTACAACTAGAACTAGGGACATGTGTACCAACAAACTCCCCCTTGGACCTTGTTCTATCTAATATTTGACCTCCTTCTTAAACTCTTCATATCTCTTAACTCGTTCTTCTCTTGAAACCCCAGCATGAATATCAAGTGTGAAGCATAGACATATAACATGTTGAAACTGAAGTGCTTGCATAATATCCTGCGTGTCAAAAAATAGTGGCCACTTGTACAGTGTGTAAACATCAGCTGCAGACAAGTTTGTGAGCCACATTGGGTCAAATACCCTTATTGTCTCTACCGTCCGCTCCCTATCCAAATCTATGATGGCCTCTCCAGTACGCCAGTCATAATACCACCATTTGAAATAGGGTGCAAAATCTTGTGGCATCTCCCTCAAAGGAATACGAGACATTGTGCGCGGAGGGTGCCATTTCAAGACTATCTTTGGTCTTCCAGTAATGGGGTTTACCTCAGATCTTCTGATATACCTCGTAGCCTGTAAAGGTTCGAAGTTCACCCACCTGGTAAGATACTCTCGTTTCAACGCAACCTCAAACCAGCCTGACATTTTCTTCGGGTCAGCATACAGCAGCTTCAGTCGTGCCAGCTGGTTGAGCTCAAAACCAGGGAGAGTCTTTAGATCATGTGGAAATCTAAAGTACTTGATTCCCCTCTCCCTCTTCACTGCGTAAATGTTAAGATCCTCAAAATAAGCCCATGCTATAATCTTCCCTGACACCTTCAGATGCTTCTTCACTTTATAGATCTTGGTGTAGGTACTTGGCTTAGCTGCAGCGAACTGGGCTTGGATCTCTGAGAAACAAGCCGCCCATTCAGCCTTTCTGATATCTACATCGGCGTCCGAGGTTGGGGCTTGGTTTGTAGATGCTTCTGCTTCCTTTTCCTTCTGATTTAGCTTCTCCAAAGTATCACTACCAAGAGTACTACCTAGATCGGGAAACACATTTCCCTCTCGGTCAGTATACTCTAGATAATGCTGAGCTGTGACGTCCTCGATCTCTATCTCATCTATATCATTCAGCTCCTCGTCACTAGCCACATCAAAAGTAGGAGCATCCTTCACTATCTTATCCAGATTCAGCTGGAACATTTCAGCAAGTTGCTCATCAGTGAGGTCATGAATTATTTCTCCTTCTTCAGGAGTATAGCTCACAAACCTCCTGACGATCCCTTGTAGATCAAGTATCATAGTCAGTTGAGACGTGATCTGCTGTAAGGGAGCAACATCATACTCATCTTGCTGAAATGCTGGATTTTTGTCTTGAATCCTCTCTGTGTCTTCAGCTGATGGTGAGGTAGGTGGGGCTGATGAAGCTCCATGGTCTTGTTTCTTCTTAGTACGTTTCTCTTGACCATGAGCAGAGGCAGATGCAGCTGCATCTCCTTCATCATCATCATCATCGTCATTCGGCCTACCTCTTGCTTCACCGTTACCCTCCACATCATCATCATCATCACTGTCATCCTCTTCATCATCATCCTCATCATCATCATCCTCGTCATCATCTCCATCATCATCTCCTTCACCAAGCTTCAGAGGTTCTTCTTTAGATCCTTTTAGTTGGAGCATGATCTTCTTGTTTGCAGCCTCCAACTCCTCCAGCTTCTTGGCAGACTCATCCTTGTGCTCTTGGAGTTTGGCGATCTGCTCTGCCAGCTGCGAGATCTGCTAAGCTTGGGAAGCATTTAGCTCCACTAGCTGACGTAGCTGTGCAGACTTCTCCTCGTCAGCGGCTAACAGCTTCAGCACCATCCTGTTCAGTGTTACTAGCTGTTCCTCCACTCCAATAGGAGGGAGGGATGATCCGGTGAGGAATGTGGAAGGGCCAGCTTGGTGGCTGGTAGTGGTAGCAGTGGCTGTGGTGAATAGTGGTGGTGGAGTATGAATAGGTGGAGAGGTATACGGGTGGATGTGGTAGTGGTGGTGTAGGTGGTGAGGTGGTGATAGGTGGTGTAGTGGTGGTAGGTGGTGTAGTGGTAGAGGTGGTGGTGGAGGTAGTAATCAAAGTGATCCTCCATGTCTTTGGCTTCAGCCCATAGGGCTGAGCCATCCTCTTTAACCGTGTCCCCCTGGACCCGGAGGCTCCTCCTTGGCTACTGGGCTGGTCTGGGGTGTATGATGGATCTAAATTAGCCTCCCCAGACCCGCCCGGACGTCCACCAACCATTGAATCCCCCTCTCGGTGCAACCACCAGGCTACCCACCGTCCGAGTCAGCGGTTCCTCGTCCGACTCCTCCTTTTCATCTGGCTGGAAGTCCTGATGAAACCCAGCAGTCTCCAAACCTCCTTGTGGAGATGGAAGAGATATAACATCAGCAGTAGTGGTTTGAGTGTGAGAAGGACCTGTATTTCCACCATCACCACTATCATCGTTGTCAGAGTCATCGTCTGGAAGGACTATCTGCTCTACATCAGAATCACTGTCATCGTGGCACCACTTTCGCCTAGCTGGCGCCACATAGTCCTCCTGGGCCAGATGCCCGAATAATCCCCTCACTGGGGGCTTCACCTGCTTGCCCCGGTAGACCTTCATCCGTCCCAGAGTTGTGTCATCCATAACCTCTAGGACCACAACATCCTCTGTCTCCTTAGGCAGCGAGGGGAGCTTCTGATCTATGATCATCTGTATAAACCGTGGATACATACAGAAGCTTTCCTTCCCCTTCGTCTCGATGTTCTCCACCAGATAGGTGAAGATCATCCTAGAAAAGCTGAATGGATGATTCAGCACCAACGCCACGTAGGCGTTCTGCATTTGGTCAGAGAGCTCGTCGAAGCCACCCTTCCTGGAGGTGATGCATCTCAGCAGTACGTGGGCTAAGTATTTGAACTGGGGGCATAAGTTTTTCTTGTTGAGCATACTTGCACTGATGTCCCCAGAGTACTTAGCCCTCATGAAACAACCTCTAACAGTGAGGGGATGTAATCGAGTGGGGCAGTCAGTATCATCCCCTAACTCTAACACTGTCCGGATATCCTCCTCAGTAATCTCGATGGCCTGTCCAAATATAGAACTCCAGATAGTATGGGGCTCAGTGGACCTATCAACATTAGCGCCTTCCCAAAACACCTGCCGTACGGATCTGTAAGGTGTGCATGGCGCAGAGATAACGCGGAAAATCCTCGAATGACGTAGAAATGTGATAATGCCAGCAAAATCCGTAGCGTTGCGGGATGAGAGATCAAGATGAGCACATATGTTATGCTTAGTGCTCATCGTCCACCGACTCGCCATCTGTGACACAAAGTAAGTAAACATTAGCACATGTCAGAGAATAACAGTTTTGTGCAATGAACTAGAAAATTTGTTCAGTCGTGCGACTGAGGTGAGCGACTGAGATCTAGTCATGCGACTAAGTCGTGCGACTGAGTTCTAGTCGTGCGAATGTGCCGTGCGACTGAGTTCTAGTCGTGCGAATGGGCCGTGCGACTGAGTTCTAGTCGTGCGAATGATCTCATACGTATGATTGAGTCATGCGACTGGACTTAGTCGTATGTTCTCTTATGCGTTTACCTCAGTCGTGCGATTGAGCTCAGTCGTATGGTTTAGTCGTGCGATTGAACCATTCGTTCATCTCAGTCGTGCAGTTGAGCCATTCGCCTCGCTCAGTCGTGCGATTGAAGTTCATCAGGGTGTCCAATCGCATGTCCGACTGTTGGTTCATTCAAATTCAATTTTTGAGCTATACTTGATGTTAAACGTTAAGGATTGGCTCGTTAGGTTCGATGAAGACCGACTAAACCCTTAATAACTTTCTTTTGATCAAAATGCTTAGTTATAGTGTTTTATTAGTCACATTTGGTTCGGTTAACTTTAGGTCATCGTTTCGAACGTTTTGACGTTGTAGTAACTGATTATTCGTACAAATGTTGTCGTGCAGTACCTATAGAATCGAAACAAAACGTCAGAGAATGTCGAACAATGGTCTATGATGATCAAATGTAATTTTGGCAATATGGGTTTGTGTCGTACGATATAGAGGCGATTTGAGTGAATGGAACGACTGGGACCGACTCCCCCTCTATTTATACTATGGCAACCTTCAGTCGTGCGACTGAACCTAGTCGCATGATTGATTCATGCGACTGAGCTTTAGTCGTACGACTCGCCCATTTGGTCATCTCTAATCGTACAATTGAGGATCATTCGTGCGACTGTCACAGTCGGTCACCTCCAATCGTGCGATTGGACTCATTCGTATGGTCCAATCGCACGACTGGTCCATAATTATGGTCTAGTCATGCGAATGGGTCATATTTATGAAATTTTGACTTTTTGACTGTTCGACTTAGTTCCTTATAACAGTAGATAAAACATTTGAGCCGTTGATCATCTCAGACATAACCAATTTAAGATTTAAAATCTTTTGATCACCTCAGACGTGATCCATTTATCCACCTGATCACCCAGATGTGATCCATTTATCCACTTGATCACCTCAGACGTGATCCATTTATCCACCTGATCACCTCAGATGTGATCAATTTATCCACCTGATCACCTCAGACGTGATCCATTTATCCTCCTGATCACCTCAAACGTGATCCATTTATCTTTTTCAGAAACAAGTGATTTAAGATTAACGTTAAGTTCATTTTGTGACCTATTCAAAGATGAATAATATAGCACAGTCCGACACTGACACACTTTAGAAATAACTTGAAAACTAAACTAAGTAACAAAATAAACATGTTTTTGTGATTTAGTTAGGGTAGGGTAGAGTAGCCTATTAGCATTAACATCATTTCTAAGACAGATTCATATGGAATCAGACATGCATAAACAAAATTACTCGGAACTTTTATATATATATTGAAATGGAAACTAACATATTTACATATCACAGTTTCTCATTCATTTGTGACTTCTAAGCTCTAACTGGAAATCATGCTTGATCTGATATGTAACACACATTGATTTTGAATATCAGGCAGTGCAGCCACGACGATTGTCAGAATACTTGTCCACTTAAATTCATACACAGAGTTTTGACATACATCAGTGATTAATTAGGTGAATTAGATCAACAGGTGTTTGTGTGTCCCACAGGTATATGGTAATCAATCTTGCTCAGGAGTTTTTTGAACGGTTCGGGGAATAAGAAGATTTGGTTCTAAAAACTTTCAAAGAGATACTAAGCCTCAGATCAGTGCCATCGCACAGCAGAGAGGCGCAAACAATAATGAATTCTTAGAACGGATAGGTTATGCCAAGCCTCAGGTCAGTGTCATCGCACAGCAGAGAGGTGAAATACCTATCTTCTTCTTAGAGCAATATATTATAATATACAATTTTCTCAGTGACGTTTGTAATCTTTTTGCTCTATGTTTTTCGGGTCTTTGCACACACTTATGGCATTCAATTGCTCCTCACCCCTTATTAGAAATTGATTGATTGTGCAAACCAGGGATACCATGGAAACCCAAACCTTGATGATTGATTTAAGTTTAAGTTGAATCACCAATGATGTCTACTCGTCTATTGTGTTGAATCTACCGACACATCGTATAATGAACTAGCGCCTCCCTAGATCTACTTTCTCCGAGTAGTTACAGTAACAAAGAAGCGTACTATTATTTTCCCAATTTGTTAGACTTAGAATTCTCTGACTAACAATTTTCTATGATTTAATTTAAACTAAAATTGCAAAAATTAAAAATATTTTTGGTATTCCAAGTAACTCGACGCCTGTGTACTATCACTTTTCATAGCATTGAAACACATTCTTAAATATTTTGTTTTTGCCTTTTTTAGCTTATCTGCCCTTCCCCCCTTTTTTAAGTAAATAAATACTGAAACTAAACTAATCTCCCTCTAAAATTCTTAAACCGAAAATATTTTTTATGTTTTTGGATTTTTAAGACAGGAAATTGAAATAAGATAAATAAAAGAAAATAAAAAAAAAGAAAAAGAAATTAAACAAGTGTCGGACTAAGCATTTGTCTCTTCTAGAATGACGTCACTTTTCTTTTTCATGCCGTCGACCTCTAACAGATAGAAAAATCTGGGTTTATCAAACGGTTTGGTGTAGAGGTCGGCGCGTTGAAAATCCATGTTTATTTTAACAACATCAATTAATTGTTTTTCATAGCAATCACGTATGAAATAATACTTTATGCCAATGTGTTTTATTTTAGGGTGTTGAACAGATTTTTAGTTACAGCTATGGCAGCAGAATTATCAACAAATATAGGGGTATTAGAAAATTACAAACCGTAGTCCAGCATTTGCTGTTGGATCCAAATGATCTGAGAGCAGCAACTTGCAGCAGCAACGTATTCAGCTTCACATGTTGACAAGGCAACAGATGTCTGCTTCTTGCATTGCCAGGTGACTAATCACCTTCCAAAGAACTGACACCCTGCTGATGTCGACTTGAAGTTCATCTTGCAGCCGCCATAGTGTGAATCACTATACACAGTTAGCTCAAAGTCATCATCATAAGGATACCATAACCCCAGTGTTGGAGTACCCTTCAGATAATGAAAAATCCTTTTTACCCCGATCTGATGATTTACTTTTGGTTTTGCTTGATATCTTGAGCACAAACATGTGGCGTACATGATATCTGGACGTGAGGCAGTGAGATACATAAGAGATCCGATCATCCCATGATACATAGTGGCATCCACCAAATCACCATTCTCATCAGGTGCCACTTCATGGTTTATGGCGAGTGGGGTACGGCAACAGTGACATTTTCCATATCAAATCGACTAAGAATGTCTCCAACATACTTAGTCTGATATAGAAAAATACCGGTAGGTGTTTGATCCACCTGTAATCCCAGGAAGAACTTCATCCCTCCCATGGCACTCATTTCAAATTCTGCCTTCATCACTGATTCAAATTCTTTACATAATTCTTCGATTCCAAAACCAATGATTATGTCATCCACATAAATCTGCACCATTAGTAAATCTCCATCTTTTTCTTTGATAAACAACGTTCAGTCAATCATACCCCGGCGAAAACCATGCTTTAACAGGTGGGTGGAGAGCTTCTCATACCAGGCTCGACGAGCTTGGTGTAGCCCGTACAGAGCCTTGTCCAGCTTGTAGACTCTGTCCTGATGGTAAGGATCCTTGAATCCTTCGGGTTGACTGACGTAGTCTTCTTCACGGATTTCCCCATGAAGGAATGCACTCTTTACATCTAGTTGATAGACTTTGATCTTCATATAAAATGCATAGACTAGGAAGATACGGATTGCTTCCATTCTAGCCACAGGTGCAAACACTTCATTGTAGTCGACTCCCTCGACTTGTCTGAAGCCTTGAACAACCAATCTAGCCTTGTTTCTGATTACGACACCTTGGTCGTCCTTCTTGCAGCGTAGCACCTATATGGTGCCTATCACTTTAACTCCTTTAGGCCTGTCAACGAGTGTCCACACTCCAAGCTTCTTGAACTGTAGCAGCTCTTCCTGCATAGTGTTGACCTAAGCCTCATCCTTTAGGGCATCACTTACGTGTTTGGGCTCGACTTGAGAAACAAAACATTTGAAAGCCCCATCATTCACGTAGCCCTTTCCATAATTGCAGCATAATCAGCAGAGTATAGCTGATTTTTCGTCTGCACACCGGAGTGAAGATCCCCAATGATAGTCTCCGGGGGATGATTCACACTGATCCTAGTCACAGGTGTCGTAGGAACGACAACTTCAGTATCCGGATTTGTGATGGTAGGTTCAGTATCCGGATTTCCTGATGCATGTTCTGCATCTGTTGAGCTTCCATCTTGATTAACGATATGCTTATTGCTGGTCTCAATTGCTTCTTTATCATCTGATGACTCATCACTCTCGTCCTGAGCAGCTGTTGAAGATCCTGAAGCACCACTGGCTAGTGTCATATTGCTGATATCCAGATTCGGTATATTTAAAACATCATACATCATCTGAGCAGCAATCTCTTCATCTGAATCTATCTGAGGAAGGTTGAAGGATTTGAAAAAGCCATCATAATCGAAGAATTGCGACGGACCTTTTCCAGCAGGGGGTGGTGTATCTTTGCACATCGACATTGCACCACACTTCTACCTGACCTGTTGAGTTATTATAAACCCGTTTGTCTGGTATGCTGTATCCAAGAAAGATCCCCTAATCTGCTTTCTCGCTGAACTTGCCCTCTAAAGTCTTCTTCATTAACGTCCATGGAGCTCCGAATGGTTCAAGATACTCCAGGTTCGGTTTGCGCTTCTGAAGCAACTCATAGCAAGTCTTCCCATGCCGCTTAACTACTAACACACGATTAAGTGTGTAGCACGCATTGGCAACAGGTTCATTCCAGAACTATACTGGCAGCTTTGAATCTGCCAACATAGTCCTTGCAGTCTCGATCAAGCTCCTATTCTTCCGTTCAGCAACTCCATTCATCTGTGGCGTGTATGCAGAGGTGAACTGATGAACAATTCCTTTTTCTTTGCAGAAAGCATCCATCCACTGATTTTTGAACTCAGTTCCTTTGTCTAAACGTACCTTCCTCACCTTCAGATTGTAGAGAGACTCCAGTGTTATGATGAGCACCTTGAACGACTTAAATGTTTCTAACTTAGCTTTCAAAAACATCACCCATGAGAAACATGAGTAGTCATCCATGACGACAAAGCAGTACCAGTCTCCAGTGATACTCTTCGTGCTGACAGGACCGAATAAATCCATATGCGGTAAATCCAGGGGCATCTCGATAGAGTTAACGTGCTTGGTCTTGTGAGACTTCCGGGTTTGCTTTCCCTTCTTGCACGAGACACAAAAATCTGGAAGTTTGAAGTTCTTTACAGTAACTCCCTCAACTAAGTTGTTATGAATCAGATGATTCATCTTCCTGTGATTTATGTGTCCCATTCTCCTGTGCCATGAGATGGACTCCTTCTCTGTTGCTTTTGATAAAAAGCACTGAACAGTGGACTCAGTAGTAGAAGCATTTGACATATCCAAGACGTATAAATCGTTATACCTTGATGCTAACATTAAAACCTGCTCCTCTGGAATCTCCATCTCCTTCTTCAGAATGTAACACTTCCGATTGTCAAACATCACTTTGAAGCCCTTGTCACATATCTGAGAAACTAAAAGCAAATTGTTTTCCAACTGTTGAACACAATTTACTTTATCAAACTTTACATGTCCATTACCTACTTCTCCTTGTGCGGTAATGTATCCTCCTTTGTTTCCAGTGAAATAAACGTGTCCCCCTTTAATTTGTTTGACGTTGAAAAGGAGAGACTGATTTCCCGTCATGTGCCTGGATGCTCCGCTATCTACAATCCATGTGTTGGTAGAAGCACTATAGCGGACAACCTGCACACAATAGAAAATAATTAGTTAAGGAGGGGGGCCCAAGCCTTGACTGGCTTGGGTTTCCCAGAGGCATCACACATCACAAACTCAACCCACTGACCTTTAGCAGTTGGAGAGACCTCATCCTTCAGCTTATCAACAGTATCAGACACATCAGATGTTTTAGCTTTCCACAGACCATCCTTGTGTAAGGATTGTTTATGGTAAACCGATGACCGATTTACTGTTTGAACTATATGTTTATTTTCAAAAATAGGTTTCACCTCAGGCATCATAGACTTGCCAGTGACTTGTCTGTGTTAGCTGTGGTGTTAGGAAGGGGTAAAAGACCTAGCAGGTGTTTTAGACCTAACAAGAGTCTTAGATCTCTGTTTTGAAGAAAACTGTTTAACTTCTTGATTTAGTTTAACTTTAAGCCTAGGTGTCTGATAGCGAGGACAGTATGAAGAAATGTGTCCTCTTTGTCCACAAATATAGCATGATCTCCTCTCAATAGGACTAGGAGATCTCTTATGGGGTATGGATTAAACTTTAGGTATGGGCTTTTTGGTCCCAACCTTTTGATTTTCACATTCTTTGATAAATTTTACTTGTTTAATATTATGATTACTTTGTCTTTTAAGATGATTTTGATCTTGCTTAACCGGTTTAGACTGAGTGGTTTTTGAAGTCTTAGGTTGTGTGACAGCAGATTTTGAACCTAACCCAAGAGATGCTTGAACATCCCCTTCCACCCTGTTCTCAATGATGGTTTTATCCTTTTTGCCTGAAGTTGATGTCTTCTGATCAGCAACCGGAGGAGCAGGTTTAACTACAGTGTTCGGATCACTAACCAGAGGAGTAGTCACCACATGGTCCTTGATGGGATGGTTATTAACATGTCTCTGTTTGGTGTTCAAAAGGATCTCATGTGGTGGAGGCACAACTTTATAACCCAGACCTTCCCCGTTGTTTCTTTCTTTAACCAAGTTTTTCAAAATGTGAGAGGAACTAGCTAAACAGTGTAGTTTTTGCTTTAAGGACTCATTTTCAACTTGTAAAACAGCTCTGTCCTTTTTGGTTTCCTCAATTGTTTTTAAATAAAACTTTATGTCATTTTCTTGGTTAAAAAAACAACCTCAATTTCTTTTAATTGTTTTCTCAGCAAATCAATTTTCTCTTTAAAACTGCTTTCATTTTACTTTAATACTCTATTAGTCTCAGTGTAAAGTTTTAAGTCATTTACTAAGTTATCATTATGTTCTAATAACCTAGTAAATTTCAAATCGATGCATTCCCTAAACTTATTACATTCAACACAAGCATGTTTATCAAAGAGATCGTCTTTCGATTCTACCTGTGCAGATGTAGAGGTGTCGGCCATGAAAGCAGCCTGGGGTTCCTGATGTGCTTCAGATTCTGCATTTAGTTCATCCTCCACTAGTTGATCAACAGCAGCCATAGTGTCATGCAAATCAGCAGTATCAAGCTCAACTGAGTTCTCCCCCTCACTCGCTGAGTCTTCGTTCAAATCATCAACCGATGCAATGTTAGCTTCACCATCAGACAAGAAACGAAAGGACCAGTCTTGTCCTTCATCATCCTATTCTACTATTGTTTTGGAGTCCTGGCTGGTTGACGTTGCCTTTTTGTCTTTATCCTGCTTGTTAAATGATGAAAACGGGTTGCCATTGCCTGTCTTCTTAGGTTTGACACACTCTCTCTTGAAATGGCCTTTTTCACCGCAGTTGAAACAGGTGACTTTTGACTTGTCGAATCCAAACGTTGTATCCTTTGTAGCCACCAGATTCTGTCCCGTCTTCTTAACAAACTTCTTTGCTCTACGCGCAGCACTAGCGAGAGCCCGCATGATATCCATCCGTTCAAGCTCAGTTTCATCCTCTTGCTCATAATCTTCGTCGGCCAAGTGGCGGTTACCAATCTTTCCTACTACTAACCCGTCATAAGAATGTACCACAGCAGCAAGTAGATCCATATGCTCCTTAGCCACTTCCATAGTTACGTTACCCAGATTCTCTGTCACTAACTTTGTCGATTGAGCTTCAGCAGAACTATGTTGAACCCCTGATGAAACATTTAACTCACCACCAGAAGATGAGCTTTGAACATTTGCAGATCTATTAGACACGAAAGCCGTCTGCAGGGGTGCACTAGAAGATGTTGTAGTAGGAGTTACATTGTAGAGAGAAGGATTCTGAGTGTAAGTTCCCTTCTTAGGCTTGTACTTATGTCGTACCTCTTCCTCCCTCAATTTCAGAATAAAGTCATTAATGTCCAAAGTCTCCAGCACAGCATTATGTCTTAAAGTGGAAATAAATGAATCCCACTTATCAGGTAACCCATCAGCCAAACTCGACACCTTATCTTCCATGGACGTTTTAACCCCCTGAGTGTGCAGTTCACTCATCAAATGATAGAAGCGGTCAATCACATCATCCAAACTTTCATTTCCAAATCAAGAGAAATTGTCAAATTCCTTTTTCAAAGCTTTAGCCTTTAGAGACTTAAGCGTAGCATTTCCTTCATAACGTTTCTCAAGATCCTTCCATAACTTCTTGCACTGCTTGTGCTCTGAGAACTGATGGAAAATATCCTTTAGGATGGACTGTGTCAACAAAGCATAGGCCTTCTTCTCAGCATTGAACGCAGTCTTTTGTGCCTCATTCAAACCACTTAGAGTCAGGGGAACACCATCAACTCCAACTGGCATAGTGTAGCCGGTCTCAATAGTGCTCCATAAGTTTATGTCCACTCCATTCAGATGAATTTCAAACCGTTGCTTCCATTGAGGATATTCATCAAGAGACAGAAGCTTTGGTGGTTTGTTATGATTACCGATCTCATTCTCCAAGAGCAATAGATTCTGGATCCTGGAGTCCTTCCCTGCTGAGAGTGCAAAGTTCTGTGTGTCCATATTGAATTAGTCTCAAAACTTGAAAAACCAACTGTGTATATGACTGGGGATGCGACTGGGGTGCGACTGGGGTGCGACTGAGACTCAACCGTGCGATTGAGCTTAGTTGTGCGACTGAGAAGACGACTAGGACAGTTGTGCGAATGAACAAACCGACTGGGACAATCGTGCGATTGAACAAGCGACTGGGACAATCGTGCGATTGAACAAGCGACTGGCCCAATCGTGCGATTGAGCTGAGCGAATGGAGTTCAGTCGTGCGATTGAGTCAATCGTGCGACTGAGACTGCTGACTTTGAAAATTTTCAAACTTTTCACGCAATTCAACCTAAAAACACAATTTTGAAAACCCTAGTCGGCTGAAACTCGAAAAAGACTAACTTTTGAACACATGCACTCGTAAAAACTGGATTTTATGAAGAAAAAACGGATCTTTTGATTAAAAACGTTGACTTTTGCAAAAACGCGATTGAATCCACGAAGAATCAAGAGCCAAAGCTCTGATACCACTTGTTAGGACCGTGTACGTACGGAGTACTAACTGATTCAACGTGAAACCAGATCAAATAGTGCGGAATCCTATTTGATTGGCGATCCAATCAGGGAGAACGTTAATGCGATCAAAACTAACGATTAGAATACGTTAAGAATTTATTAGAACTGATCAAAAACGTTCTATGAAGTTGGAAGGGACTCTCGGGACGAACAAGCACGGCTAGGGTTAATAATTCTCGAAGTGTTATGTTTTTCCACGAATTAAGTGGTATTTATAGGTTTTAGTTTTCAATCGTACGACTGAGCCATGCGTATGGCTCAGTCATGCGATTGAGTAGTACGATTGATTCATTCGTACGACTGAGTCAGTCTTATGACTCAATCGTGCGTATGGCTCAATCACCTGGTTCAGTCGTACGACTGGCCCATTCGCATGGTCCAATCGTGCGACTGAATCATGAGACTTAGTTAAACATATTCCTGAACCTTTAATGATACAGGACAATGTCTAACAACTGTAAACCTATATAACATGTTCATATAAGCATGTAACAATAAATTATATTAATAGATATAACATTCAACAACCAATAAACATTCAACGAAGAGTTTTTCATTTCATATATCAAACATTACATAAGTGTTACAAAATGTAAGTCTATTACATTTAAGCTCACTAGAACTAAAAATGTAAGTCTATTACATTTAAGCTCACTAGAACTAGAACTAGGGACATGTGTACCAACAATATATATATATATATATATATACATATATATACATATATACATATATATTATAACTATATATATATATGTATATATATAATATATGTACATATGTATATAGTTATAATATATATATATATACATACATACATATATATATATATATAAAGAGAGAGAGAGAGAGAGACTTGGTGCTAATGGTAGGCTTTAGCAGAGGAGGTAGGGACGGTTGCATCTCCAGGAAGACTTCCTCCTTCTGGTTCACGTCTTGGATGCTCGAGGTTATTGTTACCATCATTACTCGCCTCTCAGCGGCGGTTTTTTATGAATCAGATGTCGCCTGTGTCCACGATGTCCCTCCTTTGTGTCGATGGACAACAGTTGGTTCCGAGGACCGCCTGTAAGTCGGCTGGAGGTTGAGCGCAAATTTTAGGAGGATTTTTCTAGCCTAATAAGGCCTTAAGTGGTTCCGATTGGTCGACGATGGTAGGCAAACACTTATCTGAGACGCAAATTGATGTTTTTGATATTTCTAGTTCAGAATCCTAGTTGGTTGCTTCAAGTCGATGATGATGGAGATACTTCATCTGACACTTTCGTTGAGGTCTTTGACCTTCAACTCCGATCTTAATCTTACTGTTTCATTTTTTTGTGTTGGAATGCTTGGTTTATAAGGTTTGGGTTGCCTCATCTGAGACGGCTTGAGATCACTTTATTTAGTTTAATTCAGTCTATTACAAGTTTCATGTGTTGGTAGTGTCCTTAGGTCAATGATGATGACTGATTCATATGAGCCCTGTGTACATGTGTGTGGATGTTGTCAATGGTAGATGTTATCTTTTTTGGGGTTGGCTGGTAGCCTTTGTTGTTGGCTAGTAATAGTTACTCAAGTTGCATTAACGATGATGTAAATTGTCGATGATGATGAATGAATGTTCGTTTAAGACCCTTTGTTTTGGCTGATCTGTGACTATGATGATAAATCAAAGTTGGTCTGGTTGCTCTAGATTTTGCCGCCGTTACTGACCATTGATTTTGAGCCGCACACTATCTTGTTTGTCTGAGTCTCTGCTTTAAGAAGCGCAACACACGTCTGGTATACAACCTAGTTGATTTTAATAACTTCTATATTGATTTTTTACAGTTTGTCCAATTGACTCGCTTAAATATAAATTATTTAAAATTTGACTTTGATATATATGATATTTTATAAGTTGTATAGGATTATATTTGATATTAAAATTTCATTTGAATACATAGAGATACAGTAAAAAAAGTATTTAATCTAAAAAAGTTAAGAATCATGCTAGGTTTCACATGCGCCATTATATTGTTTTAAAAAGAATGGTATTTTGGTCATTATGTAAAATACGTCAAGTAATTGAGTCTAATACGTTAGGTCATTGTGTTAAAAATTAGTTCATTATGTTAAAATTTTTTATCATTTGTTATATGTATTCATTAATATGTTTTACGTTTTATATTTATGTTATTTTGTAATTGCTTTTCATATATTATATGCACCTCCTGTTATCTTATCACTATGCTTACATTAAAAGACACAATAATGTTATTTCACTAACTTTCTTCAAAACTAATAGTTTTCAGGATAACTCAATGACGAGGAAAAATACAATGAGAAATTTTATTATTATGTTTTACGTTTTATATCATTTTGTGTTATTTAATTTGTCATCCTTTTCAATTTATTAGATTAATTAGTTGTTTAGTTAATAATTGTGGTATGACTATTTTTTTAGAATTTGTTATTTTATTAAAATAAAATAATGTTTAGAAAAACATAATAACAAAAGAAAAACAGACAATAAGTTGCACTAAAACATGATGATGAGCATATTTCATGAGTTGGAAAACATAGAAAAAATTATTATTGATTTACATAACGATAGTGTATTCGTATTAAAGATATAAAAATGTTTTTTATTTAAGGTGTAATTTTTATAAAAAGAATTACATTGTGTATAAAAGTTATGGATATTTAAAAAGATATATAAGAACTTGAAAAAAGTCAACAAAAATAGTTATGTTTATAATACCGCTTAAATGAACTGATTCTTTACAATCTCTTTTTAACTATTGTTTAAAAAGATTAAAAAGATTAATAAGTTAAAAACAAATTGTAACTATCAATTCTTTCTTATTGATTTACATACCTTTATATTAGTAACTATTTTTGTGAAAATATAGTTTTATTTTAATATACTATTACATCCCCTACTAAAAAGTGTATATGAGGTGGGTAGAACACTAATTGCACATTGAATAATACCCAAAAGGCAAAAGTGGCCTACATGGGACGGCTTCTTTTAACTATTTTTAGCTGAACAAACAAATAATCAACTCATTATCATTTTCATCCGCTCGCCCACCACTTTCTATCTTTCCCCCACCACTTTCTATCTTTCCTTTTTTGGCAAGTCCTCTTTTCACCATCTAAAAACATTTTTAAAGTCAATCGAATTAAAATGTATTTTAGTTGCATTAATTAATATTATTACTATAATTATTAGGTGCAATTTGATATATCTCCATGTAAACTTATAAAATTATATTTTTCTCAGATAATGTTTGAAAATAGTGTTTGATAAACATTGTACATTATGTATCGAAAACTTATGTTTTAAAAAATATGTAATTTAAAAACTATAAAGAGATATATGTAACTCCACATACTTGTTACACCACCCATTCATGTTTATGTATTAAGATTATAAGAGGTTGTATCAAAATCTAAAATAATTATAATGTAAAGAGTAAATTACTATTTTGGCCTATGCGGTTAGGGCCATTTAACCCTATCAGCTTAAAAAGAAATCTTATCAACCCCTAACGTTTTGGTTTTTTAACTATTTTGGCCCTTGACACTAACTCTGTTAACTTTTATATTACGTGTTAGGGCATTTTGGTCATTTTCACTTTAAGACCTATTTATGTAAATTTTAAAGGTTTAAAGCTTTAGGGTTATTTACGCAAATTTTTAAAATTACAAATACAGCCACCACACGCTACCACCATAACATATTTCAAAACCCAACCCACCCATACCTTACCTATTGTCTTCTCCCCGCGAACTGAAGCATTGCCGACACGCAGCCACGGGCAACCCACCGCCGCAGACAAACCACCGCCATTGCGCACCCCTCTCCTTATACACATACACCATGACCTCTAGATCCGGATAATCGACCATCATTGTCACCCTTTTTTCATCTCCACAACCTCATACCAACACATCTCCACCACTTTCTATCTTTCCTTTTTTGGCAAGTCCTCTTTTCACCATATAAAAACATTTCTAAAGTCAATCGAATTAAAATGTATTTAAGTTACATTAATTAATATTATTACTACAATTATTAGATGCAATTTTCTATATCTCCCTCTAAACTTATAAAATTACATATTCTCTCAGATAATATTGAAAATAGTGTTTGAAGAACATTGTACATTATATATCCAAAACTTATATTTTAAAAAAATATGTAATTTAAAAAGTTATAAAGGGATATATGTAACTCCACATATTTTGTTACACCATCCATTCATGTTTTATGTATTAAAATTATAAAAAATATGTAAATATAAAGGTCCACAAATTTAACAAATTATGGTTAAAATAGTTATTTTATGAAATATGTTTAAATATATATATATATATATATATATATATATATATATATATATATATATGATATTTTAATATCTTAAAGGGATATATATGATAATTAGTAAGTTGCATAGGAATATATATGATATTTAAAATTTGTTACAATATATATGATATTTGACTAGTTTTGTAAGGGTATATATACAAAATTAATTCTAAAATAGAAAACTCATAAAGTACAGACCAACGGTGTTTAACAAAGGCACAAGCTAATTGAACACCCTGTCAGGTGTTATCTGGACGCCCTTTGATTTTTTTCACGGCCCGTGAAGGGCCTTACGGGCCGTAAGGTGTTCGAAATTTAAATTTCGCAGCTTTATCCGATCATGGGCTGTGAAACACATCACGGCTCGTAAGCGTCTAACATCACGGCCCGTGAACAAGTGCCATAACGGCCCGTGAGTTCTCTCACGGGCCGTAGTAGTCCTTCTGAGAATTTATTTTTCTCGATTTACGTGCATTTTTAAATTTTATAATTATGTAAAGTGACGTATTATTCCTTGATTTGATTTAAGATTCTATATAAAACGTTATATATATTACTTGTTATATACGGTTAGTGAGAAACGAAATAGTTAAAATGTCTTCTCGTTGAGGTAATAGAAGACGTCAAAATGAGTCCTCTTTAAACTCACGAGATATTGTGGAAAGTATTCCTGATCCAATGGATAACCATAATTGGCAGAATGGAAGGAACTGGTCTGAAAATGTTATTCAGTTTATACATAACGGTGATTCCAAAACATGTAGGGTGTATTACATGGGTAATTCCGATATTCAGTTAGAATATTAGCGTGAATTACTCGGAAACGTGTCTTTAGGTACAGAGGTATGATTTAAAGTTTTTTTTTGTAAATTTTATTTTATTTTAAAATTCTAACAATTAAAAAAGTTGTTATTTTATAGCATGTTCGGGCGTGGACAAATAGACTCATAATATGGAGATACGAAGAAATACGTAGAACAGAAGAGTTGTTGGGCAGTGATCGTTGGATGATTCTCCCATTTGAGTGGTTTAACTTAATATACTCGGAATAATAAAATATTTCGTCAAATTATTAACGGTGAAAATAGGACCCGTAAAGCGGTTCACGGGCCGTAAGTGAAAGGGCTAACGGGCCGTGAAACGCTTAACGGGCCGTGAAAAATTAGCACCGTGAACACCTTCACGGGCCGTTAGGTTTTTGAATGACTGATTTGATTGCCCGACAATTCCGTGAAGAGCCTTACAGCACGTAAAGAGGGCGTTCAGATATCCTTCTGGGCGTCTTTTTAGTAGACCCCTTAACAAATCAAATTTCTGACATGCGATTGTAAATCGAATTAGATTGAAAGGACTCGAATAATTCAGAACAATTTTCTAATGGGGCCTACTAAAGAGACGCCCTCTGGGATAAATGGACGCCCTCCTTACGGGCCGTAAGGCCCTTCACGGGCCGTATGGCCTGCCGGTAGTCAAATCAGTCATTCAAAAACGTAATTCAAAAACGTAACGGCCTGTGAATATGAACACGGGCCGTATTTCTTCACGGCCCGTGAAGCTCGTAACGGCCCGTTTGTATTTCCACTTACGGGCCGTGAACTTCTTTACGGGTCCTAGTTTCACCTTTAATAATTTGACGAGATATATTATTCCTCGTTTTTCGTGTAATTTTGTATTTATTACGTTATTTGATATGACGTAATATTCCTCGATAGTCGTGTAATTTTGTATTTATTACATTATTTGATATGACGTAATATTCCTCGATATTCGGAAAATATTGCTAAACATTGTAAGGCGAGTTTTTCAAATGAAGAGTGGGGTGCTTTTCAGCATGTGTGGTCGGTACTTATTAACTCTGAAACGGAGGACATATACGCTTATAATTACGACCGGCTTTATCGCAGATTGGTGTCCAACCATTCAAGTAAGTTTTCTAGTGTTATTCTTAAAATATATGTATATTTACATAAAAATAAGTGCATTTTTTTAAATAGGAGTGCTGATGTACCTCAAAAATAACTGGTTGGACCCCTACAAAGAGAGATTTGTGTCGGCGTGGATAAATAGAAGTTATAACTTCGGTCAGCACACAACGAACCGAGTTGAGAGCCAACATTCGTTGTTGAAAAGTTACCTGAAAGCAACCAATAGCACCCTGGATAGATTTATTCCTTTCATTAATAATATCTTAGCTACCCAGGAAATTGCTATAAAAGAAAGTTTTACCAAAAGCAAAATCATGCTTATGGTGCAGCATAATCATGAAGTGCTTAAATTGCTGCGAGGTAACGTTTCTATTGCGGCTTTGGATATGTTAGTCGGTGAGATTAACAGGATAAATCATCTAATTATATCCAAAGAATGATGTGGCTGCCATCTTTTTACCAGCTTTGGTCTTCCGTGTGCTTGTAAATTAAACAATTACTTTCAAACAGGTGAATGTTCTTTTACGTTTTTTATTTATTCATGAAAACTTTTATTATATTTTATTTAATATATTATTTTATAGGTCAATATATCCCGCTTGATGCCATTGATGTTTTTTGGAGGAAGCTAGATTTTTCACCCGCGTATATTGTACGGGAGGTTCAAGTAGGTGTACATAAAGAGATGGAGATGGTGACAAAACATTTACTTGTCCAACCCGAAAATGTGAAAAGTTCTTTGATTAATATTTTCAAATCTTTCATTAATCCTTTAAAAACGGATAAAAAACCTCCTAAAGTCCAAACACATACACGGGGTCGTCCAAAAAAAGATAAGCAAAAGGAAACAATATTAGGCGCCCCCAGACATAGTTCATATGTTCAACCGAGAGAAAATTTTGAAGGTCCGCCAACATATTCAAGTTCGGTGGTGAAGTCAAAACAAGGGCCTTTGCAGCGCAGTCAATCCATGTCTTCAAAATCAAGAGCCAAAGATGGATTATCTCAACAGAGTTCCAAGTTTTCATATATCCCGGGCGACGAAGATAAAAACAATTTTTTCCGGTTTAACCGCTGGATTCCATCATTATTTTTCCCGTATATTTCAGGTGCGGATGATGTTTTAGCGGACGGCAATTGTGGTTTTCGTGCTATAGCACTCGCACTGGGATATGGTGAAAATCACTGGCGTTTTATACGTACGGAACTTATATCTGAGTTGGATGAAAACAGACATAGGTACGTTGCGATGTTTCCTGATATAAACGAAATAAGGGAATCATTAAACTGGAACGGGTTAGGTGCGGCTCCACACAAAAATTGGATGACAGTGCCACCTGCTACAATCCTTATTGCTAACAGGTTTCGAGTGGTTATAATTTTTATATCGATCGGCAACTCCGCTACTTTTTTCCCGTTCTGGTTATCTCCTCGTGATATCAGTGAACATCATATAATTTCAATTGCTTATGTTCAAGATTGCCATTTCATTAGAATTCGATTAGTGGGTGACTATCCAATGTCTGTTCCGAGCAAATATTGGCATTTGTACAAAACAGAAAACGCCAATGATTGGGAGGCTATATACGGAAGTCGAATTCAAAAATATCTTGAACTAAGGCCCGTAGACCCGGTTGAACATGTAGATTTAGTATAGTTTACACATTTATCAATTCTTTCAATTCTTTATTTATACAATTCTTTATTGTTGTTGAATTGTAAAATTTTAATATATTTAAACGATAAATACACAAAAATAAAATACGAATTTGCATACGTACCGTAGTAAGGAGTCGACGGTATGAAAATGATGAAAAAACGGAGGTCGTGACAGAGTAAATCGTAAGTGTGTTTAGGGGGCGTAAATGAACAAATGGGCCGTGAGGTCCTATATATTATCCGGCCTCATGGTCGTGACGGTCCTCACGGCCCGTTTCATATTTTCCTCACGGCCCGTGACAGAACTCACGGCCCGTGACAGAACTCACGGCCCGTAAGACTTTGTAATTTTTAAAAATCACCCGTTTACACTACACGGCCCGTAATGTGGACTCACGGCCCGTGAGACTTTGTAATTTTTAAAAATCACCCGTTTACACTACACGGCCCGTAATGTGGACATGAAACGGCCCGTGAAGGGCCTCACGGGCCGTATACTAATTTTTTATGTCTATAAATTCAACCACTTCACACAATCAATTCACACAAATTTACTCAATACCCAAACGATGAGTGCTACAAGTGATCAAAATCCGTGGACGGATGAAGAGGAGGTCACTTTAGTAAGATCTTGTATCGAAAATTCAGGGACTATCCCTCCAAATTCAATATTTTGGAACCGTGTTTCAACTCGTTTTTATCAAATTCTCGAACGTGAAGAATATCGCACCACTCGTGAACTTAGCAACAAGTGGTCTGACTTGAGAAGGAAGGTCACGACATTTCACCAGCTCTACAAAGACGTTTACAAAAATCAAAATACGTTATGGAATGATACGGATATTATGACAAGAACTCAAGAAAGATATCGGGAGAATTTTGGAATTTCTTTTAACCATTTTGCGGCTTGGATCTTTTATAAAGATCAAGAAGATTAAAAATTATGTGTTTTATTATTGTGTGATAATAATGGTTTGTCGTTTTTAATAAAGTGTCCTAATAAACGTTTATTTTTAATAAAATATTTCATTACTGTTCTACATTACACGTCTACCATACAGTTCGTCTGCCATAAATCTTCGGAATCTAAAGCAAGCATCCTGTAAGCTAACCTCTTGCCACTCTAAAGATCTATTTTGAACCAACCTACGCAATAACATACAAATTACAACTCCCGAATCTCGACCAATATGACCGGCGTTAGGAGGCCAAACGGTTTCACCTGATACCATCAGTTCTTCGATTTGTTCTTGTCCGGAGTGCTGCCAATATTGTATACGTGACAGAAAATGTAAAAAGTACGATTCGAATTGTATGAAAATCGTTCGGGCATTACGATGAATGCACCATGAATCATCACACGTATTTGGTCAGCATTCGTATGGAGAATATATACGAACTTGTAGTGAGTCCATAGAAATCTTAAAAAGATACCAATTTTCTTCGTCATCAGTCATTGGTACGTAAACCTACAAAACAATTTAATTCACGGTTATAAATTCATGATTTTTATTGTAAAACATGAAAACAGTATTACCGTATCAGCTTCCCATAACGCGGGATAAAGACAGTCACTCCCGTCTCCATATCCGTTACCATTAACGGACCCCGAGTATATTAAGTTAAACCACTCAAATGGGAGAATCGTCCAACGATCACTACCCGGGAACTCTTCGGTTCTACGTATTTCTTCGTATCTCCATATTGTGAGTTTATTTGTCCACGCCCGAACATGCTATAAAATAACAGCTTTTTTAATTGTTAGAATTTTAAAATAAAATAAAATATACAAAAAAAACTTTAAATCATACCTCTGTACCTAAAGACACGTTTCCGAGTAATTCACGCCAAAATTGTAACGGAATATCGGAATGACCCATGTAATACACTCTACATGTCTGGGAATCACCGTTACGTATAAAGTGAATAACATTCTGAGACCAGTTCCTCCCGTTCTGCCAATTATGGTTATCTATTGGATCAGGAATACTTTCCACAATATCTCGTGAGTTTGAAGAGGACTCATTTTGACGTCTTCTACTACCTCCACGAGAAAACATTTTAACTGTTTCGTTTCTCACTAACCGTATATAACAAGTCATATATATAACGGTTTATATAAAATCTTAAATCGAATCAAGGAATAATACCTCGCGTCACATAATTATAAAATTTAAATGTGCACGCAAATCGAGGAAAGTAAATTCTCAGAAGGACAACTACGGCCCGTGACGGGCTTCACGGGACGTTATGGGTTTTTTTCAAGGGCCGTGGTTTTGGAGGTTTACGGGCCGTGAGTGGATGTAGTTGTGAAAATTAAATTTCGAGGGCCTCACGGCCCGTGAGGCCCTTCACGGGCCGTGAGAAAAGTCAAAGGGCGTCCAGAAATCACCTGACAGGGTGTGTGATTAGCTGGGGCCTTTTCTAGTTCCATGATCTTCGAATTTAAATGATAATTGAATCGAATTTGAATTAAAAAAACATTTTAGATTTTTTTAAACTATTCTCAAGCAAATCAAATTGAAAATTTAAACTTTACAAATAAGATAATTTTCAAAACAAAATAACTACAGTCTAACATTAAAAAAATCAAATTAAAAATATAAACATTATTATTTTACAAACTAAAATATTAAAACTTTCGAGATTCACAAGTTTACAACTACAACCTACAAGTTCATAATCAAAATGAGTGCGTGAAGAAAACAATAAATAAAATAAATAAAAACTAAATAACTAAAGTGAAATTAGGATTATGAAATTGGTAATAGGAAGCGAAATTTTAAAATACAGTTATGTAACTATGTAAGTACATATATATAAAATAAATTATTTATATAAATAAAAATTAATAAGTATATTATATATATATATATACACACACATCTATATTATTTATTTTCAATTTTCACCCAAATCGAATAGAAAATCACAAAAAGGAACTTTGATTTGTTTCTGTAAGGATCGTTACAATGACAAGATCGATCTCGTGATAGTGAATGCGGTATGTGAAAAATCACGGATTTAGAAGAATAGAAATGAAACACTCACACACAATAGTAAACAAATTTCAAAGTGTATTGCTCTCCGATTTGATTGAATTCCAGTACATATGAAATCAGGAAATAAACAGAAGCTACTAAGTTACATTACAAAACTTCTATTTATACTAAACTAAAAGTTCTAGCACGAAACAATCAAGTTCTCTCGCGACTAGAAGTTGTCGCGCGAGAAGCAGGTTTTCACGCGGTAAGTTGTAGGTTCTCGTGTGACTTTGATCTTGATCTTCATCTTGATTTGATTTCCCAAGCCTCTAGGTTCAACCCCTACAATCTCCCCCTAGGCTCGGTATATCAATGATGTTATAAGTCCACGTCTGCAACCTTGTAACTGCCCCCATAAGGATACATCTTGTTATCCAGGGCCTTCGTTATCAAACAACCAAACTGTGCTGCTAAAAGATGAACAGATTCATCAGCTGCAATGGGACAAGCCTGCAGCCTCATCAAATCTTCTCTTCCGGACTTGAGCAAATCCACAGGGTCGATTATACGGAAATCTATCTACACAATGTATCAACGTGTGTCCCATCTCCTTCTCACAACTTCGCAATATAAGCTTTGACAAGCTGTTAGCCGGCACTGGAGCATGAATAGGGATCTTTCACGCATAACTTGGTGTCTATAAACTCTGATCTTCATAAGTTTGTTCGTGTTAGCATCAATCCTAGTCTCATAGTCAATGACTTTAGATTTGGTAATTTTTAAGTCATTGAAGCTGGTTTTGCTGTGTCTGTATATCAGGTTTCTAATCCAATTTCCTTTTCCGTAATTTCTTGGATTAATAAAAGGAACACGACCCATAGCATATAAATCTGACGTTATGAGCATATGAAAGTAGTGTTCATCCTGAAAATACTTAATAGCTCCCGCTCTTCTCTTTATCATATACACCTTCTTTTCTTCATCATATGCCCAGCTAATAATAGGTTCTGAGTTTCCGTACATTGTAAAAGGATTGGAATGTCTCCGTGTATGAATATAAGCTGGCGGTGACATGTAACACACGAAATCTTTGTCAAATAAAAGAAAAGAAAAACAATAAGAAAAGAAAATAAAAGCATCTTGAAGAAAGAAAAAATGGGCAAAGAGGAAGGGGGCTAAGTGTAAAAGAGTACAACATTCAATATTTTAATATATATTGAAGGTATGGCCTCCCACTTCACACACCATGTTCTGCTTTCGACAAACAAAGAAGAAAAAAAAGAAGCAGGAACCGTTCTCTCGGTTTGTGAAGAAGAAGAAGCTGTTTTCGATCTTAGTTAGCATTTCTTTGCATAATTGGTTCGGTTTTGTTGGGCTTTCAATCATAAAAACTGATTTCTATGTTCTTTTCATGTTTAGGTGTTTGTTTTGGTTTGTTTTAGGTGTTTGAACTCTCTTGCACACAAGTTTGGAGGAGAGTTTTTCTTGTTGGTTGCAATTGGTGAGTTCTAGAACCCTGGTTTTATGTGTTTTTAAACTTCTTGGGGTTGGAAAATGCATGTAAAAATGTTTTTAAAAGTTTATATATGAGCCCGTATGTATTTGAGTATGAATGCTTGTGTTTTATGGTTGCAAGGTTTTTTATATGCTTAGAATGATAGATTTATGTTGTATGTATGTTAGAAAGCAGATTGGGACTAAAAATAATGTAGAAACATGTTAAACTATTGGCCATGCGCCCAAATAAGGTGACTGGGTTCGAGAATGAGATTCTCTGTTGATGTGATGTCAACAAGGATCGAATATGATCATTAAGTCAATGATTGAGTAGCAGAAATACTAAATCAAAGAACATTAAATGCTGTAAGGATACTCATACATGCTTGTATATTGATTGGTGAATAAACAAGTTACAATGGGTGATAGGGTTTTCAAGAACAGTGAAACTAACAACCACAGAACCTCGTAAATAGAGTACTAGGTATCTTACAAACAAAAAGCTTGCATATCATGGATATTCTGTTCTATTTATAGGCTGACATAAAGCCTGTACAAAAAGACTAAACTACCCTGATAAATACATCAAAGTACTAGTCTAAGTACAAAAGTCTTCATCATCATTTGTTGTTGAATATCCATATTAACTAACGCGAATGCCTTGGGATTCATCAGCATTTCTTGTTTGTCTTGAGCATTAAGTGTATGGTCATCAGCATTGACGAATACGGATGAACAAACACTTGTTTGCGTTTCTTTGTGTATCCGTATTAGTTAATACGGAAGAACAAATGCTCATCCACATTTGCTCTGTTTGTCCGTATTTGTATATACGAAAGAACAATTACTTGTCAGCATTTGTTCTTTGGTCATCCACATAAACAAATGCAGATAGCCAAACAGTTAGCCTTCTGATCTTCACCCGCATTTTTTCTTGGACTTGTGGGAATTTGCCAACAGAACAACCATCAACCACCACTTGAATTGACATGTATGATCCTTTCAGCGTCTAATAATACTCCCACTAAGGATTATACAACCTAGGTACTTTAAGGTTTTGACGGAGGTTGAGGTTGTGAAGATTCTATTGGATCTTCTGCAGGTGCTTGGACTGGTGATAGTGGAGTTGTACCTGGGTCTAGGAGAGTTGGATTTAGAATGGCTTTGATCATGTTAGAAAAGTCTCTTGCCTCGTTCATCCTGTCTCTACTCAGAACATGAATCTTCATTTGTGTTGATACATATTCATGTACCTAGTTGATGTTCTGAAATGTAAAAGTCTTTCATGTCTTATCCATGTGTAGTCCAATGCAATGAAATGATTGTTTATGTATAAAATGCATTGTGATGTTTAAATGTGATTGATTATGTCATGTTATATTTATATTGATTGTGATTCACATATATGAATTAACTATATAGGTTTGATGTTCTTTTACATAGTTCTAAGTCAATAAGAACTTAGAAATGTGTTTAACTTAGTCATGTGGACATTCATGCTAATGGACCATACTTATGGCCCAACGCATGAAGGAACCATGCTTATGGACTAGTCGCACGACTGAACTAGGTGACTGGATCAGTCGTATGATTGAGACATAAGATTGGTTCAATCGCACGACTGAACCTTCAGTCGTGCGTATGAGTCAATCGCATGCTTCAGTCACACGACTGAACCATGCTAATGGTTCGGTCTTACGAATGAGCACTGATAACCTATAAATACCACATAATTCGTGGAAAAACATAACACTTCGAATTACTCCATAATACTTCGTACCCTAGCCGTCCAGAGCGTCCCCAGTCGCAAGTCCAAGTTCATAGATCGTTCCTGATCGATTTCAATCCATTCTTAACGTTTATTTCATCGTTAGACCGATCGGGTTATTCATTCTCACTGATTGAATCGCCAATCAAATAGAATTTCACGCTATTTGATCTGGTTTCACGAAGAATCTGTTACTACTCCGTACGTACACGGTCCTAACAAGTGGTATCAGAGCTTAGGCTCGTGATTTTGCGTGGATTAAATTGGTTTTGGTGTCAAAACTAACGTTTTCATTCAAAAGATACACTTTTTCGCGTCAAAACTTGTTTTTGTCGAGTCTCTGTGTCAAAAGTTTTGTTTTTTCCCATACGGAAGATTAGGGTTCATGAAAATTCATAATTTTGAGTCAAGTGTTCAAAAATTTGATTTTTTCCCGCAGCAGCAACTTCAGTCGCACGATTGGCCCAATCGCACGACTGAATCCCATTCGCATAGTTCAATCGCACGACTGGACTCATTCGCACATTCATTCGCACGGTTGAATTATTCTATACGGTTGACCTCATTCATCTTGTTCATTCGCATGACTGAATCCAATCGCACGATTGAAGCCATTCGCATCCTTCAATCGCACGGTTGAACTAGTCGGCTTGTCCAATCGCATAAGTCAGTCTGTCCTGTTCTTAGTTCATCAAGTTTATAGAAATGGAAGATTAGTTCTCTGCGTTTACTACTGGAAAGGACTCACGCATCCAGAATCTTCTACTTCTGGAAAGTAAGATCGGGAACCACAACAAACCGCCAAAGCTGTTAACGTTGGATGAATGCCCACAATGGAAACAGCGGTTTGAAATCTACCTGAATGGAGTTGACCCCAATCTGTGGACGTCTATTGAGACTGGTTACGTGGTACCTGTCAGTGCTAATGGGGTAAAGCTTACTTTTGGAGGAATGAGTGAATCCCAGAAGACTATGCATAATGCTGAAAAGAAAGCATATGCCTTGTTGACTCAGTTAATACCTCAAGATATCTTTCATCAGTTTTCTGAGAACTAGCAGTCTAAGAAGTCATAGGAAGCCTTGGAAAAGAGATACGAAGGCAATGCAACTCTGAAAGCACTAAAGGCAAAAGCTCTAAAAAAGGAATTCGACAATTTGTCACCAATTGGAAAGGAGAGCTTAGATGATATCATTGACAGATTCTATCATCTGATGAGTGAGTTGCACACTCATGGCGTGACCACATCCATAGAAGATAAAGTCTCTAGCTTTGCTGATGGTTTGCCAGACAAATAGGATCCATTTGTGTCTAATTTAAGGCAAAACGACATTCTTGCCACTTTAGACATAAATGATTTCATTCTGAAGTTAAGGGAGGAAGAGCAGCGTCAGAAATACAAGTCAAAGAAAGGATCCTATGTTCAGAATCCTACACTCTACAACTCAGTTCCAACTTCTTCTACATCAGGCGCACTGCTTCAAACGGCGTTTATGTCTAACTCTTCTGCACCTTCCCAAAGCAACTCATCAGGAACCGAAATGTCAGGTTTAACTAGCACCCAATATATTGTTCCTGAAGCAAATACTACCAAGTTAAAGACCGAGAATATCGGGAATATCACCGTGGAAGTTGCTAAAGAACATATGGATCTTCTAGCTGCCGTTGTTCAATCTTATGATGGGTTAGTTGCTGGGAATATTGGGAACTGTCATCTTGCTGATGAGGATTACGAGCAAGTTGATGAAACTGAGCTGGAACGCATGGATATAAGGTGGGCTTTGGCTAGTGCTGTTAGAAGAGCCAAGAAGTTTTTAAAGAAGATGGGGCAGAATTTGGTTGCAACAAAAGACACAACATTCGGATTTGACAAAACCAAAGTTCCTTGCTTCAATTGTGGAGAGAAGGGACACTTCAAATGAGAGTGCACAAAGCCAAAGAAGACTGGGAATGGAAATCCTTTTCCCACGTTCAACTGTTAAGAAAAGGAGAAGGTTGGTGCATCGTGAAGTAAAATTCTAAGGCTTTGGTTGCATAAGGTGATGAAGGACAAGACTGGTCCTTCCGATTCGTATCTGAGGGTGAATCCAATGTCGTATTTGTTGATGCCTTGGATGATGGATCTGGAAGTGAGGGAGACATCATAGATAAGCATGCAAGTTTAGATATCAAAGAAGCTAGGGATGTCGTTGATTACTTGGTTGAAGAAGAGTTGAGTGCTGCTAATTCAGAATCTCAAGTCACTGATGGATCTGACACTGCACTGATGGCTGATTCGTCTAGTTCGACATAGGTATATTCTAAAGACAAATTATTTGATAAACATGCTTGTTCTGAATGTGATAAATTTAGGGAAAGCATTGATTTGAAGTTTGCTAGGTTATTAGAACACAATGATAATCTAGTAAATGATTTACAACTCTGCACTGAAGCAAACCGTGTGTTAAAACAAAATGAGTGCAGCTTCAAAGAAAAAGATAGAACTGTTAGGGAAACAACTAAGGGAAACCAAAGTTGTTGCTTTAAATCAATATAATGATATTAAGTTCTATTTAAATTCTTTAGAAAAAACTAAAAAGGAGAAAGCAGTTTTGCAAGTAGAAGTTGAATCCTTAAAACAAAAACTGCACAGTTTGGCAATGTCTGGGCTGTAAAGTAGTACCGCCATCACATGCTATCCTTTTGAACACTAAATGTAAACCAATCAATAATAACCCGATAAAGGATCATGTGGTGTCTACTCCTCTGGTCAGTGATCCAGATTCTGTGGGTCAAACCGTGAAGTCTGTCACTGAACAGAAGAATACTACTTTCATATCAAACGATAAGATGCATGTTGAAGACTTGACTGATAAAATTGAGAAAGTTAACTTAGGGTCAGGTTCAAAAACGTCTTTTTCAGAACCTAAACAATCTAAGTCAACGAACCCTAAACCAGCAAGTCATTAAAATTTAAATAAAATGAAAGCAAAAGGTGTTGTAAATGTCAAAACAATTAATTTGTTAAAGAAGGAGAAACATCTAAAAGTGAAAAGAAACTACCCAGCCTCCGACCAAACTCAACCCCTCGTCAACGCTTTCCTTACACTGTTGAAGGGAGATCTTGCTACAGTTGTGGAAAAAGAGGACACATCTCTCCAAATTTTCCTTACTATCAGACACCTAAAAGGAAAATAGAACTTTTTGATGATGAAAAACCAACATTTTCCGAAATCAGATCTAATACTCCTTAAAAACACCAAAGTCAACATAGACTAGCTAAAAGCAAAGCTGTGTCACCTAAAGCTAAACCTATTAGTGAACCTAAAGTTCAAACCATAAGCCAGTCGTCTGTCTACCATAAACAAGCCTTACACAGAACTGGTTTATGGAAAGAAAAATCAAGTTTTGTGTTTGATAGTGAAAACAAGGAAAAGAAAGATGTGCCCTCAACCTCTGAAGGTCAGTGGGTTGAGTTCATGATGTGTGATACCTCTGGGACACCCAACCCAGTTAAGGCTTGGGTCCCAAACCTGAACTAATCTTTTCATTGTATGTGCAGGGTGTTCGCTATAGCGCTATCACTAATACCTAGATTATTGATAGTGGGGTGTCCAGGCACATGACGGGAATTCGTCCCTCCTTTTCAACATAAAGAAAATTAAAGTGGGACACGTGTCATTCGCTGGAAACAAAGGAGGTTACATCACCGCGCAAAGCGAAGTGGGAAACGAGAAAGTAAAGTTTGACAAGGTCAAATACATTCAGCAACTACATAACAACTTACTTTTTGTCTCCCAAATCTGTGATAAGGGATTCAAAGTTGTATTTGACAACAAGAGGTGCTACATACTGAAGAAGGAGTATGCCATCCTGGAGGAACAAGTTTTAATGTCGGCTTCAAGATATAATGACCTTTATGTCTTGGACCTATCAAAAGCCTCCACAACTGAGTCTACTGCTCAATGCTTCTTGTCAAAAGCAACAGAGAGAGATTCAGTGTCCTGGCACAGGAGAATGGGACACATCAATCCCAGGAAGATGAACCATCTAGTTCAGAACGATCTGGTAGATGGTGTTACAGTCAAGAATTTCCAACTTCTAGATTTCTGTGTCACCTGTCAAAAAGGGAAACAGACCAAGAAGTCTCACAAAGCAAAGAAAGTCAATTCTATCGACATTCCTCTCAAGCTTCTACACATGGATCTGTTTGGCCCAGTGAGCACAAAAAGCATAGCAGGAGATTGGTACTGCTTTGTGGTGACGGATGATTACTTAAGATTCTTTTGGGTGATGTTTCTGAAAGCTAAATCAGAGACATTTGAATCATTCAAACATCTTATTACCACATTGGAGTCTCTCTACAAGCTGAAAGTAAGAAGGATTCGATAAGACAATGGGACAGAGTTCAAGAATCAGTGGATAGAGGCCTTCTGTCGAGAGAAGGGAATTGTTCATCAGTTTACCTCTGCTTACACTCCACAAATGAATGGCATTGCTGAAAGGAAGAATCGGAGCTTGATAGAGACAGCAAGGACTATGCTAGCTGACTCCAAACTACCGGTTCAATTCTGGAACGAGGCAGTAGCTAATGGTTGTTACACTCTAAATCAGGTCTTGGTAGTCAAACATCATGGAAAAACTTGTTATGAGTTGCTCCAACAACGTAAATCCAATTTAGACAACCTGGAACCATTTGGGGCACCCTGCATGCTGCTAAAGAAGCATCAGATTGGGAAGTTCTGTGAGAAGGAAGAAGAAGGTATCTTTCTTGGATACAGTATACCAAATAAACGGGTTTACAATAACTCAACTGGTCAGGTAGAAGTGTGGTGTAATGTTGATGTTTAGAGATACACCACCCCCTGCAGGAAAAGGACCTTCCTTTTTCTTCGACTATGATGGATTTTTCAAATCCTTCAATCTACCTCCTTCCCATTATGATGATGACTTAGCTGCACGAATGATGTACGATGTTCTGAATGCTCCCACATCGGACTCGACATCATCCGTTCCATTAGTTGATACTTCTAGCCCTTCAGGGGGAGAGCTTGAGGTAAGTGATTCTTTTTCTGATGATGAAGCAGTTGAAACCACAAACGCGGAATAGGAAGAACAAGTTCCTACTAACATAAGTTCTACAGCCTCTGATCATGATGCAGCTGACCCTACTAAACCGCATACTCCAACAGTTCAGAATTTGGATACTGAAGTCGCAGTACCCACCACTCCAGGAACTCGAGTTAATGTACATCATCCTTTGGAAAACATCATAGGAGATATTCTATCGAGATTTCAAATAAGAAATCTGCTATACTCAGCTGATTATGCTACAGTCATGGAAAAGGGATACCTACATGATGGTGCTTATTGATGCTTTGTTTCTCAAGTTGAGCCAAAGCATGCTAGCGAGGCTTTAAAAGATGAAGCATGGGCAAGTGCTATGCAAGAAGAACTTCTTTAGTTCAAGAAATTAGGAGTCTGGACACTTGTGGACAAACCAAAAGGTGCAAAAGTGATTGGCACTAAATGGGTTCTTCAATGCAAGAAATATGACCAAGGGGTCATAATCAGGAACAAGGCTCGGCTTGTTGTTCAAGGGTTTAGACAAGTCGAAGGCATTGATTACAAAGAAGTGTTTGCACCCGTGGCAAGGATGGAAGCTATTCATATCTTCTTAGCCTATGCATCCTACATGCAGATCAAAGTCTATCAACTGGATGTGAAAAGTGCATTCCTTCATGGTGAAATCCGGGAAACAGTGTTCGTCAGTCAACCGAAGGATTTGAAGATCCTTATCATCAGGATAGAGTGTATAAGCTGGACATGGCTTTGTACGGGCTTTATCAAGCTCCTCAAGCCTGGTACGAGAAACTCTCTACTCACCTGCTGAAACATGGTTTTCGCAGAGGGGTCATTGACTGCACAATGTTCATTAAAGAAAAGGACGGTGATTTACTACTGATGCAGATATACGTGGATGACATAATCTTCGGTTCCAAGAATGAAGCATTGTGTAAAGAATTTGAGTCTGTGATGAAAGCTGAGTTCAAAATGAGCGCCATGAGAGAAATGAAGTTCTTTCTCGGTTTATAAGTAGATCAGACACCAAATGGTATCTTCCTGCATCAGACCAAATATTTAGGAGATATCCTTAGTCGGTTTGACATGGAGAATGCAACAGCTGCTGGTACTCCACTTGCCACGAATCACGATGTGGCACCCGACGAAAATGGTGATCTGGTCGATGCCACCATGTATCCAGGAATGATCGGATCTCTCATGTACCACACAGCTTCTCGTCCTGATATTATGTACGCCACGTGTCTTTGTTCCAGATATATCAGGCAAAACCCAAAGTAAATCACCTAATTGGGTAAAGAGGATCTTTTGTTATCTGAAGGGTACTCAAACACTTGGGTTGTGTTATCCTCATGATGATGACTTTGAGCTTACAACATATAGTGACTCGGATTACGGTGGTTGCAAGATGAGCTACAAGTCAACATCAGCGAGATGTCAGTTCTTTGGAAGACGGTTAGTCACCTGGCAGTGTAAGCAGCAGACGTCGGTAGCTCTATCAACATGTGAAGCTGAATACGTTGCCGCTGCAAGTTGCTGTTCTCAAATCATCTGTATTCAACAGCAAATGCGAGACTACGGTTTGAAGTTTTGTAACACCCCTATTTATGTTGATAATTCAGCTGCAATTGTAGTCACTAAAAATCCGGTCCAACACCCAAACACAAAACACATCGGTATTAAATATCACTTTATACGTGACTGTTTTGAAAAACAATTAATCGATATTGTTAAAATTAATACGGATTTTCAACGCGCCGACCTTTACACAAAAGCATTTGATAAACTTCGGTTTTTATATATCTTAGAGGTCAATGGCGTCAAAAAGAAAAGTGATGGTGATTCGAGAAGAATCTAGTACTTAGTACGTCTTTATGTTTTAATTTTAATTTTAATTTTTCTCTATTTTATTTTCCTGTTCTTAAAAATCTAAAAACACAAAGGATTTTGGTTTTAGAATTTTAGGGGGAGAATAGGTTTAGTTTCAGTAATTAGTATTTAATTTACTCAAAAAAAAACTAAAAAATAAGGGCGGGCAGAAAAGCTGAAAAACAAAGACATCAAATCTGTGAAATTGATTCAAAAACTAAGGAAGATGATAGTACACAGGGAACAAATTGTTTGGGACATCAAAAGGACTTAAAGGTTCAAAATGTTACATTAAATCTACGAGTCTGAGAAAAATAAGCCAAACAAAAAAAAATGATAGTAAACTAGCCTGTAACTGAGGTAACATAGAGAAAGTAGGCCTAGAGTTTGCTAGTCCATTATATAATGTGTCGGTAGATTCAACACAATAGACAAGTAGACCTCATTAGTGAAACAAATTAAAACTAAAAAGTTCGACTAGCTGTGGGCTTCCACCTTATCCCTGGTTAACACAATCAACGCATTTCCGATAAGGGATGACAAGTAAATTAAACGCCATAAATGTGTGCAGATGACCTTATAAATGAGCAAAGCATATGAAAAATTGATAAACGCAATCAAGCTAATGACTAATGTTGTTGGTGCGTAATGTGTAAAAGAAAAGTGGTCAAATAAGAAGATAGGTTGTGTGCCTCTCTGCTGTGCGATGGTATTGACCTGAGGATAAGCATAACCTAAATATTCTAGAATTCATTGTTGTTTGCGCCTCTCTGCTGTGCGATGGCACTGACCTGAGGCTTGGCATCTCTTTGAAAGCTTTTAGAATAGTTTCTTCTTGTCCAAAACCGTAGACCGCTCAAAAATCTCTTGAGGAATGTTGATTACGATATAAGCGAGGGATCCACAAATGCTTGTTGAAATAACAATCAAACTAATCACCAATGTGAGTCAAAAGTCTGTGTTTGGATTTAAGTGGATAAACATACTGAAAATCATCGTGGCAACAATCCTATACAGTCAAAATCATTATGTGCTTCTTACAGTTCTAGTGTTATTTCCTGTTAGGGCTTTGAACTCTTAGACAAATAAGAATAAGTTAAACATACATAAGCTAAAGGGTCCCAAATGATTATGTTTGTGCCTGTATGATTCCATAAGAGTCTTTACAGATGAGATGAAAATGCTTGATGCTGTTCTGTACAGGGGGAGAAATCTTTTAAGGAAAATTAAAATGTATTCAACCCACCACAAACAAAACCACAAAAATACGTTCTGTTTTATCTCAATTTACGTTGTTTTCTGTTTTTTTCTATCGATTAGGTGTCTATGTCGGACCATGTAACTAGATGAACTCTGTGAATCGTAAAGTTAAAAGGGTCACGTCCGAGGTGACCAAATTGGTGTGAATTAAAAGGATCATGTCTGAGATGATCAAGTTTTAAATATTTAAAAGGGTCACGTCAGAGGTGACCAAACGATTTCAATTAAAAGGATCACGTCTGAGGTGATCAATCGGCTTTAATTTAAAAGGATCACGTCTGAGGTAATCAAAGGATTTATGTGAAAAGATCTTGTCTGAGATGATCATTGGTCACAACGTTTATTAATCAAAATTTATGTTTGAGTGTGTGTGGAAATGGATGAAGTCTGAAAGGATCTCAGACCTCGTTTGATCAATTAGATTAGGATTTGCAGTGGAATTGTACACGAATTAGACAAATTCAAGAAAGAACACAAATGATAATACAATAGAACAGTACGGTTATAGAGAGAAAATGTATTTCTGCAAAAGGAATATTTCATTCAATCTCAAGCTTCGGCAAATACAAAATTAGGTCATCCTCCCTTTTATAAGGAAGGGTGACGTCAGCTGATGTCACTTGATAGTGACATCTAACCGTTATTACAACAAACTACTGAAAGTAGACTAAACTACTGAAGATGTCTAACAGCTAACATCTTCTTACAAAGGACAAGTGTAAACTACTACAACTACTGAAAAGAAACTACTGAAACTACAACGTCTCAAGAACATGCTCTTCAGACGTTTTACAAAGTACTGAAACATAAAAGAAAACTACTTATAAGAAACTACTGAAAGGAAACAACTGAAAGGAAACTACTGAAAAAGAAAACCATCACAACAACTGAAGAATACTTCTTTAGCTGTTGTGACAACCTCTGAAGTCTTCAGTACTTGAACTTTAGACTTGTACTTTAGTTGTTGTCATCAGCTGATGTCTTCAGCTGATGTCTTCAGTCTTTGTACATCAGCTGATGTCTTCATTTGTTGTCATCATCAGCTGATGAAGTCTTCAGCAGTGTTGTGATGTCTGTTGGACTTAAAGGTTTTTCTGATCTGGCTCATTGGTTCTTTTGGTCCAATAAACTCCCCCTGAACCAATGCAGCCAAAACCTTTAAGCTTATTTGATGTCCCACTTATTTGGTAGAAAGATTGGTCTTTTTCATCTGGATCAGCTCAGAAATGACCCAGATCAGCATAGGCCTGGGAAGAGGTTTCAAAAAGTATGATTATCAAAGGATGGATGGGAACTCTGTCTTGGGGAACTGGACACAGAGCTGTTACCCCATCCATGAAACCTACTTCCGAACTATGAGTCTGTAAGACTCTCTTGTGTAGGCCTCAAGAAAGACTATTTTTTCCTCCATGGTGAGCTCTTCTGCTTCTCCCTCAAAAAGTGACTCAGGCCCATAGTACTCAGAGAGGTATTTCACCTGTTTCTCATTCTTGAACTCCATAGTTGTTATTGCTCTATAGGCAAATTCATCAGGGTGATTACCCTCTAGAAACAACTAGAGCTCATTCTTCCTAACTTCCTCAAACCTCATATACACTAACCCCTTTTTGACCACTTTATTCTCCAGCAACTTTTGTGGGGGCTGATTAGCTTTATAGGCTTTCTTGAAGTAATCTAGGATCTCCCAGTGTGATACTACAATGGCCAGTGTGATCACTTCATCTATGATCTTCTTTACTTGGCCATTGTATCTCTGTGGAATATCTTTCTTATGAATCCTATGAGACACCCTGGGATCAGGCCAAATCCTTACTCTCTCCTTTTTGATATTGAAATGTTTTTCTGAGAGTGTATAATCTCTGAGCATGTTTCTTCATATTTATGATTGATGAAGTGGTAGCATAAGCTTTGTCAACCCTTCTCAACAATTCCTCATCATGCTGTTTGTGAAGCTCTTCTTCTTCTAGCTTCACCTTAACAGTTTGCCTTTGGATCTCAGGAGTAATTGTTGGAGGGTGACTTTTGGCCTTTGGCAATGGAATGACAGCTGAAATTGGCAGCCTGTCCTCATCTTCATCATCATCTTCTTCTTCTTTTTCAAGCCTCAACACCCTTCACTTCCTCTTCTGGGGTGCATCATCGGCTATTGGTTTTGTTGGTAAGGGAGTTGGTTTTGTGGGTTGTGATGTGGATTGTTTTGGTGTGGGAGATTGGGCAGGCTATTCTAGCAATTTGGATGTAAGTAAGGCTTTGGTGTGCTTGGCTAGTTCAGTCCTGCTCCCAGCACCAACTTCACTTAGGGCTTCTATGATCATCCCGTTGGTGAATACCTCAGACGAACAGATCTTGGTGGTTATTTCCAAGATGTTGTCCCTGGACCATGATTTGACTTCCAGGACTGATCTCCCCAGATACTTCAAAATGAATCTGGCCATAGCTTCTAATCTCTCCTTTTCTTGTTCACTATGACCAGACCATCGGCTTTTAATCTCCTGTACTTCCAACTTCCTTATCTTAGTATCTAGCTCAGCAGTGTCAAAGCCTTACCTAAACAGCTGATCAATGATTTTATCCATTCACCTGCTGTGTTGGGCATCAGCTTCCTTGACAAGGACTGCTAGCTCCTTTTCCTTCTCCTTTTCCCCACCCTTCTTCTTTTTATATGTGACAGAAAGTCTTTTTCACTTTCAGTCACCTTTTCTATTTCTTTTCCCTTCTCACTCTCCTTCTCTTTCTCAGTCTCCTCTACCATCTCCCTTTCAATTTCTACCTCCTTCTCTACTTCTTTCTCTTTCTCTTTCTCCTCCTCCATTCTCTTCCTCTTGATTGCTTTCACTGACTGAGTCTCCCCCTTTTGGTTGCATTGGTTGCAGGGGTTTGACTGTCAGAAAGCCTTTTAGTCATAGCATCATCCACCAGGTTTTGTATGTTTGAGGCAAACCTCTCATCAAGGGTTTTATTCACTATGTCAGTGATGATGGGTGTGATGAGAGGCAGGGAATTTTGAAAGATAGCAACCATTTGCTTAGGGGGGTTCTGTCCCTGAGAAATAGTGCTAGAAGCAGGGGCTGGTAGCGGAGATTTTGGGAGTGGCTCTGTGTTTGGGAGACCTTCAGAGGAAGGTGCCATCTGTTGGTGAGTGGAGGCAGATGGACTTGATTCTTGAGAGAATCTGGCAAGTAGTTGTTTTAAGCTACTTACCTCTTCCTCAAGAATAGTGTTCTGGGCTAGAACATCATAAAAGAAGCCCAGGTCATCATCAGTGTTAGCTAAATCACCTGACCTCCTGATTGTATCAGGATGAACATGTGCTGAGTGTGGATCAGCATGCACATGTGCCCCTTTGTCTTGGAACTGGGGACTTCCTGCCTCAGGATTAAATCCTTCATCAGCAGTTGCCTCTGGTGAGGACATAAAGATGTTACCAACCTCACCATGTTCATGTGCTGAAGCAGGAGAAATGGCAGCCTCACCAGATGTTTTGATCTCCTCTTCCACACAGGGAGATAGAACATTGTAATCCCTGTGCTGTGGGCTCTCAGCAACACTTGTATCCTCCCTCTCAGTGGTTGAGATTTGCCTAGTTGTTATAGGTTCCTGGGGAGAGGGTATAGTGTTGAGCTGAATCAGCACTTTAGCAATCAAAATAGTTGGACTTTGTGGGGTGGTTGCAATGGGAGATAGGGGTGAATCTGTTTGCACCTGGGGAGAGTGGTGCTCTTCAATGGTAACCTTCTCAAGTGAGATAGGTTCCAGAGATGTGGCTGCCCCGAGAGTGGTTGCTTCAGGATCCTGTGTGAAGTCGCTGGATCGATGAACATCCGAGCGTGTTCATGACGGAAGGATAAACAACCAAAAGATAAACAATAGTACGAATAAGAATCGAATGATTTCATTGATAAAACATAACGATTTTAAGCTCGTTACAACTTAAGAATTACAACTTTTGGCAAGGGGAGATTGAGCATGATCTCCCCTCTCATCCGGCAGCACCTGGGCGCCAGGAACCCTATCAAAAACCCTTAGGTTTCTACACATTGAAACTGGTATATATAGGCCTCGGCCCATATTAGATGCGACTGGGCCTATTCGTGCGATTGGACCATGCGTATGGTTCAATCGTACGACTGGACCATGCGTATGGTTCAATCGTACGATTGGACCATTCTTATGGTTCAGTCTTACGAATGCCCCAATCGCATCTCTCAGTCGCACGACTGGTCCATTAGCATGGCTCAGTCGTACGACTGAGTCTCATTCGCATATGCTCCTGCGAATGACCCAGTTTCATGTGTTTACAAGGCGTATAACATTAAGCCTAGACTATTCGTCAAGCGACGGACACACTATATATGACTATATATGCTCCAACATCCTGTTGAGAGGATGCCTGAGCGGTTGTGGCTGGTAGAGTCCTTGTAACTACTGGAGGATTAATACCAGTAGCTACTTCCTGCCTTTGTTGTGCAGGGGCATCCTCAGGAGACTCAACTCCCTGAGTAGCCTTTTTGGGCTTTTTGGCTCTACGTTTGGTAGGGACTTTGGATTTGGAGGTGGAGGCTGTGGGTTCCCGCTGCTTGGGTTTTAGCAGCTTGGCAACCTATTTAAGATGTTGGTATGAGTTGTGCCTGGAGTATACTTCAGGCAATACTGCCAGAGCAGAACACCAAGGCCAACAAGTCCCTCAGCTTGAAGCTGGTTTTCAATGATGGCCATGATGAACCTTGGATATAATATCCATCAGTTAACCAAAGGTTTCACAGCCATATCTTTAAGTTCTAAAAATATTATTTCAGAAAATTTTAAATTTTGTTGCTCTAGGATGGAATACAATACCTGTTGCCACCTGGATGACATTTGATCCCATGAGGAAGTTTTAAGGGCAATATAGACGTTAACCATGTGAAAGATCAATCGTTCAGCATCATGGAAGTGCATCTTGAGGATGGTAGAAGCACGAAGCTCACCCTGGTATCCATGGTGGGCAAAAGATAGATCGGTTGTGCCCTTTGGATACTCAGTGATGAAGGTGGCATCATTTAAATTTAGGGTTTGGCGAATGATTGCAGAAGTGATGACCACCTTTTGGTTGTTGACGAATGACTGGAGGGAGACCTCAGTGTCATTCTCCCCATTGGTAAGGGTGACGTTCGTCCAGAACTGGTTAGGGATTCAGCATAGATGGTCGGATTAAGAAGAAAGGCCGTTTTATATGGAGAATGGACCATTAGATCAATGGCATTATCAAACTTGGTCCAAGAAGGTGATTTGGTAAGGTAGGCAACACAGTTGTGTCTTGGTTTGAGCTGCATGGTCGCCATTAATGTGAGGAGAGAGGTTTCAGAGTTTTGAACGTTAGGTTTGTGAGAGAATGAAAAACTCTGAAGTTAGGGTTAGGTATTTATAGGGTATGGGTATGAAACGACTGAAAGAAAACGACTAAAGGTTTTGGTGTTAGTCATAAGTTGTTTTAAACGACAGATGACATGGTTTTAACCTTCGGTGGTTGTAAACAACTGAGGACTTGGTGTTAGTCATTAGTAGTTGTAAACTACTGAAGACATGGTTTTGTCCTTCAGTTGTTGTAAACAACTGATGACTTGGTGTTAGTCATCAGTAGTTGTAAACTACTAAAGACATGGTTTTGTCCTTCAGTTGTTTTGAAATGAAACATCAGTTGTTTGAATCAGCTGAAGAGTAAAGTTACTCATCAGCTGTTGTCGTCAATTCAGTTGTTACATTCTGACCTCAACACTTACTCATCAGACTTTGTCTGATTTTTTAGACGTTTCATTGGTCATCAGTTCTTGTGAATATTTATTCTTCAGCACTTGTGAACAGATGTTCAGAAGGTCTGATGAAATAAATTATTCTTCAGAGCTTATGAACAAATGTAGTCTTTAGTACTTATGTGTAAGATTACACATCACTACTTGTGGACAAAATTTGTTCTTCAGTACGTATTTGTTAGAAATAGACATCAGTAGTTACAACCATATCAGTAGTTGTAACTTCATCAGTTCTTTTCAAAAAATAATGTACTTCAGTACTTTGAAGTATTTTAGCCTTCAGTAGTTATAACACATCAGTAGCTATGAAAAATACTGAAGACAAAATAACTCATCAGTACTTATTTTTGACTTTTGTATACTAATGCTCATCAGTACTTGTGACCTGAGAGCATCAGTATTAGTCAATTATTCCAGCTGCAGCATACCAAGCCTTAGCACCAGATTTTGAAAAGGTGCACTGTCTAAAGGCTTCGTAAAGATATCTGCAAGCTCATCAGCACTAGGAACAAACTTTGGATCAATCAGACCTTTTCATAACAATCCCTAATAAAATGATGTCTGATCTCAATATGTTTGGTCCTAGAATGCTGGACTAGATTCTTAACAATACAAAGAGCTGAAGCACTATCCATGAGTAATGGTGTCTTAGTCTCTGTAATGCCATAATCCAATAATTGATTCTGAAGCCAGAGTACCTGGGATGTATAACTTGTAGCAACAATGTACTCTGCTTCAGCAGTTGATGTAGCAATTGAAGTTTGTTTCTTACTCTGCCAAGAAACTAAACAATTGCCTAGAAATTGGCATCCACCAGAAGTTGATTTTCTGGTGACTTTGCACTTTGCATAGTCACTATCTGAGAAAGCAACTAATTTACAAGAATGCCCAGTAGAATACCAAAGTCCTAGAGATTGAGTACCTTGCAAGCATCTAAAGATCCTTTTGACTGCAATCAAATGGGATTCTTTAGGTGCAGCCTGAAATCCAGCACATACACATGTTGCAAACATAATGTCTGGTCTAGAAGCTATAAGGTACATCAAGGACCCAATCATACATCTGTAAAGGGTTTCATCAAGCGCTTTACCTTTCTGATCAACATCCAGTTGTGTGGTGCTGCTCATGGGAGTAGAACAGGGCTTACAGTTTTGTAAATCAAACTTATTCAAAAGATCTTTTGTATATTTGGACTGATGAATGAAGGTTCCATCAGTCCTTTGTTTGATTTGCAAACCCAGAAAGAACTGTAATTCTCTCATGGAACTCATTTCAAACTTCTTTTGCATTAACTTTGTAAATTCATCACACAACTATGAATCAGAGGATGCAAAAATAATATCATCAACATAAATTTGAACAAGTAGCTTATGCTGCCCTACTTTCTTAATGAATAAAGTTTTATCTATGGAGCCTCTAGTGAAATTATTTTGAAGAAGAAAGTTAGACAATGTTTCATAGCAGGCTCTAGGAGCTTGTTTCAACCCATATAGAGCCTTATCAAGCTTATACACCCAATCTGGATGTTTATTATCCTCAAAACCTTGTGGTTGACACACATAAACCTCTTCTTTTATTTTACCATATAAAAATGCACTTTTGACATCCATTTGAAAAACTTTAAGATTGTGAAAAGTAGCATAAGCTAAGAACAACCTAGTTGCCTCCAGTCTAGCTGCAGGGGCAAAGGTTTCATCATAATCAATACCTTCTTCTTGTGCAAACCCCTGTACAACCAGTCTGGCCTTGTTCTTAACAATTTGGCCCTTTGCATCTGTTTTATTCCTAAACACCCATTTAGTGCCTATTGCACACTTACCTTGGGGTAAAGGAACAAGCTCCCACACTTGCTGCTTTTTGAACTGAAGAAGCTCAAGCTGCATTGCTTCAACCCATCCATTATCTCTTAATACAACATGATAGTTCTTTGGCTCTTGCTGACTGATGAAGAGAGCATAGAAGCAGAAATTGGACAATTGACTTCTGGTTGAGATTCCAGCATTGATATCACCAATGATTTGAGACATTGGATGATCCTTCAGCTCTTGATAAACAATAAGGTCTGTGCAGGTGTTTGTAGGACCTTCAGCAGCAACAGATGTTGATGAAGATTCTTGAAACCATGTTGGTGATGGCAACTCAAATGAAGTAGAGGATTCAGAAATCTCATCAGCATTTGTTGTGGATGGAGCTGCTGAAGCTACAGGAGCATCAGGTTTAGATGACTCAGGCAGTTGGTCACTAAACCTGAAAAGGTGAGTACTGACTACATCATCATCAGTACCACCAGGTGGAGAACTATTGACAGGAACAATAGCTGGAGACTGATAAGGAACATATTGCAGTATGTCCAAATCAAATAACTCGACAGGGTTTTGTGGAATCTTGTCCTTTAGAGATTCATTAAACTTCACATGCAAAGTCTCTTCAACCATCTTTGTTTTGCAGTTGAAAACTCTTTATGCCTTGCAAGTAGATGAATAACCAATAAAATACCCTGCATCCACCTTTGATTCAAACTTTTGGAGTGAATTCTTTGTGTTGAGAATGTAACAGGGACACCCAAATGCTCTAAATAATGAAATCAAAGGGGCCAAATGATGTAGCACTTCATAAGGAGTCTTCATCAACCTCTGATTTACTAATACTTTATTTTGCACATAGCAAGCTGTGTTGATAGCTTCAGCCCAAAATGTCAATGGCAAGCCTGAATCAGCCAACATTGACCTGGCAGCTTCAACCAGCGTCCTGTTATTTCTCTCCACTACTCCATTTTGCTTAGGAGTTCTTGGAATGCTGAACTGCCGCTTGATTCCCTTTGACAAGTAGAATTCATCAAGTGTGTGATTTCTAAATTCTGTGCCATTGTCACTCCTCACACATTTGACTGGAAGGGAATATTGTTTCTCAACATACAACACAAAGTTCATAATAGCTTGTGCAGCTTCATCTTTGGAGTGCAAAAAGAAAGTCCATACAAATCTGGAGTAATCATCCATAATTACCAGACAGTATTTCTTCTTTGCCATGCTCATCACTCTGACAGGACCAAAAAGATCCATATGCAATAATTGCAAGCAGGCAGTGGACTTTGGCTCTTCTATTGGAGGGAATGATACTTTGTGTTGCTTCCCTTTTAAGCAGGCAGTGCAGTTGTAATCACATTTGAACTCCTTCATAGGCAACCCTCTTACTAAACCATGGTGAATCAGCTGGTTCATGATTTGAGATTCACATGACCAAGCCTTCTATGCCATAGTTTAGATTCCTGAGGAGAAGCCTTGGAGAATAGGCAAGGATGACCTTTTAGATCAATTTTCTTTGAAAGATCTAAGGCATATACTCTTCCTGTCCTGTTGGCCTTCAGGAGAGTATGTTCATCCAACACCTTGTCAATCAAACTCAGAACTTTAGATGACAGAATTCTACAGTTCTGGCTGGTGAAAAGTGCAACATGGCCTTTATCACACATTTAACTGACACTCAAGAGGTTGTACTTGAGATTCTCCACATGGTTAACATCATCAAACCTTATTTCACCATTGGAAACAAAGCCTTTGCCGATGATGTAACCTTTTGCATTATTGCCAAAAGAGACAAACCCCTCTTTCCTTGAGAGTAGTCATTAAGAAGAGAGTTGCTCCCTGTCATATGCATGGATAATCCACTGTCTACCTACCAGATGCTTCTTTGGCATGCTGAAGAACCCTGTATTCATCACAACAAATTAGTTAGTTTTTGAGACCCAAACCTTTTTGGTTTTGGGTCTGTTCTCATCAACAGATTTGATACTAACTTGTTTGTTATGATTGACAGTCTGAGGTGGTAGAGATGGTGTAGAAAAGGATTCCTTTGGCTTGGATTTTCTTTTCTGTGGTTTCAGTACAGGAGCATCTAATTGGTTGATTCTCCCCAATAGATGTTGAACCATCATGACAAGTTGTGTCTGATTGTTTGCTAAAGCTTTCAGCTTATCAGACACATCAGCTCTTGGCTGTGATGGGTTCCTGTGTTGCACCATCTTCCTTTGAGCAACCTCAGCTGTTACCTGATGAACCCCTTCCTTCTTTTTGGATTTCTTTAAGGACTTTGGGGTTTCAGGTTGAGATGTTGCTGGTACAAACTTGGTTTTAAACTCATCTTTCATTTTATTAATCTTCTTTTTAATGTTCTGATTTTGATTGAGTTTGGAACCCTTTCAATACCAGCAATCATCAGTAAGATGATTGAATAAGACACATATTTCACATGGTTTCTTCTTCATCTTTAGTTGATCAACTGCTGAAGAAGATGAAGCTACTGAAGATTTGTTCTTCAGTACTTTCTTCCTTTCAGTACTTGTGGTAAGTACTCAAGGATTATTAACTACTGAAGATTTGTTCTTCAGTAGTTTTCTATCAGTACTTGCAGTTTTCTTCCTTTCAGTACTTGCAGAGTTCCTGATAGATTCTTCAGCAGTTTTCAAACCCTTTCTACTTTCAGTATTTTGGGTTTGTTCTTCAGGTGTTGTAACTTGCTCTTCAGTACTTTCAGTACTCTATGAGACAACACCTGAAGTGATCAACTCTTTCTTGATCATGTGACTGTCAGCATTTGACCTCTCAACTGTATCAATATCAGCTGATTGGTTTTCTGAGGTATTAATGCTTACTTCATCCTCTAATTTTGGTGCATTGTCAGAGGATAAATCACATGATGAGGTGGATTAATTATTGCTTTCTCCTTCAGATTCTACTTCTAGCCTGGGAGTAAAATCTGTAGGAGGAGTAGTGTGATTATAACCAATTCCAAACTTCACATTGGAAGCTGTGTTAGAGCATATATAGTCATATATAGTGTGTCCGTCACTTGACGAATAGTCTAGGCTTAATTTTATACACCTTGTAAACACATGAAACTGGGTCATTCGCAGGAGCATATGCGAATGAGACTCAGTCGTACGACTGAGCCATGCTAATGGACCAGTCATGCGACTGAGAGATGCGATTGGGGCATTCGTAAGACTGAACCATAAGAATGGTCCAGTCGTACGATTGAACCATACGCATGGTCCAGTCGTACGATTGAACCATACGCATGGTCCAATCGCACGAATGGGCCCAGTCGCATCTGATATGGGCCAAAGCCTATTTATACCAGTTTTAATGTGTAGAAACTTGAGGGTTTTTTGGAGAGTCTGCCCGGGGCCTATGTGCTGCCTGATGAGAGGGGAGATCATGCTCGATCTCCCGAATGAAATGGAAAGTGATAGTACACAGGTGTCACGTTACTTGGAACACCAAAAGGAGTTTATGTTTTGCAAGGTTAATTAAATCACAGAAAATTTCAAATCAGAGAAGTCTAGGTCTAACATATTGGGAAAATGATAGTACGCTTGGTTGGTACTGTAACTACCCGGAGAAAGTAGATCTAGGGTGGTTCCAGTGCATTGTACGATGTGTCGGTAGATTCAACACAACAGATTAGTAGACATCATCAGTGATTTGGCTTAAACTTAAATAATTCAACATGTTGTGGGTTTTCATGGTATCCCTGGTCTGCACAATTAATCAATTTCCAATAAGGGGTGAGGAGCAAGCAAATGCCACAAATGTGAGCAAAGACCTGAAAAACAGAGCAAAAGATGACAAATGTCACTGAAAACAATGTATATTCTAATATACTGCTCTAAGAAGAAAATAGGTATTGCGCCTCTTTCCTGTGCGATGGCACTGACCTGAGGCTTAGCATTACCTATCCGTTCTAAGAATTCATTGCTATTTGCGGCTCTCTGCTGTGCGATGGCACTGACCTGAGGCTTAGCATCTCTTTGAAAATTCTTAGAACCAAATCTTCTAAGTCCTAAGACCGCTCAAAAATCTCCTGAGGAAGATTGATTACCATATACCTGTGGAACACACAAATACTTGTTGACCTAATTCATCTAATTAATCACTGATGCGTGTCAAAAGTCTGTGTATGGATTTAAATGGACAAGGTACTGACAATCATCATGGCTGCATTGCCTGATGCTCAAAATCAATGGGTGTTACTTATCATGTCAAGCATGATTCCCAGTTAGATCTTAGAAGTCTTAGATAAGTGAATAACTGTGATATGTAATTCATGCAAGGGTTTAAAGTTAAATACAAATAAAAGATTCCAAGTAATGGTGTTTACGCCTGCCTGATTCCATATGAGTCTGTCCTTGATATGATGTCAATGTTAATAGGCTACACTAACCTGACCTAACAAAAATCACAAAAAGATGTTTTATTTTGTTCGTAGTTTAAAATTTTCAAGTTATATGTATAATGTGTCAATGTCGGACTGTGCATAATGTTCTCTGTTAACGTCACCAAATGAGCTTAACGTTTATTTAAACAAATTGTTTCTGAAAGGTTAAATGGATCATGTCTGAGATGATCAGGTGGTTAAATGGATCATGTCTGAGATGATCAGGTGGTTAAATGGATCATGTCTGAGATAATCAGGAGGTTAAATGGATCATGTCTAAGATGATCAGGTGGTTAAATGCATCATGTTTGAGATGATCAGGTGGATAAATGGATCACATCTGAGGTGATCAAACTGTTTTATTAAAATGGTCATATCTGAGATGATCAAATTGCTCATAATGTTTTATCTACTGTTAAATGGAACTAAGGGTCGAAATGGTAAAATGGTCAAAAGATGACAAGTATGGCCTAGTCGCACGACTGAACCATAAGTATGGTCCAGTCATACGATTGGAACATATGAATGAGTCAAATCGTACGTATGGACAATGCGAATGAGTCCAAGCACACTATTGGAGGTGACCGACTGTCACAGTCGTTCGAATGAACCTAAATCGTACGATTGGAACTGAACAATTGGGTGAATCGTACGACTAAGACTCAGTCGCATGACTCACTCAGGCGACTAGGCTCAGTCGCACGACTGAACTATGCGACTTGGCTCAGTCGCCCGGCTGGGATTTGCCCTAGTATATATACAGGTCGAATCGGCCTCAGTCGCTCATTCTCCCAAATCGCCCCCAATTCGCACGACCTAAAGAATTTCTGCCAAAATTTCGTTTGATTCATATTTACCATCTACTTGTGCGTTCTAACTTTGGATATCGATTATACAGGTAATAATCAAGGTGCATCAACGTTTAAACAGGGAACAGACACCAAGAATCACCCACATTTTGACCTAACAGTAACCGAACCTTAAACCGACCAATAAACCATTTAAACTGAGCTTAAAGATCAAATAAATGTAAAAGATGCTTAGTCGGTTGTTTCTGAGTGTATTGAGCTTAAGTTCGATGTCTAACATCAAGTGTGGCTCAAAACACAAATTTGAATGGACAAACAGTCGAATGAACGACTGGACATGCTGATGAACTTCAATCGTACGACTGAGCTATCCGATTGTCTTAATCGTACGATTGAGATGGACAAATGACTCAATCGTACGACTGAACCTTGCGAATGAGTTCAGACGCACGATTGAGATACACGTATGAGAAGACATACGACTGAGTCCAATCGCATGACTCAGTCGTACGCCTGAACTTAATCGTTTGATTAAATCTCAGTCGCACAGTTCAATCGTACGACTGAAACTCAATCGTTTGTTCAGTCGCACGACTAAACCAAGGTTTAAAGTTCATTCACTTCAACATGTACTAACGTTTATTTGTTCTGTGTGAACAGATGGCAAGCAGATGGCCCATGAGCTCTAAGCACAACATCTGTGCTTATCTCGATCTGACTTCACGCAATGCGGGAGATTTCAAATGGATCATTAGCTTTCTACGACGATCGAGGATGTATCGAGCTATCTCAGCTCCATGCACTCCCTATCTCTCAATTCAGAAGGCGTTCTGGGAGAACGCAGTGGTGGATAGGTCGATTGATCTCTATTCCATCCGAAGCTCTATCTTTGGGGAGCCCATTCAGATTACGGAGGAGGACATACGGACGGTCCTTGAGTTTGGAGATGATGCAGACTGCCCAATACGACTACATCCCCTGACCGTCCGTGGCTGCTTCCTGAGGGCCAAGTATTCTGGGGATATCAACACGAGCATGCTCAACAAGAGCAACTTGTGCCCCCAGTTTAAATATTTGGCGCACGTACTTCTGCGATGCATAGCATCCAGAAAGGGTGGCTTTGACGAGCTCTCAGACCAGATGCAAAACGCATACGTTGCTCTGGTGCTGAACCACCCTTTTGGTTTCTCGAGGATGATTTTCACGTCTATGGTGGAAAATATCGAAGCCAAAGGAAAAGAGGGATTCTGCATGTACCCTCGATTTCTTCAGATGATGATTGATCAAAAGCTTCCTCAACTGCCCAAAGCTCAAGAAGATGCAGTCGTCCTAGAGGTTATGGACGACACTACATTGGGAAGGATGAAAGTCTACCGAGGGAAGCAGGTAAAACCCTCGGTAAGGAGATTGTTTGGGCATCTGGCCCGGGAAGATTATATGGCGCCTTCGAAGAAGAAGTGGCGCCATGATGACAGTGAGTCTGATACAGAGCCAATCGCCGTACCCTCCGATGACTCTGATGATGATCATGATGCTGATCAGGGAGGAGATGGCTAGGGAGAACCTGAACCAGCTACAATTCACCCTAATTTTTAGATGGAGGAGGAGGAGGATTCAGATGAAGAGCCACTCACCCGGACTGTGGGAAGTCGGGAAGTGGCTACGGAGCGAGGAATCAGGGCGGTTGGTGGATGCTCGGGAGAGTCTGGGAGTTCTATGGCAGACCCATCTTATACCCCAAACACTCCCATCAGCCAAGGGGGAGCATCAGGATCCAAGGGATCCAGGCTAAAGAGAATGGCTCAGCCCCACGGGAAGAAGCCCAAACGCCGAAGGCTTACTCTGCTTACTTCCACCACTTCCACCACCACTACCCAAACCACCCAAACCACCCAAACCACCCAAGCTACCACAACCACCACTACACCCATTCCACCACCTGTCACCTCCACCCAACCTACTACCACAGTACATCCCACTCCACAATCCACTCACATTCCACCTCCAATATTCACCACCACCACAGCCACCACCACTAGCCACCGAGCTGGCCATTCATCAGCTACTACAGCCTCACCCCTCCCTCTCATTAGAGTTGAGGAATAGCTAGCAGCACTCAATAGGATGGTGCAAAAGCTGCTAGCTACTGATGAAGAAAAGACAGCGAGGCTGCTTCAGCTTGAGGAGCAAAAGCTGCTCAAGCAACTCAGATTGCCCAACTCCAGGAACGGAATGTCCTGTCAACTCAAAAGATAGAGGAGTTGGAGTCTGCAAATAAGAAGATTATGCTCAAGCTGAAGGGGTCTCAAGTTGATACTCTTAAGATAAGAGAGGGAGACGGTGATGATGGTGATGATGAAGATGATGATAATGAGGAAGATGATGAAGAAGAGAATAGTGATGATGATGTTGAGGGGGGTGATAGCAAGGATCAAGAAAAGGACGATGATGATGATGAAGAGGATGCAGCTGCATCTGACTCTGCTTCTGGTCATGAGCAACGAACCAAGAAAACACAAGACCAGGGAGCATCATCTACTGCCCCACCTACCTCCCCGTCTCCCGAAGATCCAGCGATGATTCAAGGCAAAGTTCAGGATTAGATGTCTATTTATCATTAAACTCTTGTCCTTGTAATCATGTATTTAATATGTGTTTAAAGTAAATGAATGAAAAGTTAAATTGACATTGATTATGTGCTTAATGTATACTAACCTGCACTGTGTTTGGTAAATTGTTATACAGGTTCATCCAAGCAGGCTGACGAGCACGATGTGGTACCCCTTCGACAAATCGAGACTCAATTGACAATAATTCTCGATTTACAAGACATAGTACATCGCTCCGTCAGTTACACACCTGAAGAGGGCAAGATCATACATGATCTAACTGATGAGCAGATTGCTAAACTATTCGGTCTAAACCCTGATGAGCTGGTAAAGGATGTGCCTGAGGTCGACGTAGTCAGTGATGAAGAACTACAGGATGTCGACGAGGTGGAGATAGAGGATGTGACTGCTGATCATTATCCCCAGTACACTAACACCGAAGGCGAAGTGCTACCAGATCTGGGAGATGCATTTGACAGCAGTACATTCGATAAGGTTGAGACAATGACTGCTGCTAAAAAGGCTATAGCAGAGGATCCTCAGGCAGATGTTGCTAATCTTGCATCTAAAAAGGCTGAGTGGGCAGCCTGCCTGGAGGAAATGAAAAAGCAAAGAGCGCCTACAAAGACAAACGCCTACACCAAGCTCTACAAGGTCAAGAAACATGAGAAGGTGTCAGGCAAGATCATCAGCTGGGCATACTTTGAGGATCTCAAAGTATATGCCGTGAAGAGAGAGAAGGGAATAGAGTATTTCAGATTCCCACACGATCTGAAAACTCTCCCTGGTTTTGAGCTAAATCGTTTAGCTAACTTGAGCCTCCTATATGCTGTCCCCGGGAAGATATCTTGATGGTTTGAGAAGGCTCTGAAGAAGGAGTATCTTACGAGGTGGGTCAATTTTAAATCTCAACAGCCCAAAAGGTTGATTCATAAGACCGAGGTTGACCCCACCTCCGGAAGGCCAAAGGTGATTTGAGATGGCACCCTCCGCGCACAATGTCGCGTATTCCACTGATGGAATTGCCACAAGATTTTGCACCCCATTTTAAATGGTGGTATTATGACTGGCGCACTAGTGAGGCCGTCATAGTTTTGGATAAAGAAGGGATGATAGAGACGATTAGGGTATACGACCCTATGTGGCTAACCAACTTGTCTGCTTCAGATGTCTACATCTTGTACAAGTGGCCACTATTTTTTGACACTCAGGATATCGTGCAAGCACTTCAGTTTCAACACGTCATACGTTTATGCTTCGCACTTGATATTCATGCTGGGGTTTCACGAGAAGAAAGGGTTAAGAGATTTGAAGAGTTCAAGAAAGAAGTCAAAGTCTAGATAGAACTAGGTCCAAGGGGGAGTTTGTTGGTACACATGTCCCCAGTTCTAGTCTAGTGAGCTTAAATGTAATAGAACTTCTTCTTGTAACACATATGTAATGTATAATCAATATAATGAAAAACTCTTCTATATATGTTTGTTGGTTGTTTAATGTTATATCTATTATATTATTTATTGTTACACACATATATGACAATGTTATATAGGTTTACAGTTGTTAGACATAGTTCTGAACCATTGAAGGTTCAAGAATGTGTTTAACTAAGTATCCTGATTCGGTCGTACGACTGGACCATGCGAGTGGGCCAATCGCACGACTGAACCAGGTGATTGAGTCAATCGCACTACTGAGTCATAAGACTGACTCAGTCGTCCGAATGAACCAATCGTATGACTCAGTCGCACGACTGAGCCAGTCGCTTGGCTCAGTAGTACGATGAAAGCTGTAACCTAAATACCACTTAATTCGTGGAAAAACGTAACACTTCGAATACTTAGAACCCTAGTCGACCCAGAGCGTCCTGTTCGTCCCTTCCAAGTTCATAAAACGTTTCAGATCATTCCTAGTTCGTTCTTAACATTTTCTAATCGTTAGGTTTGATCTTGTTAACGTTTTCCCTGATTGGATCGCCAATCAAATAGGATTCTGCACTATTTGATCCGGTTTAACGAAGAATCTGTTAGTACTCCGTCCGTACATGGTCCTAACAAGTGGTATCAGAGCCGGTTACTGCTAGAATGATCTAACAATCACTCTAGCAACCCGAGCTCTTTATGTCTGGATCAAATTTCAGATCTTGACGTTAAACCCACTTTGTGTTCTTTGTGTTTTGCTCAGATCTGGGTACGTGTGGTGTTTCTATGTTAAAATCAAATTCGAAACCACGTTCCTATCACCCTTGCGAATCTGATGATGTCTATCTTGATTCGGTTCACGTGAAATTCGTCAGATTAGGGTTTTGGGTAGCCGTGGCGGCTGTAGATCTAAAAATCTACGTGCAGACTCGTTCATGCGACTGGGCCATGCGAATGGACCATTCGTACGACTGGACCATGTGAATGGACCATTCGTACGACTGGACCATGCTAATGGACCATTCGTGCGACTGGACCAGTCGTATGTTCAATCGTGCGACTGGACAAGTCGTATTTTCAATCGCCCGAATGAGCCATCCACATTGACTCATCCGTATTTGTTCCAGACCCAAAAAAAGGGGTCTGGAACAGCTTCTTGCACGAATTTTTCCCTAAACCATTTTTATCAGTCGGGAAGCCTTCTGAAAAAGTTTGATAAAATAAAAATTTTTTTGGGAAAATTATCGGGTCATGTATAGTTCGTCTTCGGACAATAGTGAAGATTTTCCTGGAGAGTCTATGCAAGAGTTGAGGATGAGCAAAGGACATTCACCCTGAGGTTCTTATGTCAAACAAGTTCGATGGATACCCCATTATTCGTTGGACTTCCAGAATAGGTGAATGTTGATAGAACACAAAAGAGAGAAGAGAAGATGTCAGCTGTCGGTGCTGATTTTGTGGGGTAGTCAGGAGCATCTGACTATTTATGGGCCAATCAAGTTATATTTATCCGCACAGAGAGGATTCTCATTCTTAGGGGGAATCCATGTATAGAGAGATTGAAGACGCAATCAGAAAGTGATGATGTGAGCAGGTTTCTGATGATGAATCTACGTGCATGCTGATTTGTTTGATATTGTCAGCTGTGGATTGGAATCTTCAACCTTTTGCCCAATACACCGTATGAAGACGCCAGGAAAGCACAATGTTTATATATTGGGATATGCTGAATGTGAGGGGGAATTTCTACAGTTGTTAATGTTAATCAGGTTAGACTGTGTGAAGATTGAAGCATTGGAAAACTGTTCATGTCATTATCTGGAAAAATCAGTCATTTGGGAATCTTGCTGCTATGATGGTGTTCTGCAAAGTAAACGAAAGCTATTGTGCCTAAATTCATTTTCAGGGATATTGCAGTAACCTGACGGATCGGCAACGTTGGCTAATATGGTTTTTTGTTTGATTCTATTGGAAGCCAGAGCAAAATTGACTGAAGATTGTAAGAGGTGTTATCTACTATTCGCAAGCAACGTCCAAGGGGGAATTTGTTGGAGCATATATAGTCATATATAGTGTGTCTGTTGCTTGACGAATAGTCTAGGCTTAATGTTATACACCTTGTAAACACATGAAACTGGGTCATTCTAGGAGCATATGCGAATGAGACTCAGTCGTACGACTGAGCCATGCTAATGGACCAGTCGTGCGACTGAGAGATGCGATTGGGGCATTCGCAAGACTGAACCATAAGAATGGTCCAGTCGTACGATTGAACCATACGCATGGTCCAGTCGTACGATTGAACCATACGCATGGTCCACTCGCACGAATGGGCCCAGTCGCATCTGATATGGGCCGAAGCCTATATATACCAGTTTCAATGTGTAGAAACCTGAGGGTTTTTTGGAGAGTCTGCCCGGGGCCTAGGTGCTGCCGGATGAGAGGGGAGATCATGCTCGATCTCCCCTTGCCAAGAGTCTTGATTCTTAAGTTGTAACGAGCTTAAAATCGTTCTGTTTTATCAATAAAATCATTCGATTATTGTTCGTGTTATTGATTGACTTTTGGTTTATGCTGTTATTTATCCTTCCGTCAAGAACGTGCTCGGATGTTTACCGCTCCAGTGACTTCACAAGATGATTGCTTGCTAAGAAGCATTTCAAAACCCTTGCAGGAAGTTACCTAGCGTTCACACTCTACCTGGGTAGATGCAAGAGTTTCTTTGAGGTCCTTATACTTCTCTAAAAGTACCTCTTCCTTAGCCTTATCATCAATGATTTGACATTTTAATTTGTAAATCACATCGTTCTTTTCATTTAGCACAGAATCAAACTCAGCTTTTCTTTTGGAATTATGTTCTCTAGCTCAAGATTTTTATTAACAAAAGCTACATTTGCTTCTCTAATAGATGCAAATGTGGCTATGCATGATTCAGAACATAACTTGGCCTTGGCCTCTGAAGATACCTGTGATGTTGGAGCATTTGAAGTTGAACCATCAGTTGACTCCAGGGCCATGAGAGCAAGATTTCCAAAAGGATTGTCACCACCATGTTAACCAGCACTAGGGAACAGTTGTTCATGATGACCAGACATATCATCTGGTAGACTGCTCCAGTCAACAATACCAGGGGTGAAAAGCTGTGATGTGGTTGAGATTGAGATTGTTGATGAGATTGAGAAGATTGAGGCTCAGGAAGGGCATGTGGTTGTTGAGCAATGGGTGATTGAACCTGACTTGTCTGAGGCATGTAGAAACAGGGGTAAGGATATGGCATACGACTTTGAGGAACAAAATATGCAGGTGATGATTAAGCTTGTGATGGATGACCAAAACTGGTGGAATGTTGCCCTTGGTTTTGTGAGTTGTTACCTGGGAAGGTCACAAAGGGTGCAGATGAGTTAGATCCAGATGATCTACACTCTCTAGCAAAGTGTCCAAGCCTATGGCACTTGTGACACCTCAACTTGCTCTTGTCAAAACCAACTTTGGTTTTGCCAGAGAGACCTGAGAATTTCCTACCAGTTCTTTTGTAGAACTTTTGAGATCTGATATTGATCATTGCCATTTGGCTCAAAATATCCATCTCTTCCAGATCATCATCCGGAATTCCTTTCAAGTCCTCCATCAAAAAGCACAAGTTATCACCACTACCACCTGAACTACCATCCACACCAACAAAAGCATGTTCTCCAATATTAGTAGAGAAATCAATATGCTCATCATAGGAACCTTCTGATGCAGCATACTCTGACTCCTGACCTATCAGTGCAGTATTGCCTGATACAAAGTCATCAGTGAGCTTTCCAGATGAAGACAACTTCCTTTTCTGTTCTATCTCTCTTTCAAATGTTGACAGTTTCCCATGAAGTTGGTGAGAGATAGAGTGCTCAGATTTGCACTAGAGCGTAGGACAATAGTGTATGTGTCCCATCTCTCAGGCAGGGATCTGAGGAATCGGTTGTTCATCTAGCTGTTTGTACATTCTTGTTTGACCATTTTCAGCTCAGAAATCAAACAGGAAAATCGCTCAAACTGTTGAGTCAGAGACTCACCCTTCCTATGAGAGAATGTCTCATATTGTTGGGCAAGGATTTCCCTAGTATTTGCTAACACGTTGTCAGTTCCTCCAAATTGTTCTTTCAAAGCAACCCAGAGGTCATGAGCAGTTTCATGATGCATAAGCCCTGAATAGATTTCATTAGGCAGTGCCATGGCCAGAATTCCATGGGCTTTAGCATCAATTTCGAACATCTTTAGATCTTCATCCTAATACTGATCAGGTTTCTTCGGAACCCTCTCATTTGTTTCCGGAGTACTCACCATAGGCTTGTATGGTCCATGCACCATAGATTTCCAACAACCTGCGCTGTTGATTGGCAAGTGATGGAGCATACGTCGTTGCCATATGTTATACTCACTCCTAACAAGCATCGGAGGCTTTGTTGAGGTGCCAGTATTGTGAGGATCATTGGTTGGTGTCTCCATTTCACAGATTCAAGCAAATTCAAAATAATTTAAATAAATCTAGCTCAAAACCACTTATAACCTCGAATTAATTGATCAGAAGCAGCAGAAACTCAAACTCTATAACCAATTCTTGCAAATTTGCTAATTCGATCAAACGTAGATAACAAAAGAGCAGTTTCAATGATCAATTGTTAAATCAATCAATGATTAACCAGCTCTTGTACCATTTGAAAGGATCTCAGACCTCGTTTGATCAATTAGATTAGGATTTGCAGCGGAATTGTACATGAATTAGACAAATTCAAGCTAGAACACAAATGATAATGCAATAGAACAGTACGGTTATAGAGAGAAAAGGTATTTCTGCAAAAGGAATATTTCATTCAATCTCAAGCTTTGGCAAATACAAAATTAGGTCATCCTCCCTTTTATAAGGAAGGGTGACGTCAGCTGATGTCACTTGATAGTGACATCTAACCGTTATTACAACAAACTACTGAAAGTAGACTAAACTACTAAAGATGTCTAACAGCTAACATCTTCTTACAAATGACAAGTGTAAACTACTACAACTACGGAAAAGAAACTACTGAAACTACAATGTCTGAAGAACATGCTCTTCAGACGTTTTACAAAGTACTGAAACATAAAAGAAAACTACTTATAAGAAACTACTGAAAGGAAACAACTGAAAGGAAACTACTGAAAAAGAAAACCATCACAACAACTGAAGAATACTTCTTCAGCTGTTGTGACAACCTCTGAAGTCTTCAGTACTTGAACTTCAGACTTGAACTTTAGTTGTTGTCATCAGCTGATGTCTTCAGCTGATGTCTTCAGTCTTTGTACATCAGCTGATGTCTTCAGTTGTTGTCATCATCAGCTGATGAAGTCTTCAGCAGTTGTTATGATGTCTATGGGACATAAAGGTTTTTCTGATCTGGCTCATTTGTTCTTTTGGTCCAACAAAGTCAAACTCATAAGTATGAGCCAATCGCACGATTGGACCATGAGTATGGACCAATTGCGCGATTGGATCATAAGTATGGACCAGTCGCATGATTGGACCATAAGTATGAGTAGAGCACACGAATGGACCATGAGTATGAGCTAGTCACATGACTGGACCATGAGTATGGGGGGAACCATGTGATTGGATCATAAGAATGAACCAATCGTACGACTGAATGAAGGAGTCTAGTCAGTCGCACGACTGAACCCCAGTCGCATGATTGAATCATGCGCATGGGTCCATTCGCACGATTGAGGCATGCGCATGGGTCCAGTCGCACGACTGAACCCCAAAACAGTATAAATAGAGACTCAGTCGGTCGTGAACCCTACCACTTCAAAATTTCTCAAAAAACTGCCCATTACCCATACACCCTGCCAAAATTTCCAAAAACTGTGATTACACTTTGATTTCATTTCTAACCACCTAGCGTTCATCTACAGGTACTTTGCAGGCGAAATCGCGATCAAATGACAGACAAATCGAACTTAAATGGGTCGAAATTGATAAAACAAAGTAACGGGACTAAAAACCTAAAATAGGCCACTTAAATGTAAAATAAAGTTGATTTAAATGACCTTAAGTGTTGTTTCGGGTCCCTGCGAACCATATGCACCTAAACATGAAGTTTAATTTATCGTTTTCATGAAGATTCGAATTTATTGGTTCGAACAGTGCAGACACGATTGGACAGGCTGATGAACCTCAGTCGCACGATTGAGCCAGTCGTATGACTCAGTTGTACGATTGAGCCAGACGTATGATTCAATCGCACGATTGAATCAATCGGTGACTCAGTCGCACGACTGACTCAAGTGCATTGGTATAGCATACGACTAAGTTTAGTCGTAGGCTCAATCGTATGACTGAACTCAGTCGTATGGTTCAATTGCACAATCGAACCAGTTTGTCAAAATCTGTTCCAAGTCAATTGTTTATCTCTTATGAATGGAACTAAAGTGTTGGTCTCTTGTATTGCAGAAAAAATGGCCGATAGATGGACGATGAGCACCAAGCATAACATATGCGCTCATCTAGACGATACATCTCGGAATGCTGCTGAGTTCACCGGGATTATAGGCTTCCTACGAAGATCGCGGATCTTCAAGGATATTTCTACTCCTTGTACTCTTTATAGGTCGATCCAGCAGGCATTCTAGGAGAATGTTGTGGTCGACCATTCTACTGAGCCTTTCTGCATCCGGAGTTCTATCTTCGGTCAAGATATATAGATTGGTGAAGACGACCTATAGCGAGTCTTGGAATTGGGTGATGATGGAACACACCCAACCAAGCTGCATCCCCTAACGCTACGGGGATGGTTTCTCAGGATCAAGTACGTCGGCGATATCAATGTCGGCGTGCTAAACAAGAGCAACATGTGCCCGCAATTCAAGTATCTGGCACATGTGATCCTGAAATGCATAGCCTCCAGGAGAGGAGGATTTGATGAGCTCTCAGACCAAATCCAGAACACATAAGTTATGCTGGTACTGAACCACCCGTTCAGTTTTTCATGCATATTCTTCTCCTACCTGACGGAGAACATTGAGGCTAAAGGCAAGGAAGGCTTCAGCATGTACCCATGATTCTTGCAGATGATCATTGACGAGAAGCTTCCTATGCTACCAAAGGAGGTGGATGATGCTGTGACCGTAGAGGTGATGGATGATACCCCCTAGGAAGGATGAAGGTCTACCGAGGGAAGCAGGTGAAGCCCCCAGTAAGTAGACTCTTCGGCTATCTAGCCAACAAGGGTTATATGGCGCCAGCTCGTAAGAAGTGGCGTCACGATGACAGTGACTTAGACGACGAGCCTATTATGGCTCCTACTGACGACGATGACGATGATGACCATGATGTTGGTCAAGGTGGTGGAGATATAGGCCCCAGTCAATCATGGGCCACAGACACGTCTACTACATCTCCACCACCTCCACACAGTAGTACATCTTCTCCCAGTGGATCGGAGCAGGCTGTCATCTACCGGGACTTCTTGGTTGATGAAGAAGAGGAGGAATCTGATGAGGAACCTCTAACAAGGACAGTCGGTAGCCGTGTAGTGGCTACCGAGAGAGGCAAGGAGGCGGTTGGAGGACGCCAGGCTGGGGCTTCAGGTGCTGAGACTTCAGATCCTACTTATACACCTCCCCAGCCAACTAGCCTAGGGGGAGCCCAACTTGCCACGGGTTCGAGGCTGAAAAGAATGGCCCAGCCCCATGGCAAGAAGGGAAAGAGACAGAGGATTGTGCTGATTACTTCCTCCACCACCACAGTCACTACAGCTACCACTACCATTACTCCTTCCACCACTACCACCACTTCTACCACTACCACCACCACTCCAACAACCACTGCTACCACCACAGCCACAACTATTCCTACCACCACATGCACCATACCTACATCCATTCCATCACCATTCACATTCATCCCCACTCCCACATACACATCATCCACCACCACATCTACCATGCCCCAAACCGGCCCTTCAACATCATCGATCCCACCACAGGGATCTCCTCTGCCCATTGTTGGGCTAGAGGAGCAGCTGGTTAGCCTCAATCGTCTGGTTGTCAAATTGCTCGCTCCTGATAACATCCAAGCGAACCAGATGAACCAGTTGATGGCAGTCAACGCTGCACAAGGCAAGCAGATTGCCCTGTTAACAAAGAGGGATGCCGCTCAAAGTCAACAGATTGTCCATCTGACTGAGAGAGATGCTACCCATGAGAGGGCCTTGGCCAGAGCTCATAGTGCTCTGATAGCATAGAATGAGCTGCTGATGGCCTCGGTCAAGAGGATAGAGGAGGTCGAGAAGAAGAACAAAAAGCTTCTTCTCCGACTCATAGGGACTAATGATGAGCCCCTAAAGATCAAGGGTGACGGTAATGACGGAGATGATGATGATGATGATTCATCCGATGATGAGTCAGATGATGATGATGATGAAGTGGGTGAGGCTGAAGGCAGTGGAAAGGACAAGGTTGGGGGAGATGATGATGAGCCAGAGCATGAAGGTGATGCATCTGCATCAGCCTCAAATCCATCGGCTCGGGAGAGGCACACCAAAAGGAATCAAGATCCGTGACCCTCCACCTCAGCTCCCCAAGCTGAAGAGTCAAGCTCCCAAAGCAAAAGTAATGATTAGATTTCTATGTATCTGAAAAAACTTTTATACTTGAATTATTTATTACACTATTGTAATTAATGTTTATTAATGTTTAATTATCCTAATTACTGATGTGTGTGAGATTGTGTTTTAAATGTTTAATCAAACAGATGAAGCTAATCAGGCAGACGACTATGACGTCGCACCCCTTCAACAAATCAAGACTCAGCTAACAATGATTCTTGATTTGCAAGGGATCATGCGACGATCTGCGAGCTACACACCCGAAAAGGGAGAGATCATTCATGATCTCACAGACGAGCAGCTGGCCGATATGATTAGACTCAACACGGATAAGCTAGTCAAGGATGCTCCGGAGGTTGATGTCATGAGTGATAAAGAGATGCAGGGCGTCGATGAGATTGATATCAAGGATATCACTACACAATAGTATCCACAGTACACTGACCAACAAGGAAATCTTATCCCCGATTTGGGTGAAACATTTGGCAGTGATACGTTTGGAGCTCCTGATGCTAAAGAGAAAGAGAAGGAGAAAGAAGAAGGCAAAGCCCAAGCCTCGGACACTGATGTCAATATCAAGAAGGCTGAGTGGGCTGTGTGCCTAGAAGAAATGAAAGCCCAGCAACAACCGCCAAAGTCTAACGCCTACACCAAACTCTACAGAGTTAAGAAGCATCAGAAGGTGTCTGGGAAGATTATTAGTTGGGCGTATTTTGAGGACTTAGAGGTCTATGCCATAAAGAGGGAGAAAGGGATAGAGTACTTCAGATTCCCGCATGATCTGAAGACTCTTCCCGGTTTTGTGCTAAATAGGCTTGCCTGTTTAGACCTTTTGTACGCCAACCCCAGAAAAATGTCAGGGTGGTTTGAGATGGGGTTAAAAAGGGAATACCACACCAGGTGGGTGAACTTTAGGCCTCAACAGCCTAAACGGTTCATCAATAAGACCAAAGTTGATCCTCACACTAGAAAGCCTAAGGTAGTGCTGAAGTGGAGTCCTCCGCGCACAATGTCAAAGATCCCACTACGGGAAATGCCTTAGGACTTCACTCCACACTTCAAATGGTGGTATTACGACTGGAGGACGTGAGAAGCAGTCATAGTTTTGCACAAAGAGAGCAAGATCGAGACTATCAGGGTATGTGACCCAATGTGGCTAACCAACTTGTCAGCTGAAGATGTCTACACACTCTACAAGTAGCCACTATTCTATGACTGGCAAGACATTGTACAAGCTCTTCAATTCTAACATGTCATACGACTCTGTTCACGTTTGAGATTCACGTGGGAGTCACAAGAGAAGAGAAGTGCAAGAAGTTTCAGGAGCACATGAAGACTGTTAGACATTAGCTAAACTAGGTCCAAGGGGGAGTTTATAGATACATATTCATGTACCTAGTTTATGTTCTGAAATGTAAAAGTCTTTCATGTCTTACACATGTGTAATCCAATGCAATGAAATGAATGTTTATATATAAAATGCATTGTGATGTTTAAATGTGATTCATTATGTCATGTTATATTTATATTGATTGTGATTCACATATATGAACTAACTATATAGGTTTGATGTTGTTTTACATAGTTCTAAGTCAATAAGAACTTAGAAATGTGTTTAACTTAGTCATGTGGACATTCATGCTAATGAACCATACTTATGGCCCATACGCATGAATGAACAATTCTTATGGACCAGTCACACGACTGAACGACTGAACCAGGTGACTGGATCAGTCGTATGATTGAGACATAAGATTGGTTCAATCACACGACTGAGCCTTCAGTCGTGCGTATGAGTCAATCGCATGCTTCAGTCGCACGACTAAACCATGCTAATGGTTTAGTCATACGAATGAACACTGATAACCTATAAATACCACATGATTTGTGGAAAAACATAACACTTTAAATTACCTCATAATACTTCGTACCCTAGCTGTCCAGAGCGCCCCAAGTCGCAAATCCAAGTTCATAGATCGTTCCTGATCGATTTCAATCCATTCTTAACGTTTGTTTCTCCATTAGATCGATTGGGCTATTCGTTCTCACTGATTGGATCGCCAATCAAATAGAATTCCGCGTTATTTGATCTTGTTTCACGCAGAATCCGTTAGTACTCCGTACTTACACGGTCCTAACAATTTGGCTAATAGCATGAACTGCTTCAATTCACATCCTCCTTAGAGATACAGGTTCCCACATAACAACAGTGGATAACCCATCTATGAATCAGGAGAGATCCATCAACATCTACTTTGGGCTTTATAATGTTTCCTAGGTTAAGAGGAGTCTTTTTCTTCTTTCTCTATTCCCTCTTGTGCTTGATCCTGTCATATGCCATCTTCAAAATCTTAATACACTTCAGAAAGAAATATACATTAGCCTCTCTAAGCTTATTGTTGATCTCTCTGAAGTGCCTAGAGAAGATGTAGTGGACATAAGATTCATCAAGAAGTCTTACTTCATATCCACTAAATAGATGGATTTCAGCCCCCTCTTTTCCTCCCCACTTCCTTTCAATTACCATCTCATAAGTCTTGTCATCATAATAAACATTTGAGATTGGCATGGAAGTGTGAGTGCCGGACACCATCTTTCTCTTTAATGTTTTAGTTGGTTTTACATTCACTTCAGGAAATACCAACTCTTCAGTCCTCTTTGCTTTTATTTTCTTGTCTACGGGATTTTGGAAAGTTTTGTCTTTACTCAAGCAAATTGCTTTCAATAAGTTGAAGTTCTTGGTTCTTTTGAAGATCTTTAGAATCTCTTCAAACTCATATCCCCTGTGCATTACATGAGATTGATAAGCTCAAGTTTTGCTAGTTCCTTCAGATAATGAATCTACAGGGAATTCACTAGAGCAGAGTATTCTGTGAAGAATTGAACCAGCTCTGAGATCCTTTTGATCATGAACATATTCCAGTCATTGTCATACTTCCAGGCTATGATCTTTACATCAGTCTTTCCCTCTGGAGCAGACACACCCTGTATCATCTCTGAAGTGGTCAACCCCTCTTGAAGTTTTAATTGAGAGGGTTCAATGAACCATTCAGGATTTGTTTTGAGTATGGGTGCCAAGACATCATGGTCTTTGGATGTGAGCTAGATATCTTGAGCAAATAACTTAGATCTGGGTTTTCTTCCTACAACCTATTCTTCTACCTTCTTCATTCTGTCTTTCTTTTCATTTACATTTGAAGGATTACAACTCTAAGTGAGTTTGTCCTCATATTTCCTAGTCTTCTTTTAGTGTATCCTTGTTTGGATAGGTAATCCTTCATCTCCTTATCAGTCATGGTATAAGGATCAGGATAATAAGCTTGAGGAGCTTCAGACTGTCTTGTGATTGGAGTGGAGAATGTTATAGGAGATTTGAGTGATTGTCTTTCATATTTAGTCACATGTGGGGGATCAAGAAGTTGATTCATTTTCCTTATTTCTTCCACCATTGACTCATATGTCATCCCAAACACTTCATCAGCATCATACCCGTGGTTGATCAGGAACATGGCGTTCATCATTAGATCATCAGTTTATGCCTTTTCTACCATTCTTCAACTGAGGATTCCACCTTCATTGGACTGTCTTTAATCACAGGTTCATCAACCTGGTATCCTCCTTCTATCTCTCCTTCATCCAAATCAATGATATCAATCATCTCTTTTAATTATGCCTCAGCCCTTTCATGCTTTCAAGAAATTCAGCTATTGCAGTCAAACTCCTTGGTTCCTCTTTTTGCTTCTTCTTTACAGGCTCCACTTCCTCTACGGGTTGTTTTCCCTTAGCCTTCTCAGACAATTCCTTTCTCTTCTTTGAGTAAGTGTGTACATATAGTCTAGATGAGGATGGCACAGAGGTTTCACCTCTTGTTGGTGTTGGTTCTTTTTCTTCCTTTTCAGCAGCTTCTTCTTTTTCTTTTATTTCTTCACGTAACTTTTTGATGAGTTCCTTTTGTTCTTCAGAAAGGGTGACTGCAGGAACAATCTACATACTCAAATCTCTCTCCAAAGGCACTGGAGATTGAGGAATCACCACTATGTGTTCTACTGGAGGTCTTGGGTCCCTTACAAATTCCTAAAACTCATCATCAATGATGAACTCTTCAGTAGTGTAGCTGTGAAGCTCTTTGATAAGATCACTAAGCTCAGAGTCTTGCTCAGTGGTTTCTTCAGATGGTTCATCAGAGTAGAAAACCATGGCTAGACTTGCTTCTTTTTCTGTTTCTTGTTCATCATCTTTTTGTTCTGATTCATCACCTTTAGTTTCTTGCTCCTTAGCTAACTCCTCCTTTATCTTAATCAGCATCTCCAGTTTTGAGACCTTTATTAACCAAGTCTCATTTTCTCTGCTAAGATCAGCAATGAGAGGAGACTAGCTTTCAATCAAGCTTTTCTATTCATCCATAGCAAGAGTCTGTAGAGTTACAGTATCAACATGCCTGCTGATTTCTTCTTTAACTTTGTTGAGGGCAGCCTTGGGTTCATCAATTTCTTTGTCTTTCTTTGATTTTCAGCCTCATGTATGTCTTTGAGTTCTTTGATCTTTAATTCTTTTTCATCCAACTCTTTAAGTCTGTCTTGGATAATGCTAGACCTTCTATTCAACAAGTTTTCTATCCTTTCCACTTTCAACAAAAGTTCAGTGATCATTTCATCCTTCTCATCAGGTTGATTGATTCCTGATTCAGCATAACTTTTAGAAGGATTTGCTTTGGATTATGCTTGTCTCACTAGCATTCTCATGGTGTGACCCTCCTCATCCGGAGATGATTCGGAGTCATCTGAAGAACTGGTAGATTCACTAGACTCTACAGAATAAGCAGCTATTGGAGAAGTGTAATGTGGGGAAAAATGAGATGGAGACATGTGTGGAGACTGGATAGGTGATGGTTTGAATAGAGAAGCAATTTTAGCTTCTTGAACAGAAGGTCCTGTATGAAGATCACAACCTCCATCATCATGTGGTGACACGGGCCTTTGTTCCTCTTGTGCTTCTTCTGCTTGCTCATTCACAGGTTGTTGATCAGGAGCAGCTTGTTCTTTTTGTTCATGTGGTGACTCATCTGCTTGAGCTATATCTTCTTGTTCTTCTTATTGATTGATCTGCTCTAACATCCAAGGAAGTAATGGATAGAAAGTCCCACTGTAGAAATTTCTAGGATCCCTCTTCTTTATGTGCATATAGGACTTGACATTGTAATGGGGAATGTCCATTATAGGTCCTACAGGTGTTACTTGGGGAAATGCTTCATTGATAAGGCATTGAAGGAATCTTGGGTACATAAGGAACGTATGTCTTTTTCCTTCTTGAATGTTTGACACCATGTTGGATTCAGTATGCCCAAGACACATAGAACATTGATGTGGTTAGTACGTAGTGATCCAAGTCGGGTCATACCCAATAACAAGCTTAGCAAACACCAATTAATATTTAATTGATGATATGATCATGCAATTAAATAATTACACCAATTTAGAAAAATGGGTTTTCTAAATAAAATATATGTGAGAAAGAACAAACTATGAGGATATTTTGTTCATGGACATTATTTGTTATGTTGTTTAAATTAGTTAAGCAACATCAAATAATAATAGTGTGTGTGTATATTATGTATAATTAAAAGGTTAATTATATTAAAACATTTTAAATAAAACTTAGAAAGTTTTTAAAGGGGAAAAACCCTAATAGGGTTATTATTATGGTTTTCGGCCGTAAGGGCCTTCACACACTTCTCCCCTTTCTTGTTTTTGAAACAAAAGCTCTCTAAGAACACACATCTGATCTACCTTTTTTTTTCTCACATGCAAAATCGATTCAAGGGCTGGATTTCATCATCTAGAACATGGATTTCATGGCTGAAACAAACTTCCAGCAGCTTGTAATTGTTCACTGCTGAAAAGTTCGATTTCAGCTTGTTCTTGGTTTGATTTGGTGTACAAATCCTAGCAAATGGGTGTTGCTAAAGGGGCTTGTGGGTATGATTGCTTGAGAACACCTCCTCTTGGTGTTTGGCCACTCAAGAACATCATTTTCTTGGTTCAATCCACGATTTCAGCAGCTTATGAAAGCCTCTGCAACAAGGGCGCTCCAAGCTGCCACAAGGGCGCTCCAAGCTGCCACAAGGGCGCTCCAAGCTGCCACAAGGGCGCTCCAAGCTGCCACAAGGGCGCTCCAAGCTGCCACAAGGGCGCTCCAAGCTGCCACAAGGGCGCTCCAAGCTGCCACAAGGGCGCTCCAAGCTGCCACAAGGGCGCTCCAAGCGCTGGATCAACAGCATGCATCCACGGTTTTGACAGCATGAAGAAGGTAGTATGTATTGCTTCTTTGGGTTGTTTTATTTGTGATAACTAGTTCAAACACATATATAAGATCCTTGCATTCTTGGGTTTGTTGTAGACATGCAATGAACTATAATTTTCAGATTTCGAATGGTTGATGTTTGATGTTAATCCGCTGCGTTTTCAAGTTTAAATGGTTAAACAACATTGTTTAGGTCCAACAAACCAACAATGGCATCTAGAGCCGGATATGTGGATGACTAGTTTCTTGTGTTCTTGTAAAATTGGTTTTATAAGGCTTTAACAACCTCATTAGGGCTGTTTTGTGATGATTTGATGATACCCCAAGCTTTCAAGGTTGTAATCATGCATGCTTATGATTGGATCTTGAAAGGAAGATATCAAATTGGTTGATTGTGTTTTTGTTTGGACAATAGACCCTAAATTCTTAGTTTGTGTTGGCTGAAAATTTAGGGTCAAATGGGGTTCATTTTGGTTCTTGAAATGATGTATGTGGATACATATATTAGTGCATAACATAGCCTTGACCATGTGTGTTTTGGATTTGGTTGATTGTAATCTTGTCATGTTGGTTGTATTCATTCTTTATGGGTTGTAATAATCCTTTTGGTGTTTCTATTTGGGTTGTAATTTATTTATTCATTGGCATGTAATAAATAGATTAGGAGTATTTTTCTTTTACTAGAAATATGTATTAGGATATATATTTTGTAAAAGAAGATGCTCGGGAAGGAAGCACAAAAGGAAGACACAAAGGATGGACTTGAAGCATTTGGATGCAAGTTCAAGTGGGAGTCTTAGAAGACCTCATCATTTTGTGTTGTGTTGAACCCTTAGGAAAGACCTTATGACAACACTTGTGATGGCAAACAAGTGTAGTCAACTTAGTGGCTATAGTTATGCACATATGCTTGTATGATTGTACTTGTTTGGTTGTTTGTTGTGTGATTGTTATTTGACATTTGGATGTGCATAACAAACTAATAAACAAACTTAACAAGCTGAATTTTATGGTTCCTAATCATTAAGTGATTAATAAAAGGTTATTAAAGGATTAATGATTTAATAAAAAAAAGGTTTTATTAAAAGAGAACCATAGGATACCTTGCATTTGAAAGCATGCAAATACAAGGTAAATAGAGTTTTCAAACTAGAATCAATGAAAACTAAAAATCCCTTTTTTTCAAACAAGTTTAACACCGTCCTTTTGCACAACACTTAAGTCATTTGGAAACTCTTAATGGGATAAAGGTCACCTAACCATTTGAGGGAACTTATGACTTAAGGTGGGAATACCACATTGGTGGGATAAAGGTCACCTAACCACTTGTGTTGGTAAGCTCACATGTGTGTGCAAGTAGGGTAACTTGATTTGCAAACCATGTTGAATGGATCACCTAAAATATGGTTTCCAAATGGTGTTGATGGGATTAACATGCCGACTTTGCATATGACGTTTAAAGTCGATCCCATACCGCTAGAAGTTGCAAAGGGTTGCAATTGTCAAATATTGACTACCTTGTTAATTTGAATAATGGGATAAAGGTCACCTAACCATTATTTGAATGTAACGTTGGATTCTAGATTTTAATTATTAATTGTCTATGAGACATAAAGGGTATTAATAATTAAAATGAAATTTTTCAGAAACACTAAAAAGAACTTTGTAAAATTAATAGAATGACCGCAAACAATAATGCTACCACCCTGACTGTCCATACCCTATCACTGAGAACTATTTTAGAGAGGGATCGTCTCTACCATAATAACCTTATGGACTAGTCTCGAAACTTAAGAATTGTTCTCAAGCAAGAGCAAAGGCATATGTCCTTGACGATCCTATTCTTAACCAACCCAACCCCGACGATGTTGAGGCCATTCCCGATCCTAAGGCAAATGTTGTCAAAGGAGAAGGGCACATCAAAGGCAATGGGTAAGGGTAGATCAAAGCGGAACCTCCAAAACCTAAGCTTATGAAGCTTAAGGTAACCGAAAACGATCCATGCTTTGAGTATGGTGAGATAGGTCATTTGAAAGGGATTCATCCAACCTATCTCAATGAGTTGAGAAATAAAAGGGATGCTGGGCAAACCTTAAGTGTAACTTTCATAATCCATATTAACTTAGGTGTTATTTCCTCAAAGCACATGGGTAATTGGATACCACATGTGGAACTCACTATTGCAATTTGTTGCAAGGGTTCAAAAGAAATAAGCACTTTAAGAAAGGAGACTATGTTTGAAACTTTCAAAAGGTTTGGAAGTTGTTTGTCAAAACATGTTATATGCTCCTAGTTTGACTAGGAACATGATTTAAGTTTCCCTTTTAAAACGATATGGTTATGATTTAAAGTTAGTAAATGATGGTATTTATATTTATATGGATGATATATATTATTTTAAGGCCAAGCCTTCTAATGATATTTGTGAATTGGTTCATGATGATTCGTCCTATAATACACATTATACCTATCATGCACCAAGAGACTTAAAATGGTTTAAGTGACTCTTATTCTTGTCATTGTCATCTTGGTTACATAAACAAGAATCGGATTTAAACACTTTAAAAGAATGGTCTTTTGAAAACAAATGAAAGTTGTTCATTTGATAAGTGTGAATCTTGTTTACAAGGTAAGATGACCAACACGCCCCTTAGTGGTACTAACAAGAGGGCAAAAGACTTATTAGGAGTCATACATTTGGATGTATGTGGTCCTTTTAAGAGAATGACAAGGTATGATGAAACTTACTTCATTACCTTAACCAACGATTATAGTCACTATGGTTATGTGTACTTGATGGCACATAAACATGAAGAATTTGAAATGTTCAAAACTTCAAGAATGAAGTAGGAAATCAACTCGATAGAACTACCAAAGTTCTCCGTTTAGATAGAGAAGGTGAATACCTAAGTGAGACTTTTAGGGATCATCTAGGAAGTTGTAAGATTGTCTCACAACTTACTCCTCATAGAACACCATAACATAATGGTGTGTCTGTAAGGAGATCGAACCCTATTGGATATAGTTCGACCTATGATGGATATAAGCTCACTACCTCTATAATTTTGGGGTTTTCGCACTACTCTCCGCGGCTCATATTTTGAATATGGTCCAAACCAAGAAAGTGGATTCGACGCCTTTTGAAATATGAAATGGAATAGTTCCATCGCTATCATATTTAAAATTATGGGTCATGAAGCTTATGTTAAGCTTAACACCCAAACCAACTGAAAGTCGATTCACTAAGTGTATATTTGTTGGATATTCAAAAGGACTATAAGGATACTACTTCTTTGATCCAACAGAGCAAAAGTTTTTCATTGCTCAAAAGGCAGTGTTCTTGGAAGCCAAGTTCCTTATGGAAGGAATGACGCATAGAACAGTGGAATTTGATGAGGATCAAGATCCATAAGCCGATACACTTTTGGTTGACACTAGCAATCAATAAGAGGTTGTTGATCATGATCAAGAGGTTGATCAATACACGCAAAACGTTCGCTGATCTGGTAAAGTTAGCATTTCACATGAAAGATGTGGATTTTTCATAGATGGATACTACGTTGTTGACTCCGAAGAGCCAACTACATACCATGATGCAATGTCCAATTCGGATTGTGACATGTGGCTAGGAGCCATGAAGTAGAGATGCAATCCATGCATGACAACCAAGTTTGGGAATTGGTTGACTCTTCACTTAACTCCAAACCGGTTGGATGCAAGTGGGTTTTCAAGAAGAAAACTGACATGCATGAAAACTTGGATACTTACAAGGCAAGACTTGTAGCAGAAGGTTTCACTCTAAGTCAAAGGGTTGATTATGACAAACCTTCTCGCCAATCGCAATGCTAAAGTCATCCTGATAAGTATGCAAGTTAAAGATATCAGTCTATGGATTGAGACAAGCATCGAGAAATTAGAATCAACGTTTTGATGAAAATCAAGAAATTGGTTTCATCAAGAACGCTAACGAGGATTGTGTGTATCAAGGGGCTAGTGGGAGTGTAATTACGTTCTTAGTATTGTATGTTGATGACATACTACACTTGGAAATTGTTTTTCCAAAAGGGATCTCCGTGAAGCTGTCTATATTTTGGAAATAAAGATCTATATGGATAGATCGAGGCGGTTGATAGGGTTAAACCAAAGTGCATACATTGATAAAATCTTGAAAGGTTCAAGATGGTAAACTCTAAGAAAGGTATAGTACCTATTCAAAGAGGGACAATATTGAGTGCATCTTAATGTCCAAGCTTAAAGGATGAGCAACATCGTATGAAGGACATCCCATATGCGTCTGCTATAGGATCCATCATATATGCGATGATATGCACTAGACTGGACGAGTCATGCGTGTTAAGCATGACAAATAGATATCAGCAGAATCCAAGAAACATCCATTGGATGGTTGTTGAAAGTATATTGGAATACCTTAGGAGGACTAAGGATCTGTTTCTAATATATGGATCTGATGAAGAGGAACTAGTTGTAAAGGGTTACACGAATGCTAGTTTCCAAACTGATCGAGATGATCCTCGATCACAATCGGGTACGTCTCCATTATGAATAGGGTAGCATTGTCCACTACAGAATTCGAATACATAGCCGCCTCATTAGCAGCTTGGGAAGCTGCATGGATAAAAGGTTTATCACCAATCTAAGGATGGTCTCTACCATTCAAGACCCCTTAGAAATCTTTTGTCATGACGAGGGTGCGATTGTTCAAATCATGGAACCCCGTGCACATCAAAAGATTAGGTACAATGAACGGAAATTCAACTACATAAGGGATGAAGTTGAAAAGGGAAAGATATGTATTCGCAAAGTTCACTTTGATCAAAACATTGCGGATCCACTCACGAAGCTCCTTGAAAGGGCAAAGCATGAAAGTCATACTTGTGCCTCAGGACTTCGATATTCTAGTGATTGGAATTGATCTGTTTAGTATTAATATTATTAATATGGAACAATTGTAATACTTAACTTATCTATGCATTTACGATATTTTAAGTGATGTTCCCTTTTAGCATGTTTACATCCATGAATAATTTTATTATTCTAAATGTCCGTAGTCGGTCATATTTGTGGGAACAAATATGAATGTAAGACTATTATGAACTTGGATTGTGGATATTCATAAGGAATGAATATAGAGCAATTGGTTGCTGCCAAGGTTCATAGATATTCGTGGATACGAATATTGGAATGACCCGCATCTCAAGTCTTACTACATGGAATCTTATTGATTGATCATAAGTAAATTTGAGTAAAGGCGAATATCATTTGGTATCCTCCGACCTGAGATACATATTGGGTTTTGATATTCACCAAGTGTTATACCTTGAGCTAGTTCTTCACTGATATGAAATAATTGTCAGTACATAAGGCTATGTTCAGGTATGACATAAGGTGATTGTGAGAAACGTATGTAGTCAAGATGGGATTTGTTCCTCTTATTCGTTGAGAGTATGATGTCTAAGGCCTGATTAAGTTAAATCAACAAGGAATGATCATTCTATGTCCTTGGATTTAACATGACATCTGTAACAAAAGGATAATGATTGATTCACCTAAATCATTTCAAGTTGGATACTTGAAGGGGATGATGTTATTGAATGGCTTCTAAGTCATGCGTATCAAGGGTAGTAAACCGTTGTTAGGCGGTATTTACTGCTTGCATCAATCTTCTATGTATCTGTGCAAGTGGGAGATTGTTGGATTCAGTATGCCCAAGACACATAGAACATTGATGTGGTTAGTACGTAGTGATCCAAGTCGGGTCATACCCAATAACAAGCTTAGCAAACACCAATTAATATTTAATTGATGATATGATCATGCAATTAAATAATTACACCAATTTAGAAAATGGGTTTTCTAAATAAAATATATGTGAGAAAGAACAAACTATGAGATATTTTGTTCATGGACATTATTTGTTATGTTGTTTAAATTAGTTAAGCAACATCAAATAATAATAGTGTGTGTGTATATTATGTATAATTAAAAGGTTAATTATATTAAAACATTTTAAATAAAACTTAGAAAGTTTTTAAAGGGAAAAACCCTAATAGGGTTATTATATGGTTTTCGGCCGCAAGGGCCTTCACACACTTCTCCCCTTTCTTGTTTTTGAAACAAAAGCTCTCTAAGAACACACACATCTGATCTACCTTTTTTTTTCTCACATGCAAAATCGATTCAAGGGCTGGATTTCATCATCTAGAACATGGATTTCATGGCTGAAACAAACTTCCAGCAGCTTGTAATTGTTCACTGCTGAAAAGTTCGATTTCAGCTTGTTCTTGGTTTGATTTGGTGTACAATCCTAGCAAATGGGTGTTGCTAAAGGGGCTTGTGGGTATGATTGCTTGAGAACACCTCCTCTTGGTGTTTTGGCCACTCAAGAACATCATTTTCTTGGTTCAATCCACGATTTCAGCAGCTTATGAAAGCCTCTGCAACAAGGGCGCTCCAAGCTGCCACAAGGGCGCTCCAAGCTGCCACAAGGGCGCTCCAAGCTGCCACAAGGGCGCTCCAAGCTGCCACAAGGGCGCTCCAAGCTGCCACAAGGGCGCTCCAAGCGCTGGATCAACAGCATGCATCCACGGTTTTGACAGCATGAAGAAGTAGTATGTATTGCTTCTTTGGGTTGTTTTATTTGTGATAACTAGTTCAAACACATATATAAGATCCTTGCATTCTTGGGTTTGTTGTAGACATGCAATGAACTATAATTTTCAGATTTTGAATGGTTGATGTTTGATGTTAATCCGCTGCGTTTTCAAGTTTAAAATGGTTAAACAACATTGCTTAGGTCCAACAAACCCAACACACCAGACCATTGAATACATACACAAGCATGTTGAATGGCCTGTTAGTGCACAGAGCACATATAGTAGATGGTGTAGTCACAGGGATATCATTCCATCCTGTCTTTCTTTTGGATAAACAGTGTTGGAATAAGTGTATCAAAAATCTCCACTGAATCCTTTGACAATCTTCTTTCCTTCATATCCTCCTTCATACCCTATGTTAGTAAAGAAGTTCATGATCTCCTCATCTTCAAGTTCTTAAGGAGAGTTAGCATCATCACCAAACTGTAGACACTGTCTCACAGTTTGTTCAGTGATGGAAAGGGTGTGATTATTGGTGATTCTTCCAGATAAAGTCTTGACACCATCAATCTCGACAACTTCAGCAGTATTCCAAAATGATCTTATGAAGTTCTAATAGATGACAGGTCTCACTGTAATAGCATGAGCAATTCTTGTAATGGAGATAAATCTAATCATGTCTCTGAGTCCTTCAGCTTCGGGGACATCAGGGTCAAGAAATCCACTGACACTATGGAGTTTACTCCATGTCAAATTTGCCATTAGCCTCTGCAGAAGATGCATATGAGTTAGTACTTGACACATAATCATCAATTATACTGGTGAAATCAAGTAGATTGTTTCAAATTTTGACTTTATTTGGTCAAAATTAAAGAACCATGGGTACTGATTCATAGCAATTTGACCTTACTTGATTTTACAATACATGACCAGTTTTATTGTGATTTATCTCTGATTTTGATGATAATTTTCTGTTTAAAGTCTGTTTAAACATTCAAACTTAGGTTTTGATGTCGACATTTACAGTATGATGATCCCCTGTTCATACGACAATCTTAGGGTTTTAAAAATCACTTGTTCATGTTAATTTTCATGATCATTTGTGTCTTTGAACTAGAAAATGTCTATCAATCTTTAGTTTGATGATGATTTGGTGAATCTTTCTTTGTATTAGGGTTCTGAGTTCATCATGTGTTCGACTGGTAACTCGTAGATTTTGCTGTGAATCACCTTCTTTCGATACTACAATGGTTGAGAATCGAAATAAAGGCAATATGATGTTCGATGAACACAGAAATCAGAATGATGTTGATGATTTTGATGATGGATGAAGAACAGTAGGAAGGTTTTTTACTCGTCCAACTTTAATGTCACTCAAATTTGAAGAGTATAAATGACCTCTGTTGATTTGTTTAAATAGTCAATTTTAATAGCTTTTACAACTTATACAAGTTTTGAAACAAATGTGGTCGACTACTGTAGCAAATACAAAAAGCTAAAACTATCAGCATTTGTTTACTGTAGCAAATGCGAAAGAGTAAACTTTGACAACATTTGTGTACTTTAGCAAATGCGAAATTTTTAAGTTGTCAGACACTTGAACACTATAGCAAATGTGGATGTTAACATGAGTTTTTGCATTGTAGCAAATGCGAATGTTTTAGCTTATCTAGCATTTGTACACTGTAGCAAATGCTGAAGTCATTTGTCTTTCCGTATTTACTTCAACAAATGCGGATGAACAACCAAGTTGTCCGCATTTTTTGAACTTCAAACATAATGACAGAAGAGTGTGATCACACTTCTAATTTGTTATGATACAAATACACAACCAAGTTTTAGTATTGTTTTCAGCCATATTTGTGAAATGCGGCTGAGAAAAAATAAATGTGGATGAACAACATTGTCCGCATTGGTTTTATACTTGAAAACTTTGTTGTAGATATTAGTTGTGAGAGTAATGCAGTAGAGTTAACTTATCCGCATTATTTTCACTTTTGTTTTTCATCTCAAAACAATTACCCCTTTTATTTATACGCTTGGGTTACCTTCACCCGCATTACCCAATGCTCTTACCTGAATTAAGTTTTGAACTTGTCAAAACTTAATGTTTCTATTATGGGTAGTTTTGGTTGCTTTTTCTTTGATGCTTGATCTTTATGAAGTTTTGTCTTTTACTTTTGAGTGTTATGAAGATGGGTCTATGATTTGTTGTTTATGAAGTTTTGACTGTTGCTTGGGTTGTCAATTCTTGCATGGATTGAATTGTACACCAGATGTGATACAAGCTTCCTAGTGTTGACTGATCTTGGACTTTTATGCTTCAAGATGTCTGCAAATACTGAGATACTATGGTATAACTTCTACACCAACACAATTATTTTTTTGATTTATTTTTTATTTTAAGAAAGGAAACTACTGTACATGATGTTCAAATTTTAATTACTCCCCTTAAAGTTTATATCCATATTGGATAAATACTTTTAAAGATTCAAAATTTTGAAGAGAAAATATTTTTGTGATTTTCGATTTCTTATCTGTACATGAAGTGGAGATATACCTTTCTTGGGATCATATCAATCTTACCTTTCACAAGTGCTAGCAATTGTTAGTAAAATGGACATAATCATGAAGATATTGATTGAGGGTAGCTTGTCCTCTTAAACTCAAGCTTGGTTAATATTTTGATGCTAGTGATCTTTATCATGTTTTTTAGCTGATTGAGTATTCAACATATACCTCACACCCAAAAGCATGGTAAGATCAACTATCTGCATGTAATGAATGGTAGAACTTTTAACAACTTATATAACCAGGTCATTTAAATTATGATATTTCTTTTGATTGATCCTTATTAGATTCTTTTACTTTGATCCTTTTTGTTTTTTTGATCCATATTGGGATTATTTTTCACTTCACTTTGGAAGGTGATCCTTTTTGGGGTTCTTTTTGTTTATTCACATGAAATGTATTTCTATTATTTCTTCATCTGAGTTAGATGAGTTCCTCATTGGGAATCTTTTTGGTTCATGACATCAGCACTATGTGCCTATTTTTCCAGGTCTTTGCTCAGGAAAACAAAGGTGAAACTGTTGTAAGTAAATGAGATCCATAAGGTATCATTACCCTGTTGTGTTGAGGTTAGTACACACAAACATTTGGATGAGCTAATACTTTTAAACACTTTGATATGAAAGCTTCACAGTTGAATATAAGGTTTAGTTCATCACTTCATATGTTTTATTTTCCAAGCTGAGCCTACCCGCATATCAGTAAGTCATGTCAGTCATTTAGATTTAGAAAGAAGTGTGTACAAGAAGTTAAAACCATAATCAAGCATCTGGTTTTGAATCAAGAGAACTTGAGAGCAACAGGCTGATGCTGCTATATACTCAGCTTCTGCTATTGAAATAGAAACATTTTTCTACTTCTTGCACTGCCAGGAGACCAGTCTGGGACCAAGAAATTGACAACCACTAGATGTGGACTTCCTATTAAAGTTGCATCCCCTATAGTCACTATCAGTATATGCAATATAAAATTTCTGGCCTAATCTTCATCTTAGTATGAACAGAAGTTATGATAGACTGACAATCTGCAAAATAAAATTTCTTCAGCACGGTTTCCATATATTTTGATTGATTGATGATGATTCCCTCTGCTGTTTACTGTACTTGCAACCCTAAGAAGAAAGTGAGTTCTTCCATTGCACTCATTTCGAACTTGGAATGCATGAGATCTTCAAAGTCTTTGCAAAGTTGCTTGTTGGTTGAGCCAAAAATGATATCATCCACATAAACTGGACTAGCAACATGTCTTTTCCCTTTTTCTTTTCTCTTTTCTCTTTTCTCTTTCTAAAGAGAGTCTGATCAATTTTCTCTCTCTCGTATCCATCTGTAAGAAGGAAAGATGATAAAGTCTCATACCACTTTCGTGGGGCTTGATGTAGACCATACAAAGCTTTATCCAGCTTGTATACCCTGTGAGGGTAATCTGGGTCTTCAAAGCCTGGAGGTTGACTCACATAGATTTCTTCAGCATTTTTGCCATAGAGAAAAGCACACTTCACCTCCATTTGGTATACAGTGAATTTCATGGATGCGAAGTACGCCAAGAAAGTCTAATGGCTTCTAATCTGGCTACAAAGGCAAACACTTCTTCATAGTCTATTCCTTCTTCTTGTGTATATCCCTGAGCCACTAGTCTTGCTTTATTTCTGATGACAATACCTCTATCATCGGTCTGTATAGCCATCTAGTACCGATAGGGTATTGACCTTCGGGTAGATCTACCAGTTGCCATACTTCTTGTTTCTTGAACTAGAGCAACTCTTCCTGTATTGCCTCGATCCAGCTATTGTATTGAAGAGCCTCTTTTATGTTCTTGGGTACTGTCTAACATAGAAAGCAAGGAAACAAACATATGTTTGAAAGACTTGCATCTAGTCGCTTGCTTATCTAGTTCATCAATGATGCTTGATACTGGATGATCCTTTTGTATCCTGTTGGTTGGAATGGAGTCACCAGCAATTGATATATCAAGGTTGGAGACACTCAGATCATCATGGTAAGAGGCATTTTCAGTATGTAATGTGGGAGAGTGATGAAAGTAATCAAAGGCTTCACTAGTTTCTTCTTGGGCATCTACTGCACTTTAAACACTATCATCATTTGTATTTCTCTCAGTTTCAACTGGAACAGTATCTGGTTCTTGAATCCTCACTTCATTTGATGGTTCATCAGAAGGAGTTGGTATGAACTTGGACCAGCGTCAGTTGAAACACTCTGATTTTGTTGAACTTGTCTGACAGGATCAACTTATAAAGGAATATCTTCATCTGGTTGATCAGCAGACGTAGGAGGAATCATGGGAAAATCATGTCTTCTATCTACTGTTCTGGAAGATTCAGCTAATTGTAGGTTACCTGCATATTACAAGTGAAACTGATCAAAAGATCTAGTAAATGAGTCAATATCAAACAACCAGTCAGGACCATTAGTTGACTTAGGAGATGAATGTTCATTGAATTGAACATTAGTTGATTCATCACTAATGTTTAATCTGGGATTAAACACTCTGAAAGCCTTTGAGACTAAGGAATATCCACAAAGAATCCCTCATCAGACTTTGAAGCAAACTTTCCTAAGTGCTCTATGGTTAATATTGATACAGGACTACCAAATGACTTGAAAAATCCAATGTATGGTTTTCTGTGAAAGAGAAGTTCATATGGTGTTCTGCTACTTTCTTTGACTATCAAAGTTCGATTTTGTACAAAGCAAGATGTATTAACTACTTCTGCCCAAAAGGTAATAAGCAGTTTAGCATCTGCTAGCATTATTCGTGCTGCTTCAATTAGTGTTCTATTTCTCCTTTCAGCTACCCCATTTTGTTGAGGAGTAGTTGCACTAATTGTTCATGCTGCTTCAATTAGATCTTCATTATCGAATTTGGTACCGTCATCACTTCTAATTGATTTTACTTTATGATCAAGTTGATTCTCAATCTTGGTGATAAAGTCCTTTATTATTTGTGATGCTTTGTTTTTATGAAGTAAAAAAGAAAACCCATGTAAAACATGAATAATCATCAATGATCACCAAAGAATACTGTTGCTTTCCAATGCTCATAACATGAGTTGATCCAAAAGATCCATGTGAAGTAACTTCAATAGAGTATTGTTTGAGTTCACAAGCTTTGGTTTATAAGATGATTTGTGTTATTTTCCATTGAGACATTCTGAACAGTGGTCAATGAAATAAAATTCCTTTTGAGGAAGACCAATTACATGTTTCCTTTGACCAACTTGTTCATATCTTTGAAATTTGTATGTCCCAAGAGTCTATGCCAAAGTTGTGACTCATCAAATGATGCTTTAGACATGAGACATGTTTCTTCTTTAGGATGTGCAGAATTAAGGTTTAAGACATAGGTATTATTCTTCCTCTGAGTCTTCAAGACAACCCATTTTTCAGGAATTTGAAATCCTGGTTTCAAAATGTAGCAATGAGTGTCAGTGAAGTGAGTTGAATATTTCTTGTCACAAATGTGGGACACGCTAAGAAGATTAAAGTTCAGCTGCTCGCTGTAATTTACTCTACCAAGCTCAATGATCCACTTGTCATAGATCCCTCATTAGTAATTCTGCTACCTTGTGAATCTCCACCAAATGCTATAGTCGTTCCTTGAATGTGCTTGAAGTCATGAAGGAGGGAACGATCTCCTGTCATGTGTCGAGAGCATCCACTGTTGACGTACCATAGGCTGTTGGACTTGTATGAATGACCCTACAAGCAAAAGAAACTAATTAGAAAATGGAACCCAAGCCATAATGGTCTTGGGTTTCCTGTTTCTAAGATTGTAACTTTTTGGTATTTTCCTCTAGGTTGTGACTTAGAGGATGATGCATTGATTGATTTGTATGGGGTTCTTCTTGTTTTCTTTTTCTCAATTTCAAATGATGTGTCAGAAGAGTCATCAAACCTTTGATCCTTATTTTTGATAGGAATTGTGCATATTTTGATCTTCAGAAATCATTTTTATTTTAGATCTTGGAAAAACATTAAGTGATTGTTTTATATTTTTATTTAGCTTTTGTTTGGCACTCTTTGACTGCCAGTCTTCATAGAAGTCATCATCAGAATTTAAGATTCTTGAATGTCTATTATGCAGTGGACTTCTAGCTTTGACTTTTACAGTTGAAATTGGAGAAATGGGCTTGTTTTAAGGAACTCTCCTGTCTTTATGATTAAAGCAGCAATCAGATGTGTCATATCACATACAAAACAATACTTGTTAAAATAACAATTTTGTTTGAATGATTGTTCATGTCATAGATTGAGCAATATTGACTGAAATAGCACTCATCAGTATTGTGATTTTGCATGTCACAGATGTCACAGTACATCCGTTTGATCTTTGTTTTGGATGATGAAGCTTCAAGATGCTTGTTTAATTCTAACTTTGATGTTTGTTTTGTTTTGATTGAAGAAGCAAGTTCATCCTTTGTGATATCAGTAGATTGTTTCACAACTCCACTATGTCTCTTGTTTAAAGGATGTCTTTGCTTCTTTTAAGCCTTTCTCACCTCTGTATCAAATTGTTCAACATCCTTGTTGTTGAAAATATCAAAAGGTATTCCTTGTTTTGATTTAGGAGGTGAGCTTAGATCAAAATTTATTTTTGGTGATTGATTCTTTGGTGATTTTGCTTTAAATGATAAAGATGCTGAAGTTTTGCTTTTAGGATTCATTAAAACCTTGTCTGATTTGCTTGAATTATTTGGAGATTTAGTCTCACCCTCAGACATACTTTCAGCAGTGGTTTCAATGGTACCTCAGCATTTCCAATCACTTTGAATCTTTGTGGAATGAATTTCACAAAAGGTATAATGGCTTTGACTGGACTCTTTTGTCTCTTGCCATTTACATGTTTGTCTGAGCATTCTTTAATCTTGATTGGGGGACCTAATCTGATTTTATCCTTATTTGTTTCAATGTAAATATTTGGGTTAGTTTAAGCATTGGTTGTTTGTGAAACTAATTCAATTGATTTTGACAAAGTAAGAGTGTCACACCCTGGGCCCAGAGAGGCGGGACGTAACGATTAGTAAACAATAACCAAAATGCAGCGGAAACTAAATGGTTTATTACAATACAACTTGCAGCATTACATTAGAATTTTGGCTTAGTTTCAATTCACAATGTGCCTAAATCTACAGTCCATAGGTGTCATGATCAATCTGTTGGTAAATGTTTCTTGATGCTTTAGTAACTAAGGCTTCTAGGCTTGACTTTTGTCTTCAACGCCTACCCTCACTTCTTGCCTCGGATTTAGGTATCTTCTATAGCTCAACTATTCTCGCTAGCTGTACCTGAAGACATGCTCAAAAAGATTTTGTGTCAACACAAAGTTGGTGAGTTCAAGTGCTTACAATTTAAAAGCAAAAAGCTTATGAAAAGTTTCATTTGATTTTAAAGAATCATTTTTGTTTCAATCATCATGGGGGTATCACAATCAACCCTGCACTCAGCCCCCGGTTGGCCTCTTCTAAACTTGTGTTTAACCGGATATTCCCAAAGGAAGGACTGAGCCTCAAAGCAGTGAACCATACCTGCCAGGATGGTTCACCATAGTTTCTTACTCAAAACCTGTTACATGCCACATACGATCCCTCAGGATCTCAGTGGGGTACCTCCCTGTAGCGGGAACCACTGTGTGTGAGGGATTCCCCAAATAGATCTATCCAAATAAAACAAGCGGTTCACAAAAGAATTAATGATCATGATATAAGTATCAGCAGGTATCCATAAGTCCCACATACAAGCATCAAGTAAGGCACAATCATAGTTCATAAAACAATAGAGCATGTTTCATCCCAAAAACAGTTAGTAAAAGGGGATCACTAGAACTCACCTGGTATCCTTATATAATTTCAGAGCTCGGTAAAGAAAAGTGATGATCACCAACAAAGCAATCCTACTAGAACATATAAGATTCACGTTTAGAATTAGCATGATGTTATTACATGCGTGCGGTTGAGCTCTTTAGTTAAATTAATGTTGGTGATTAGTATCCTTATTGTATCTTAGCTTCTTATGTATTTATTATATGTCATAAATTAACTCGTGTACGTTAGGTTAATTAATGTCCTTAATCAAGATTTGAGTCTTATCATGAAAAATGTAGAAATAATCAATTTATATCATGGATTCCAAATCTTTATAGATAATTTTTTTTATTGATGCTGTAAATAATCTATAATGTTCCAAATGATGTTTATAATGCTTACAATTATATCACGATGTTAAATTGATTGATGCTAGAGTAATCCAAAGATTGATAATAGTTGTCGATATATTGAATAAAAGAGGTGATATGTAAGGCCCCGTTCCCGGGACGCTTACAGTTGGTCATTCATCGCATACATTTAAATAAAACATTGCAGCGGAAACATTCAAGATAAACTTTTCTTTTACTATAAATACTTTTGCCATTTAATACAACGTACATCAGTTACAAAACATCTAATGTTGCATTACATTACAAAAGCATTATACAAAAGATTTCATCATTTCTAATTACATTTTTACAATGCCTAACTTTTACTATGATTGTTGCTGAAGCATATGAAACCGAGGATTTCTTAAGTAATCCCGTTTATGTGAATCCTCAACAATCATAGGGTCATAAACAGTGACCTCTAGTATAAAAACATAAAAAAACAAAATTTTCATCATAAAGAATATTTCTTAAATAATCCTGTTTATCAGGATCTTCAAGAAATCTTGCACTTGCATGCAACATAATGTGTTACGTGCATTATGGGCTAACAACACATTGTGTGGCAGCATTATCAAAAGGAGAATGCCATCCCAAAGAGCTGAGTAGCCGCCTCTTACCATCCCCAGCAACGCTACCTACCAACTGGAAACACATAAAAAGTCAGCGTTGCTGAGTGAGTTCTAGTTTTATAATAAAACATACTTTCATTTGTTTTAACTGTCCTTACATACATACGATCATACAACATACGTACACTTAGATAATATTATTATTATCTTCATCATTCGTTCATTAACTTTCATTCGTGTACCATTCATCATTCTCATTCACGTTCGTGCATACATTCTTACGTTCATTACATTCGTTCGAACATTCATTACATTCGGTGACATGTACGGTACCCCAAACATCATGCTGGTGCTGGACCTGTGGTGGTCAACCACGAACGTTGTGCATAAATGCTGATCCAGTCACCTGGGGTAGGTACATGCACCATTTATCTCCCACTTTTCATTCTATCATACGTTAGCAAAGTCTGTTGCAGCACACGGCTGCTCACCTCAGTGGCAATCTCACGATTGCCTGCTAACCGAGTCTGTTGCAACACGAAGTTGCTAACCTCATTATCAATCTCAAAGATTGACCCTGTGTGCATCCTTCGGGGTAGCTAACCCGCATCACAGTTGAGCTAACACCTGCCAGGGGTGTGCGCCTCCATTCATTTGCTTGCAAGCCTTTCTTACATTCATTCGTTCATTCATTAATGCATGCATTCATGCATCATGTTCCTCTTTCATTATCTTTCACTTTACGTTTCTTACTACATTCGTTTCATTCATTCATTCATTCACGTAAAGTCACTAAAAGATAAACACGCATCAACACAAGGAACATAGATATTTACAAGTCATCAGTCATTACCATCATATAAGGCTACATCATACTTAGCCTACATACATCGCACATACACTTCTCTACTCATTCATATCGGCCCTATTTGGGCGATTGAGCATACTGCAGTCGCATGACCTTCATGCAACTGAGTCATGCAAATAGGCACACAGTCGTGCGAATGGGCCTCCTATCGTACGAATAAACACCATGCGGATGGGCTTCTATACGACTAACCCTCAGTCGTGCATCTGAATAGCTATGTGAATGGACCTATGCGACTGAACCCTCAGTCGCATGGCCTATCGTGCGACTGAGCCCCAGTCAGGCTGCTGAGCCTCAATCGTACGATTTAACATCAGCCTTTCCCCAGTCGGGCGACTAGCCCTTCAGTCGCCTAGCCCTAGCTGGGCTGCGACTGGAGTTCATCACGAACAGCAGTCGCGTCCTACGGCATACAAATTCCTCTAAACTCATTTCTAGCCCGAATTAGCCTTACTAAACCTTAAGGATTCATGCTAGGACATCATACAAGCACATTCAAGTCCTAGATCATACCCTAAACACGTTACCCAAATTTCACCCAAATGGGTCAAACATACACTTTACAAAAATAGGGTTTATATGTGATCCAGCCCCAAAATCGTATGAAAACATGAAAATGTGGGGTTCTAGAACTCACATTATCACGGAGAAGATGAAGAGCTTCAATTTGACTAGCCACTTGACGAGTCTCGAGCCCGAATCACCACGTTCTCCCTTTCTTTCTCTTCTTCTCTGTTCTCTCGCTCTCTGCTCTTTCTCCCGACTGAAAAGTGTAAGTGTTGGGGAAGAGAAGAGAGCTGCTGCTCTTTTATAGTTACAGCTCAGTCGCCCGAAGTCTAGGGGCGACTGGACCTTCAGTCGCATGAACACCATGCGACTAGACCTTCAGTCGCATGGGTCCCATGCGGTCGACCCTTCAATCGTCCGAGCATCATGCGATTGGGCCTCCAGTCACACGAATTCCATGTGACTGAGACTTAGTCGCATATCACTCCAAAATGTCAAACTTTCGGGTGTTACAAGTCCACCCCCTTATTTAGGTTTCGTCCCCGAAACCTTTTATTCCTCGAACAATCATGGGTAATGCTGCCTCATTTCTTCTTCAGTTTCCCACGTTGACTCGGATCCCTTCTGGTGCCGCCACTGTACACGCACCAGAGGAACCACTTTATTCCTTAACCTCTTCTCCTTGCGATCGATGATCGCCATTGGTTGCTCTACATAGTTGAGTCGTTCGTCTACCTCGATGTCCCCCAGTGGGACGATCATATCCTCGTCCGCCAAACACTTCCTCAGGTGAGATACGTGGAAGGTCGGGTGAATTCCACTTAACTCATCTGGTAGATCCAACCTATAGGCCACCTCTCCTACTCGAGCAATGATTCGGAAAGGGCCTATATACCGCGGACTCAACTTACCCCGCTTCCGGAACCGGATGATTCCTTTCCAAGGCGAGACCTTCAACATAACCCGATCCCCCACCTGGAACTCAATCGGCCTGCGTCGCTTGTCAGCATACGACTTCTGTCTGTCTTTGGCTGCCTTCATATAGGCTTTGATCCTTTCAAGCTTTTCAGTCGTAGCCTCTATCACTTCGAAGCTTCCCAATTCCTTCTGACCAATATCACCCCAACAGACGGGTGTTCTGCATCTCCTACCGTATAGCATCTCATAGGGTGGCATGCTAATACTGGCATGATAGCTGTTGTTGTATGAGAATTCAGCTAACGGTAAGTGGTCATCCCAACTTCCCCCGAAATCAATAACACATGCCCGAAGCATGTCCTCCAAAGTCTGAATGGTCCTTTCCGACTGACCATCAGTTTGAGGATGATAAGCCGTGCTAATATGCAACCTCATCCCCATAGCATCGTGCAATTTCTTCCAGAATTTGGATGTAAACCGGGTGTCGCGATCGGACACAATCGACACCGGTACACCATGACGAGTCACAATCTCTTTGATGAAAAGATCGGCCAACCTCTCGGATGAATATGTCTCGCGCATCGGCAGGAAGTGAGCACTCTTCGTCAGACGATCCACAATCACCCATAGAGTATCATACCCTTTCGGGGTACGTGGCAGCTTTGTGATGAAATCCATGGTGATGTGCTCCTACTTCCATTCCGGTATATCCAAGGGTTGAATCTTTCCATACGGCTTCTGGTGTTTGGCCTTCACTTACAAACAAGTAAGGCATCTACTCACGTACTCCGCCACATCACGTTTCGTACCCGGCCACCAATAATCTTTCTTCATGTCTTGGTACATCTTGGTAGCACTGGGATGAATAGAGTACCGAGTCTTGTGAGCTTCATCCATGATCTTTACCCGTAGATCCCCAAGACAAGGAATCCACATACGCCCAAACCGGGTTCTAACACCAGTTGTGTTCTCACCCAACTCCGCAACCAGGCCTCTCATTCTTTCAGAGTTAAGGTGATCCTCTTTCAATGCCTCATCTTGGAACTCTTTGACTTGCTTCATCACGTCAGAGGTCATGATCAGCTAGTACGCTTTCACCCGAATCGGCTCGGGCCTCTCTTTTCGGCTAAGGGCATCCGCCACCACGTTGGCTTTGCCCGGATGATAGTGGATTTCACAAACATAATCCTTTATAAGTTCCAACCATCGCCTCTGCCGCATATTCAAATCTTTTTACTCGAAGAAGTACTTCAAGCTCTTGTGGTCTGTAAAGATGGTGCACTTCGTCCCGTAGAGATAGTGCCTCCAAATCTTCAATGCAAAGACCACGGCTGCTAGCTCCAAGTCATGGGTAGGGTAATTAACCTCATGAACTTTCAGCTGTCGGGATGCATAGGCTATCACCTTCCCCCTTTGCATTAGTACGCACCCCGACCCCGAGTAGGAAGCATCAGAAGAAACCACCAAGTCTTCGCTTCCATCGGGTAATGCCAACACAGGAGCTTAGGTCAACCTCGTCTTCAATTCTTCGAATGCCTTTTTCTGAGCCTGAGTCCATACAAACTTCACATCCTTCCGGGTCAACTTGGTCAGTGGAGAAGCAATCTTGGAGAAGTCCTGAATGAATCGTCTATAATAACCCGCCAAACCCAAGAAACTACGGATCTCGGATGGCGTCTTTAGAGACTTCCATTGCATTTATAATACCCATAATAATAATAATAATAATAATAATAAATGTAATAATAATAATAATAGTTCAGGGGGCATTGTGCCATTTTGGAAACTTAAATTATTTAAGTTTGTGCATAAAGTGAAAGAAGCTTAAACCACAGGGACCATTTGTGTAAAAAGGAAAATTCAAATCTGTTTCTCTCTCTGTCCCCGTCGAACCCCCGTTCCGGCCAAAGAGCCGGCCAAATCTAAAAGGGAAACTTAGTCCACGGTTTATCGGACCCTTTGAAATTCTAGAAAGAGTTGGTGAGGTTTCGTATCGTTTGGCTTTACCACCTCAACTGTCACATGTGCATAATGTCTTTCATGTATCTCTTTTAAGGGGGTACAATTATCATCCTCTTCACGTTGTGAATTATCCGCTTCATTTGATTCGTGAAGACTTATCGTTCGAGGAGGAACCCGAGGCCATACTTGACCGACAAGAACGCATTATGCGTAAGAAAACTATTCCTTTCGTTAAGGTATTATGGAAAAATCACTCCGAACGTGAAGCTACATGGGAGATAGAAGATGAAATCTGTTCTCAATATCCGTATCTATTTACCTCTTAGTTATTATCTTTTACATGTTTCTGCTATCAGTTATGAAGTTATCAGTTATCCGTTTCTTGAACATCACATTAGTCATCTCTTATACGATTTTGTCTGCCGAATCGATTCTGTTTCAGCAATTGAATAATTATGAGTGATTTCGTGCACTTGTTGATTTTTTTACTACTCCGTGTACGTATGTCATATCTTGTTCGATCTGTACCTAGCAATTTCGTGGACGAAATTGTTTTAAGGGGGGTAGAATTATAATACCCATATTAATAATAATAATAATAATAATAATAAAAGTAATAATAATAATAATAGTTCAGGGGCATTGTGCCATTTTGGAAACTTAAATTATTTAAGTTTGTGCATAAAGTGAAAGAAGCTTAAACCACAGGGACCATTTGTGTAAAATGGAAAATTCAAATCTGTTTCTCTCTCTGTCCCCGTCGAACCCCCGTTCCAGCCAAAGAGCGGCCAACTCCGGCGAGACAAACGATCAAAAACACGCGGTTTAAGCTCAATCATTTGTTCCCGACACATTCGAGTGGGATTCGAACACCGTACCCCACATCAATTTGATTATTAGAGTCGGTGTAGTGGGATTTTGCCTTTCGGCCAACCACTCACCACAATCACGCGCTAAACAATAAAATTAATCAAATTGATTGTGCACATACAATCATTTCATCGTTTAAAACATTCCATTGAGTTCCATATCATCAAAAATCAACAAAAACAAACCATTCGAACTCCACGAAACCGTCGACCTGCAACTCCTATCAAAACCCATCTACGATCGATTTTAACATAAATTGATAAGGGGCTTTGTTTCCAGATCATAATTCAAAGCTTCCGACCTATTTAATTTGATTTTCATCAAGGATTGGTCACCCAACGATCACCACTTGACCGCGACCTATTCTTCGATTAGTTCAGCTTCATTTCATCATCATAAAGGTAATTAAAGCTACCTACATACTCGATTTTAGTCTACGAATGAAAGCCCTATGCTTAATTCCATGAACAATCGCGAATCGATGTTCAATTTGGTGGATTTCGAAACTAGGGTTTATGTTGAATTGGGGGTTTGGATTCGGGATTGTTTAAAAGGATTAAGAACTCAAACAGGTTAGGCGCAGGCGCCCTAGCCTGCTGGTTAAAGCGAAAGAGGGATGGGCAGGAGGTCACGGGTTCGAACCCGAGCCCCTGCCATATTTTTTTAAGCCTTTCTAAGCTTTTAAAAATATGTAAAAATTTCCAAAAATTATAAAAATTAGTTCTGTTAACTCTCTTATTTTAAGATCATCTACATATTTTCTAGGAATTTACTTCTTTAAATGTCTTAATATTTTTATAAAATCTTGTTATAGAAAACACTATTATTTAATTATAATACTATTATTTAATTAAATAATAGATCACTATTATGTTTCCAAACAATACTGATATATTATGTAAATGAATAATATATAACTTTTGACAGTTATAGTTATATATAATATTAACAAACGTTATAAATAGTTCATTTTGTTTAAAAATAAGCTTCAAATAGTTGATTTAATCCCGTATTTTATAGCCAACTTACAGAGGCCATAACTTCTTCATAACAGATTCAAATCAGTTAAACCTTATATCCATGACGAAGTTCGTCGAAAGAAGAATCTGTTGACATATAAAACATCGAAAAACTCATTCGTTTAAACCTCCAAACAGTCGTTTTCGCAACAGCTAGCAGTTCTGCGCAGCTGTAAAGATCCACGTTTTTCTCATATTTCGGTAATCCAAATCAGAAACTTTTCCAAATGAAAGTTATTTAGAAATCACTAATCTAGTAAACTGGAGATTTTAAGAATTTTTAAACGTCGTTTAGTATTTTTAACGAGTGCGAAAAGACAGGGGCAGAACTGGAATTTTTCAAATTATAATTTGCGTTACGTTATCGTAGGTTCTCGCGGCGTTAACCGAGCCTAGACCTTTTTCTGATTATTGTCATTCGTGTATAAGGTACGTATTTTTGGTTACCTTTATCATAGTATAAATTCTGTTCCGTTACTTTGTAGTACGGATTTTTGATACCATGTTTCTGTTGATATGACTCGTTTGGCCTTTGGTATTTTACTAGTCGTCTAACATTATTTGTTATGCTATGACTCGTTCGACTTATAAATTTTACTTGTTGAAGGCTTATAGCATGCAATATATATTTATGAATTTGTGCTCATTAGTGCATGGTCCCATATATACTTTATTGATACGTTATATGTTGGTAGTTGTATTACCATTTGATTTAGCACTCTGTTACCCGAGCTGTCCGACATGTCATTGTGGCATCAATGACATGACACTTTTCGTGACGGTGTTTATAAATAGTTCACGGCATCTCCGTTAACACGTTAGTACTCAAGTAGTACTTTGGCCATAATATCTGGGAGGCGGATGGATCGATCCTAGTTCAGTTCAGTTCAGTTCAGTTCCGGGGATGGAATCATGTGTGTACGCCCCACTCACCATCTCATTGGTGCATAGTCTAGCTAGCTATGTACTTATTAGTTCAGTTTCGGCTCTGGGTACTTCTTATATTACACGACTTATTTTGTTTGTATATACGCGTCGTGTAGATCAGTTCAGTTCAGTATTACATGTTCAGTTCAGTATCAGTATTATATGTTTAGATTCAGATTTCCGTTTTCCATATCATATGATCAGTTCAGTATCAGATATCAGTATGTTATGCTTCTTATCATTACTATTGTTATTTCCGTCACTGAGCAACTTTTGGCTCAGCCGTATTTTCTTTCGTGGTGTTTTTCTTATTTGATTGTAGGTAATCAAGGTAATCCGGGAAATCAGTGAAGAGTGGTTGAAGATCAAGATTATATTTTACTTAAATTGATGTAATGAACAACTTAATTAGGTTCTTTCGGATTATGGAGTTTGTTTGAATTTATTTCTTTTGACAATCTCTTTAATATCGTAGATTTGGTTTTTGATTTGATATCTGTAATAGTGACACGTCAGCCTCTCCGGGTTGGGGTGTTACAGTTATGGTATCAGAGCAAAGGCTCTTTCCTGTAGAAAACTTAAATATTAAAATAAACTTATGAGGTAATGGGTAGACGTTGGGTTAGGATCTAATTTTTGTTCCCAATCTAAACTCCAGTATTCACACGTGTATCTTCATTTCAGATGGCTCCTAAGAGACGTGTTAACAACCGCAATAACTCGAATGGCCCCTCATCTGATACTCCTCTTGAAACCCAGGTTGCTAATACCGTAAACGCTGCTATTTCTGGAATACTCCCTAATCTGATGACTCAGACTGCTCAAACAGTCATCCAGCAGACACAACAGGCGAATTCGGAGGGAAACAACACAGGACCTCCACCCGGTGGAAATAACTCAGAGCCACCTTCTGGCGGGAACAACACAGGAGCACCTTCCGGTGATAATACACCACCACCCCGTGATGGTATTCATGTCTGGTTGGAACGTTTTCAGAAGCAAAGGCCTAAGTCTTTTAGTACTTCCAATGATCCAGTCGAGGTTCAAAACTGGATCAGTCATATTGAGAAATTGTTTGAGGTACTTGGTGTTGAGGACGTATACAAAGTAAGGTTGGATACATACAAGTTAGAAGATGATGCTCACAGATGGTGGACGACTGTGAAACAAGCTAGAGGAGGAAACGAATATGCAGCTACACTTCCTTGGATAAATTCCGAGGAATGTTTTATGAGGAATACTTTACTGCTGCTGACCGCACTGAGTATCGTAGACAATATGCTAATATTAGACAGAGGGATGACGAGCACATAACAGATTTCAAGACACGATTTACGCGGTTAGTGAGTTTTCTTGGTGCATCTGCAGGCTCACCGCATGAACAGACAGAAAATTTTCAGTGGGCCATATGTGAAAGAGATCGAAAGTTTATATTGAATCATCGGTTTAAAGATATTAATGAAGTGGTTGATGCTGTTAAAAACCTATATAATGATAAAAAGAATAGAAAGAAGTCGTATGATGATAACCGCAAGCGGCCCAGAGAAAATGACCAGGATCAGTCTTCTTCTCATACGAATAAGAATCAGTCTTCACCACCACGAGACCGTCGAAACCATTTCGTTCACAACAACAACAATAACTCCCGATCATGGAAGAATTGAAACCAGAACCAGAAATCAACTCATAATCAGACTCAGCAGGCTCCTACTCGTACTCAACCACCAAATCAGCAACACCCTAATCAGGATCGAAATGCTATTCCTCAGTGTAACACATGCGGGAAACTTCATAAGGGAGCTTGTCATCTGGCCGGAGGATTATGTTTCAGATGCGGACGTGCAGGACACATGATTAGGGATTGCCCTCAGCGCGACCCTCGTAATAACGCTGGAGGGAATCAAGTTAAACCTGCAACTGGAGGACGAGTTTTTGCACTCACTGCAAATGAAGCAGCTAACGCACCAGGTATATTTCTGACCCCTTAGTTAGGGACGTATTATATACATATATATGTCTTATCCGATACTAATAGTAAAACGCCTTAGGTGTGATCTCCGATACCCTTTGCATTGGGAAGCGGGATATTTATGTCTTATTTGATACGGGCGCTACGCATTCTGTCGTATCTTTTTTGTTTGCTAAGTACTTAATGACTGCACCGACTGCTTTAGAGCACGCTTTGGCTATTACTACTCCATTAGGAGATTCAACTATCATCTCGCATGTCTATAGAGATTGTCCGATCAGAATCGAGTCTATTATTTGTTCGACCAAAAGAACCAATGAGCCAAGATCAGGAAAACCTCTAAGTCCCACATGCCACTGCTACAACTGCTGAAGACTCCCATCAGTTACAATGTTTCTTGCTTGAATGTCAGACTCGAGAACATCTGAAGACTATCATCAGCTATTGTGTTCTCTTGCTTGAATGTCAAACTCGAGAGCATATTAGCTCCAGCCTTCTGCTGTTATGACAAAGTCTGAAGAACATAGTATGAAGATCAAATAATTGAAGAACATCAGCTGAAGAAGACCAAAGTACTGAAGTCTGAAGTACTGATCTTACAAGTACTGAAGACTTCAAGAACTGAAGACAAGTACTGAAGCATCAAAAGCTGAAGAACTAAAGAACTGAAGATCTTCTACTGAAGCACAAAGTCTGAAGACAAAGACTGAAGACAACAACTGATGATATCTACTAAAGTCATCAGTTGTTATATCATTTGAAGCAAAGTCTGAAGACCAAGTACTGAAGACTCAGAGTTTGTCACAACAGTGAAGAAGTCTTCTTCAGTTGTTGTGGTGGTTTTCCTTTTCAGTAGTTATTTACTTTCAGTAGTTGTACAACAACTGAAGAGCATGTTCTTCAGTTGTTATAGTATCAGTAGTTATAAACGATTGAAGAGTTTGTTCTTCAGTCGTTGTAGGATTTCAGTAGTTTACTTTTGTTAGCACTTAGGAACTTTTGTAAGAAGATGTCAGTTGTTGACATCTTCAGTAGTTTTATGTTTTGTCAGCTGTAATTTGAATATTCAGTGATGTCAGAAAAAGGACATCATGCCCATCCTTTTGCCGCCTATAAAAGGATGGGTAACCATACTGTTTTAATTGCCGAAACGTGCGACCAATAGAACATTTATTGTTTTGCAGAAACTCTTCTCTCTATGTTTATGCTCTAATTTGAAATATCTTTTATGTTCTTGCTTTAATTGCTAATCAATGTGCTAAATCCGCTGCAAACATAATCTAATTGATCAACGAGAGAGGCTGAGATCCTGTCATTATTTATAAAGCTGATTTGTTTCCAATGCAAATGAGTGACTTTGATGTCATACTTGGTATGGACTGGTTAACTCGACATCACGTTACTATTGAATGCCAGACTCGTCGTGTTTTATTTGGAAATCCTCAATGCCCTGAACTCGTTTATCAAGGGACTCAGCCTCGGAAATCGTTGAAAATCATCTCTACGTTTAAGGCTCAGAAACTCTTATCGCACGGTTGCGTGGGATTCCTAGCTTCAGTGAAGGCTACATCTTCTGAAAAGCCGAACATATCTGATTATCCGATTGTATGTGATTTTTCTAACGTGTATCCTGAGGAGTTACCCGGACTTCCACCAGATCGCGAGGTAGAATTCACTATTGATCTTATTCCAGGTGCTGAGCCGATTTCTAAGGCACCGTATCGTATGGCACCTATGGAGCTTAAGGAGTTAAAGGAGCAGTTACAAGAATTACTAGATTTGGGATTTATTAGACCAAGCGTCTCGCCTTGGGGTGCACCGGTCCTATTCGTGAAGAAGAAAGATGGTTCTATGAGACTCTGCATTGACTACAGAGAACTCAACAAGATCACTATCCGTAATCGTTACCCTCTGCCTCGTATTGATGATTTATTTGATCAGCTTCAGGGTGCAAAGTGTTTCTCTAAAATCGATCTGAGGTCTGGTTACCATCAGCTAAAGATCAAAGATTCTAAGGTCCCTAAATCTGCCTTCCGTACTCGGTATGGTCACTATGAGTTCCTGGTTATGCCGTTCGGGTTAACTAATGCCCCGGCCGTATTTATGGACCTAATGAACCGAGTCTTTTGCAAGTTCCTCGATAAGTTCGTCATTGTATTTATCGACGACATCTTAAGTTATTCAAAAAGTAAGGAGGAGCATGAGAATCATCTTCGTATCGTGCTCGAAACACTACATGGAAAGAAGCTTTATGCTAAATTTTCAAAGTGTGAATTTTGGCTGAGCAAGGTAGCCTTTTTGGGTCAGGTCGTTTCTGCGGATGGTATTATGATGGACCCTGCTAAAATAGAGGCGATCACTAAGTGGCCTAGACCGACCTCAGCCACAGAAGTTCGTAGTTTCCTTGGCCTTGCTGGTTACTACCGCAGATTTGTCGAAGGTTTTTCCGTTATAGCTTTACCCCTTACGCAACTGTTAAGGAAAGGGGTTAAGTATTCTTGGAATGATGAATGAGAGAAAAGTTTTGAAGAGCTCAAGAAAAGATTGGTGTCTGCTCCTGTTCTCACACTTCCATCGAGCACGGGTGGATATCAGATTTACAGCGATGCCTCTAAAAAGGGACTTGGATGTGTGCTAATGCAGCACGGTAAGGTCATTGCTTATGCTTCACGGCAGTTGAAACCTTATGAGGTTAATTATCCTACGCATGATTTTGAACTCACTGCTGTTATTTTCGCATTGAAAATATGGCGTCACTATCTTTACGGAGAGACTTGTGATATTTTTACTGATCATAAGAGCTTGAAATATATCTTCACACAAAAAGAACTAAACATGAGGCAGAGAAGATGGTTAGAGTTGTTAAAAGATTATGATGCCAATGTTCAGTATCATCCGGGAAAGGCCAATGTGGTAGCTGATGCTCTTAGCAGGAAGAGCTCAGGAACAGTAGCCTCCCCACAGCTACAGCCTCAGAACATTACCGATCTTGATAGATTGGGTATTGGCCTACATATTGGCAAGAGCGACAAATATCTCGCTACACTCCAGATTGAGTCAGACTTAATATTTCGGATTAAGAACGCACAGAAAGAAGATGGTGAACTCTTGGCAATCTTACAGAATGTGGAGATTGGTAAACAATCAGAATTCAGAGTAGATGAGCACGGAGTAATCTGGTGTGGTAAACGTTTATGTGTGCCTAATGATTCTTCTCTACGAGAATTGTTATTAGCTAAGGCACATAGTTCTCCGTTTTCTATTCATCCTGGATCTACTAAGATGTATTGGGACCTTTGTCAGAACATTTGGTGGAATGGAATGAAAGAGGATATGGCTAAGTATGTTAGTCGTTGCCTTACTTGTCAGCAGGTCAAGATTGAGCATCAGAGAGCTAGTGGTTTGCTTCAGCCACTACCTATTCCTGTATGGAAATGGGATGATATTTCCATGGATTTTGTGACAGGGTTGCCAAGGACATTTAAGAAGAATGATGCAATATGGGTTGTAGTTGATAGATTGTCAAAGTCGGCTCACTTTCTCCCAATTCAGCAAGGATTTTCGGTTAGCAAACTATCTGAAGTGTTTACACAAGAGATTGTTAGACTTCATGGCACCCCGGTGTCTATCGTGTCTGATCGAGACCCGAGGTTCACATCTCGCTTTTGGAAGGGTTTGCAAGCTGCATGGGGTACCAAGTTGAGGTTTAGTACGGTGTTTCATCCTCAGACTGACGGTCAGTCGGAGCGTACTATTCAGACACTTGAGGACATGCTTCGAGCTTGTGCCTTAGAGTGGACTGGGAACTGGGACGAGTACTTGTGTTTGGTCGAGTTTTCTTACAACAATAGTTGGCAAGCTAGCATTGGCATGGCACCTTTCGAATTATTGTATGGTCGTAAATGTAGAGCACCTATTTGTTGGGAAGAGGTCGGTGAAAGAGTCATCGAAGGACCCGAGTTAGTTCAGATCACGAATGAGAAAGTTGCTATTGCTAGGGAAAAGTTAAAGGAAGCTCAAAGTAGACAAAAAAGTTATGCAGACCGACACCATCGACTTTTGGAGTTTAAGATCGGTGACAAAGAGTTCCTGAAGGCTTCGCCTTGCAAAGGCGTGCGACGTTTTGGTCTAAAAGGGAAACTTAGTCCACGGTTTATCGGACCCTTTGAAATTCTAGAAAGAGTTGGTGAGGTTTCGTATCGTTTGGCTTTACCACCTCAACTGTCACATGTGCATAATGTCTTTCATGTATCTCTTTTAAGGGGGTACAATTATCATCCTCTTCACGTTGTGAATTATCCGCTTCATTTGATTCGTGAAGACTTATCGTTCGAGGAGGAACCCGAGGCCATACTTGACCGACAAGAACGCATTATGCGTAAAAAAACTATTCCTTTCGTTAAGGTATTATGGAAAAATCACTCCGAACGTGAAGCTACATGGGAGATAGAAGATGAAATCTGTTCTCAATATCCGTATCTATTTACCTCTTAGTTATTATCTTTTACATGTTTCTGCTATCAGTTATGAAGTTATCAGTTATCCGTTTCTTGAACATCACATTAGTCATCTCTTATACAATTTTGTCTGCCGAATCGATTCTGTTTCAGCAATTGAATAATTATGAGTGATTTCGTGCACTTGTTGATTTTTTACTACTCCGTGTACGTATGTCATATCTTGTTCGATCTGTACCTAGCAATTTCGTGGACGAAATTGTTTTAAGGGGGGTAGAATTATAATACCCATATTAATAATAATAATAATAATAATAATAATAATAATAATAATAATAATAATAATAATAATAATAATAATAATAAAAGTAATAATAATAATAATAATAGTTCAGGGGGCATTGTGCCATTTTGGAAACTTAAATTATTTAAGTTTGTGCATAAAGTGAAAGAAGCTTAAACCACAGGGACCATTTGTGTAAAATGGAAAATTCAAATCTGTTTCTCTCTCTGTCCCCGTCGAACCCCGTTCCAGCCAAAGAGCTGGCCAACTCCGGCGAGACAAACGATCAAAAACACGCGGTTTAAACTCAATCATTTGTTCCCGACACATTCGAGTGGGATTCGAACACCGTACCCCACATCAATTTGATTATTAGAGTCGGTGTAGTGGGATTTTGCCTTTCGGCCGACCACTCACCACAATCACGCACTAAACAATAAAATTAATCAAATTGATTGTGCACATACAATCATTTCATCGTTTAAAACATTCCATTGAGTTCCATATCATCAAAAATCAACAAAAACAAACCATTCGAACTCCACGAAACCGTCGACCTGCAACTCCTATCAAAACCCATCTACGATCGATTTTAATATAAATTGATAAGGGGCTTTGTTTCCAGATCATAATTCAAAGCTTCCTACCAATTTAATTTGATTTTCGTCAAGGATTGGTCACCCAACGATCACCACTTGACCGCGACCTATTCTTCGATCAGTTCAGCTTCATTTCATCATCATAAAGGTAATTAAAGCTACCTACATACTTGATTTTAGTCTAGGAATGAAAGCCCTATGCTTAATTCCATGAACAATCGCGAATCGATGTTCAATTTGGTGGATTTTGAAACTAGGGTTTATGTTGAATTGGGGGTTTGGATTCGGGATTGTTTAAAAGGATTAAGAACCCAAACAGGTTAGGCGCAGGCGCCCTAGCCTGCTGGTTAAAGCGAAAGAGGGATGGGCAGGAGGTCACGGGTTCGAACCCGAGCCCCTGCCATATTTTTTAAGCCTTTCTAAGCTTTTAAAAATATGTAAAAATTTCCAAAAATTATAAAAATCAGTTATGTTAACTCTCTTTATTTTTAAGATCATCTACATATTTTCTAGGAATTTATTTCTTTAAATGTCTTAATATTTCTATAAAATCTTGTTATAGAAAACACTATTATTTAATAATAATACTATTATTTAATTAAATAATGGATCACTATTATGTTTCCAAACAATACTGATATATTATGTAAATGAATAATATATAACTTTTGACAGTTATAGTTATATATAATATTAACAGACGTTATAAATAGTTCATTTTGTTTAAAAATAAGCTTTAAATAGTTGATTTAATCCTGTACTTTACAGCCAACTTACAGAGGCTATAACTTCTTCATAACAGATTCAAATCAGTTAAACCTTATATCCATGACGAAGATCGTCGAAAGACGAATCTGTTGACATATAAAACATCGAAAAACTCATTCGTTTAGACCTCCAAACAGTCGTTTTCGTAACAGCTAGCAGTTCTGCGCAGCTGTAAAGATCCACGTTTTTCTCATATTTCGGTAATCCAAATCAGAAACTTTTCTAAATGAAAGTTGTTTAGAAATCACTAATCTAGTAAACTGGAGATTTTCAGAATTTGTAAACGTCGTTTAGTATTTTTAACGAGTGCAAAAAGACAGGGACAGAACTGGAATTTTTCAAATTATAATTTGCGTTACGTTATCGTAGGTTCTCGCGGCGTTAACCGAGCCTAGACCTTTTTCTAATTATTGTCATTCGAGTATAAGGTACGGATTTTTGGTTATCTTTATCATAGTATAAATTCTGTTCCGTTACTTTGTAGTACGGATTTTTGATACCATGTTTCCGTTGATATGACTCGTTTGGCCTTTGGTATTTTACTAGTCGTCTAACATTATTTGTTATGCTATGACTCGTTCGACTTATTAATTTTACTTGTTGAAGGCTTATAGCATGCAATATATATTTATGAATTTGTGCTCATTATTGCATGTTCCCATATATACTTTATTGATACGTTATATGTTGGTAGTTGTATTACCATTTGATTTAGCACTCTGTTACCCGAGCTGTCCGACATGTCATTGTGGCGTCAATGACATGACACTTTTCGTGACGGTGTTTATAAATAGTTCACGGCATCTCCGTTAAAACGTTAGTACTCAAGTAGTACTTTGGCCATAATATCTGGGAGGCGGATGGATTGATCCTAGTTCAGTTCAGTTCAGTTCAGTTCCGGGGGATGGAATCATGTGTGTACGCCCCACACACCATCTCATTGGTGCATAGTCTAGCTAGCTATGTACTTGTTAGTCCAGTTTCGGCTCTGGGTACTTCTTATATTACACGACTTATTTTGTTTGTATATACGCGTCGTGTAGATCAGTTCAGTTCAGTATTACATGTTTAGTTCAGTATCAGTATTATATGTTTAGATTCAGATTTCCGTTTTCCATATCATATGATTAGTTCAGTATCAGATATCAGTATGTTATGCTTCTTATCATTACTATTGTTATTTCCGTCACTGAGCAACTTTTGGCTCAGCCGTATTTTCTTTCGTGGTGTTTTTCTTATTTGATTGTAGTAATCAGGGTAATCCGGGAAATCAGTGAAGAGTGGTTGAAGATCAAGATTATATTTTACTTAAATTGATGTAATGAACAACTTAATTAGGTTCTTTCGGATTATGGAGTTTGTTTGAATTTATTTCTTTTGACAATCTCTTTAATATCGTGGATTTGGTTTTTGATTTGATATCTGTAATAGTGACACGTCAGCCTCTCCGGGTTGGGGTGTTACAGCATTACTGCTTCCACCTTTGCCGGATCAACCATAATCACATCCAGATTCACCACGTGACCCAAGAATTGGTCTTCACGCAACCAGAATGTGCACTTGGAGAATTTAGCATACAACTTCTCCCTTCTCAACGTCTCCAGAACTTCTCGAATGTGACCGGCATGCTCAATCTCACTCTTCGAATAAATCAAGATATCATCGATGAATACAATCGCTGACTTATCCAACATCGGCCAACACACTCTGTTCATCAAATCCATAAAAGCAGCCGGCACATTGGTCAAACCAAAAGACATGACAAGAAACTCGTAGTGACCGTAGCGCGTACGAAAAGCTGTTTTAGGGATGTCTTGTTCCTTCACTTTCAGTTGATGGTAGCCCGATCGAAGGTCTATCCTTGAAAACCAACTGGCACCCTGAAGTTGATCAAACAAGTCATCGATCCTCGGCAAGGGGTATCTGTTCTTCACCGTCAGCTTGTTTAACTCACGGTAATCTATACACATTCTCATGCTACCGTCTTTCTTCTTCAGGAACAGGACCGGAGCACCCTATGGTGAGATACTCGGTCTAATAAACCCCTTATCCAACAACTCTTGCAACTGCTCCATCAACTCTTTCATTTCCGTCGGAGCCAATCGATATGGTGCTTTGGCAACAGGTTGGGCGCCCGGTATCAGGTCAATCTGGAACTCGATCTCTCTGTCAGGTGGCACCCCCGATAAGTCTTCGGGAAACACATCTGGAAAATCACACACCACTGGAACATCGGATAGTTGTGGTGTTGGCGCTTCTACATCCTTTACATGGCATAAAAAGGCGCTACATCCACGCCTCATACATTTTCCCGCCACCGCCATTGAGATCACCTTCGGAATTGTCGTGACCCGATCCCCATAAACAGTTACCGAACTTCCATCAGGCGCTGTCAAACAAATCATCTTCTTTCGACACACTATATTCGCCTCAAAGTCCGCCAACCAATCCATCCCAAGCACCAAATCAAAACCACCCAAAGTCATCGCAAACGATCTAACCGGAAATTTGTGACCCTCCAATTCTACGTCACAACCCTCTATCACCTCGGAAATCCTGGTAGTTTTACCTATAGCAGTCTCTACGTCAAATGGTACATCCACACGTCTACGACTAACAGGCAGTTTGGCACAGAAAGTAGCAGAAATAAAACTCCTACTGGCACCCGAATCAAATAATACGGAGGCTAAAGTTTGGTTCACCAGAAACGTACCTGACACTACATCAAGGTCCGTCCTAGCCTCTTCCTGCGTCATCGTGAATGCCCTGGCGCTTGCCTTCGACCCTTCATTCCCCGTCTTCTTCACGCCGGAACTTTCAGACCTCGGCTTCTTGCAATCTTTACTCATATGGCCACTTTCCCCACAATTGAAGCACCTCATGCCCTTACACTCCCTAGCCATATGACCGGGCTTTCCACAGTTGAAACAAATGTTCAGCCCCAGTCGGCACTCCCCACCATGCTCCCTTTCATATTTACCACACCTCCTTAGTCCCGTACCCGGTGTGGCCACACGACGATCGTCCACCCGGCCCTTCTTGTTGCTCGTCGAAGTATCACCCCGACCAAACCTCTTCCCGTTCCAATTCCGGTCACAACCCTTCCTATTACCATCCGTCACCAACACCACCGCCCGTTCATCATACAACCTCCCAGCCAGGTCCACCGCCGACCTAAAGGTAGTTGGTCAGGCGGCGATCATATGTCTGCGAACATCCGCCGGCAAACCTTGTATATACCTCTTTATCTTTCGTGATAGAGGTGTCACCTGGTCCGGCACCAGACGTGCCATTTCATTGAATTTCGTGGTATACTGTTGGTGGGTCATCGTTCCCGCCTCCAGCTGCAGGAACTCTCTCTCAACTTTGTCCATTTCCCGATGAGGACAGAACTTCTCGATCACCAACCTCTTCAATTCGGACCACTTCATTTTCCCAATGGCCCTGCTACCCTCGGCTTGGACTATATTGTCCCACCAGCATAAAGCCGAATCCGTGAAGGAATGGGTAGCGAACTTCACTTTTTGGTCCTCTCGGCACTCACTGATATCGAGGAAACCCTCCATCTCTCTCACCCATCGATGAGCATTGGCCGCAGTACCATTACCGTCAAAAGTATGGGGCTTGCACCTCATGAATGCCCCATAATTACAGCCTCGTGCTTGCTCCTGCACAGGCTCCTCTTCCTCTTCTTCTTCATCATCAGAAATAACTGTTCCTGACCCCGACTGTTCCTGTCTTCCCAAGGACCGGTTCCTCTCTTTTCTTTCACCTTCCCTGACAGCCTTAATCACTTCGGTCACCACAGACGGTAGGATCGTCTGCATGACCTGATGTACTTCTTCAACCACTGCCTCTTTTACCGAGGCTCTCAAATTGGCGCTTTCGTCTACTCCTTCCTGATGAGGGGTCTCAGTTTCCTCGTGAACCACTTTCTCTACTCTAGGTTTCCCTCTCGTGACATGCGGTTCAGCACCACGTCCGCCACCACCTCCACCCCGTGAGGCCTTAGAAGATCTACCGCCAGCCATTCTCTATCTCACACTGAAAGATTCAAACACCAACACGGTCATTCAAGGAAATAGCTCAGTTTATGTCAAGTATAGCAAGTTCCTAATTACAGTGGCCAGTTGTGATTAGCCGCTTACTTTACTCTTCGTACCCCGAGCATTACCTGTCCTGACTACGTTAGTATCTAACTCTAACAGTAACATATACATCACATAACATGCACACGTAATACTGGTTAACTTTTAATAAAAATACCTGATGGCACGCAACTACTCAGATGGCATTCTCTTCCTTTCTGTCCCATTTTCAGTTCAAGTTAAGGTTTATTTTGAAAATTTACCCATTTCACGCCCCGTTCCCGGGACGCTTACAGTTGGTCATTCATCGCATACATTTAAATAAAACATTGCAGCGGAAACATTCAAGATAAACTTTTCTTTTACTATAAATACTTTTGCCATTTAATACAACGTACATCAGTTACAAAACATCTAATGTTGCATTACATTACAAAAGCATTATACAAAAGATTTCATCATTTCTAATTACATTTTTACAATGCCTAACTTTTACTATGATTGTTGCTGAAGCATATGAAACCGAGGATTTCTTAAGTAATCCCGTTTATGTGAATCCTCAACAATCATAGGGTCATAAACAGTGACCTCTAGTATAAAAACATAAAAAAAACAAAATTTTCATCATAAAGAAGATTTCTTAAATAATCCTGTTTATCAGGATCTTCAAGAAATCTTGCACTTGCATGCAACATAATGTGTTGCGCGTATTATGGGCCCACAACACATTGTGTGGCGGCATTATCAAAAGGAGAATGCTATCCCAAAAGAGCTGAGTAGCCACCTCGTGCCATCCCCAGCAACGCTACCTGCCAACTGGAAACACATAAAAAGTCAGCGTTGCTGAGTGAGTTCTAGTTTTATAATAAAACATACTTTCATTTGTTTTAACTGTCCTTACATACATGCGATCATACAACATACGTACACTTAGATAATATTATTATTATCTTCATCATTCATTCATTAACTTTCATTCGTGTACCATTCATCGTTCTTATTCACGTTCGTGCATACATTCTTACGTTCATTACATTCGTTCGAACGTTCATTACATTCGGTGACATGTACAGTACCCCAAACATCATGCTGGTGCTGGACCTGTGGTGATCAACCACGAACGTTGTGCACAAATGCTGATCCAGTCACCTGGGGTAGGTACATGCACCATTTATCTCCCACTTTTCATTCTATCATACGTTAGCCAAGTTTGTTGCAGCACACGGCTGCTCACCTCAGTGGCAATCTCACGATTGCCTGCTAACCGAGTCTCTTGCAACACGAAGTTGCTCACCTCATTATCAATCTCAAAGATTGACCCTGTGTGCATCCTTCGGGGTAGCTAACCCGCATCACAGTTGAGCTAACACCTGCCAGGGGTGTGCGCCTCCATTCATTTGCTTGCAAGCCTTTCTTACATTCATTCGTTCATTCATTAATGCATGCATTCATGCATCATGTTCCTCTTTCATTATCTTTCACTTTACGTTCTTACTACATTCGTTTCATTCATTCATTCATTCACGTAAAGTCACTAAAAGATAAACACGCATCAACACAAGGAACATAGATATTTACAAGTCATCAGTCATTACCATCATATAAGGCTACATCATACTTAGCCTACATACATCACACATACACTTCTCTACTCATTCATATCGGCCCTATTTGGGCGATTGAGCATACTGCAGTCGCATGACCTTTATGCGATTGAGTCATGCGAATGGGCACACAGTCGTGCGAATGGGCCTCCTATCGTACGAATAAACACCATGCGGATGGGCTTCTATGCGACTAACCCTTATTCGTGCGTCAAAACAGCTATGCGAATGGACCTATGCGACTGAACCCTCAGTCGCATGGCCTATCGTGCGACTGAGTCCCAGTCGGGCGGCTAAGCCTCAATCGTACGATTTAACATCAGTCTTTCCCCAGTCGGGCGACTAGCCCTTCAGTCGCCTAGCCCTAGCTGGGCTGCGATTGGAGTTCATCACGAACAGCAGTCGCGTCCTACGGCATACAAATTCCTCTAAGCTCATTTCTAGCCCGAATTAGCCTTACTAAACCTTAAGGATTCATTCTAGGACATCATACAAGCATATTCAAGTCCTAGATCATACCCTAAGCACGTTACCCAAAATTTCACCCAAATGGGTCAAACATACACTTTACAAAAATAGGGTTTATATGAGATCCAGCCCCAAATCGTATGAAAACATGAAAATGTGGGGTTCTAGAACTCACATTATCACGGAGAAGATGAAGAGCTTCAATTTGACTAGCCACTTGACGAGTCGCGAGCCCGAATCACCACGTTCTCCCTTTCTTTCTCTTCTTTCTCTGTTCTCTCGCTCTCTGCTCTTTCTCTCGACTGAAAAGTGTAAGTGTTGGGGAAGAGACGAGAGCTGCTGCTCTTTTATAGTTACAGCTCAGTCGCCCAAAGTCCAGGGGCGACTGGACCTTCAGTCGCATGAACACCATGCGACTAGACCTTCAGTCGTATGGGTCCCATGCGGTCGACCCTTCAATCGTCCGACCATCATGCGATTGGGCCTCTAGTCGCTTGAATTCCATGCGACTAAGACTTAGTCGCATATCACTCCTAAATGTCAAACTTCCAGGTGTCACATGATACAATAATATTTATTCCAATAATAATGAGATGATGAATTGTTATAGTGTTTATAAATCTTTTGCCTTGAATAACTACGTGGAGATGTCAGTTAACCTAAGGTATCTATTGTACAAATATATATATACACATGAATATACTATGTATGCATTTTACATCCCGAAGTATTGTAAAGATTTTGTATGACATGAGATCAAATAACTTCTTATATGTTTTTAATATATTCACTTCTGCGATAACATTACCAAATTTGTTTTACATTGTGAGATTGGTCACGTCCCTTCAATTTACATATTCCTCCTTGACCATTTATAAACTAGTTGGCATTTTCACATGTTATCCAAGCTCAACTCACACAATTATTAGTAATTAGCATGTTTATAGGCATTCAAATGTCTTAATAGGTTATTATACCTATCGGTTCGCATCGCACTCTTGAACATTCGTATCGACTCCCCTTGCGTTGAACGTTCGTTGACCATGTTTGACCAGCTTTGATTGATGTTTAACCACCATTAGTTATCGCATGCAACCACCATCCATCACGGATCGTCACTGGTTGCCACCAGCAGCCCTAGAGCTGTCGTACATCTTGCCGGTGAACAGCTCCAAACCACCACATCTCAAATATCTTCCTTGAATCCAATTTGTAACCACTAGAACAACATCAAACGGCTCTAATTTACCTCAAACAGCAGCATCCACCACCATTGCCTTACCACTTCCATCACAGCCATCGCCTTCACCATCACCGTCCACAACCATCATCACCACCCTAGCCGAGAGTTGTGGTTGTCTCCGACCGCGAACCACCATCCTTAACAGCCTCCTTTGTCGCTACCCTGCACCATGACCATGAACACCACCTCCACAGGCACGACCCCTAACCACATCCTACACAACCACCATCATTTCCATCCTCGACAACCATCGCAGTCGCCTAATACAACGACATCACAAACCCACTGAACCTTACTGTCATACCTCTTTGTGGGCACAACCGAGCACCACCATCACAACCCTACCACCAACAGAACCCTATCTGCAGCCCTACACCAACAAACTACCACATACCACCGCTGCTTCTGCTCAGAGGCTGGTGGGCATCCTCACCACCGGCAGCCACCATCGACCACGACCTGCACCATCCACCAGTACCACTGCCTTGAGCCTTGATCTGGTATAGATCTACACATGCAACCCAAGATCATAGCAATCTACGGTTTGTAGTCCAAGAACACAAAGGATGAATGAACTAGATCGGTTATAGGGGAACCTTACCGGGAGAGAAGGCAGTGGGGCGGGTCTAGGCCACCTTCGGACACCCACTTCCCATCACGACCTCGGCCGCCGTCGCCAGCGGTGCGGGAACACCATGAAAATACCACCACTCGCCACTGTGGGGTTCACCGGAGCAGCTCCCTCTCAACCACCGAAGCTCCCCACGGTTTTTCTGCAGCCGAAACCACCACCGCCATCGTGATTCCATCACCAACGTCGCAACCACACCCGCGGTCGACCTCCTTAATCACAACCACCACAGCCTACGCATCGCCATCTCAATCATCCTCTCAGGGATCTACAACCACCGTTTTACCCGCCGCCAACAACAACCACAATCTGCACCGCCACCATCACAGTCGCCGTCACCAACCTTCATCGACTACCATCATCGCGAATTGCAAGATACCAACGTCACCATCGTGCTCGGGCTGAGGAGAGGAGTCGGGAGGGTGAGGCACCCGCCGACACTCGCCGATGGTCCGCTGTGAGCGGCCGGAATTTGGTCGGAGATCCACCGGGAGGAGGGGGAGAGAAGGGGGATGGGAGCTGCGACCGGCTCTCTTTCTCTTCCTCTCTTCTCTGCCCTAAAATTGTTTTCAAAACCCTAGAACAACACTCAGTAAGAGTCTTAACAAGAGTTGATCACAATATAGCAAGTAGCAAATGATAATAAACACAGGAAGTAAATTTTCAAGATACTTTTATATATTGATTCTCAACTCAAGGATTACAAGACTCTTACAAACACAATCTCTCTTTCTATTGAGTTACAATGAGAACTATATATATAATACTACCTACAGCCGGATATACTTTGATTCCAGCTGGAAACCTTTAACTAAACGTCTATACTACAAGACTATAGGTTAAGGTATCTCAGACATTTTACCTAAGATTTGGTAGTCAGGACATGTCCCTGACTTACCTTTTGTCACCAACTAAAGTTGGTAATATGTACTATCATAAAAAGATAAACAATAGAATAAAGTATGGTCAACAACATGGCTCTTTAGGAAGAAGCCATGCTATATCAGAGGTCTGCAGCGGATTGTCAGAGACCATAATTATGTCTACTGGTCATAGCAATGTCTTCCGAAGGTTAAATTTCTTCGGAAGAATAACTTCTTCTGAAGCCACTTATACTTCAGAAGACTGCTTCTTCCGAGGCTTGGAGACTTCTTTGTCTTCGGAAGTAGAGTTTGTCTTCAGACTTTGTCTTTAGCTCTTGTCTTCAGGTTTTGTCTTCAGCTCTTGTCTTCAGACTTTGTCTTTGGAAGATGTCTTCAGCTGATGTCTTCAGCTGATTTCTTCAGCTGTTATCTTCAGCTGTTACCTTTAGCTAATGTCTTCAGACTTTGTCTTCGGAAGAACTCTTCAGACTTTGGAAGTTCTCATACTTAGCCTCAGAATCCTTTGAATGTAGCACCAAAATTGACTATGTGAAGTGGTTTTGGTTGCACCAGCCTTATAGTGACCCAACAAACTCCCCCTAGGCTGATGCTACCAAAACTTCACTTCTCTCTTCTTCTCAAAACTTTCAGCACCAAGGAAAGTAAATATCTATCTGTTTCCTTGTTCTTCCCTGATGTGGTGCTGAGAAGTTTGTACAAATCTTTGGTAGACAGAACATCCAGTCTGTTACCTTGGATTATATGTACCCTTTCTTGTGGCCCTCTGAAAAGTGTTAGTTGATGGGAACTATAGTCATATTTCCATCTAACTATAGGTTCCAATTCCGGACCCTCCACCATCTGTAGAAAGGTTGCGCCCTTAGTGGTAGGTCTTTCCTTTTCTTCTTGTCTTCTCAACTTCAACTCTTCTTTGATCTTGGCTTTTGCAGTTAGCTCGGCTAGATGAAGACTGCTGATATGATTTCTAATGACTGCAGCAGCCGGTTGATGTCAAATCTGCTGAGGTGCAACAGAGAAGTGGCATTAAGCCGGTTGATTTCACCATTCTCTCTTTCCACAACAAAGTGGTGAGAAGTTTCATCGAACCTCCACTGGATTATACATTTCCTAGGCACAGGAGACTGACTAGGAATCCTGTCCTCCTTCCTTGTATCCAGTAGAGTCACCAGTTTTCTTCTAAGTCTCTTCTCTTCAGCATTCAGAGAATCAGAGTTGAGACCGAGAAGTCTTGCAGCCTGGCCCAAAGTTCCTCTAGGTAAATCAAGAAATTGATTTAGTGTGAGGGAACTTGAAGAGTCATCAACATAGGTGATGTTGATGAGATCTTCCTCACAGGAGATGTTGCTAAGAGTGGTGCAGTTGTTGAGCTTTGTCTTGATTTCCTTAAATTCCTCAAGAGAGAGGTTTTGAGAAGGCTGAGGGGATGGTCTGGGTATCAGTTGGGTAGGTTCGGGTTTAATGGTTCTGGGTTGTGTTTTGGGTTTAAGGATGGGAAGTTTAGGTGGTTGTGGTGATGAAGTAGGTATGGGTAGAGTTGTAGGTTCAGGGGTGAAGGTTTCATCTAAGGGCTCGGTTTTGATGGGATATGGGATTGGTTCTTCTGGTGTAGGTTATGGTTGAGTGGTTGGTTGTGGTTGAGTGGTTGGGGTGAAGATCATTCCCTGTCCCCTTCTATACATCTCCTTCCTCTTTCCCATACGGATGTCAGCCTTTATTTCGTTGACTATCCGTTGGAGTGTCCTTTCGGACATGGGTCCTACTTTCCTACCAGAGAAGCCATGAGCCCGGAGATAGTCTTTCATCCAGGCTTTGTCTCCGGACCTCTTGGCTGCAGTGACCCTCTCTACTTCTTCCTTCTGCTTCTTCTCCTTCATCTTCTCCCTTGCAGCCTTCTTTCTTTCTTTCTCCATTTGATCCTGCTCTTTGTTGTGGAGCAAAAGGATCATATCATCATCATGTGGAGAAAGTTCTGGAAGATTAAAGCCTCTAGAGAGTAGGAATTTAATCCTAGCTTCTCTCAGCTACAAGGCGGCTTTTCTTTGTTCCTCCTCTTCCCTCTCTAAGGCCAACCTAGCTTCTTCTTGTTGTTTTAGCCTGGTTGTCCTCTCCAAAGTCACCAACTCCTCTAGTGGTAGCAGGAGTACTTCCTCATTGGCAGCTCCTCAGTTGATGAGCTGATCAATGAGTGATGCCCTTCTCTTGTTGTTGATTTCCTCCTGATTGGTTGCAGCTGCCTTTGAACTGGCAGCTAGCAGCTTCTCAGCAGAGAATCTACCTTTCTTCTTTAACTTCTCAATCTTTTCCTCTTCCTGAAGCTCTTCCGCAGTCATTTTGCTCTTGCCTTTGTCTTTTGCAGAACTTGACTGTGGTGGTTCTTGGATAGAGGGTTCGGATTGTGAGAGAGGGTCAGCTGGTGTTTGGGATGGAGGTAGATCAGAAATGTCTTTCCTGCTCAACTCAGATGCTATTTCAGCAATGACATCTGTGATGATCAGTTCCTCGGACATTTTGAACAATCCTTCCGCAGCTTCCATCTCAGCTTCGGAAGACTTATCTAGTTCTTCTGAGGCTTCAACTTTAGCTTCGGAAGTTTCAGCCTGAGCTTCGGAAGAAGATGCTGATGCAAGTTCTGTCCCAATTGTTTCAGTTGCTGGGCCATCAGTCCCCATTTCCCCTTCGAAGTTAATCTTAGGTTCCATGTGGACCTTAGGTTGACCAACTTCTTCCACAGTGGTAGAAGGTGCAGTCAGCCTTTGAAGCTCTTCAGCTCCAAAGTAGATCAGTGTGGTGTCCAGGATAGGCTGATCTAAAGAGGATCTCAATACATACTTTGTGAAAAGTCTGTAGAGATCATGAAGCATTTGTGAGTCAATCTTGAGAATGGATTGAGATGACTCAGGCAAGGTAATGATTTGGGTAGTAGAGGACCGGATCAGTGGTTCCTCATGTGTTTGTCTCTGATCTTTCTCCCCCTTTTTGGTAGCATCATCTTGAGAGCTAGATGAGCTAGAGGAAGAAGTCAATGAGACTTCGATAGGTACATGCCTAACAGACCTCTCCGTCTGTTTCTCAGCTAGTTTAGCCTTGAGATTGTCAATCTTAAGTTGCTGAGTGGCTATCCTGTTCTTTAAGATCCTAACCTAAGATTCAAGGTTTGAGACCTTAGAGATCAAGTACTGAATAGTGAGTTGCATACTTCCCTCATCTTTGTGTGAAGAATCACGGGGAGATGAGATAACATACCTAGTATGTTTAGTCTCACCACTAGATGTGGCTTCTTGGCATCCTGGATACCTTTGCTCAAAGTCATCTCTTTCAGAGATATCACTAGGCAAAGTTGCTGTAGACTCAGTCTGATTGATTTTACCACCGTCCTGAGAGCTCAATGAGAGACTCTGAGTAGTGGCAGCTGAGCCTACATGAGTCCCCTCCACATCAGTGGGACTCACCTCAGTTGTTGGCTTCTGATGGGGGCTAGAGATAAGGGATCTCTCTTGGCTCTGTTGATCTTTGAGAGGGTGTTGAAGATCAACTTCATGGCCATGGAGAGATGTTATCTCTTCATCAGTTTGGAGTAATAGGTCATTGAAGGATAGAGAGGTTAAACCTACTGACCCGGGACCAAGATCAATGTCTACAGGCATTGAGCCTCTTGTGGGGCTGTCCCTTGTTGGCTGCACAGGGAAGTGTAAATACTCACCCTGTGGGCTAAAGGCTTGGTGTCGGGCTCTTGGGTTTGAGACTGAGGAGGCTCAAAACCCAAATTAAGGTCAATGGTGAAGGATGGTGTGACCTTGGACTGAGTGGGAGCCCATGTTTCCACTCTAGTCCTTTTGGATTGAACTGGAGGAGTTTGTTCAATCAGAGTATATTTAACAAGGGTTCATTTGGGGCATCTCTGATATGTTATTTTGATGGGTGGAGAAGGTATTGGGACAGTTGTGGTGAGGGTTACACGTGTGGGTTCATCACCTGTGGGTTCAACAGGGATGTCACCAGGAGAGATGTGCTCAATCATATCTGGAGGTAAAGGAGTATACCTGCCAGTGAAGTTGATGGACACCTTCTTCAAAGTCTTAAAGATTGCAGGCCGCACTTGAGGAACAATTAGAGCAGCTGCACAGACAAGCTTGCTCTGTTCCAACTCGCAGTTGATGATGTGTTGAATGTATCGAGGATACATGAAAAATGTTTCCCTTCTAAGATTCCCAAGTAAATTGGTAAACACAAACCTTGAGTAATTGAAGCGCAGACCTCTAACCAACCCATGAACTAGGCATCCTAGTTCATATGGGATTTGATCCCATCCCCCAGACTTGTTGGATAGGTAGTGAAGAACGATGTGTAGGAGAAACTTCCAATGATATGCGAAGTTGAATTTGTAGACGGTTGACCTGCTTACGTCTCCACCATATCCCATGAGGATGTATGTGCCATCCAAGTCTTCTTTGGGAAACTCAGTAGGAGCTTCATCATCATGAAGATCTAGATGCTCCCTGATGATTTGTTCACTTATGATCAGCTCCTGTCCACAAATGCGGGTTCTTAGGATGCGAACCCCATTTAGGATTTCTGCTTGACCGTTTCTCCAAAATTCAGTCATGTGGTTGGAGTAAACAGTGGGGTTAACAGTAAGCGCCATGTAGTAGGTTGATTCAGAAAGAAAGGTGATGATTTCAGTGAAGTCAGCATCTCTTGACGAATCAAGTAATGCGACCTGGTTGTGCTAAGGGTTTAGCGCCATTGTAAGAGAAAGTAAGTTTGAACTTGGGTGAATTTCAGGATTGGCGGTGAAGGAAATGTTTAGGGCAGTAAATCGGTAAAAGAAGATGAAATTGAACAGTCTGGATTATTTAAATGGGAAGAATTGCGGTAATGATGGTAGGGCGGCGGTTTACGGTTATGAAATGACAGTGGCTGTAAGGGATAAATTTAAATAATCAGACATTATCAACAAGATCTTTACTTTTTAGATGGTGGGGCCCAAAAAGATATCCGTTACACAGCAAGAACCCCTTTTTTTAGTATAAAACGTTTCCGATGTAGGATTCTATGTGCCCAAGACACTTAGAATATTGATGTGGTTAGTACGTTATGATCCAAGTCGGGTTAAAGCTTAGCAAACACCAATTAATATCTAGTTGATTATATGATCATGCAATTAAATATTTACACAAAATGGGTTTTCTAAATAAGTTGCATATGAGATGGAACAATTTATTAGGATATTTTATTCAACAATATTATTTGTAATGTTATTTAAGTAAGTTAGATAACATTACAAATTAATAATGGGAGGGTATGGATTATACAATTAAAAGGTTAGTTGTATATATCTAATAAGAGGACTAGTAGACAATATATGTGTGTATTATTCTCAATTGAATTAAAAACCTTTCCTTCTAACCCATGTGGGTCGTCCCCTCTCTCCATGCATGTGATGTATGCTTTATTCTCTTGATAAGAGAATACACATGCATGCTTGACCATCCACCAACTTATTCTCTTGAGAATCACACACACATGCCTTTGGTCTCTTCCACTAACTAGAAAAATTCAGCTCTCCTTCTCATTACAACATACATGCAAACAAGCAACAAAAATCAGCTTCCTCTCTCTCTCTAACCACGGTTTTAGCAGCAAGTTGGAAGGGGTTTTAGAGCTGAGTTTTGAGTTGTTCTTGGTGTAAAATCTTCCTAACAAGAAGGTGTTTTCAAGGAGGCTTGGGGTATACAAGCTTGAGGACTTCTACTCTTGAAGTCTTGGCCATTTTCAGCATCATTTCAGCTCTTATTTTGGTCGACTTTTTGCTGCTGCAGTAAGGTATTTCACAGCTCAATGAAGCTGTGATTTTATGTGCATTTACATATGTTCATAGCTTGCATATTCACATAAATGATCCTTTGTTCTTTGGGTTTATTTTATACATTAATATGGTCATCTAGTCAACATATTTTCAGCTTATAAACGAGTTTATAAAGTTGTAATTCCGCTACGTTTTCAGAAAGTTTAAATGGTTAAACTATGATTTATGTTCTAACAAACCCAACAATGGCATCAAGAGCCGGTTATGTGGATAGCTTGCTTGTTCTTGTCCTTTAAAATTGGTTTTAAAGGATGATAATCAACTCATAATAGGCTGATTTTGGTTGATTTAATAAACCCCAAGTCTTTCAAAGTTATATCTTCATGCTTATGATTAAACTTTGAAAGATAGGAGTGTCAATTGGTTGATATGTTTGGTTGTTGTTTGTTTGGACAAACAAACCCTAATTTTCAGTTTATGTTGGCTGAAAATTTGGGGTTTGATGGGGTTTATTTTGTTTGTTGAATGATGTTTATGATTGGTCATGTAATAGTGCATAACCTAGCTTAGGCCTTATGTTATTTGGATGATTGGAATGGTTGTTTTAATTCATTCAATTGGGTTGTAATATTTATGTTTATTATTTAGGTTGTAATTATTTATTCATTTGGTTATGTAATAAATAGATTAGGTGCATTTCTTTTATTAGAAAAATGTATTAGGATATAATTTTTGTAAAAGGAAGATGCACAAGATCAAGACCCAAAGATGGACATCAAAGACATGGACCTTGAAGTATTTGGATATGGATTCAAGTGGGAGTCCATAGACACATATAATGTGTCATTACAAACCCTTAATAAAGACCTTATGACAATACTTGTGATGGCAAACAAGTGTTGTCAACTTAGTAGCTATGGTTATGCACTCATGTTTATATATTTATGCTTGTTTGAATGTTTGTTGTTTGATTGTTTGGTTGATATTTGGACATATATTAAAAACTCATTAACAAACTTAACAAGCTGAAAATTGATGGTTCTTAATCATTAAAAGTTAATAAAAGGTTATTAAAATGATTAATGATTTTATAATAAAATGGGTTTTATTAAAAGAACCATAGGGTATCTTGTATTTGAAAGCATGCAAATACAAGTACATAGAGTTTTCTAAACTAGAATTATGAAACCTCTAAATATTCAAATCCCTTTTAAAATAAGTCAAACACCATCCTCTTATACAACACTCGAATCATTTGAGAACTTGATGTGGGATAAAGGTCACCTAACCACATTAGAGGGAACTTATGAGTTTGAGGTGGGTTTGCCATATTTATAGGATAAAGGTCACCTAACCACTAATATTAGCAAATCCACACGTGTGTCTAAGTAGGACGACTTAATTTGGAAATCATGCATTAGGATCACCAAAGCATGACGTACAAAGGGTGTTGATGGGATAAACATGCCAAACAAACATAAGATGTTTAACCTATCCCATGCACTAGAAATTGTAATAGGTTACAATTGTCAAACGTTGACCACCTAGTTAATTTAAATAAAGGGATAAAGGTCACCTAACCGATATTTAAATGTAACGTTGGATTCTAGATTTTAATTATTAATTGTCTATGAGACGTAAAGGGTATTAATGATTGAAATGTAATTTTTCAGAAATACTAATAAGAACTTTGTTAATTTTGTAGAATGGCCGCAAAAAACAACAACACAAACCCGACCGTCCATAACCTATCACTAAGAACAATCCTTGAAAAGGAACGTCTAAACCATGGGAACTTCATGGATTGGTACCGAAACTTGAGAATCATTCTCAAGCAAGAAAAGAAGTCCTATGTGTTAGACGATCCCATTCCCGATCAACCCGATGAAAATGATGTTGAGGCCTTTGCCGAGAGGGTCAAGTTCACCGAGGACTCTGTGCAAGTCACATGTCTCATGCTAGCAAGTATGATTCCCGATTTGCAAAAGGACTTTGAGAACCACAATGCCTATGACATGATTACCCAGTTGAAGGAAATATTCCAACAACAATCAAGGGTGGAGCGCTTCGAAACGGTTCAAGCATTCCATGCATGTCGGATGGACGAGACCCAATCGGTGTCATCTTACGTTCTTAAGATGAAGAGCCACATTGATCGCCTCGAAAGGCTTAACTGTTGTGTGTCCAATGAGTTGGCAACGGATTTGATCCTCAACTCTCTATCCAAGAAGTTTGATATCTTTGTTATGAACTATAACATGAATGGATGGGACAAGAGCATTGGTGAGCTTCACTCAATGCTCAAAATGGCCGAGGCGGCATGGGTAGAAAGGTTCTACCGGTCCTTACGAACAAATTAAGGAGGTAGTAGGAAGAGGCACCTCCCCGACCCTAGGGCAAATGTTACAAAAGGGAAGGGGCACGTCAAGGGGAAGGGAAAAGGAAAAGCAAAAGTGGAACCGCCCAAACCGAAAGAAAAGAAGCAAAAGGTTGCTCATGATGACCCATGTTTTGAGTGTGGTGAGGTAGGCCATTGGAAACGCAATTGTCCGGTCTATCTCAAAGCATTGAGATCAAAGAGGGATGCGGGGCAAACCTCAGGTACAATCTTTATGATACATGTTGAGCTAAATGTTATTTCTTCTAACACATGGGTACTAGATACGGATGTGGAACTCATATTTGCAATTTGTTGCAGGGGTTCAAAAGAAGTGAGCATTATGCAAAAGGGGAAATTAGTCTCTTCATGGGGAATGGTGCAAAGGTTCACGTGGAAGCCCAAGGAGACTACATTTTGAAGCTTCCAAGTGGTTTGGAAATTATTTTAAAGAATGTTTTGTATGCTCCTAGTTTGACTAGGAACATTATTTTTGTTTCCCGTTTAAGACAATGTGATTATGATTTCAAGTTTGTTGACAATGATATTCATGTTTCTTTCAATCATATGTTTTATTTTAAAGCTATACCATGTAATGGTATTTATGAATTGATTCATGAAAACACAACATATGATAGCTCAATGTACCAAGCAACCACAAAAAGGCTCAAATTAGATTTGAGTGATTCCTATCTTTGGCATTTCGCCTTGGTCACATAAACAAGAATCGTATGCAAGAACTCCAAAAGAATGGTCATTTGAAAAGTAATGAAAATGATTCATTTGATGTATGCGAGTCTTGTTTACAAGGTAAAATGACAAAGGCCCCTTTTAGTAGGACTAATGAAAGGGCAAAGGGTTTATTAGGAATCATACATTCGGATGTATGTGGACCTTTTAAACCAATAACTAGGAATGGTGAAAGATACTTCATTACCTTTACCGATGACTATAGTCGTTATGGGTATGTGTACTTGTTAAGACACAAACATGAATCTTTTGAAATGTTCAAAATCTTCAAGAGTGAAGTAGAAAATCAACTCAACAAAACAGTCAAGATTCTTCGTACAGATAGAGGAGGTGAATACCTAAGTAGTGAATTTCAAAAGTATCTTAGAAGTTGTGGGATTGTCTCACAACTTACTCCACCTGGAACACCACAACATAATGGTGTGTCTGAGAGGAGGAATCGGACTCTATTGGATATGGTCCGATCTATGATGGCTAGAAGTACACTACCTCTATCATTTTAGGGTTTCGCGTTGCTCTCCGCGGCCGTATTTTAAATATGGACCCAACCAAGAAAGTGGAAAGGACACCTTTCGAAGTATGGCATGGAAGGGTTCCATCATTATCATATTTAAAAGTTTGGGGGTATGATGCTTATCCTAAGCAATACACTCAAAACAAACTGGAAGCCCGATCCACAAAGGGTAACTTCATTGGATATCCTAGAGATTGTATTGGATATTATTTCTATGATCCGACAAAACAGAAAGTGTTTATTGCTCGAAAGGCAGTTCTTGGAGTTTCTTTCGGAAGAAACTAGTGGAAGAGCAGTGGAACTTGAAGAGGTTCAAGATTCACAAGACGATACACAATTGGTTGATACTAGCAATCAACATGAGGATGTTGAGAATGATCATGTGGATGATCAAGATACACAAAACGTTCGCAAATCTGGTAGAATTAGTGTTCCTCCTGAGAGATATGGATTTTTCATGGATAGATGCTATGTGGTAGATTCGGATGAACCAACCACATACCATGAGGCAATGTCAAAACCTAATTTTGACAAATGGCAAGAAGCCATGAACGTTGAGATGCAATCCATGTATGATAACCAAGTTTGGGAATTGGTTACACCACCTCTTAAGTCCAAGATAGTTGGAAGTAAGTGGGTTTTCAAGAAGAAAACCGATATGCATGGAAACTTGGATACCTATAAAGCTAGACTTGTAGCAAAAGGTTTCACTCAAACTCAAGGGGTTGATTATGATGAAACTTTTTCGCCTGTGGCAATGCTAAAGTCTATCAGGATATTGTTTGCCATAGCAGCATATTATGACTATGAGATTTGGCAAATGGATGTCAAAACTGCTTTTCTTAATGGATATCTTGAGGAAGATATCCATATGAAACAGCCTGAAGGTTTTGTCGATCCAAAACATCCTAACAAGGTATGCAAGTTAAAGAAACCAATCTATGGATTGAAACAAGCGTCAAGAAGTTGGAATCACCGTTTTGATGATGAAGTAAAGAAATTCAGCTTCATCAAAAACGCTGATGAAGCTTGTGTATATAAGAAAGCTAGTGGGAGCATTATTACTTTCCTTGTATTATATGTCGACGACATTCTACTAATTGGAAACGACATTCCAACCTTGGAAGATGTAAAAACCTGGCTTGGAAGCTGTTTTTCCATCAAGGATCTTGGTGAGGCCACCTATATTTTGGGAATAAAGATCTATAGGGATAGATCAAGGCGGTTAATAGGTTTAAACCAAAGTACATACATTGAAAAGATCTTGAAAAGGTTTAAGATGGAGAATTCTAAGAAAGGTTTGGTACCTATTCAAAAGGGGACTATATTGAGCTCATCTCAATGCCCTAGTTCAAAGGTTGAACAAGAAAGAATGAATGGAGTCCCATATGCATCTGCTATAGGATCCATCATGTATGCAATGATATGTACTAGGCCAGACGTGTCATGTGCTCTAAGCATGACAAGCAGATATCAACAGAATCCTGGTAGTAGTCATTGGATGGCTGTTAAGAGTATTTTGAGTACCTTAGAAACACCAAGGATATGTTCTTAATATATGGATCTGGTGAGGATGAGCTCGTTGTAAAGGGTTACACGGATGCGAGTTTCCAAACTGATCGAGATGATTCTCAATCACAGTCGGGGTATGTCTTCATTATGAATGGAGGAGTAGTCTCTTGGAAGAGCTCAAAGCAAGATGTAGTGGCACTATCTAAAACAGAATTAGAATACATCGTCGCTTCATTGGCAGCTCAAGAAGCTGCGTGGCTTAGGAAGTTCATTGCTGATCTAGGGGTTGTTGCTACCATTCAAGACCCCCTAGAGATCTTTTATGACAACAAAGGTGCTATTGCTCAAATCAAGGAACCTCGTGCTCATCAAAAGACTTGGCACATTGAACGGAGATTCAACTACATAAGGGATGAAGTTGAAAAGGGGAAGATATGTATTCGCAAAGTTCATACAGATCAAAACATTGCGGATCCATTCACGAAGCTCCTAGATAGGTTAAAGCATGAAAGTCATACTTGTGCCTTAGGACTTCGATATTCTAGTGATTGGACTTGATCAAATTTTATATTTGGATATGTCGAACTCTTTATTATTTGAATAAAATTATTTGGTTATAATGTTTCAATTAATGTTCCAATTTAGCGTGTTTAATCCTTGAGTAAATTATTTCTCTAAATGTCCGTAGTCGTTCATACTTGTGGGAACAAGTGCGAGGGTAAGATTATTATGAACTTGGATTGGTTGATATTCATAAGGATGAATATAGAGCAATGGGTTGCTACCGAGGTTCATAGATATTTGTGGGATACAAATATTGGACTAACCCGCATCTCAAATTTTACTACATGGAATCTTATTGATTGATTATAAGTAAATTTGAGTAAAGGCGAATATCATTTGGTATCCTCCGACCTGATATACATATTAGGTTTTGATATTCACCAAGTATTATACCTTGAGCTAATTCTTCACTGTCCTGAAATAGTGGATAGTACATAAGGGTATGTTCAGGTATAACACAAGGTGTTTGTGAGAAACGCATGTAGTCAAGATGGAATTTGTTCCTCTTATTCGTTGAGAGTTAGACGTCTAAGGCCTAATTAAGTTAAATCAACAAGGAATGATCATTCTGTGTCCTTGGATTTAACATGACATCTGTAACAAAAGGATAGATGATTGATTCACCTAAATCATTTCAAGTACGGTACTTGAATGGGATGATGTTATTGAATGGCTATAAGTCATGCGTATTAAGGGTAGTAAACCGTTGTTAGGCGGTATTTACTGCTTGCATCAATCTTCTATGAATCTTGGGCAAGTGGGAGATTGTAGGATTCTATGTGCCCAAGACACTTAGAATATTGATGTAGTTAGTACGTTATGATCCAAGTCGGGTTATACCCAATAACAAGCTTAGCAAACACCAGTTAATATTTAGTTGATGATATGATCATGCAATTAAATATTTACACCAATTTAGAAAATGGGTTTTCTAAATAAGTTGCATATGAGATGGAACAATTTATTAGGATATTTTATTCAACAATATTATTTGTAATGTTATTTAAGTAAGTTAGATAACATTACAAATTAATAATGGGAGTGTACAGATTATACAATTAAAAGGTTAGTTGTATATATCTAATAAGAGGACTAGTAGACAATATATGTGTGTATTATTCTCAATTGAATTAAAAACCTTTCCTTCTAACCCATGTGGGCTGTCCCCTCTCTCCATGCATGTGATGTATGCTTTATTCTCTTGATAAGAGAATACACATGCATGCTTGACCATCCACCAACTTATTCTCTTGAGAATCACACACACATGCCTTTGGTCTCTTCCACTAACTAGAAAAATTCAGCTCTCCTTCTTATTACAACACACATGCAAACAAGCAACAAAAATCAGCTTCCTCTCTCTCTCTAACCACGGTTTCAGTAGCAAGTTGGAAGGGGTTTTAGAGCTGAATTTTGAGTTGTTCTTGGTGTAAAATCTTCCTAACAAAAAGGTGTTTGCAAGGAGGCTTGGGGTATACAAGCTTGAGGACTTCTACTCTTGAAGTCTTGGCCATTTTCAGCATCATTTAAGCTCTTATTTTGGTCGACTTTTTGCTGCTGCAGTAAGGTATTTCACAGCTCAATGAAGCTGTGATTTTATGTGCATTTACATATGTTCATAGCTTGCATATTCACATAAATGATCCTTTGTTCTTTGGGTTTGTTTTATACATTAATATGGTCATCTAATGAACATATTTTTCAGCTTATAAATGAGTTTATAAAGTTGTAATTCCGCTGCGTTTTCAGAAAGTTTAAATGGTTAAACTATGATTTTATGTTCTAACAAACCCAACATCCGAAGGTAATTTGTCTTCCGAAGGCAATACTTTGTTCCGAAGCAAGACATTGCTTTGAAGGTAAGAGCTGCTTTTCGAATGAAAAGTTTTATAAGCTTCAGAAGTAGATCTGATGTGAAATCAATTGCTTCTTCCGAGACTAAAAACTCTTCCGAGAAGAAAATTTCCATAGAGGAATTTGACTTCAGAAGATATTTGGAAATAACTTCCGAGAGTTAATTCCTCTTCAGAAGAAATTTACACTTGGAATATTTCAAAGAGATCTTTTGTAACAGGGCTTAAATTGTATTGAAACAAGACATTACACATTAAAAAGCTTTCAAAAGAGGTAGTTAATCAATGTTTATCATCCCAATAGCTGATATGAGATACTTAAATCTTTGTTCATCAAAAGCTTTTGTGAACAAATCAGCATATTGTTCATTTGAGTCAACTTTGATTAACTTTATCAGAATTTTCTCATGAATATCTCTAACAAAATGATACCTGATATCAATGTGCTTTGTCTTGGAGTGCTTCACTGGGTTTTCTGTGATGGAGATAGCACTGTTGTAATCAATATGGATAGGAGTACTCATGAAGTTGAATCCATAGTCTAACATCTGGTTCTGAATCCACAGCAACTGAGCACAGCAGCTAGCAGCAGCGATGTATTTAGCTTTAGCAGTTGATGTAGATACACAGGATTGTTTCTTGCATTGCCATGAAATGATCCTTCCCCCAAGAAATTGACATCCTCCTGATATGGATTTCTTATCAATGTTGCAGCCACCATAGTCACTGTCAGAGTATCAATAGAGATTGAAATCACTATTTCTTGGATACCAGAGACCTAGTTTAGGTGCTCCTTTGAGGTATCTGAGGATTCTCTTTGCAGCAGCTAGGTGAGACACCTTTGGAGCAGCCTGATATCTTGCACAAATGCAAGTGGCAAACATGATATCAGATCTACTAGCAGTGAGATACATCAGAGAACCAATAATTGCTCTATACTGATGTTGATTAGTATCCTCCCCCCTAAAGATTATGGTTTCTGGGTATGGGTGTCTTGGCTGGCTTACGGTCCTTTATCTTAAATCTCTCTAAGATATCATTGACATACTTGGGTTGATTGATGAAGAATCCTTCCTTCAATTGCTTCACCTGAATTCCTAGGAAAAAGTCCATTTTTCCCATGAAACTCATCTCAAATTTCTGCTTTATAGTGCTCTTAAAGTCCTTACACATTTGGTCATTTGAAGAACCAAATATGATGTCATCAACATAGACTTGAACGAGCAAAATGTCTTCTCCAGTCTTCCTGATGAAGAGAGTCTTATCAATGGTACCTCTGGTGTAGCCATTCTTCAGGAGAAACTGAGACAAGGTCTCATACCATAGCCTAGGTGCTTGGTGTAGCCCATATAGAGCTTTGTCCAACTTACACACATAGTTGGGGTGCTGTGGGTATTCAAATCCTAGAGGTTGACATACGTAGATTTCCCTATCTATATCCCCATATAGAAAAGCACACTTGACATCAAGTTGGTAAACAGTGAAATTCTTGGATGCAGCATAAGCAAGGAAGATCGTGACTGCCTCAATCTTGCAACTAGTGCAAAGACATCTGTATAATCGATTCCTTCCTCTTGGGTGTATCCTTGAACTACTAATCTTGCTTTGTTCTTGATAATCAAGCCTCTATCATCTTTCTTGTTTCTGAATACCCATTTAGTGCCTATGGGTACTTGACCAGAAGGTAGTGGGCATAGATTCCAGACCTTTTGTCTTCTGAATTGAAGCAGCTCCTCTTTCATCGATTCAACCCAATTACTATCTTTCAATACATTTTCCACCTTCTTGGGTTCCATCTGAGACAAGAAGCATGAGTACAAGCAGACATTCCCATGATGAGTCTGCCCTCTTGTTCTCACACCTTTAGAGATATTCCCTATGATGTTTTCAGTTGGATGAGTTTTGTGAAACCTAAGACGAGGAATCACTTCCAGTTGCAGAGATAGGTCCAGGTTGGACATATTCTGATCAGGAACTGGATCACTCTGTCCAGCTGCTGTTTCAAAGTCATTTAATGAGGACTGATTGAATGACTGAGAAACATCATCAATGGTTAGCAGTGAAGTAGTATTAACAGTTGCCTGTTCCTTCAGAATACTACTTCTTTCACCCTGGTGTTGTAATGGATCACCTGATGAGTTTTGAAGTTCATTATGTGATTCACTTGTTGAAGCTTCACTATTCCTTGAGACAGTTACACTATCTGATCTGTGAATGGTTGAAGCTTGTTGTCTTTCAGCTCTTGGAGAATTTGGAAGAGGTCTGGGTAGCTCAAATAGTTGATTAGTATCAGCATCAGCATCACCTTGAGCACCTGTTCCAGCAGAAACATTCTCACAAGATGGTTTAGAATAGTTTGGAAACAATTCTAAGTTAAAGATATAATCAGGTCCATTCCCCCTAACACAAGGAGTGTGCTCATTAACAACTATATTGGATGACTCCTCAAGTTGTTGATTCTTAATGTTGTACACTCTATAAGCTTTGGAGCTAGAAGAGTATCCAACAAAGATAGCATCATCTGACTTCTCAGCAAACTTTGCTAAGTTGTCTTTTGTGTTAAGTATGGTACACCTGCAGCCAAAGGACCTTAGAAATCCAATGAACGGTGGCCTCTTGTTCCATAACTCATAAGGGGTTTTTCTGTGGGGCTTAACGACAAGAACTCTGTTCTGCACATAGCATGCAGTGCTAACTGCCTCTGCCCAGAATGTTAGAGGTAGTTTTGAATCAGCTAACATAGTTTGAGCAGCCTCAATAAGTGTCCTATTCCTCCACTCAGCAACACCATTTTGTTGAGGAGTTCTGGGAGCACTATATTGTCTGGCAATCTCTTTTGAGTCATAGAATGAGTCAAGAACAAAGTTCTTAAACTCAGTCCCTTGATCACTTCTAATGATCTTAACCTTGTGATCAATTTGATTTTCTATTTTAAGAATAAAAGATTTTAACGTTTCAGCAGTTTCATCTTTACTTCTTAAAAAGAATACCCATGTAAATCTTGTAAAATCATCAATAATCACAAGGCAGTATGATTTCCTTCCAATGCTCATTATACTTGTGGGACCAAATAGATCCATGTGCAATAAGTGTAATGGAGTAGTGATGGAGTTGACACATTTGGATTTATGAGATGACCTGTGTTGTTTCCCTTTCAGGCATCCAACACAATTATCTTTGCAGAAAAATTCCTTTTTAGGCAAACCATGTACCAAGTTGTTTTTAGCCAATTTATTCATTGTCTTAAAATTTATATGACACATACGTTTATGCCATAGTGTTGATTCATTACTACCAGCTTTGGAAAGAAAACATGATACTTCACCCATAGGAGAAGCATTGTTCATATCTGGCTTGTACATATCCTCTTTCCTGGGAGATCTAAGAAGCACCAATTCCGGGGGAATTGTCATCCCTGGTTTGAGGATAATGCACTCATGTTCTGTGAAAAGCATTTGATGCTTTTGATCACAGAACTGAGAGACACTTAACAGATTGTGTTCAAGCTATTTAACAAAGTGAACTTTGTCAATGTTTATTCTACCATTGGATATACTTCCTCTGCCTGAAATATATCATCCGGCCTCACCTCCAAATTGGGCAGGCCCTCCATCATAGTTCTAGAATTGTTGAAGGAGAGATCTGTTCCCTGTCATGTGCCTGGAGCATCCACTATCTACAATCCAGATATTTTTGTTCTTGTCAAATGGATGTCCCTGCACATAAGATGAGATGGTTAGTTTTGTTTGGAAGCCCAAGCCTTGCTGGTCTTGGGCTCTTCCAAAGATAATGACATAATTGAACCAAAGGATATGCAATGGGGTTCAATAGAGGTCGTTGAAGAAGAGGTTTGGGCTGCAGCATCTTCCTTGATCTTCCAATCCATCCCTTGGTTGATCTTTGAGGATGAGCTTGTTGAAGCTTTTGCAGCATGGTCTTCTTCCGAAGCTTCTTTCTTTTCGGAAGAAGCCTTCACCACCTTTTCTTCCGAAGCAGCCTTCTTCTGGGATGATTTTAAGGGAGCTCTCTTGTTCTTCCGAACCTTAGATGTTTTGGCTTCCGAAGCCATTTTCCTTTCGGAAGAAATACTTTCTTCCGAAAGCAACTTGGCTTCCGAGACCAACTTTCCCTTTTTCATCACTTGGATCGTTTGAAAGGGTCCAAATGTGAAACCTTCCCTGACTCCTTCTTTTCTAACATTATTTGCATAATGTGTGCTTGCTGGATTGTAGTAACAATCTTTAGCCATGTGGTTGTGCAGACCACACATTATGCATGCAATGTTAGTCCTTTGGGAATTTAAGGATTGCTGTTTCTTGGATTTCTTTTCTTCATCAGCAACTTTCCCTTTCAACTTTTGATCCTTTGGTAGGACAGGAGTGCTGGTACTACACTCCTTTCCTGAATCAGAAGTACCTACCACTTGGAATCCAGCTGAGATGAAGACACCTTTTTGCTTTGGGTCAATCTTCAGCTTGGACTCGGCAACTTTCTTGGCAGTCTTTCTAGCAGCTTTAGCTCTGCTTCTTCTTGCCTTGGTGGTTAGGATTTGATCTTCATAGGTGGAGATGAGTGTATCTTCCTGTTTCTCCCCTATGGTGGCCACTATTTTTGCCTCATCCTTTAATTCCAATGGAGAAGGGTCAGTAGTTGGAACCTCTTGCTCCTCAGTACCACATCTAGGTAGTCTAATAGACTCATAAGAGTGTGGTGGAGCTATTTCATTGGTTCCCAACCCTCCATTGTTTTGATAAAACATTTTGGAATGAGAGGATGATGCAAGAATAGCTTGGAAGTTTTGTTTAGCAATAGCTTGCTTCCTGGCCTGAGCCTCAACAGTGACAAGCCGGGCTTGTGCTTCAGATAGCTTGGATATCAGATCTTTGATTTGAGTCTTGTAATTGGTTTGTTCATGTTTTAAAAGAGACACAGTTTTCTCTAACTCCTCAACTTTCTTTTGATAGTCAGATTCAACTCTTTTAAAGTCAGATTTTAAGATATTTAATGACTCAACATCAGATCTGATTTCCATATTGTAATCCTTATAAAGTTTAACCTTAGCAATACAGGCTGGAGTGCAAAGATGTTCATATACCTGAGCAACATCTGTTCCGGCCATGAGTGCTTGAGCGGGAGTGACATCCTGTACGATGAAGCTCCAGTCAACTTCTTGAGCTATTGCAGCTGTTTCAGTTGTCTTCTCTTCATGCTTTGAAGTTAAGGGATGTGTGGAGGTCTGTGCGTGTTGTTCTTGGGAGCCTTGCATTCCCTAGAAAAGTGACCTAGTTGGTTGCAGTTGTAGCACTTTGCTTTGCTCTTGTCAAACCCAAACTTGCTGTTGACAGGGTTTTGAGGGAATTGCCTTCCAGTTCTCTTGAGGAACTTCTTTGTTCTGTAGGTTAAGAGAGCCATCTGTTGAACAATGTCCACATACTCTACATCATCTGGTCTGAAGCACTCAAGATCATCAAAGCAATATTGAAAATCACCAGAGTGTCCACTTCCAGAGACAAAGGCACAACTATCCTCAAAGGAGTTGTGTTGAGTCTTTTGAGACCTTGGAGTCTCAGGTAGAGTAATGTAGGGTCCAATATGTGAGTTGTCAGGGTAGCACAGCAACTGATGTTATGGTTCCGTGATTTCCCTTTCAGCCACATGAAGGGCTGAACTCAGTTGGTTATTGGAGTTACCAGAGGAGTTCTGCATGTTCATTCCATCTGGAATGCACTTAGGATACCATACAACTCTGTGAGAGAAAGAGTTTTAAGGTCCGAAGTTCTCTTTATTACAACACAGTAGTGTGTCCATAGTTTAGAAAGGGAAGACATGAACTTCCTAACTATGTCTCTATTCTCAAGAGGTACTCCAATATCCACCAGAGTATCCACTATCTCAACATACCTGAAGTATTGTTGAGTCAAGGTCTCTCCAGCCTTGAAAATGAAGTTCTCAAACTGCTGTTTTAAGATATCCTTCTTGTTCTCTTTAGTTTCCTTGGATCCTTCATACATGAGCTTCAGTGCATCCCATAGATCTTTAGCTGTCTTGCACTTCTTGAAGCCTTTGTAGATGGAGTTTGGAAGAGCAGTTTAAAGAGAAGTCATAGCCCTTTAATCTAGCTCTATTCTTTTCCTATCTTCTTCTGAGTAATCATCAACATCTTTTGGAATAATGCGATTACTAGTAGCAGAAGTAGTGCTTGGTATGAAAGGACCATTAACAATGGAGTCCCACATTCTTGAGTCTTGACACTTGATGAAGCCTTCCGTGCTTGTGCACCATGTGTCAAATTCCTTCAGGGGTGATCAGTGGGGACTTGATCATGGTACCGGTTTCCATATCAGCTTTAGTGAGAGCGGCCATTTGAGTGAGTGGTTTATAGGGAGGAGTGAAAAACAAGTTGATTTGGATGGTAAGATCTCACAATCAAGAGCCTGGATGCTCTGATACCAATTTCAGGATCAGTTTCGGTCACTCACAAGTGGTTTTTTCTCTCAAACTCACCTAGAACAACACTCAGAAAGAGTCTTAACAAGAGTTGATCATAATATAGCAAGTAGCAAATGATAATAAACACATGAAGTAAATTTTCAAGGTACTTTTATATATTGATTCTCAACTCAAGGATTACAAGACTCTTACAAACACAATCTCTCTTTCTATTGAGTTACAATGAGAACTATATATATAATACTACCTATAGCCGGATATACTTTGATTCCAGCTGGAAACCTTTAACTAAACATCTATACTACAAGACTATAGGTTAAGGTATCTCAGACATTGTACCTGAGATTTGGTAGTCAGGACATGTCCCTGACTTACCTTTTGTCACCAACTAAAGTTGGTAATATGTACTATCATAAAAACGTAAACAGTAGAATAAAGTATGGTCAACAACATGGCTCTTTAGGAAGAAGTTATGCTATATCAGATGTCTGCAGCGGATTGTCAGAGACCATACTTATGTCTACTGATCATAGCAATGTCTTCCGAAGGTTAAATTTATTCGGAAGAATAACTTCTTCCGAAGCCACTTATACTTCGGAAGACTGCTTCTTCCGAGGCTTGGAGTCTTCTTTGTCTATGGAAGTAGAGTTTGTCTTCAGACTTTGTCTTCAGCTCTTGTCTTCAGACTTTGTCTTCAGCTCTTGTCTTCGGACTTTGTCTTCGGAAGATGTCTTCAGCTGACGTCTTCAGCTGATGTCCTCAGCTGTTATCTTCAGCTGTTACCTTCAGCTGATGTCTTCAGACTTTGTCTTCGGAAGAACTCTTCAGACTTCGGAAGTTCTCATACTTAGCTTCAGAATCCTTTGAATGTAGCACCAAAATTGACTATGTGAAGTGGTTTTGGTTGCACTAGCCTTATAGTGACCCAACACGTATCGTTATAAATTTCTCTTCTCGTTAGCTACAATTATACAAAATGTTATAAATATTTCGAGATTATTTATTTGATAATATTTAAAATATGCCAGATAATTAAACAGGGTTGTAAATTGACGCGTATTTAAAACGTTTAAACGATTTCACGTGTTTTTATCGAATGAGCGTTAATATTATCATTTTGGTATCAAAATATATGCAATTAAGTATTAAAATGATATTGTGTACGTTAAATTCCCATGCCAGTCGCGTTATGACCTTATCTGTCCAATTCTAGAGTTTTGACCTAATTCCAGATCGACGCACGTCACGGTTGCGTTTCGGAACGCGTTTATCCCAGAAAATGTATCGCTCACCAATTTAATATTTTATGATAATAAACAATGATTAGATGAATGTTTACAGAGTTACGAGGTTCGGTTGACGTATCAGATGTCAGTAAATGCCGGTGAAAACCGGTGTTCGCGTTTCACTTACGTATCTCCGATGCTTATGCATGATTGATGAAAAATCTTTTAGCATGCATTATTTACTTTATTGTTAATATCAACAATGATTATGATGGGATGACAAGCCATTATAAGAATTTCTGAATGAATTCAGACGTTAGAATGCGTTAGATTGCCGGATTTTACCCGGTATAGGTTCCAAATCTGTTTTTAATTTGGATCTTTCCATAATTGTTTCAAATCACATAATAATTCATTGTTTCATGGTTTCTCATTTAATTAGTTCGTAAACATGCATATGGGCCTTAAATGGGCCTTGTTATAAGTTCGGGCCCTTGTTGGGCTTATTGGGCCCAAAAGGCTAGTTTCGTTTTGCAAGGTTTCTTTGGTAAGCCCAAATCAATTCAGACCTTTATTGGGTCCTATAATACATTAAGCTTTCTAATTGGGCTAGATTTCAGAGGTGTTAAAGAGAGGCTGAGGCATAACAGTGCAATTGTCATTGTATGGTGGAGGACATGAATTATATTTTATACCAGTCATGTCATTTGGCTCCTTTTGTGAGTCAAGTAACTCTTGTTATTTAGCAGAAGAGAATTGAAACTTTTCAAGATTCACTTATGTAGCTGATTGCTCAGCTTTGGTTTTGGTGAACACTTCAGTTAACCTCTCATTCTCAGCCACAAGAGTATACTTTTCATCATGAAGTTTTTCAATATTTGAAAGTAATGACTTGATTTGTGTAATCATTTTGTGCTTACCAAATGTTGGAATATTTGAAGATGATACATACCAAAACCTAAGTGCCGAATCTCATGATGTTTACCAAAACCGACACTGTGATAATATGCTAAAGATATGATCAAAATGAAGAAAATTGACCAAAGTCAAACTCGGTCAAACTTGGTCAACCATGGTCAAAGTCAACAGTCAACATCAGTGCTCGTCCTGATGACGTCAGCACCCGGTAGTCACGCATCAGCAATATAGAATTTATCAGACTTAGAACTATATTTGTGTAATGATTTTGTTCTTAAATGTAATATTTCTTATTTTTGTAAGAGCATAAATGACTACACTTAGTCATTTATACTCAATAGATAAGAAAATAGAATAGTTAGTGAGAAGAGAGATTTAGAGAGAAAAACATACACTTAAGGTGTAATGTCTAAGATAGAGAGAATTCAAGGTTGAGTGTGTGTGAGAAATTGTTCTTGCAAACTCCTTTGAATTCCTCTAACATTGAGTGAATTCATGGTTGAGTATGTGTGAGATTGTTCTTGCAAACTCCCTTGTCATTCCTCATGTATCAAACATGAATGAATGGAAGATTTTTGATTTTGTGTTCTTGAATATTGTTCATCATTCATTCATCATCATACATTCATGTTCATATCTTGCATATAAAGATCATCACGAAATCATCAACGGATCTGTGAGATTCCGCATCACAGATCTGGTAAACGGCAACAATACAATTGCAATATTCGATCCACACGAGTATCGATTTCCACAGTTGGTATCATAGCCTTGGCTCCTAGTTCTTCAAGTTTTTCTCAAAAAATTGAACCACAAGTTTGATATGCAAATTGTTGTTGTTTCTGATGAAATCAAAGCTACCATTAGCTTAGCTTTGTTATTTCGTGATAATCTGCAAGTTTTCATATCCATTAAAGTTCATTTGAGCCATTAATTTGAAGATTTAAGCAAACTTGTTTTTCAAGACTTCAAATGCTCATGAACGTGAAATTTTGATTTTGTTGTTGTTTGATCGAATTTAAGCTTCTAATAGCTTTAGTTTGTGATAACTAACATATCTGCAAAGTTTCATATCAATTGGATTATCATAACACTCGAATTTGAAGATTTTTGAAAATCTTATGTTCTTGAGTGTTCTTAAGGAAAATTCATCAAAATCACGAATCTGATGTTGTTTAGCTGAAATTGATAGTGGTTTTAGTTTAGAAACATCAAATCTAAGGTTCGTTTATCATTCACAACATCCAAATCATACACATTGAACTTTGATTTTCAGATCTGGGTTTTGTTGTTCTTAGTGTTCTTCATGTGTTCATCATCTAAATCCGATTTTAGATGATGATTATATGAAATTGATTATTGCTATAGCTTAGAATCACTTATCAACAGCTATTATAACCTTTGATTTAACCCAATTCCATTAGAAATCCAAGAATCAAAAGTTAGTTCATTCAAGAACATGAAGTTTGACTTTTTCAAAGTCAAACTATTTTGAAATCAAAAATTAGCCTAAATCTTATGATTTAATTCAGATTTTGATTCATTTGTTCATTATACAATCATTCAAAATCATTCCAACAATAATTCATCAAACATATATACAACAAGTTATGAATTCCACAGTCAAATTTCATTCATAATCAACGTTTACAAAAATTATACAAATTACACTTGATTTTTGACTAAATGTTCTAATTTCATAGCTGATGCTTTAATTCCACAGCTGATGAGATAATTCTATAGCTGATAATCTTCATTTTTCTTGCAACCAAGTGTCCACAGCTGATGCACAAAGTTCATCACAGCTGACAAACATAATTTTTTTCTAAGTGTTTACAGCTGATGAACAAAGCAACCCACAGCTGATGAACAAAACTTCCACAGCTGATGTTTTAATTCAAAGCTGATACACTTCATCCTATATCTATCATTATCTTCAAACATACACCCTTAACATCATCCATAATCATAAAACTAACCTTAACCGACATACAAATTGTAAGGATAACATTTTGGATTACACTATAGTTTTAACTGGTAAGAGATGAACAACTTGGAGTACATGCGATTACATGCATGTTGGAAACAATGCATGCAAGAAAGCTGCATGCATGCATGCGAAAGAAAGCAATTCGCATGCATGCGAAAATGCATGCATGCGAAAGGCAGGCAGGCGAGTAGCATATGCATGCGAGATAGGGATGCGATAGGGTACTTTTCGCATGCATGCGAAAAGTGTGGTTGGAACCACATGCATGTGACAATCTCAATGTGTGTATATATATGCGCATGCGAGTTCAGTTATTGGTGTGCAACATTTACACAACCGAGAGAGCTTCAAATTTAGTGTGTGTTTTATTCGCTCATTTGAGCAGATCACGTTGTGTGATTTTTCCACCTTCGGGTGAGATCGATCTTGTATCGATTATCATTGTAATCATTCGACATCATATATACATTTGAATTACAATTATTTTGTGCTTAATATCTTGTTCTCTCAGTTGACTCGATTAGAGTACGCACCCGTCTTCGCGTTTTATCAAGTGCAACTATCAAACGAAGTGAGATCGATCGGATCCTGGACTTTACATTTGGTATCAGAGCAAGGTGTTTGCCAGACCCTGGGCCCAGAGAGGCGGGACGTCATGATTAGTAAACAACAACCAAAATGCAGCGGAAACTAAATGGTTTATTACAAAGTGTCACATGATATTTACATTAAAATATTGGCTTTGCTTCCAATTCAAAAGGTGCTTCAACCTACAATCTATAGGTGTCATGATCAATCTCTCGGGAAATATTTCTTGAAGCTTCAGTAACTAAGGCTTCTAGGCTCAACCTTTGTCTTTAACCTCTACCCTCGTATCTTGCTTCGGGTTTGGGTAACTTCTATAGCTCAACTATTCTCCCTAGCTGTACCTGAAGACATGCTCAAAAAGATTTTGTGTCAACATAAAGTTGGTGAGTTCAAGTGGTTAAAGTTTCAGTAAACAAAAGTCTCTTTAGAATCCATTAGTAACATTTTCAAAACATATGTGCTTTAAGTCTTAAACAAAATGGACTCTGAAAGTCCACATTTAAAAGTTTAGAATCAAGTGTAAAAGCTTATGAAAAATCCCATTTTATTTTAAAAGCATCGTTTTTAGTATCAGTCATCGTGGGGTATCACAATCAACCCTGCACTTGGTCCCCAGTTGGCCTCTTCTAAACTTGTGTTTAACCGGATATTCCCGTAGGAAAGAACCAAGCCTCAGAACAGTGAACCATTCCTGCCAGGATGGTTCACCATAGTTTCTTATTCAAAACCTGTTACATGCCACAAACGACCCCTCAAGATCTCAGTGGGGTACCTCCCTGTAGCGGGAGCCACTGTGCGTGGGGGATTCCCCAAATAGATCTATTCACATAAAAAAAGCGGTTCACCAAAGAATTAATAATCATGAAAAAAGTGTCGGCAGGTATCCAAAAAGTCCCACATTCAAGTATCAAATAAAGCACAATCATAGTTCATAACAAAGAGCATGTTTAATCCCAAAAACAGTAAATAAAAAGGGGATCACTAGAACTCACAAATAAAAGTTTCAGTTTAAAAGAGCATGCTGCATCCCCAAAACCAAAGTAAAAGGGGGAACACGAGAACTCACCTGGTATCCTTATATAATTTCAGAGCTTGATAAAGAAAGTGATGATCACCAACAAAGCAATTCCTAACTATAACATATAAGATTCACGTTTAGAATTAGCATGATGTTATTACATGCGTGCGGTTGAGCCCTTTAGTTGACTTAAGGTTGGTGATTAGTATCCTTAGTGTATCTTAGCTTCTTGCGTATTTATTAATTGTCATGAGTTGATTCGTGTACATTACGTTGATTTATGCATTTAATCAAGAATTGTGTCTTAGTATGAAGAATGTTGAAAAATCAATTCATATCATGGATTCAAAATCTTTGTAAATAACTTGCATTAACAATGTAAGTAATATATAATGTTTCAAACGATGTTTATAATGCTCGCGTTTATATCGTATTTGTTAACTTGATTGACGATAATTTGTATAAAAAGAGTGTTACAATTAATATTTATGTCAATAACAATGAGATGGCCAATTACTAATAACGACAAGATAATGGATCATTATAGAATTATAAGCCCATTTGCCATAATTAAGTATGCGTGAACATCGGTTAACCTAATGTATCTATTGTACAAATATATCTTTTTGTATGCAATTTTACATCCCGAAGTATTATAAGGATTTAACGTGACATGAAATCAACTTATTTGTTAAATCAATGACATGTTATAACTACTTCCCAAAACATAATGATTCATATATTTTGTCGAGGTTGACTTCTAGTAATTAACGTTGCTATCTAAATCTTGAGCCCGAACTATCCATTTAAATCAGATAATTATATCAAGTGATTTTTCATTTACGTTATAATTCACGTATTTTAGATAATTAAAGCTCAAACAACACACATGCAATTTATAATTCAATTTCAATTGCGTTGCGCGTGCGATTATACCTTTCACTCGGTTACGTTCACTAACCCACTCGAATTGCTCTTGATCTAATCGTGTTCGCGTTCCATTGTCCGCTCGTTGACCAAGTTTGACCAGCTTTGACCGATGTTTTACCTAACCAAAACGTACCAAAATCATATACAAATACTAATATATTGTTATCTAATACCAAACGCAACCATAATCTCAACATACGTTACCAAACACCTCGGTTGTGTCTCTTACCATCACCATCCACCACATGCAGCCACTCTCCACCACGGATCGCCACTAACCGCCACCTTGGGCAGCCCTCGGGTGCCCTAAATCGACTGCCATCGATCGCCACAACCACGACAGCCAACACAATCACAACCGATAGCCAACAACCATCAATTCCAGCCACCAATACCAGCACAACCCCATTCACCACCACCTAACCTCACCGTCAACCACCACAATCACAGCCATGACTATCGCTGCTATTATCCATAACCACCATAGTCAACACCACCGCCGACTTCCAGATCCAAACACAAACCACGGCCGCCATCACCACTGCCGTCACAACCATCACCTAACACCAACCACAGTCGTAGTCGAACTCCACCACCACAATAACCACAGTCACCGTCTTCACAGCCACAATCACCACCGACAACCAGCACCCACATCCCAACCATCGCCAAAACCATCACCGACGCCGTCACCACCACGGCCAATAACATCCACAGCCACAATCATCACCGTCGCGACCACCACAACAGCATTCGAGGTCCTGACCCCCTTCACGGCCGCTTATCTTCACCAAAATCACGTTGTAGGTTGAGGACTTACCTGCGACCAACACCACCGCCTGCGAACCAACCTGCAACCATCTATTTCGCCTCCGATTCCCGTCACTATGTTGCGTTTCACGAGAAATTGAGGCCACCACAGTGATCGGGGCGTCGAGGGGAGTCCGGATTTGCGTGCCACTCGCCGGCACTCGCCGGAATAGGCCGCCGGTGGCCGGTGGTCGATTGAAGCTCGATTTGGGGAGGGTGTGTCGTGGCTGCCACCTCTCTCTCTATGATTTTTGCTTTAAACCCTAAAATGGAGAAAATGGGGTTTATATAGTAGGGTTAAGTGTGCGGGTTCGTTAACGGTTCGGTTCGTAACGCGTTCGAATTGGTTTTCACGTATCGTTAAAATTTCACTTCCCGTTAGATATAATTATGCAAAACGTTATAATTATTCCGATATTATTGATTTTATCGTTTTTAAAACATGCCTAATAATTAAACGAGTTTGTAGTTTATCGCGTATTTAACACGTTAAATGGTTTTATACGTTTTTATCGAATGAGCGATATTATAATCATTTTAGCATCGAATTGTATGAAATTAAGTATTAAACTAATATTTTGTGCGTTAACTTCCCTCGTTGGTCACGTTAAAACCTTATCTGTCGAATTCTCGGGTTTTGACCTAATTCTAGATCCGGTTCACGTCACGGATGCGTTTCGGAACGCATTTATTCCGGACCACGTATCACTCACCAAATTTGATATGGTATGAAAATAAACAATGATTAGATAATTGTTTATGGATTCACGAGGCTCGGTCGACGTATCCGATGACATTTAAAATGCCGGTGAAAACCGGTATTCGCGTTTCAGTTACGAAATTCCGTTGTTTATGCATGATTGATGAAAAATCTTTTAGCAAGCATTATTTATGATATTAGTTAAGGCTAACAATGATTTAGATTGGATGACAACCCATTTTAAGGATTTCTGCAAGGTAACTATGCCCTGTAGAGAGTCCATTCGTGAAGCAAGTAACTCTGTTTAGATTCTAATTTCTTATAAGCTTATCAATTGTTCCTCGAGATATGGGAGTAAGACTTTTGCTCGAATTCCCAACGGTAAGGAGCGTTCTAGGGTAAGGTATTAGGGAATCATTTTCGGAGAGGTTTGAAAATTTAGATAGAAATAAACCAACGCTTACGATCAGGGATGATTATGCAGACTTTCTTTGTCTACAATCTGCTGCACGTCTATCACTTTGTTGTAGTTGGATCTCAAGTGATTTAACACATGAGATTTCTTGTAGCTGATCTTCTATGCTTCTTAGTACATCTTTTGGATCAATACCATCCTTTAAGTTCGACCATGAGTTCTTTCCATGAATTCTTCATTATTATCGACCGCATTGATTCGAACAAGTTTAGGACTTTATCAAGGTGCTCACTAGCACAAGAAAGTTAACCACCACTCTAATAACTTGTCGTATAGTTCGAGATCGTATTCTACTTCAGATCTTTGCGCTCGAATCACGAACTTATCACTCAAATAGTAGAGATCTCTGAGTAGAGATAACCAGAAGGTTTTAAAGTTTTCCGCATTGGCTATCACGCATTTCCAAAGATGAGGGTTGTGCTATAGGGCTTAAGGTGAGTAGCACTACTCGTTAAGAGAATAAATCGAGAACAGAGGGTGAGTGGAAAAATCGGGGATCCAAAGAAGTTGTATGTTCAGATTTTTGTCTTGAATCTCAAAGGTTAGCTTTTCTCGGCAATTAACCCTGGCACTTGGATCTTTATCTCCGGAGAATCTGGATTTTAGAAGGAGGTTTCATTTCCTATATATTCTGGCGCTCAAAACTTTATCAACAGCACGGTCAGTTAAAAGCAGGGTCAAAATAGTTCATCCTAAGTTTCGTGTGAAGATTGTCATTAGATGACTAACGGTTTAAGATGATGAAAGATTTCATGAGTGTAGTATTAAGAAAGGTGATTATCAATCACAATCGGAGCTGATATTAAGAATGTTCCTTTGAGTTAGGTGGTTCCATTACAATGAATGGGTAGAGAGAAGTCATATTCCTCAAAGGCTTTGAGCAAATAATCAGAGGAATTCTAGAATCCAGAAGATCCTATGAAGTGTGAACTACTAAGAAAGAAAGGAGTGACAAGTCTTCTATGTCATTGACCACAAGAGGGGTTTCTCGGAAATTTATTACTCTGGTATGTTCTCCGTTGCACAAGCCTTGTTAGAGAGTCTTCCACTATGTTAAAGAAGTTTTGACGAATTCAATGTTGGGTAGGAAGGAATTTTTAGGCATCGCTCAAAATAGTATGGCTAAAGTACACGCACAACGAGGTGGAGTGCCATACTCAGCACGAGACCAGTTAAGTTTGAGAACATCATTTAATGATCTTCAGAGTCTGATGGTCTTATCATCATAATTCCAATAGGAGAGTAGATTAAAAGAAAAGAGAAGAAGAGAAAGGAATAGTTACTGCAACATCGTCCCTGGTAGTTCTTCAAGTGTCAAATGGCTTTCGCCCAGCATGAAAGTTTTGAACCTGAAATTATTGAATATATTCCAATATTTGTGTTTATTCTTGTATTTATTGGTTCTTTAAGTGTTTTACATTGATATTAGTTTACATGAAAGGGCCCACCAAAATTCAAGTGTACCTGTAAATTCACCATTACGTGTGCACCCGTAATCGTCAATTTACCTTACACTATCATTCTAGTCGTTCCCATCATAAGTTCTAAGTTTTGTGTATTCAGGTCCTGGAGTTAAAAATTTTCATTTAGTCATCATTTGCAATTAAGCACATTCCAATTATGCTAATCATTCAAGTTATCCCAGAAATTGTTTCAAAGTAAGTTTAAGCAAATCAAGCAATAAATGAGCACTCAGGTACATGCTATCCTAGGGAGCAGAACAAACAAAAGGCATCATGGTAAATATCTTATCACTAAATTCCAACATGTATCATCTTACAAATGAGGCATAATAGCAAGTATCATCATTTCAAACAAGTATCAGTATAACAGTTGTCTCAGGTAACGACACAAGTCGTATCAAGTGTATAGCTAACAGAAGTTGTTTCATATAGTGACAAAAGTCAATTGTGCAATTAGATAAGTATCTCTCCAGGATTTAAGTCCTAAGTTATATGCACACCTTTGGTTTCTAACATTCTTAGTACTTGACATTCAGTAGTCCTAAGAGTCAACTCCAAAAGATTCCATACTTTTTCTGATTTACTCGGGTGCACCTATCATACGTAATACCCTAATGTATCGAGGTTTCTTATAGAGTAGGGAATTCTTAATGGGATATATGTAATCCTTAAGGTATAAAAGTTAAGACGAGAGTTCTTAAGGGAACCTACTCTTGCTGCAAACTTTGGATCAATGGATCATGGAAACAACCTACTAGGCTGGTCCTATTTATGGTTACAGCTTAGGTACCGTAAAGCAAACCCCCATTTCTACACCTTGGTTCAACAAAGCTCGGAAAAGTCATCTTACTAATTTGGTCCTATGAGGTTCATATGGTTGTAGTTTAGGTCTCGCGAAGTAGACCTACTTCTCTACAACCTTTGACTCTGATACCAATCTGTCACACCCCGGGCCCAAAGAGGCGGGACGTCACGATTAGTAAACAACAACCAAAATGCAGCGGAAACTAAATGGTTTATTACAAAGTGTCACATGATGTTTATATTAAAATATTGGCTTTGCTTCCAATTCAAAAGGTGCTTCAACCTACAATCTATAGGTGTCGTGATCAATCTCTCGGGAAATATTTCTTGAAGCTTCAGTAACTAAGGCTTCTAGGCTCAACCTTTGTCTTTAACCTCTACCCTCGTATCTTGATTCGGGTTTAGGTAACTTCTATAGCTCAACTATTCTCCCTAGCTGTACCTGAAGACATGCTCAAAAAGATTTTGTGTTAACATAAAGTTGGTGAGTTCAAGTGGTTAAAGTTTCAGAAAACAAAGTCTCTTTAGAATCCATTAGTAACATTTTCAAAACATATGTGCTTTAAGTCTTAAACAAAAGGGACTCTGAAAGTCCACATTTAAAAGTTTAGAATCAAGTGTAAAAGATTATGAAAAATCCCATTTGATTTTAAAAGCAACGTTTTTAGTATCAGTCATCGTGGGGTATCACAATCAACCCTGCACTTGGTCCCCGGTTGGCCTCTTATAAACTTGTGTTTAACCGGATATTCCCGTAAGAAAGAACCAAGCCTCAGAACAGTGAACCATTCCTGCCAGGATGGTTCACCATAGTTTCTTATTCCAAACCTGTTACATGCCACAAACGACCCCTCATGATCTCAGTGGGGTACCTCCCTGTAGCGGAGCCACTGTGCGTGGGGGATTCCCCAAATAGATCTATTCACATAAAACAAGTGGTTCACAAAATAATTAATGATCATGACAAAAGTATCAGCAGGTATCCAAAAAGTCCCACATACAAGCATCAAATAAAGCACAATCATAGTTCATAACAAAGAGCATGTTTCATCCCAAAAACAGTAAATAAAAAGGGGATCACTAGAACTCACAAATAAAAGTTTCAGTTTAAAAAAGCATGCTTCATCCCCAAAACCAAAGTAAAAAGGGGAACACGAGAACTCACCTGGTATCCTTATATAATTTCAGAGCTTGATAAAGAAAAGTGATGATCACCAACAAAGCAATTCCTAACTAGAACATATAAGATTCACGTTTAGAATTAGCATGATGTTATTACATGCGTGCGGTTGAGCCCTTTAGTTGACTTAAGGTTGGTGATTAGTATCCTTAGTGTATCTTAGCTTCTTGCGTATTTATTAATTGTCATGAGTTGATTCGTGTACATTACGTTGATTTATGCATTTAATCAAGAATTGTGTCTTAGTATGAAGAATGTTGAAAAATCAATTCATATCATGGATTCCAAATCTTTGTAAATAACTTGCATTAACAATGTAAGTAATATATAATGTTTCAAACGATGTTTATAATGCTCGCGTTTATATCGTATTTGTTAACTTGATTGACGACAATTTGTATAAAAAGAGTGTTACAATTAATATTTATGTCAATAACAATTAGATGGCCAATTACTAATAACGACAAGATAATGGATCATTATAGAATTATAAGCCCATTTGCCATAATTAAGTATGCGTGAACATCGGTTAACCTAATGTATCTATTGTACAAATATATCTTTTTGTATGCAATTTTACATCCCGAAGTATTATAAGGATTTAACGTGACATGAAATCAACTTATTTGTTAAATCAATGACATGTTATAACTACTTCCCAAAACATAATGATTCATATATTTTGTCGAGGTTGACTTCTAGTAATTAACGTTGCTATCTAAATCTTGAGCCCGAACTATCCATTTAAATCAGATAATTATATCAAGTGATTTTTCATTTACGTTATAATTCACGTATTTTAGATAATTAAAGCTCAAACAACACACATGCAATTTATAATTCAATTTCAATTGCGTTGCGCGTGCGATTATACCTTTCACTCGGTTACGTTCACTAACCCACTCGAATTGCTCTTGATCTAATCGTGTTCGCGTTTTGTTGTCCGCTCGTTGACCAAGTTTGACCAGCTTTGACCGATGTTTTACCTAACCAAAACGTACCAAAATCATATACAAACACTAATATATTGTTATCTAATACCCAAACGCAACCATAATCTCAACATACGTTACCAAACACCTCGGTTGTGTCTCTTACCATCACCATCCACCACATGCAGCCACTCTCCACCATGGATCGCCACTAACCGCCACCTTGGGCAACCCTCGGGTGCCCTAAATCGACTGCCATCAATCGCCACAACCACGACAGCCAACACAATCACAACCGACAGCCAACAACCATCAATTCCAGCCACCATTACTAGCACAACCCCTTTCACCACCACCTAACCTCACTGTCAACCACCACAATCACAGCCACACCATCGCTGCTATTATCCATAACCACCATAGTCAACACCACCGCCGACTTCCAGATCCAGACACCAACCACGGCCGCCATCACCACTGCCGTCATAACCATCACCTAACACCAACCACAGTCGTGGTCGACCTCCACCACCACAATAACCGCAGTCACCGCCTTCACAGGCACAATCACCACCGACAACCAGCACCCACATCGCAACCATCGCCAAAACCATCACCGACTCCATCACCACCACGACCAATAACATCCACGGCCACAATCATCACCGTCGCGACCACCACAACAGCATTCGAGGTCCTGACCCCCTTCACGACCGCTTATCTTCACCGAAATCACGTTGTAGGTTGAGGACTTACCTGCGACCAACACCACCACCTGCGAACCAACCTGCAACCATCTCTTTCGCCTCCGATTCCCGTCACTATGTTGCGTTTCGCGAGAAATCGAGGCCACCACAATGATTGGGGCGTCGAGGGGAATCCGGATTTGCGTGCCGCTCGCCGGCACTCGCCGGAATAGGCCGCCAGTGGCCGGTGGTCGATTGAAGCTCGATTTGGGGGGGTGTGTCGCGGCTGCCCCCTCTCTCTCTCTCTGATTTTTGCTTTAAACCCTAAAATGGAGAAAATGGGGTTTATATAGTAGGGTTAAGTGAGTGGGTTCATTAACGGTTCTGTTCGTAACGCGTTCGAATTGGTTTTCACGTATCGTTAAAATTTCTCTTCCTGTTAGATATAATTATGCAAAACGTTATAATTATTCCGATATTATTGATTTTATCATTTTTAAAACATGCCTAATAATTAAACGAGTTTGTAGTTTATCGCGTATTTAACACGTTAAATGGTTTTATACGTTTTTATCGAATGAACGATATTATGATCATTTTAGCATCGAATTGTATGCAATTACGTATTAAACTAATATTTTGTGCGTTAACTTCCCTCGTTGGTCACGTTAAAACCTTATCTGTCGAATTCTCGGGTTTTGACCTAATTCTAGATACGGTTCACGTCACGGATGCGTTTCGGAACGCATTTATTCCGGACCACGTATCACTCACCAAATTTGATGTGGTATGAAAATAAACAATGATTAGATAATTGTTTATGGATTTACGAGGCTCGGTCGACGTATCAGATGACATTTGAAATGCCGGTGAAAACCGGTATTCGCGTTTCAGTTACGAAATTCCGTTGTTTATGCATGATTGATAAAAAATCTTTTAGCAAGCATAATTTATGATATTAGTTAAGGTTAACAATGATTTGATTGGATGACAAGCTATTTTAAGGATTTCTGTTGGAAATTCAGACGTTAGTGCGTGTTAAATTACCGGATTTTACCCAGTATGGGTTCTGAATCTGTTTTTAGTTTGGATCTTTCCATAGTTATTTCAAATCACCTAATAATTCATTGTTTCATGGTTTCTTGTTTAATTAGTTCGTAAACGTGTATTTGGGCCTTAAATGGGCCTTGTTATAAGTTTGGGATTGGGCTTATTGGGCCCAAAAGGCTAGTTTTGTTTTCCAAGGTTTCTTTGGTAAGTCCAAATCAATCCGGACCTTTATTGGGTCCTATAATACATTAGGCTTTCTAATTGAGCTGGATTTCGGAGGTGTTACAGTGTTGCTCTTGATACAACGGATCATTATTCTGCGATCTTCCGTTCGAGGACGTTAAACAAGTTGAAAGTTTATCCGGTTTCATCAAAGTTCAATCTGAAACCGAGAGACACACACAAGTTCATCTCAAAACAGAAACAGATTGCATGATCTTGGGATATTTTGAAGCTCAACAGTTGTTTCATCTGTCCGCTAGTGCGAGAACCTTCGTGAGAAAGGTTTGTTGAACATTGAAGAACTCAAAACCATAGCATAATCCAAGGGGGAGATTGTAAGGATAAAACATTTTGGATTACACTATAGTTTTAACTGGTAAGAGATGAACAACTTGGAGTACATGCGATTACATGCATGTTGGAAACAATGTATGCAAGAAGAAGCTACATGCATGCATGCGAAAGAAAGCAGATTCGCATGCATGCGAAAATGCATGCATGCGAAAGGCAGGCAGGCGAGTCGCATATGTATGCGAGATAGGTATGCGACAGGGTACTTTTTGCATGCATGCGAAAAGTGTGGTTGGAACCACATGCATGCGACAATCTCAATGTGTGTATATATATGCGCATGCGAGTTCAGTTATTGGTGTGCAACATTTACACAACCGAGAGAGCTTCAAACTTAGTGTGTGTTTTATTCGCTCATTTGAGCAGATCACGTTGTGTGATTTTTCCACCTTCGGGTGAGATCGATCTTGTATCGATTATCATTGTAATCATTCGACATCATATATGCATTTGAATTACAATGATTTTGTGCTTAATATCTTGTTCTCTCAGTTGACTCGATTAGAGTATGCACCCGTCTTCGCGTTTTATCAAGTGCAACTATCAAACAAAGTGAGATCGATCGGATCCTGGACTTTACACAAATTGCTGAAAATTCACATTCATAGTGGACAATCAAGCCATATCACACAAGTCCTGATTCGCAGTGAACTTGATTCACAACAAGCATAAAACGCACAGTGGACAGAAACGAAAATCCTCAAATGACTTGTTGCTTCTGTTCATAACAAAACAGTTAACACTTTACAAAGAACAAACAATTTTAAGTCCACAACGGACATCTAACCTAACACCGGTCAAAAACCTAAACAAGGACAAACTTGTCCACAGCGGACGCATAAGTTTCGAGTCCACAGCGGATGTTTTATGACCAGAAACAAGTGTTGTTGAATTCACAGCGGACGACTTGAGTTTCAGGTCCATTCAACAACATACACAACACACACAAACATATACATCAAAATTGTCCACAGCGGACAAGTAACTTAGCCACAGCGAACATTTAGCAACTTTTGCATAGCAGAATTTTGTTCCACAGCGGACTAAGAAACAAACCTGTTAGTGGACTTGAATGTCTATAGCAGACAAGCAAATCCAAAAAAAGGCACTTGCTAATTGAACACCCTGTCAGGTGTTATCTGGACGCCCTTTGACTTTTTTCACGGCCCGTGAAAGGCCTTACGGGCCGTAAGGTTTTCGTAATTTAAAGTTCGCAGCTTTATCCCCTCACGGGCTGTGAAACACATCACGGCCCGTAAGCGGCTAACACCACGGCCCGTGAACAAGTGATACAAAGGCCCGTGAGTTGTCTCACGGGCCGTAGTTGTCCTTCTGAGAAATTATTTTCCTCGATTTGCGTATATCTTTAAATTTTATAATTATGTGACGTGACGTATTATTCCTTGATTTGATTTAAGATTCTGTATAAAACGTTATATATATATTACTTGTTATATACGGTTAGTGAGAAACGAAACAGTTAAAATGTCTTCTCCTAGAGGTAATAGAAGATGTCAAAATGAGTCCTCTTCAAACTCACGAGATATTGTGGAAAGTATTCCTGATCCAATAGATAACCATAATTGGCAGAATGGGAGGAACTGGTCAGAAAATGTTATTCAGTTTATACGTAACGGTGATTCCCAAACATGTAGGGTGTATTACATGGGTAATTCCGATATTCAGTTAGAATTTTGGCGTGAATTACTCGGAAACGTGTCTTTAAGTACAGTGGTATGATTTAAAGTTTTTTTTTGTGATTTTATTTTATTTTAAAATTATAACTAAAAAAGTTGTTATTTTATAGCATGTTCGGGCGTGGACAAATAGACTCACAATATGGAGATACGAAGAAATACGTAGAACAGAAGAGTTGTCGGGTAGTGATCGTTGGACAATTCTCCCATTTGAGTGGTTTAATTTAGTATACTCGGGGTCCGTTAAGGGTAACAAATATGGTGACGGGAGTGACAGTCTATATCCCGCGTTATGGGAAGTTGATACGGTGATACTGTTTTCATGTTTTACAATGAAAATCATGAATTTATAACCGTGAATTAAATTTTTTTGTAGGTTTACGTACCAATGACTGATGACGATGAAAATTGGTATCTTATTAAGATTTCTATGGAGTCACTACAAGTTCGTATATATTCTCCATACGAATGCCGACCAAATACATGTGATGATTCATGGTGCATTCATCGTAATGCCCGAACGATTTTCGTACAATTCGAATCGTACTTTTTACATTTTCTGTCATGTATACAATATTGGCAGCACTCCGGACAAGAAGAAATCGAAGAACTGGTTGTATGCAGTGAAACCGTGTGGCCTCCTAATGCCGCTCATATTGGTCGAGATTCTGGAGTTGTAATTTGTATGTTATTGCGTAGGTTTGTTCAAAATAGATCTTTATAGTGGCAAGAGGTTAGCTTACAGGATGCTTGTTGTAGATTCCGAAGATTTATGACAGACGAACTGTATTCTAGACGTATAATGTAGAACAGTAATGAAATATTTTATTAAAACATAAACGTTTATTAGTACACTTTATTAAAAACGATAAACCGTTATTATCACACAATAAAAAAACATATAATTTTTAATCTTCTTGATCTTTATAAAATTCCAAAAGTCTCCTGATATCGTTCTTGAGCTGTTGTCATAATATCTGTATGACGAGTTTGGGCTTATTAAGAGCTGTCTGATCTATGGGCTGGATCCGTATGAAGAGAAATGTCATTTTAAACTTGGAAATTATCGAGATCCTAAAAATACCCCTATGACGAGTTTGTGCTTATTAATAACTGTCTGTTCTATGGGCTGGATCCGTATGAAGAGAAATATCATTTTAAACTTTAGAAATTATCGAGATCCTAAAAAATACCCCTATGACGAGTTTGTGATTATTAAGAGCTGTCTGTTCTATGAGCTGGATCCGTATAAAGAGAAATATCATTTTAAACTTTGAAAATTATCGAGATCCTAAAAAATACCCCTATGACGAGTTTGGGCTTATTAAGAGCTGTCTGTTCTATGGGCTGGATACGTATGAAGAGAAATATCATTTTAAACTTTGGAAATTATCAAGATCCTAAAAAATACCCGTATGACGAGTTTGGGCTTATTAAGAGCTGTCTGTTCTATGGGCTGGATCCGTATGAAAAGAAATATCATTTTAAACTTTGGAAATTATCGAGATCCTAAAAAATACCCCTATGACGAGTTTGTGCTTATTAAGAGCTGTCTGTTCTATGGGCTGGATCCGTATGAAGAGAAATATCATTTTAAAGGCTAACGGCCGTGAAGGGTCTCACAGCCCGTATTTTTAGGTAATCACGAGCTGTTAAGGTGTTAACGGGTCGTGAGGACCCTCAACGGTTGTTTTTTATAATATATCCAGGCTCATGACCGTGACATCCCTCACGGCACGTTTGGGTGCTCGGTAACAGGCCGTGTGTCCCTTCACGACTGTGAAGCCGGATTATATATAGGACCTTACGGCCCATTTCTTCATTTACGCCCCCTAAACACATATCCGATTCACTCTGTCACGACCTCTAGATTTTCATCACTTTCATATCGCCGACTCCTTACTACGGTACGTATTCAAATTCGTATTTTATTTTTGTATATTTATCGTTTAAATATGTTAAAATTTAATTTAAAAAAGAATAAAATCTGAAAAATTTAGGGGGTTAAGGGCCGTGAACGGCTCTCACGGGCCGTAACCATTTGGGGTTTTAACAGTCACGGGCCGTGAATGCAGTTCACGGGCCGTAACCCTTAGACCAGTCAGAGAGTCACGGGCCGTGACCTAGCTTCACGGGCCATAACCCTTTATGTGTTCTTATGATTTTCAATTTTTTTTGCAGATTATGCCGCCACATAAACGTTCACGTCCAGAGACCGAGCCTGAGGGTCAGGGTGACTTCCTGGACCCACATGCTGATCTTCGTTTTCCTCGAGAGACACAGCCATGGCTTAGGCTGTGGAAGCTGATAGGACGGCCCCTGAAGGGGACCCGCACCATTGACTGGGACGTGCTAGAGGAGGTTGGAGATATAGCACGTGCCCAGGACATCGTTGGGCTCGAGGGAGAGACGCCCTGGAGGCGTATGTTTGATTTGGGATCTAGGAGGGGCTACAGGGAGCTCACGTTGGAGTTTTTGTCGACTTTTTTGTTCACTCCCGCGGCAGAGGATGAGGACCCCCGGGAGCACCTAGCTGTTTGATTTAGGCTGGGGAGCCGTAGGTTTGAGTTCACCCTCGCTCAGTGGGCGGTGACTCTTGGGTTTTACACCCAGGAGGAGACGCAGGATGCTCGTTTTTTTTCTGACGAGGTCCAGTCAGAGGCGGCTCCTTTGGTCGGATGGTGGCTGACGATCTCCGACCAGCCATGGGAGGGCGCTATTAGGGCGAGCTCCATTAGAGATCCATTGCACCGGTATCTACACCGGTGCATTGCCGGCACCATTGTCGGCAGAGACCCGAGTATGGAGCAGGTGTCGTTCCTTGATTTATTTTTCTGAGGGCTTTGCTTTCACCTAGACGGGTGAATCTTGCTCACTGCATGACCACCTATTTCTTCAATGTCATTCAGGGCAAGGTAAAAAAATATTTATATTAATTCTTAATAAATAAGTATTATCTATTATTATTATTATATTATAATTTGATTGTTTTGCAGATGGGTAGCCCCATTGTTTGCGGCTCTTACATCACCGTCATTGCCTCGCGCTTAAGGTTGTTTACGAACGCCCTAATTGCGAGGCAGACGGCGGACACGTCGCCTAGGATTTTGGGCCGACAGACCGTCATGGCCATGGGGATTGTCGCCAAATTTGGCGACGAACTCCGTCGGACCATCTGGCAGCCTATGGCGGACATTGGTGAGGAGGAGGAGGAGCCACAGCCGCAGCAGCAGCCGCAGCCGCAGACACACGCCAGAGCACCCGGCCCACCGCCAGTACCGCCTGTTGCTAGGACTATCATTCGGCAGATTCCGCCGACGGAGGAGTTTATGGCGGAGTCACTCCATTTGGCGCGCCAGTCCCACGCCTTGCTTGTATGGATGGCGGATGTGTACAGCATTTGGGCTACTCGCTAGGGTATCGACCCCCCCTCGGCCGGAGTTGCCTTCGTTTGTCAGACGACCTGGGGGTGATGAGGAGGAGGCTGCTGGTGGTGATGAGGAGGTGCTGCTGGTGGTGATGAGGCATAGATAGTAGGGCTGTATTGTTTTATTTAGCTTCCATGTAAAAAACTTGATAAATTTTGTTGATATATTATGACGTATTTGGATGACGTTTAAATGTTTGTTTGATGACGTATGATGAAACGGTTATCTTGAACATAAGCAACTGAATAAAGAATTGATAAATTAAATATAAAATGTGTAAATATTGGATAGTCACCCACTAATCGAATTCTAATGAAATGGTTATCTTGAACATAAGCAATTGAATAAAGAATTGATAAATTAAATATAAAATGTGTAAATTATACTAAATCTATGCGTTCAACCGGGTCTACGGGCCTTAGTTCTAGATATTTTTGAAATCGACTTCCGTATATGACCTCCCAATCATTAGCGTTTTCTGTTTTGTACAAGTACCAATATTTGCTCGGAACAGGAATTGGATAATCACCCACTAATCGAATTCTAATGAAATGGTTATCTTGAACATAAGAAATTGAAATCATATGATGTTCACTGATATCATGAGGAGATAACCAGAACGGGAAAAAGTAGTGGAGTTGCCGATAGATATAAAAATTATAACCACTCGAAATCTGTTAGCAATAAGGATTGTAGCAGGTGGCACTGTCATCCAATTTTTTTTGGGAGCTGCACCTAAGCCGTTCCAGTTTAATGATTCCCTTATTTTATTTATATCAGGAAACATCGCAGCGTACCTATGTTTGTTTTCATCCAACTCAGCTATAAGTTTCGTACGAATAAAACGCCAGTGATTTTCACCATATCCCAGTGCGAGTGCTATAGCACGAAAACCACAATTGCCGTCGGCTAAAACATCATCTGCACCTGAAATATACGGGAAAAAGAATGATAGAATCCAGCGATTAAACCGGAAAAAATTGTTTTTATCTTCGTCGCCCGGGATATATGAAAACTTGAAACTCTGTTGAGATATATCTTTGGCTCTTGATTTGGAAGACATGGATTGACTGCGCTGCAAAGACCCTTGTTTTAACTTCACCACCGAACTTGAATATGTTGGCGGAACTTCAAAATTTTCTCTAGGTTGAACATATGAACTATGTCTGGGGGGTCTAATATTGTTTCTTTTTGCTTATCTTTTTTTGGACGACCTCGTGTATGTGTTTGGACTTTAGGAGGTTTTTTATCAGTTTTTGAAGGATGAATGAAAGATTTGAAAATATTAATCAAAGATTTTTTCACATTTTCGGGTTGGACAAGTAAATGTTTGTCACCATCTCCATCTCTTTATGTACATCTATTTGAACCTCCCGTACAATATACGCAGGTGAAAAATCTTGCTTCCTCCAAAAAACATCAATGGCATCGGGCGGGATATATTGACCTATAAAATAATAGATAAAATTAAATATAATAAAATTTTTCATGAAAAAATAAAAAATGTAAAATAATATTCACATGTTTGAATGTAATTGTTTAATTTACAAGCACACGGAAGACCACAGCTGGTAAAAAGAAGGCAGCCACATGATTCTTTGGATATAATTAGATGATTTATCCTGTTAATCTCACCAACTAAGAGATCCAAAGCTGCAAAAGAAACGGTACATCGCAACAATTTAAGCACTTTATGATTATGTTGCACCATAAGCATGATTTTGCTTTTGGTAAAACTTTTTTTATAGCAATTTCCTGGGTAACTAAGATATTATTGATAAAAGGAATAAATCTATCCAGGGTGCTATTGGTTGCTTTCAGGTAAGTTTTCAACAACGAATGTTGGCTCTCAACTCGGTTCGTTGTGTGCTGACCGAAGTTATAACTTTTATTTATCCACGCCGACACAAATCTCTCTTTGTAGGGGTCCGACCAGTTATTTTTGAGGTACATCAGCACTCCTATTTAAAAAAAATGTAGTTACTTTTATGTAAATATACATATATTTTTAAGAATAACACTAGAAAACTTACTTGAATGTTTGGACACCAATCTGCGATAAAGGCGGTCGTAATTATAAGCGCATGTGTCCGCCGTTGCAGAGTTAATAAGTAACGACCACACATGCTCAAAAGCACCCCACTCTTCATTTGAAAAACTCGCCTTGCAATGTTTAGCAATATTTTCCGAAATATGTCATCTGCAAAGTAATCGAACAGCACTCGGGAAAACTTCTTCTGACGCTTTCATCAGAGCGAGATCTCGGTCGGTTAGTATAACACGGGGTTCCATACACTTTTCTTCCAGCGTCGCTTTTAGTTGCTTTAACACCCATCTGAAGTTGGCTTCAAGCTCATAATCAATGAATGCGTGAGCAACAGAAAAAGATTTCAGGGTGGATGTCACACCAACCAATACAAGTTAGTTTTGTAAGTTGTATCAATCATCAACACGTGTGGGTACACATGTCATAATCTGTGAGATGTGGGACGTATAAAAAAACCCCGTCGACGGTATTTGGCGGTTCATTTATGTGAGTGGTGTAAATATATTGATGTTGTTGTAGTATAAAAAAAAACCTGCATTGGGGTTTCACCAATTCTGGTGGACTTTCTAATTTTTGCCCGAGCGTTATATATGGTTCGTAACACAGACACGTTATTGGGATTTTGTTCCCTCAACGTGCCTAGAATGTTTCGAGGGTCAATATTTTGCTCGGTCAGATTCTTTACAGTAGAAAGCTCATTTTCAGTGAGCCTCATTACGTATGCACGTCCTTCCAGGTGTTTATCAGTTTCATGGTTATGAGTATCGTCCACAACAACTATAATCCATTCATCTCTCTTCATCTCGTACTTACCCTGCAATTCAAATTGACAGTTTGTTTTTTGGTGTCATTTTTTCTTAGAGTGGATGCTTCCTTATATACACCACCCCGATCACATTTCAACCAAATTTTAACCACCACATCATTCGAATTTCTTTTTGAACGTTTGGTGACAATAACAAACCCATTTTCTCGCCCTACGTTACTTGCCCAATCAACTAATTCTTCACGAGATGAGAAAACCTAAAAAAATTTATATTTTTAGTTAGTTATTACTAAATGAAAGTAAAATTAAATATGATATATCTTATAACCTGATTCGTGTCGTATAAACCACTTTTACCGGAACCAGGTTCGTCATTTATCACCGCTGCTATCGCCACCGTTATCACCCCCGTCATCGCCGCCGTCATTCCCGACGTAATTGGACGCGAACTGTCCTAAATAGTTTGAAGCACCCTCATCGTAATAACCGTAACCCTCCTCAGGGTAATAGTTAGATTTCGAACCGAATAAATAGTTGCTATCCCAGAAAGACATCGTAACGTTAAATATTATTTTAAACTTATCGTAGAAATTTGAATTATGAAATGAATAAACTAACGTTTATATAGTATTTCACATGAAATATTACATCCTGTCACATAATTAACACGAATATCGAGAATATGACGTCATATCAAATAACGTAATAAATACAAAATTACACGACTATCGAGGAATATTACATCATATCAAATCACGTAATAAATACAAAATTACACGAAAAACGAGGAATAATATATCTCGTCAAATTATTAAAGGTGAAAATAGGACCCGTAAAGCGGTTCACGGGCCGTAAGTCAAAGGGCTAACGGGCCGTGAAAAGCTTAACGGGCCGTGAAAAACTAAAACCGTGAACACCTTCACGGGCCGTTACGTTTTTAAATGACTGATTTGATTGTCCGACAGTTATTGCGACCCGTGAATGGCCTTACGGCCCGTAAAGAGGCGTCCAGATATCCGTCTGGACGTCTCTTTAGTAGGCCAAAAAAAAAATACACAGTGGACCACAGTGGATATTTTATGTTCACAGCGGACGACAACCCCAAACACAGCAGCCAAGTTGTGTCCACAGTGGACAAGTAACTTAAGCCACAGCGGACAACAACTTGTAGAGCACCAACATACAGCAGACGAACGAGCAAGAGAGAGTTGAGAAGCACCACCGAACCATTCAAATCCAATCGATTAACATCGGTTTGATTCGAAAACTCCCTGGAGAAGCACCATCGATCACCGATTTTTGATTTATTGGTTCAATTCCAACACTCCACCATTACTCCCGACACCAATCCAAGATTCGACCATCATCGCTGTTCGATTTTAAACAACCATCGAAACCACCCCACGAATCAGTTGACCTGCGAACACCATAAAAGAACCCCCAAATCACACTAACAGCGGCCGATCTTCAATCAACAATCGCAACCACAGCAACCGACACCAGCAACCATCTCCACCGAACTCAATCACCTTTAAGTCTGATTGTGTTCACAGAGAGAATTTGAGATTGGGCAGAGAAGTTGTGAAAGAAGAAGCGAAGTGTGGAAACAGAGAGCATTCGGGATTTCTTTTTGTTTATATGTTCCCTTGACCGACAAAAAGGGTTTCAATTTTCAACATAAAGTGTTCCAGTTTTGACTTGTCTTCTAGATTGATCAGCAAATATATATATTTTTTTATTATTATAAATTTTTAACCAAACATAACAAGCATCGGGATATTTGTTTTGAGCCCTTGACCGCCTTGTATTTGGTATTACAATCCCTTGAGCAACTGGTACTTGGTGTTATGGTATTTCAATTTTGATTTCTTTTGTTCTAATCCCGTTGAGCGACAAAAGGACTTTGTTTTGAGTTTTAATTTTAACTTTTATTTTTACTTTGACAGTTTGATCAGCAAAATATAATATAATTTTTTATTTTCTTTTCTTAAAACAAAAACATCAAAGCTTCGGAAGTTCTTTAAAACGACAAACAAACAAATCAAAATTCGGAAGTTGTTAAATTTTAACAAACAGTTTAATTAATCAAGTCAAAAAATCATTTAATTTTAATTGGTTAAATCCAAATTTTAATTACTTTTAATTAAGCTTGATTAATATTAATTGAGCTTAAACAAACTGTAATTAAACCGAGTTAACTCTTTAATTATGCCGATCTAATTAAATTGAGTTTCGACGTTCTTTGGATTCAATTAAAATTTTAAGATTGATTTTGATTAAAACACACACAAATTTTCAAATCATTTTTGTTGATTAAACAAAATGGAAAATGTAAAATCATTCACTAACACTCGCGTTTCAAGAAACCGAACTATCTTTCTTGCTACAGGTAGAAAGAGGTTTCAAGAATTCAAACAAAGCAAACCTAGCTGCAAACAACCAATCAACAACAGCAAATCAAACAAAAACTGCAAACAACCAATCATCAGCAGCACATCAAACAATAATTCATTGTTTGATAACACAAACATACAATTGTACATCAGTCACATTGAGAAAGAACTGATGCACTTACATTTATGTGATCTTGCAAATTCAAACAACACATTGTCTAATGATTTGATAAAATGCAGGTCAGAGATAGAACAGTCTCAAAGAAATGATCAAGCATAAATCAAGACATTGAATCAACAAAACATCAGTTTAACTCAAGAGATGAACATGTTACTAGACAAAATGGTTCAACAACAAACCAAATTTGAAGAGTTAACTGCTGAGCTTGGAAAATCCACAAACATCAAGAACATAAACATTCCTCCATTGCCTGAAATTCCTGAAGACAGAAAGATCAATCCGTGTTCATCAGCATGCATAGATAAAGTTCAGGCATACCGAAAACATTGCAACAATATATCATACGTGATAAAGGAGTAAAGAGCTTCACATGCAGAGGAATTACAAACATCTGCAAAACAAATCAGTTCATTAGAGAAATAAGTTGATAAATTGCTTAAAGTAAATCATAAGCTAAATGCTCAATCAACTGAACTCTCTATGAAGTTAACAAACATAAAGGCTGATTTTGAAGCCAAAATATCAAAAGCAAGTACTACTAAAACAATCATTAACTTGCAACTTTACATTGAACGTCTAAAACAAGCAATCAATACAGAAAAGGTTATAAATGCAGAATTAAAGATACGACATAAAACCTTTAAAGATAAAATCAGTTCCCTTCTAAAGGATGTAGACAAACTCCTTGGAGAATGATTTAGTCTTCAAAGTCAAATTACAAGACTCACAAAGTCTTTAACAAAGACAACATCAGATCATGCATCAACAGAAGTTGAACTTGAAAATTTAAAGATAACTGCAAGTAAGTTGGAAGAACTCCCTAATGCTCAAAGAGATCAGAATAAGAGAGCTAGTTTTACATATCATGTTGTTCCTCCTCCTTACAATGATAACTACACAGAAACGCCAACTTCAATGACAAGTCCAGTCACAGAAGATTCAAAGATGCATGATCATCATCAAACAGACAAACCATCCAACATCACTCAAATCACTTCTCCTGAAACAGCACCACAGAATGAAACCTTTCATTCCTGTGATGATCTAAATGGAGATCCTACAAGTGATGATAGTTATGAAGAGATCAACCAATCAAACAAACAAACATTGACGTGTATTGATCATGTCATTGAAGAAAACAATCCAAAACAAACACAACCACACAAATCCAAAACAGCAAAGCCTAATAACAAACAAAAGGCTATGGTTCTCAATGAGAAATTCAAATCAGCAGGATTTCTTGAACCAGAATTGCCTAAGGCTGAACTAAAGGCAAAGATCAAGATGGACTTAAAGAACAAATAGAAGCCTGAGGTACAAGACATCAATGAACCAGTCAAGAGAAAGAAGACTGTTGGACTTAACAAAGTGCATTAAGAATTAATGCAAGAAAGTATGATGCTTTTCATTATCAAACAAACAACCAAATGTGTTTCAACATACAAGTCATACATTAGGAACATATTAACATCATTAACATTCATTATTATCACTAAAAATTTTGTAAATTTTCTTTTTCAGACTTCTATCATATCCTGAGAGCTTACATGAACAGAAACTACCCTCAAATGAAAGCCAAAGCTGATAAAGAAGACAAACTTCATATAGCAAAACTGAGAAAAGAACAAGCATCAACATACAGATAATGCTTTTCTAACAAACACTGGTGAGGATGAAGATGAAGAATTCCTAGACACTAGTGAGACATCTTTCTTCTCTGCACCAGAGTCATCCAACAATAAACAAAAGTCAAATAAGACTGGAGTTCATGGTTCTCATGAAACAACACCTCAGAGCAAACATAATCAACATCATCAAGCTTTAAGCTCAAGAAAATCACAACAGACAAGGCCACAAAACATACATAAGTTTGATAAACCAATTGATGCTCTCATCATCATTCTTCAAAGTGAAGAGCAAAAGGCAGCCTATGCAGCCTTTTCAACAAGTTTTGAGGCTTATCTTGGTGCCAACCTCACACCTTCTCAAATCATTCAACAAGACTTGGATGAACTTCCTCCAAACATGGTTGAAGAGATGGATCTACAATGGTCTATGGCTATGATTGCTTATAGATCAAAGAGATTTCTGTAGAGGAATAGAGGGTTAAGAATGGATAAGAAGACCAAGATTAGTTTTGATAAAACCAAGGTGAGATGCTACAATTGTTAACTGTATGGGAACTTTTCAAGAGAATGCCAACAACTAAGAGTTGACAGACACAACAATCAACCACAAGCTTCAAGTAGCTATCAGACAAATAGACAGATCCCACCACTAATCAGTATCCCTGCTGCACCAACTCCACCTCAAATCACACAATACAGTCCAAGTCAACCATCAAAATCATCTGCAATGATCATCAAGAAGGATGGTGAATGTGACTGGAGCATGTATGAAGCTGAAATTCAATCTCCAGATCATGCTCTCATGACAGATATTGAAGATAAAATTTTAGAAATCCCGAAAGAGGTAAAGGAGAACCTATGCTCACAAGCTTGCATAGATGAAGTCAACAGATACAGAGAACATGCAGACAAACTTTCAAATAAAGTAATTGAAACAAACATTTTAAATGAAAGCTTGAAATCAGAACAAAAATAGTATGGAATTAAAATTCTTTCATTACAAAATGATTTGGACAAATTAATGTCTGAAAAATTAACACTTGCAGCTCAAGTTGAGCAACTATCTGTATCTTTGACTGAATCTAAAATAGTCCAAGCTGAAACTAAAATGAAACTTCAGAAGTTTCAGGTGAGTAACAAGAAGTTTGAAGAACTTCTTGCACAACAAAGGGTTTTTAAAGACCCTTCAGGTTTGGGATATAACAAAGTTAATCCACCATACAATGATAATTATATTCCGTTTCCTTATTTCAAGACTAACAAACAGGGTGAGTCACTTGACCCACATGACAGAACAGATGATTCAAAATCATCATATCCATCATCAAAGTCATCATTAAATGAAAGATCACCTTTGATAAAGTTTATTAAAAGTAAAGCATTACCACAAACTAACTCAACAGATTTTTATCAAGGAGAAAACAATGAATATGATGTACAAACATCTGATGAAGATGATGATGACTTATTGGATGATGAGTCCATTCAACCAATTATTAAAACTCTCATGGTTTCAAGTGTGGTTGAAGGTCAACCAAAACAAACAAAGCAGACTCAAGGATTTGACATCTGCTCTCGAGGAAAGAACATTGAATCTTTCAATATTTCTGTTGAACAAACAAACAAAGAAAAAGGAAAATCTCATATTCCTTAAAAACAATTAACTGTAACTTTTAATATTCCTCTCAAATCAAACTTAAAACCAAAGGTTGCAAACAATCAAGACAATTCTGATTTACCATATTGTGAGTGGTGTGATCAATACACTTACACCACTGAAAAGTGCAAATATGGTAAATATTACAAGTATTGTCACATGAACAATGATAGTACTGAAAGTTCATTTTCATAATTATTGTTCTATTTGCAAAAGAAACAATCACAGTACTAATACTTGTTTTTTCAATAAGAAAAACAAAAAGCAAACCACATAGACTCAAGTTGTAAAAACTTCTGAGAAACAAATAGTTCGTTCTAAAAGGAACAAAGTTGGAGTACCAAGACAAACTCCACATCAAAATGTTGTTTTAAACAATGATAAAACATTTTATGACAACTTTGTACAAACACCAAGGAGACATAAGTCTCAAACAAGACAAACATCAGACATTGGTTCTAGCAGGAGAAGAGCTCAAAGTACTTCTCCAGATAGAGCTAAAATCAATCAGAGGAAATCTAGTGTACCTATAGTTCCTAAGCCATTAGAAAATGCAATTTTAGAAGAAATTTGCATTATGGGAAAAGACAAAAAACCGAAGACCATCATGGCTTGGGTTGCACCCTCTAACTAATTTCTTGTTTTTCTCAGAGACATCACAGAAGGCCTGACAACATCTGGTATGTTGACAGTGGATGCTCCCGACATATGACAGGAAATTGTTCCCTCCTTCGAGATTTTAAGAGCAAACATGGAGGCAATGTAGCATTTGGAGGAGATAAGACTGGTGGCAAGATAACTGGGGAAGGAACAATCTCTAATGGATTGATCAGCTTTGAAAATGTCAACTACTGCTCCAACCTTCAGTTTAATCTTCTCAGTGTATCCCAGATCTATGATAAGGGATACTCCACCTTATTTGACTCCAACAACCGCTACATCCTCAAGACAAGTTTTCAAATACCAAAAGACTGTATCCTTTTAGAAACTCCATGTCATAACAACACATACATTGTTGATATGAACACTGTTTCTACAACCACTCCTGAAACATGTTTACTATCAAAAGCATCAGAAGATGTTTCCCAATTATGGCATCGACGACTGAGACATTCTAATTATAACAGAATGAACCAATTAGTAAAAGGTGACTTAGTAATAGGTCTAGCACAAAAGGAATTTTTCTGTACAGACCACTGCACAGCATGTCTGAAAGGCAAACAACAAAGAGTGTCTCATAAGTCTAAATTGGTAAACTCTAATAACACACCACTCAAATTGCTTCACATGGACCTACTTGGCCCAACAAACATCCTAAGCATAGGAAAGAAGCAATATTGTCTTGTTATAGTAGATGATTACTCTAGATTTTCTTGGGTTTTCTTTCTTCTACACAAGTCAGAAACATCAGACATTCTTAAATCATTTATCACTAAGATTGAAAATCAATGGGATCTTAAAGTTAAATCTTTAAGAAGTGATAATGGTACTGAATTTAAGACTGATTTTATCTTTTCTTTCTGTGCAGAAAAGGGCATAAGTCATCAATTCAGTGTAGCAAGAACTCCTCAGAAAATGGAGTAGCTGAAAGTAAAAATAAAACATTGATAGAAGCAGCAAGATCTATGCTTGCAGACTCTCTATTGCCCATCTCCTTTTGGGCAGAAGCAATCAACACAACTTGCTACATACAAAACAGAACATTAATAATAAAAGAACATTCAAAAACTCCATATGAATTAATTTTTAAAAGAAAACCCTTTATAGGATTCCTTAAAGCTTTTGGATGTTCAGTATCAATATTAAACAGCAGAGAACAATTATCCAAATTTGCTCCAAAAGCAGATGATGGATTCCTTATTGGATACTCTAGAAGCTCAAAATCCTACAGAATATACAATCCAAGACTTAATATTGTCGAAGAAACTACTGATGTGATCTTTAATGAACACACTTTCACAAAGAAAGTCATTGGATCTGACTGGTTGTTTGATATTGATTCATTAACCAAGTCATTTGACACATCTTATTTTGATGTTTCAGGTACTAAAGAAGACATTGAATATCCAATGGTACCTCCATCAACAACAATAGATGTTCCACTAACTCCAAGGAGAACAACAATATCTCCTTCAAGTACAACAGTTACACCTCCTCCAGAACAAACAAAGACATCCAATGAAACAACCACATCCACACCATCTTCCTCAACACATATGACAAACCAACCATCCAATCACCCAACATCAAACCAACCACACATAGTTGAAGAAGATGATGATTATCATTCCCTCCCGGACACACATCATGAAGAAGAAATCTCAGATTTCTTTCATGATTCCACTCAAACATTCAATGAGGTAACACAGACAGAATGTAACACAACCACAAATACCATTGCATATCTGTTGGTCCATTTGATCTGTTTTTCAGTGCAGAAGATGGTTTGAATTGTTCAATACCACAAACAAACAACACACACAAAGATTTGAAGAACAAAGAAGACCAAAATGTATTTAAAGACTGTTGGATTCTATATGCCCAAGATACATAGATTATTGATGTGGTTAGTACGTCATGATCCAAGTTGGGTCATACCCAATAACAAGCTTAGCAAACACCAATCAATATTTAATTGATGATATGATCATGCAATTAAATATTTACACCAATTTAGAAAATGGGTTTTCTAAATAAAATTGCATGTGAGATGGAACAACTTATTGGGATATTTTGTCCATGAGTATTATTTGTAATGTTATTTGTTTTAATCAAATGACATCAAATAATAAGAGAGAGTGTAAGGGTTATATAAAATTAATGGGTTAATTGCATAACTCTTACAAATAACTAATAAACATTGGTGTTTAATAGTTTTGGGGGGAAACCCCTTTGAAAGCCATATTTCGGCCGCCCATGGGGCCAATATGGTCTCTTTCTCTTGTCTTGAATACTACACTCTCTTTATTGCAAGACATTTCATCCATCTTGCTTTCTCTCTCACACACATACACATGCAAAGACCAAGATTTTTCTCTCAACCTTTGAAGAAACACAAAGCTGAAAATTGGTTTTCAGCTTGTTCTTGGTTCGAATTTGGTGAAGAAATCCTAGCAAAAAGGGTGTTTGTTAAAGGCTTGTGGGTATGGATGCTTGAGGACACCTCCCTTGGTGTTTTGGCCGATCAAGAGCAGCATCATCTTCACATATGTCCACGTTTTTCAGCCCCATTTGATGATGTTTTTCAGCCACGGTTTTGACAGCCTGCATAAGGTAGTTTGCATGTTATGATTTTGGTTGTTATTTGTTATAGATAGCTATTTCAAACACATATATAAGATCCTTACAATCTTGGGTTTGTTGTTGCTATGATATGAACTTAATATTTCAGATTATATGACATGAAATATTCAACTTAATCCGCTGCGTTTTCTTGGTTTAAATGGTTAAACTAGTTTGTTAAAGGCCAACAAACCCAACATTGGTATCAGAGCCGGATATGTGGATGAATAGCTTCATTTGTCCTAGTAAAATTGGTTTTATAGGACTTAAACAACCTAATAGGGGCTGTTTTGTGTTGAAATGATGATGCCCCAACCTTTCAAGGTTATATCTTGCATGCTTAGATTAAATCTTGAATGGAATGATATCAAATTGGTTGATCATGTTTTGTTTGGACAAAAGACCCTAAATTCTTAGTTTGTGTTGGCTGAAAATTTAGGGTCAAATGGGGTTCATTTAGTTCTTGAAATGACGTATATGGATACATGTTTTAGTGTATAACATAGCCTTGACCATGTATGTTTTGGATTTGGTTGATTGTGGAATTGTCATGTTGGTTGTATTCTTTCTATTTGGGTTGTAATAATTCCTTTTGATGTTTCTATTTGGGTTGTAATTTGTTTATTCATTTGGCAATGTAATAAATAGATTAGGAGTATTTTTCTTTTACTAGAAAATATGTATTAGGATATATATACTTTGTAAAAGAAGATGCTCGGGAAGGAAGCACAAAAGGAAGACACAAAGGATGGACTTGAAGCATTTGGATGCAAGTTCAAGTGGGAGTCTTTGGAGACCTCATCATTTGTGATTGTGTTCAACCCTTAGGAAAGACCTTATGACAACACTTGTGATGACAAATAAGTGTAGTCAATTTAGTGGCTATAGTTATGCACATATGTTTGTATGATTGTGCTTGTTTGGTTGTTTGTTGTATGATTGTTATTTGACATTTGGATATGCATAACAAACTAATTAACAAACTTAACAAGCTGAATTTTATGGTTCCTAATCATTAAGTGATTAATAAAAGGTTATTAAAAGGATTAATGATTTAATAAAAGAGGTTTTATTAAAAGTGAACCATAGGATACCTTGTATTTGAAAGCATGCAAATACAAGGTAAATAGAGTTTTCAAACTAGAATCAATGAAAACTAAAAATCCCTTTTCAAACAAGTTTAACACCGTCCTTTTGCACAACACTTAAGTCATTTGGAAACTCTTAATGGGATAAAGGTCACCTAACCATTTTGAGGGAACTTATGACTTAAGGTGGGAATACCACATTGGTGGGATAAAGGTCACCTAACCACTTGTGTTGGTAAACTCACATGTGTGTGCAAGTAGGGTAACTTGATTTGCAAACCATGTTGAATGGATCACCTAAAATATGGTTTCCAAATGGTGTTGATGGGATTAACATGCCGACTTTGCATATGATGTTTAAAGTCGATCCTATACCGCTAGAAGTTGCAAAAGGTTGCAATTGTCAAATGTTGACTACCTTGTTAATTTGAATAATGGGATAAAGGTCACCTAACCATTATTAGAATGTAACGTTGGATTCTAGATTTTAATTATTAATTGTCTATGAGACATAAAGGGTATTAATAATTAAAATGAAATTTTTTCAGAAATACTAAAAAGAACTTTGTAAAAATTTGTAGAATGGCCGCAAACAATAATGCTACCACCCCGACCGTCCATACCCTATCACTGAGAACTATTTTAGAGAGGGATCGTCTGTACCATAATAACCTTATGGACTGGTCTCGAAACTTGAGAATTGTTCTCAAGCAAGAGCAAAGGCAAATGTCCTTGACGATCCTATTCCTAACCAACCCGACCCCAACGATGTTTAGGCCGCCTCGAGAGGCTTAGCTGTCCTATCTCAAAGGAGTTGACCAAGGATTTGATCCTTAATGGCCTAACTAAAAGTTTGAGACATTCATAATGAATTGCAATATGAATGGATAGGACAAGAGCATTGGTGAGTTTCACGCAATGCTCACAACAGCTAAGGCATGGATGGGTAGAAAGGTTCTACCTATTCTGTAGATCAATAAGGTAGGCATTGAAAAGGCCATTCCCGATCCCAAGGCAAATGTTTCCAAAGGAGAAGGGCACATCAAAGGCAAAGGGGAAGGGAAGATCAAAGCGGAACCTCCAAAACCTAAGCTTATGAAGCCTAAGGTAACGGAAAACGATCCATGCTTTGAGTATGGTGAGATAGGTTATTTGAAAGGGAATTGTCCGACCTATCTCAAAGAGTTGAGAAATAAGAGGGATGCTGGGCAAACCTCAAGCACAACTTTCATAATCCATATTGACTTAAATGTTATTTCCTCAAAGCACATGGGTAATTGGATACCGCATGTGGAACTCACTTTTGCAATCTGTTGCAAGGGTTCAAAGAAATAAGCACTTTAAGAAAGGAGACTATGTTTTGAAATTTCCAAAAGGTTTGGAAGTTGTTATTCAAAACATGTTATATGCTCCTAGTTTGACTAGGAACATGATTTCAGTTTCCCTTTTAAAACGATATGGTTATGATTTAAAGTTAGTAAATGATGGTATTTATATTTATATGGGTGATGTATATTATTTCAAGGCTATGCCTTCTAATGATGTTGATGAATTGGTTCATAATGATTCGTCCTATAATAACACATTATACCTATCATGCACTAAGAGACTTAAAATGGTTTAAGTGACTCTTATTCTTGTCATTGTCATCTTGGTTACATAAACAAGAATCGGATTTAAACACTTTAAAAGAATGGTCTTTTGAAAACAAATGAATATTGTTCATTTGATAAGTGTGAATCTTGTTTACAAGGTAAGATGACCAACACGCCCTTTAGTGGTACTAATGAGAGGGAAAAAGACTTATTAGGAGTCATACATTTGGATGTATGTGGTCCTTTTAAGAGAATGACAAGGTATGGTGAAACTTACTTCATTACCTTAACCGACGATTATAGTCGCTATGGTTATGTGTACTTGATGGCACATAAGCATGAAGAATTTGAAATGTTCAAAACTTCAAGAATTAAGTAGGAAATCAACTCGATAGAACTACCAAGGTTCTCTGTTTAGATAGAGAAGGTGAATACCTAAGTGAGACTTTTAGGGATCATCTAGGAAGTTGTAAGATTGTCTCACAACTTACTCCTCACAGAACACCATGACATAATGGTGTGTCTGAAAGGAGATCGAACCCTATTGGATATGGTTCGACCTATGATGGCTATAAGCTCACTACCTCTATAATTTTGGGGTTTCGCACTACTCTCCGCGGCTCATATTTTGAATATGGTCCAAACCAAGAAAGTGGATTCGACGCCTTTTGAAATATGAAATGGAATAGTTCCATCGCTATCATATTTAAAATTATGGGTTATGAAGCTTATGTTAAAATTAACACCCAAACCAACTGAAAGTCGATTCACTAAGTGTATATTTGTTGGATATCCAAAAGGACTGTATAGGATACTACTTCTTTGATCCAACAGAGCAAAAGGTTTTCATTGCTCAAAAGGTAGAGTTCTTGGAAGCCAAGTTCCTTATGGAAGGAATGACGCATAGAACAGTGGAATTTGATGAGGATCAAGATCCACAAGCCGATACACGTTTGGTTGACACTAGCAATCAACAAGAGGTTGTTGATCATGATCAAGAGGTTGATCAATACACACAAAACGTTCGCAGATCTGGTAAGGTTAGCATTCCACATGAAAGATGTGGATTTTTCATAGATGGATGCTACGTTGTTGACTCCGAAGAGCCTACTACATACCATGATGCAATGTCTAAAAGGCCATCCTTGCCTATTCTCTAAGGCTTCTTCTCAAGAATCTACTCTATGGCATAGAAGGTTGGGTCATGTGAATCTCAAAACATGAATCAGCTGATACACCATGGCTTTGTAAGAGGGTTGGCTTTGAAGGAGTTCAAGTGTGAAGACAACTGCACTGCTTATTTAAAGGGAAAGCAGCACAAAGTTTCATTTCCTCCAATAGAAGAACCAAAGTCCACTGCCTGCTTGCAACTCTTGCACATGGATCTCTTTGGTCCTGTCAGAGTGATGAGCATGGCAAAAAAGAAATACTGTCTGGTAATTGTGGATGATTACTCCAGATTTGTATGGAATTTCTTCTTGCACTCCAAAGATGAAGCTGCCAAAGCTATAATGAACTTTGTGTTATTTGTGGAGAAGCAGTATTCCCTTCAGGTCAAGTGTGTGAGGAGTGACAATGGAACAGAGTTTAGAAATCACACACTTGATGACTTCTACCTGTCAAAGGGAATTAAAAGGCAGTTCAGTATTCCAAGAACTCCTGAACAGAATGGAGTCGTTGAGAGAAAGAACAGGACTCTTATTGAAGCTGCAAGGTCAATGCTGGCTGACTCAGGATTACCACTGACCTTTTGGGCTGAAGCTGTTAACACAGCTTGCTATGTGCAGAATAGAGCATCAGTGAATCAGAGGTTGATGAAGACTCCTTATGAAGTACTCCATCATTTGGCTCCTTTGATTTCCTTCTTTAGAGCCTTTGGGTGTCCTTGTTTCATTCTCAACACAAGCAATCCACTCCAGAAGTTTGCTTCAAAGGTGGATGCAGGGTATTTTGTTGGTTATTCATCAACTTGCAAGGCATACAGAGTTTTCAACTGTAGGACAAAGATGGTTGAAGAGACTTTGCATATGAAGTTCAATGAATCTCCAAAGGACCAGATTCCACAAAACCCTGTGGAGTTGTTTGATTTGGACATACTGCAATATGTTCCTTATCAACCTCCAGCTGTTGCTCCTGTCAAAAGTTCTCCACCAGGTGGTACTGATGATGATGTAGCCAGTACTCACCTTTTCAGGTTTAGTGATCACTTGCCTGAGTCAACTAATCCTGATGCTCCTATAGCTTCAGCAGCTCCATCCACAACAAATGCTGATGAGATTTTTGCATGCTCTACCTCATTTGAGCTACCATCTCCTCCATGGTTTCAAGAATCTTCATCACCATCTGTTGCTGCTGAAGGTCCTACAAACACTTGCACTGATCTTATAGTCTATCAAGAGCTGAAGAATCACCCAACGTCTCAAATCATTGGTGATATCAATGCTGGAGTTTCAACTAAAAGTCAATTGTCCAATTTCTGCTTCTATGCTCTCTTTATCAGTAAGTCAATTGTCCAATTTCTGCTTCTATGCTCTCTTCAACAATTGATGGGTTGAAGCAATGCAGCTTGAGCTTCTTCAGTTCAGAAAACAACAAGTGTGGGAGCTTGTTCCTTTACCATATAGTAAGTGTGCAATAGGCACTAAATGGGTGTTTAGGAACAAAACTGATGAAAAGGGCCAAATTGTCAAGAACAAGGCCAGGCTAGTTGTCCAGGAGTTTGCACAAGAGGAAGGCATCGATTATGATGAAACCTTTACCCCTGTAGCCAGACTGGAGGCAATTAGATTGTTTTTAGCCTATGCTTCCTTTCATAATCTTAAAGTTTATCAAATGGATGTCAAAAGTGCCTTTTTATATGGTAAAATAAAAGAGGAAGTTTATGTGTGTCAACCACCAGGTTTTGAGGATAATAAACATCCTGATTGGGTGTATAAGCTTGATAAGGCTCTTTATGGGCTGAAACAAGCTCTAGAGCCTGGTATGAAACATTATCAACTTTTCTTCTACAAAATAAATTCACTAGAGGCACCATTGATAAAACTTTATTCATAAAGACCGTGGGACCGCATAAGCTCCTTGTTCAAATTTATGTTGATGATATAATTTTTGCATCCTCTGATCCACAGTTGTGTGATGAATTCAGTAAGTTAATGAAGCAAAAGTTTGAAATGAGTGCTATGGGAGAATTACAGTTCTTTCTAGGGTTGCAAATCAAACAAAGGGCTGATGGAATCTTTATTCATCAGTCCAAATATACAAAAGATCTGTTGAATAAGTTTGATTTACCAAACTGTAAGCCCTGTTCTACTCCCATGAGTAACACCACACAACTGGATGTTGATCAGTAAGGTAAAGCGGTTGATGAAACCCTTTACAGATGTATGATTGGGTCCTTGATGTACCTTACATCTTCTAGACCAGACATTATGTCTGCAACATGTGCCTGTGCTAGATTTCAGGCTGCACCAAAAGAATCCCATTTGATTGCAGTCAAAAGGATCTTTAGATATTTGCAACGTACCCAATCACTAGGTCTTTGGTATTCTACTAGGCATTCTTGCAAATTAGTTGCTTTCTCTGATAGTGACTATGCAGGATACAAAGTCACCAGAAAATCCACTTCTGGTGGTTGCCAATTCCTAGGTAATTGTTTAGTTTCTTGGCAGAGTAAGAAACAAATATCAATTGCTACATCCACTGCTGAAGCTGAGTACATTGCTGCTGCAAGTTGTACATCCCAGGTACTCTGGCTTCAGAACTAACTTTTGGATTATGACATTACAGAGACTAAGACTCCATTGCTAATGGATACTGCTTCAGCTCTTTGTACTGTTAAAAATCCAGTCCAACACTCTAGGACCAAACATATAGAGATCAGACATCATTTTATTAGGGATTGCTATGAAAAAGGTCTGATTGATCCTACGTTTGTGCCTAGTGCTGATGAGCTTGCAGACATATTTACTAAGCCTTTAGATAGTGCCACATTCTAAAATTTGGTACTAAGGCTTGGTATGCTGCAGCTAGAATAATTTGAGTAATACTGATGCTCTCAGTTCACAAGTACTGATGAGCATTAGTATGCAAAGGTCAAAAATAAGTACTGATGAGTAATTTAGTTTCAGCATTTTCATAACTACTGAAGACTAAAATGCTTCAAAGTACTGAAGTACATTATTTTTTGAAAACAACTGATGTAGTTACAACTACTGATGTGGTTATAACTACTGATGTATAATTTTCAAACAAATAAGTACTGAAGAACAAATTTTGTTCACAAGTACTGATGTGTAATCTTACACACAAGTACTGAAGACAAAATTTGTTCACAAGCTCTGAAGAATAATTTATTTCATCAGCACTTATGAACATCTGATCACAAGAGCTGAGGAATAAATATTCATAAGAGCTGAAGGCCAATGAAACATCTGAAAGTCAGCCAAAGAGCTGATGAGTAAAATGTTAAGGTCAGAATGAAATATCTGAATTGACGGCAACAGCTGATGAGTAACTTTACTCTTCAGCTGATACCAACATCTGCTATTTCACATCCAAACAACTGAAGGACAAAACCATGTCTTCAGTAGTTTCACAACTACTGATGACTAACACCAAGTCCTCAGTTGTTTACAACAACTGAAGCCAAGACCATGTCTTCAGTAGTTTACAACTACTGATATCAGTAGTTTACAACTATTGATGACTAAAACCAAAGTCTTCAGTTGTTTGCAACGTCTGAAGATGAAAACCATGTCTTCAGTAGTTTATAACTACTGATGACTAACAACAAGTCTTCAGCCGTTTACAACATCTGAAGGACAAAACCACAGCCTCAGTAGTTTCAACTACTGATGACTAACACCAAGTCCTCAGATGTTACAACCTCTGAAGGTTAAAACCACGTCATCAGTAGTTTCAACAACTGATGACTAACACCAAAACCTTCAGTCGTTTTCTGTCAGCCGTTTCCATACCCTATAAATACCCAACCCAACCTTCAGAGCTTTTCATTCTCACTTGACCTAAAATTTCAAAAACTCTAAAACCTCCCATACACCATTAATGGCGACCATGCAACTAAAGCCACGATATAACTGTGTCGCATACCTCACAAAATCGCCTTTCTGGACCAAATTTCATCATGCTATAGATCTTATGGTCGACTCACCCTACCGAACGACCTTTCTACTAAATCCTACCATTTATGCCGATTCGCTTACCCAGTTCTGGACGAACGTTACCCTGCAAACTGGAGAGAACGACGCCAAGGTCTCTCTCCAGTCGTTCATCAACACCAAACAGGTGGTCATCAATCCCGCAATCATCCAAAAAACCCTAAAATTGGATGATGCCACCTTCCCCACCGACTATCCAAAAGGCACCACTGATCTTGCTTTTGTTCACTATGACTATCAGTGTGACCTATCTGCCTCTACCCTGCTGAAGAATCATTTCCATGATCCCCGAACGACTTATCTTTCACATGGTAAATGTTTGCTTAGCCCCGAAGACATCATCATAGGATCAAATGTCCACAAGGTGGCAGCAGGTATTATACTCTATCCTTGAGAAACAACCACTAAACTTTCTGAAATAATTTTCTTGGAACTCAAGGACATGGCCACACAACCTTTTGCAAACCGTTGGATTTTATATCCACGGTTCATAATGGCCATGATAGAGAACCAGCTACAAGCTGAGGGACTAGTTGACACTGGAGTCCCTGCCATGGCTGTATTGCTTGAGGTATACTCCAGGCACAACACAGACCAAACGTTGAAAAAGGCTGCCAAGCTACGAAAACCCACGTAGCTGGAACACACAGCCTCCACCTCAAAGTCGAAAGTCCCCACCAAACCCAAACCCAAGAAAACCAAAAAGGCTACTCAGGGATATGAGTCCCCATGAGGATGCCCCTACATAACAAATGCAGGAAGTGATTGCTGGCAAGATTCTCCCAGCAATCACCACGACTCCACCTACCACAACCGCACAGGCATCCTCTTTACAGGAGGCTGATGCAACCATTTCTGGGGCTGCCACACATCTGGAACCTTTCTCAATTGAGGAGGTTGCCATTGAAACGCACCAATCTCCCCGGGTGCATACTGCTTCTACCCTATCTCCCACTGCAACCGCCCCTAAAAGCCTTACATTAATCATTGCAGAAGTGTTGACTCATCTTAACACTCCACCCTCTCCCCAGAAACCAATCACAACTGGGAAAACTCCAACCAAAGAGAGGGTGGATACAAGTGTTGATGGGAGCCCACAACACAGAGAATCAAATGTCTCATCTCCAAGTGTGGCTATGGAGATAGGACAATCTGGTGAGGCTACCACTTCCCCTGTATCAACACATGAGCAGGAAGAAGCTGGTACCATCTATAAGACCTCACCAGAGGCAACTGCCGATGATGGATTCAATCCGGAGGCTTGAAGTCCCCAGAACCAAGAACAAGGGGCACATGCGAACACTGAGCCATACTCAGCATATGTACATCCTGACACAGTCAGGAGGTCAGGTGATTCAGTTACCACTGATGATGACCTGAGCTTCTTCTTTGATGTAGTTGCTCAAAACACCATTCTTGAGGAGGAAGTGAGTAGACTCAAAGAGCTACTTGCCAAATTCTCCCAAGAATCAAGTCCATCTGCCACCATTAACCCACAGATGGCACCTTCACCCACAAACTCAGCCACCTGCCCCTGCTTCTGGCACTAGTTCTCAGGGTCAAAACCCCCCAGATCAATTAGTTGCTATCTTTCAACAATCCTTGCCTCTCATCACACCCATGATCACAGACATTGTGATCAAAACCCTGGATGAGAGGCTTCCCTCTACAATACAGCCCTTGGTGGAAGCTGCTATGGCCAAATCGCTTTCTGGTAGTCAAACCCTTGCAACCAATGCAACCAAAAAGGGGGACACATCAGTGAAAACTAAGAGGAAGAGAGTAGAGGAGGAAGTGAAGGAGAAAGAAGTGGAGGTAGAGGTGGAAAACGAGAGGGAGTTGGTGGTGGAGACCAATAAGGAGAGGGAGGAGAGAGCTGAATTGATTAAAGTGGCTGAAAGTAAAAAAGACTTTCATGTCTCTTACAAGAAGAAGAAGGGAGAGAAGGAGAGGGAGACTGATCTAGCTATCCTTGTCAAGGAGGCTGATGCTGAACATAGCCGATCAATGGACAACATCATTGGTTAGCTGTTCAGGCAAGGCTTTGACACTGACACTGCTATGCTAGATCAGGAGATAAGAAGATTGGAGATGAAAGAGATTGATTACCGATGGGCCTGTTATAGCCAAGAGGAAAGAGAGAGACTTAAGGCTATGACAAGGTACATTTCAAAGTACCTAGGGAGCCTAGTCCTGGATGTTAAGTTATGGTCCAGGGACAACATCTTGGCTATAGCCACCAAGATCTGTTCGGCTGGGGAATTCACTAAGGGACTGGTCATAGAAGCCCTCACTGAAACCGGTGCTGGGAACAGGACTCTGCTAGCAAATCAAACCAAACCTTCACTCATATCCAAACTGCTAGCACAGCCTGCCTAATCTCCCACACCAACACAAACCCAAACATAACCCACAAAACCAACCCCCTCACCATCAAAACCCATAGCCGATGATGCACCCTTGAAGAAGAAGAGAAGGGTGTTGAGGCTACAAGAAGAAGAAGAAGAGGATGATGAGGACCAAGATAGGCTACCTCTCTCTGCAGTCATATCTTTACCCAAAGCAAAACCTATGCCTATCACTCCCACCTCACAGATGGAAACTGTGAGGGTAAAGATAGAATAAGAACAGCAGCAAAAGCTTCATGATGATGAGATGCTGAAAAGTATAGATAAAGCTTATGCTGCTTCCTCATCAATAACTAATATGAGGAAAGAAGCTCTGAGATTGTACACCCTTGCTAACACATTTCAATATCATAAGGATAAGGTGAGAACTTGGCCTGATCCCAGGGTGTCTCACAGGATTGTAAAGAAAGACATTCCATTGAGATACAAGGGCAAAGTAAAGAGGATTGTAGATGAAGTGATCACTGTGGCTCTTGTAGTATCACCCTGGGAAATTATTGAAGATTTCAAGAAGGCCTATGAGGCTAACCAGCCACCCCAAAAGATGCTGGAGAATAGGGTGGTGAGAAAGGGGTTAGTCTACAAGAGGCTTGAGAACTTCAGGAAAGATGAACTCAATCTGTTACTTGAGGGTGTCCACCCAGATGAATTTGCTTACAGACAAATAACCACAGTTGAGCTCAAGAATGGTAAACAGGCCAAGTATGTCTCAGAGCTGTATGGACGTGAAGGATTGTTTGATGGTGAGGCTGAGGAGCTTACTATGGAAGAACAGATTGTATTTCTTGAAGCCTACACCAGAGAATCCTACAAGCTCATACATGGGAAGTAGGTCTCATGGATGGGACAACAGCCCTGTGTCCAGTTCCCCAAGATGGGGTTCCCATCCATACTATGCCAACCAAATCTCAGAGACCTCTTCCCAGGCCAGTGCTTAATTGGGTCATCTTCTAAGCTGATCAAGAAGGAAAAGGACCAATCATTCTGCCATCAATAAGTGGGACTAATAAATAGCTTAGAGGTTTTGGCTGCATTGGTTCAGGGGGAGTTTGTTGGACCAAAAGAACCAATGAGCCAGATCAGAAAAACCTCTAAGTCCCATAAGACATCAAACAATTGCTGAAAGCTTCATCAGCAGTTTGACAAAGACTGAAGACTTCAACAGCTGAAGATCAAAGAACTGAAGATCAACAGCTGAAGACTTCAAGTACTGAAGACTTATCTACTGAAGCATCAAGTACTGAAGAACTCAAGTACTGAAGCTTCAAGTATTGAAGACTCAAGTACTGAAGATCAACAGCTGAAGATTGAAGTACTGAAGATCAACAGCTGATACACAAAGACTGAAGACAAAGACTGAAGACAAAGACTGAAGACATCAGTTGATGATAACTACTGAAGTCATCAGCTGATGAAACAACTGAAGTCAAAGTCTGAAGACAAGTGCTGAAGCTTTAGAGTTTGTCACAACAGCTGAAGAAGTATTCCTCAGTTGTTGTGATGGTTTCCTTTTCAGTTGTTTCTTTTTATGTTTCAGTAGTTTGTAAAACGACTGAAGAGTTTGTTCTTCAGTCGTTGTAGTTCAGTAGTTTGTAAACGACTAAAGAGTTTGTTTTTCAGTCATTGTAGTTATCAGTAGTTTCTTTTCAGTTCTTGTAATAGTTTGACACTTAGCATTTTGTAAGAAGATGTCAGCTGTTGTGACATCTTCAGTAGTTTAGTTTGTTATCAGTAGTTTGTTAATAGCGGTTGATGTCACTGTCAAGTGACATCAGCTGACGTCATTCTTGCCTATATAAGGAAGATGACCTAATTGTAGCCGCTGTCGAAGCATGCATTGAATGAAATATTCTCTTTTGTAGAACTTCTATCTTTCTCTATAACTTAATGTTTTATTGCTAAATCTATTATGTTCTTGCTTGTTTGTTCTAATTCTTGTGCTAAATCCGCCGCGAATACAACCTAATTGATCAAACTAGAGGCTGAGATCCTGTCAGCTTATGTTAAGACTCCAACCCCAAACAAATTGGAAGTTCGATCCACCAAGTGTATCTTTATTGGATATCCTAGATATTCTATGGGATATTATTTCTATGATCCACTGGAACAAAAGGTGTTTGTTGCCAGAAAGGGTGAGTTCTTAGAAGCAAAGTTCCTTATGGAAGGAGCTAGCAGTAGAACAGTGGATCTTGAAGAGGATCAAGAACCACAACCCGATGCACGTTTGGTTAAAACTAGCACTCAACATGAGGATGTTGAGAATGATCAAGGGGTTGATCAATACACACAAGACATTCACAGAAGTGGTAGAACTAGTAATCCACCTGAAAGATACGGATTTTTCATGGATGGATGCTATGTGGTGGATTCAGATGAACCAACCACATACCATAATGTAGTGTCCAATTCGGATTATGACAAATGGCTTGAAGCCATGAACGTTGAGATGCAGTCCATGTATGACAATCAAGTTTGGGAACTTGTTGTACAACCTCTTAATTCCAAGGTAGTTGGAAGTAAGTGGGTCTTCAAAAAGAAAACATATATGCATGGAAACTTGGATACTTATAAAGCTAGACTTGTAGCAAAGGGTTTCACTCAAACTCAAGGGGTTGATTATGATGAAACCTTCTCACCTGTTGCGATGCTAAAGTCTATAAGGATATTGTTTGCCATAGCTGCTCATTATGATTATGAGATTTGGCAAATGGATGTCAAAACCGCTTTCCTAAATGGATATCTTGAGGAAGATGTCTATATGGTTCAGCCTGAAGGTTTTGTCGATCCAAAACATCCTAATAAAGTATGCAAGTTAAAGAAATCAATCTATGGTTTGAAACAAGCATCGAGAAGCTGGAATCACCGTTTTGATGAGGAAGTAAAGAAATTTGGCTTCATCAAAAACGCTGATGAGGCTTGTGTGTATAAGAAGGCTAGTGGGAGCACAATAACTTTCCTAGTATTGTCTGTTGATGACATACTACTATTTGGAAATGACATTCCAACCTTGGAAGGTGTAAAAACCTGGCTTGAAAGTTGTTTTTCCATTAAGGATCTTGGTGAAGCTGTAACACCCGGAAGTTTGACTTTTTGAAGTGATATGCGACTGAGTCTCAGTCGCATGGAATTCATGCGACTGGGGGTTCAACCGCATGATGCTCGGACGATTGAAGCTCAACCGTACGACTGGAGTTCAATCGCAAGACTAAAGGTTCAACCGCATGGAACTCATGCGACTGGAGGTCCAGCCGTATGGTGTTCATGCGACTGAAGGTCCAGTCGCCCCTGGACTTCGGGTGACTGAGCTGTACCTATAAAAGAGTAGCAGCTCTCTTCTTTCCCCAACACTCACACGTTTCAGTCGGGAAAGAGCAGAGAGCGACAGAGCAGAGGAGGAAAAGAGAGAACGGGGTGGTTCAGGCTCGGATTTTGTCGAGAAGCTAGTCAAGTCGAAGCTCTTCAACTCCTACCTGATAATATGAGTTCTAGGACCCCTCATTTACATGTTTTCAAACGATTTTGGGGCTGGATCACATCTAAAGCCTAGTTTTGTAAAAGTGTATGTTTGACCCATTTGGGTGATATCTTGGATAACGTGTTTAAAGTATGATGTAGGACTTACACATGTTTATATGATGTCCTAGTATGATTCCCTAAGGTTTGGGAGGGTTAATCTGGGCCTGAATGGAGTTTAGAAGTGTTTTTCAGCCGAACGACGCGACTGCTGTTCGTGATGAACTTCAGTCGCTGCCCAGTTAGGGTTATGCGACTGGAGGGCCAGTCGCACGACTGAGGAATGATTGATGTCCAATCGTTTGATTGAGGCTCAGTCGGACGACTGGGGCTCAATCGCACGACAGACCATGCGACTGAGAGTTCAGTCGCATAGATCCATTCGCATAGTAGTACAGACGCACGACTGAGGGTTCAGTCGCATAGATGCCCATTCGCATAGATCCATTCGCATAGTAGCACAGACGCACGACTGAGGGTTCAGTCGCATAGATGCCCATTCGCATACGACTGAGGGTTCAGTCGCATAGATGCCCATTCGCATGACCCAGTCGCATGGAGGCCATGCGACTGGGGTATGTACAATCGTCCAAATAGGGCTGATGTGAATGTGGGGAGAAGTGTATGTATGATGTATGTAGGCCAAGTATGATGTAGCCTTATACGATAGTAATGACTGATGATTTGTAAATACCGATGTTCCTCGATTTGATGCATGCTTATCTTTCTACAGTTTTACATGTTATCACTAATAGATAAAATGAAAGTATTATGTACAGTACAGTGAAAGAGTAATAAAGAAAGTGAAGGAACATTAATAAAAGTTAACAAGTCTTGCAAGCTTATAGGAGTTACACGACTATGTGTCGTTAGCTCAACTGTGTTGCGGGCTAGCTACCATTGACGCACACAGGGTCAATCAATTGAGATTGGCAGGACCTTTGTGGCGTGCCCCGGATGATCGGGTCAGCCTTGTACACAGTACACATAGCCCTTTTGGGGGAATACAGTTGACCCTTCGGGGGATACACATAGCCCTTTCGGGGGAATACAGTTGACCCTTCGGGGGACACACATAGCCCTTTCGGGGGAATACAGTTGACCCTTCGGGGGATACACATAGCCCTTTCGGGGGAATACAGTTGACCCTTTGGGGTATATAGATGGCCCGTCATCCGTTTTCCCATCGCGCACATAGTTGGGGTATCGCTCACTGGTCCATACAGAAAGTGAAACATAAAGATAAAGTTTACAGACAAGGCATATAGTACAAAGAACGAACGTTATTTGTTCACACAGTTCATGCGTGCTCGCATATACAGTACAGTATAGTATTTTACAGAAAAGAGTATTTTTATATACTACATATAGAAAGTGTTTTACCACATATAAAACTAGAACTCACTCAGCAACGCTGACTTTTTATGTGTTTCTAGTTGGCAGGTAGGGTTGCTGGGGATGGCACAAGGCGACTACTCAGCTCTTTTGGTACGGCATTCCCCTTTTGATAATGCTGCCACGCAATGTGTTGTGAGCCCGTAATGCGCGCAACACATTATGTTGCATGCGAGTGCAAGATTTCTTGAAGATCCTGATAAACATGATTATTTAAGAAATCTTCTTCACGATGAAAAGTTTTTATGTTCTTATACTAGAGGTCACTGTTTATGACCCTATGATTGTTGAGGATTCACATAAACGGGATTACCTAAGAAATCCTCGGTTTCATATGCTTCAGCAACAATCATAGTAAAGGTAGGCATTGTAAAGATGTAATTAGAAATGAAGAAATCTTTTGTATAATGCTTTTGTAATGTAATGCAACATTGGATGTTTTGTAACTGACGTACGTTGTATTAAATGGCAAAAGTATTTATAGTAAAAGAAAAGTTTATCTTGAATGTTTCCGCTGCATTGTTTTATTTATATATGCGATGAATGACCAACTGTGAGGTGCCCGGGATCGGGGCCTTACAAGTTGGTATCAGAGCCAAAGTTTAAGTGAAATGGGTAAATTTTCAAAATATACCTAAGCTTAAACTGAAAATGGGACAGGAAAAGGGAAGAATGCCATCTGAGTAGCTGCGTGCCATCAGGTATTTTCTTAAAGTTAATCATGATTATGTGCGCATGATATGTGTTTATGTGTACTGTTAGACTTAGATACTAATGTAGTCAGGACAGGTAATGCTTGGGGTGCGAAGAGTAAAGTAAGTGGCTAATCACAACTGGCCACTGTAATTAGGGACTTACTATACTTAACATAAACTGAGCTATTTCCTTGAATGACCGTGTTGGTGTTTGAATCTTTCAGTGTGATAGAAGATGGTCGGTGGTAGATCATCTAAAGCTTCATGTGGTGGTGGACGTGGTGCTGAACCGCGTGCCACGAGAGGAAGACCTAGGGTAGAGAAGGTAGTTCATGAGGAAACCGAGACCCCTCATCAGGAGGATGCAGACGAAAGCGCCAACTTGAGAGCCTCAGTAAAAGAGGCAGTGGTTGAAGAAGTGCACCAGGTCATGCAGACGATCTTACCGTCTGTAGTGACCGAAGTGATTAAAGCTGTCAGAGAAGGTGATAAAAGAGAAAGGAATAGGTCCTCAAGAGGACAGCAACGAACAGAGTCGAAACGGTTCTATCTGATGATGAAGAGGAAGAGGAGGAAGAGCAGGTACGGGAGACAACCCGGGGTTGTAACTACGGGGCATTTATGAGGTGCAAGCCCCCGACTTTTGATGGTTCTGGTACTGCTGCTGATGCTCACCAATGGGTGAGAGAAATGGAGGCTGTCCTCGATATTAGTGATTTCCAGGAGGACAAGAAGGTGAAGTTTGCTACCCACTCTTTCACAGGGTCGGCTTTGTGCTGGTGGGACAATATAGTCCAAGCCAAGGGTAGCAGGGCCATAGGGAAGATGAAGTGGGCTGAGTTAAAAGGGATGGTGATCGAGTAGTTCAGTCCTCGTCGGGAAATGGACAGAGTTGAGAGAGAGTTCCTGTAGTTGGAGGCGGGGACGATGACCCACCAACAATACACCACCAAGTTTAACGAAATGGCGCGGTTGGTGCCAGAGCAGGTGACGCCGGTGTCTCGAAAGATCAACCAGTATATTCAGGGGCTGCCAGCCGAAATTCGTTAGCATTTGATTTCTACTCGACCGAGCATTTTCAGGTCGGCAGTGGACTTGGCGGGAAGGTTATACGATGAACGGGCTGCGTTGGTAAAGGCTGAGGGTAGTAAGAAGGGAGGTGGAGAGAGAAACTGGCGGGGGAAGAGGATTGGTCGAGGTGATACCTCGACGAGTAATAAGAAGACGCAGGTGGATGACCGCCGGGTGGTCACGTCGGGTTCAGGAGGAAAGAAGTGTGGTAAATGCGGGAGAGAACACGGTGGGGAATGCAGATTGGGGATGAACGTATGCTTCAGGTGTGGTCAACCTGGCCACATCGCTAGAGACTGTAAGAAGCCTAGGGCGGAGGCTTCAGGGGTAAAGAAGACAGGGAGTGAAGGTCCGAGAGCAAGCGCCAGGGCATTCACAATAACGCAAGAAGAGGCTAGGACGGACCCCGATGTAGTGTCCGGTACGTTTTTGGTGAACCAAACTTTGGCCTCTGTGTTATTCGATTCGGGTGCCAGTAGGAGTTTTATTTCTACTGCTTTCCGTGCTAAATTGCCTGTTAGTAGTAGACGTGTGGATGTACCGTTTGATGTAGAGACTGCTATAGGTAAAACTACCAGAATTTCCAAGGTAATAGAGGGTTGTGACGTAGAATTAGAGGGCCACAAATTTCCGGTTAGGCCGTTTTCAATGACGTTGGGTTGTTTCGATTTGGTGCTTGGAATGGATTGGTTGTCGGATTTCGAGGCAAAAATTGTGTGTCGCAAGAAGATGATCAATTTGACAGCGCCCGACGGTAGTTCAGTGACAGTTTATGGCGATCGGGTTACTACGATTCCGAAGGTGATCTCAATGGCGGTGGCGGGGAAATGTATGAGGCGTGGATGTAGCGCCTTCTTGTGTTACGTAAAGGATGTGGAAACGCCAACACCACAACTATCTGATGTCCTTGTGGTGTGTGACTTCCCAGACGTGTTTCTCGAAGACTTATCAGGATTGCCACCTGACCGAGAGATCGAATTCCAGATCGACCTGATACCGGGTGCCCAACCTGTCGCAAAAGCACCGTATCGCTTGGCTCCGACGGAAATGAAAGAGTTGATGGAGCAACTGCAAGAACTGCTAGATAAGTCAGACCGAGTATCTCACCTTGGGGTGCTCCGGTTCTGTTCATAAAGAAGAAGGATGGTAGTTTGAGAATGTGCATTGACTACCGCGAGCTGAATAAGCTGACGGTGAAGAACAGATACCCCTTGCCGAGAATAGATGACTTGTTTGACCAACTTCAAGGCGCTAGCTGGTTTTCACGAATAGATCTTTGATCGGGCTACCATCAATTGAAGGTGAAGGAGCAGGATATCCCTAAAACAGCCTTTCGAACGCGTTATGGTCACTACGAGTTTCTTGTCATGTCTTTTGGTTTGACCAATGCGCCAGCTGCTTTTATGGATTTGATGAATCGAGTATGTCGGCCAATGTTGGATAAATCAGTAATTGTGTTTATCGATGATATACTGATTTATTCCAGGAGCGAAGAAGAGCATGCCGGTCCCATTCGGGAGGTGTTGGAGACCTTGAGGAAGGAGAAATTATATGCTAAGTTCTCCAAGTGTGCTTTCTGGTTACGCGAGGTGTAATTTCTGGGTCACGTGGTAAATGCTCAGGGAATAATGGTGGACCCAGCAAAGGTGGAGGCCGTGATGCAATGGAAGTCACCAAAGACGCCATCCGAGATTCGCAGCTTCTTGGGGTTGGCGGGCTACTATAGAAGATTTATTCAAGACTTTTCAAAGATAGCCTCACCTTTGACAAAATTGACTCGCAAGGACGTAAAGTTCGTGTGGGGTCGAGAACAGGAGAATGCTTTTGAGGAGTTGAAGACGAGACTGACACAAGCTCCTGTCTTGACATTGCCCAAGGGAAATGAGGACTTAGTGGTCTATTCGGATGCCTCCTATTCTGGGCTAGGTTGCGTATTGATGCAACGGGGAAAGGTAATAGCCTATGCATCTCGACAACTGAAGACCCACGAAGTCAACTATCCCACGCACGATCTAGAACTAGCTGCGGTGGTTTTCGCGTTGAAGATTTGGCGGCACTATTTATACGGGACGAAGTGCACCATTTTCACAGACCACAAAAGCTTGAAGTACTTCTTCGAGCAAAAGATTTGAATATGCGGCAGAGGCGATGGTTGGAACTTATAACGGATTATGATTGTGAAATCCACTACCATTCGGGCAAAGCCAACGTGGTGGCGGATGCCCTTAGCCGAAAAGAGAGGCCCGAGCCGATTCGGGTGAAAGCGTACCAGCTGATCATGACCTCTGACGTGATGAAGCAAGTCAAAGAATTCCAAGATGAGGCATTGAAAGAAGATCATCTTAACTCTGAAAGAATGAGAGGCCTGGTTGCGGAATTGGGTGAGAACACAACTGGTGTTAGAACCCGGTTTGGACGTATGTGAATTCCTCGTCTTGGGGATCTGCGAATGAGGATTATGGACGAAGCTCACAAGACTCGGTACTCCATTCATCCCGGTGCTACCAAATGTACTAAGACATGAAGAAAGATTATTGGTGGCCCGGTATGAAGCGTGATGTGGTGGAGTATGTGAGTAAGTCCCTCACGTGTTTGCAAGTAAAGGCAGAGCATCAAAAGCCGTATGGGAAGATTCAACCATTGGACATACCGGAATGGAAGTGGGAGCACATCACCATGGATTTTATCACAAAGCTGCCACGTACCCCGAAAGGGTACGATACTATATGGGTGATTGTGGACCGTCTGACGAAGAGTGCTCACTTCTTACCGATGCACGAGACATATTCGTCTGAAAGGTTGGCCGATCTTTTCATCAAAGAGATTGTGACTCGTCATGGTGTGCCGGTGTCGATTGTGTCTGATCGCGACACCCAGTTTACATCCAAATTCTGAAAGAAATTCCACGATGCTATGGGGACGAGGTTGCATATTAGCACGGCTTATCATCCTCAAACTGATGGTCAGTCGGAAAGGACCATTCAGACTTTGGAGGACATGCTTCGGGCATGTGTTATTGACTTTGGGGGAAGTTGGGATGACCACCTACCGTTAGCTAAATTCTCGTACAACAACAGCTATCATGCCAGTATTGGCATGCCACCCTATGAGATGCTATACGGCAGGAGATGCAGGACACCCGTTTGTTGGGGTGATATTGGTCAGAAAGAATTGGGGAGCGTCGAAGTGATCGAGGCTACGACTGAAAAGCTCGAAAGGATCAAAACATATATGAAGGCAGCCAAAGACAGACAGAAGTCATATGCTAACAAACAACGCAGACCGATTGAGTTCCAGGTGGGGGACCGGGTTATGTTAAAGGTCTCGCCTTGGAAAGGAATCATTCGATTCCGGAAGCGGGGTAAGTTGAGCCCGCGGTATATAGGCCCTTTCCGAATTGTTGCTCGAGTAGGGGAGGTGGCCTATAGGTTGGATCTACCAGATGAGTTAAGTGGAATTCACCCGACCTTCCACGTATCTCATCTGAGAAAATGTTTGGTCGATAAGGATCTGATCGTTCCGCTGGAAGATATTGAAGAAGACGAACGGCTCAACTATGTAGAGCAACCAGTGGCGATGTCGATCACAAAGAGAAGAGGTTAAGAAATAAAGTGGTTCCCTTGTGCGTGTAAAGTGGCGGCACAGGAAGGGATCCGAATCAACGTGGGAAACTGAAGAAGAAATGAGACAGCTTTACCCACGACTGTTCGAGGAATAACAGGTTTCGGGGACGAAACCTAAATAAGGGGGGTGGACTTGTAACACCCGGAAGTTTGACTTTTGAAGTGATATGCGACTGAGTCTCAGTCGCATGGAATTCATGCGACTGGGGGTTCAATCGCATGATGCTCGGACGATTGAAGCTTAACCGTACGACTGGAGTTCAATCGCACGACTAAAGGTTCAACCGCATGGAACTCATGCGACTGGAGGTCCAGCCGCATGGTGTTCATGCGACTGAAGGTCCAGTCGCCCCTGGACTTCGGGCGACTGAGCTGTACCTATAAAAGAGGAGCAACTCTCTTCTTTCCCCAACACTCACACATTTCAGTCGGGAAAGAGCAGAGAGCGACAGAGCAGAGGAGGAAAAGAGAGAACGAGGAGATTCAGGCTCGGATTTTGTCGAGAAGCTAGTCAAGTCGAAGCTCTTCAACTCCTACCTGATAATGTGAGTTCTAGGACCCCTCATTTACATGTTTTCAAACGATTTGGGGCTGGATCACATCTAAACCCTAGTTTGTAAAAGTGTATGTTAGACCCATTTGGGTGATATCTTGGATAACATGTTTAAAGTATGATGTAGGACTTACACATGTTTATATGTTATGTGTTTATGTGTTACTGTTAGATTTAGATGCTAATGTAGTCAGGACAGGTAATGCTCGGGGTACGAAGAGTAAAGTAAGTGGCTAATCACAACTGGCCACTGTAATTAGGGACTTACTGTACTTGACATAAACTGAGCTATTCCCTGAATGACCACGTTGGTATTTGAATCTTTCAGTGTGGGATAGAGGATGGCTAGCGGTAGATCTTCTAAGGTTTTGCCAGATAGGGGTTGTGGTGAACGTGGTGCCGAACCGCGTATCACGAGAAGCATGGCTAGGGCGGCTGAAATGGCACTCGAAGAGCCCGAGGCCCCTCACGTGGAAGGCAACAATGATGGCACTAGTTTGAGGATCGCCATGAAAGAGGCTGTTGTTGACGGAGTCCAACAGACCCTACAGGCGGTTCTACCATCCATTATAACTGAGGTAATTAGGGCGGCGAAGGAGACGACTGCTATTGAAGAAAACACGAAGAATAGCGATAACAAGAACTGGCATGGAAAGCGGGTTGGACGCGACAGTGCCACCCTCAACACAAAGGTTGCAAGGACGGAGGGCCGGCGTGCAGCTTCGTCTGGTGCGAGGACTAAGAAGTGTGGTAAGTGTGCCAGAGAACACCTCGGGGAATGTAGATTGGGAACCAATGTCTGTTACCGATGCGGGAAGCAAGGTCACGTGGCCAGAGAGTGTGGAGTGGTACGATGCTACAACTGCAGTGGAAGGGGTCACAAAAGTAGGGATTGCAAGAAGCCAAGGGCAGAGGGCGCAGGGCCTTCGCGATAAGGCCGGAGCAGGTTAGGACGGGCCCCGATATTGTGACAGGCATGTATATAGTAAATAAATTTCTGTCTTCCGTGTTGTTTAATTCCGGAGCTAAAAGGAGTTTTGTTTTGTTGTTTTCCTATGTTAAGTTGCCCAGTAGGAGTTTTATTTCTGCTATTTTCTGTGCTAAACGGCTGTTAGTAGAAAATGCCTTGATGAGTCCTTTGACGTAGAAACTGCTATTGGTAAGTTCATTAGAGTTACGGATGTGATAGAGAACTGCACTATAGAATTAGAAGGTCATAGGTTTGCTGCTAAGTTACATGTGATGCCCTGGGAGGATTTGATGTAGTACTAGGGAGGGATTGGTTAGCAACTTACGAGGTGAATATCGTGTGCCGAAAGAAGGTGATTAGACTGACGACGCCTGACAGAAGTCCGGTGACAATATACGGAGATCAGGTTACGACGATTCTGAAAGTGATTTCGATGGCGGTGGCGAGAAAGTTCATGAGGTGTGGATGTAGCGCTTCCTTATGTTATGAGAAGGATGTGGAAACGCCAACACCACAACTATCCGATGTGCCGGTTGTGTGTGATTTTCCAGACGTGTTACCGGAAGACTTATCGGGATTGCCACCTGATTGAGAGATCAAGTTCCAGATTGACCTGATATCGGGTGCTTAACCTATCGCCAAAGCACCGTATCGATTTGCTCCGACGGAAATGAAACAGTTGATGGAGCAGTTGCAAGAGCTGCTAAATCAGGGGTTCATTAGGTTGAGTATCTCACCTTGGGGTGCTCCGATCCTGTTTGTAAAGAGGAAAGACGATAGTATGAGAATGTGTATCGACTACCGCGAGCTGAATAAGTAGACGGTAAAGGACCGATACCCCTTGCCGAGAATCGATGATTTGTGTGACCAGCTTCAAGGCGCCAGTTGGTTTTCACGAATAGACCGTCGATCGGGTTACCATCAGCTAAAAGCGAAAGAACAGGATGTCCCGAAAACGGCTTTTCGTACGCGCTACGGTCACTACGAGTTCCTCGTCATGTCTTTCGGTTTGACTAATGCGCCAGCTGCTTTTATGGACCTGACGAACCGAGTGTGTCAGCCGATGTTGGATAAATCAGTGATTGTGTTTACTGATGCTATCCTGATTTATTCAAGGAACGAGATAGAGCATGTCGGTCACATTCGAGAAGTATTGGAAACATTAAGAAGGGAGAAATGGTACGCCAAGTTCTCCAAGTGCGTATTCTGGTTGCGTGAAGTTCAATTTCTTGGGTCACGTGGTGAGTCCGGAGGGGATTATGGTCGATCCGGCAAGGGTGGAGGTGGTGATGCAATGGAAGTCTCCAAAGACGCCATCCGAGATCCGCAGTTTCTTGGGTTTGGCGGCCTATTACAGAAGATTCATTCAAGACTTCTCCAAAATTGCTTCTCCACTGACCAAGTTGACCCGATGTAAAGTTTGTATGGGGTCAAGCTCAAGAGAAGGCGTTCGAAGAATTGAAGACGAGGTTGACCCAAGCTCCTGTATTGGCATTACCCGACGGAAGTGAAGACTTGGTGGGTTATTCTGATGCTTCCTACTCGGGGTGGGGTGCGTGTTAATGCAAAGAGGAAAGGTTATAGCCTATGCATCCCGACAGCTGAAAGTTCATGAGGTTAATTATCCCACCCATGACTTGGAGCTAGCAGCCGTGGTCTTGGCATTAAAGATTTGGAGGCACTATCTCCACGGAACGAAGTGCACCATCTTCACAGACCACAAAAGCTTGAAGTACTTCTTCGAGCAGAAAGATTTACACATGAGGCAGAGACGATGGCTGGAGCTGATAAAGGGTTACAATTGTGAGATCCATTACCATCCGGGCGAGGCCAACATGGTGGCGGATGCCCTTAGCCGAAAGGAAAGGCCCGAGCCGTTCCGGCCGAAGTCTTACCAGCTAATTATGACCTCTGACGTGATGACACAGGTTAAGGAGTTTCAGAATGAGGCTTTGAAAGAAGATCGTCTTAACTCCAAAAGGATGAGAGGTCTAGTTACAGAGTTGGGTGAGAACACTCTTGGTGTTAAGACCCAATTCGGACGAATGTGGACTCCTCGATACGGGGATCTACGTGGAAAGATTATGGACGAGGCCCATAAGACTCGATACTCCATTCACCCCGGTGCTACCAAGATGTATCACGGTATGAAGAAAGATTACTGGTGGCGGGCATGAAACGCGATGTGGCGGAGTACGTGAGTAAGTGCCTGACTTGCTTACAAGTAAAGGCCGAACACCAGAAACCCTACGGGAAAAATCCAACCGTTGGATATACATGTGTGGAAGTGGGAGCACATCACCATGGATTTCATCACGAAGTACCACGTACCCCGAAAGGGTATGATGCTATATGAGTGATAGTCGATCGCTTGACAAGATCGCCCACTTCCTACCGATTCGCGAGACGTATTCATCTGAAAGATTAGCGGATCTATTCATCAAGGAAATCATAACTCGCCATGGCGTACCGGTGTCCATTGTGTCGCATCGTGACACCCGTTTTACATCGAAGTTTTGGAGGAGATTCCACGATGCGATAGGGACGAGACTACATATCAGCATGGCTTATCACCCTCAGACGGACGGTCAGTCGAAGAGAACGATTCAAATGTTAGAAGACATGCTACGAGCATGTGTAATCGACTTTGGAGGAAGTTGGGATGAGCACTTACCGTTGGCGGAATTCTCATATAATAATAGTTACCATGCCAGCATTGGTATGCCCCCTTACGAAATGTTGTATGGTATAAAGTGCAGAACACCCGTGTGTTGGGGTGACATCGGGCAAAAGGAATTGGGGAACCTTGAAGTGATTGAGGTCACAACTGAGAAGTTAGATAAGATCAAGGCATTCATGAAAGCTGCAAAGGATCGCCAGAAGTCTTACGCCGATAAGAGGCGTAGACCTACAGAATTTGAGGTTGGTGACAAGGTTATGCTCAAGGTATCGCCTTGGAAAGGGATCATCAGGTTTCGAAAAAGGGGAAAGTTAAGCCCAAGGTTCATAGGGCCTTTCTGTATTATCGCAAGGGTAGGGGAAGTGGCCTATAGACTAGAATTACCCGATGAGTTGAGTGGAATTCATCCTACGTTCCATGTATCTCATCTTAGGAAATGTCTAGCAGACGGCGATGCATTTGTACCATTAGAGTACATTGAAGTCGACGAGCGACTGAACTATGTAGAGCAGCCGGTGGCCATCCTGATTGGAAGGAGAAACACTTGCGGAATAAAGTGGTTCCGCTTGTACGAGTACAGTGGAGGCACAGAAAGGGATCAGAATCCACGTGGGAGGCCGAGGAGGAGATGAGGAAATTTTATCCTTAATTGTTTGACGACTGACAGGTTTCGAGGACGAAACCTAAATAAGAGGGGGAGACTTGTAACACCCCAAAAAGTCAAAACGAGTCATTAAGGATAAGTGGGCCTAACTAATGGAGATTTAATAAAAGAAGGAAAAAGGATTATGGGCTAAACGGGGTTCATGGGCTAGATTAAGGCCCATAACCAGCCCTTAACCTACCCAAGACACCACCATCTTCTCCATTCCAACCCTAACAACAAAAATCCGTAGAGAGAGAAAGTAGAGAGATAAAGTAGAGAGAGAAAGTGCAAGAAACACAAGATTTGAAGCTTCTAAGATCAAGGGATTGAAGATCTGGGTGTTTGTGTATCAAATCTCAAAGAAAGGAGCAACAAACAAGGTAAGAATCGACCTATAATGCCTTCTGTATATCAAACCCGGATTCTAGGGTTTTGGGGTTTTAAAAGTCTCAAAGAAACACATAAAAGTCGAATTTTTACGTGTGAAAACGTGTAAAAAGGTTAGAAATGGTTTCATGGAAGGTAAACCAAAGATTTGGACGTAAAAAGCTAAGATTTTGGGTTAAAAACGGGCTGGTTCGTCATTGATATGCATCCAGCGAAACTGTGCCCCGATCCAGCGAAACTGTACACTCATCCAGTGAAACTATGCAGCGAAACTAAGAGAAGTTCCAGCGAAACTACAGTTTCGCTGGGGCGAAACTACAGTTTCGCTGATAAGTTCGTCAGTGCCCAGGTTGACCCTTAGACATTGAGAAACTAGGAAATTCCAACAAAAGTTGGGCGCTCAAGACAGCGAATCTGTCTGGCGAAACTGGCAGAAGTGCTGTCCAGCGAAACTGGCAGCGAAACTGCCAGCGAAACTGTGAGCGAAATTATGAGGAAAATGATGTTTTTGTGTATTAACCTTCGTGCACCTAGAGTATTTGGACTATAGCTTAAGTAACCTAGGATTGAAGCTATTTGCTAAGTTCAGGTGGCTTCTTGACCCCCTTATTTAAACGTTTTTCCATGTTTTTGGGGGCTATTATGCATAGTTTAACATAAGGTTTTCAAGGTAAGGATTTCAAGGTGTTTTAATAAGAAAATACATTTTTATAAAGTAAAATGTGACATTTAAATAGCCAGGGGCGTTGCTCCTTGGACCCCACTAGGGGCTGCTGTCCCTAGGACCCCGCTGTCAGGGGCTGCCGCCCCCGAACCCCCGCTGTCCCGCGGAGGGTCGGTTACGTGTTATCATGACTAGTACTTGGTATGTTGTGTACTTAATAAGCTAAGTATTATATATATATTAAGTGAAAGATAATGCTAATGAGAAGTGGAACTTAACGAATGTTACCCCCGGGCCCGTTTGATGATGAAAAGTCTTGCAAGCACTATGATAGACTTCACTTATGTGAGTCTGATGTATGATGATGGATTCGTATTCATGAGCAGGCTATGTGCCTAGCAATGTGGATCAACTGTCGGTGGAAGCTACCATGAAGATGTGTACCGACGGGGATCGATCAACCGTCGGGGGTAGCGACCATGGATAACGTGTACCGACGGGGATTGACATTCGTTGTCAATCAACACGGAGATCTTGCTTTATGCAATCTCGCTTATGATGAAGTGAAAACATAATGAAAGAATGAAAGATAATGAACGTGTTTAAGATGATGCAAGTAGTGTTTTGAAGTATGATGTATGTGTGTTCATTATATGGAGGATAAAAGATTATATTTTCTTATTTATATAAAACTAGAACTCACTCAGCGTAGCTGACTTTTTATGCATAATAGTGGACAGGTAAGCGCTGATGCTGAGGATGGAACCACGAAGCTACTTGGGGAGATATGGATGGCATCCCTGTTAATGAAGTCTTTATTGTAAATAATGAACAAGGAATATGTTTTGTTTACATTTAAAGGACAAATGGATGAGGACAATGGGGTTTTTAAGTTTTAAATGAATGTTTAATTATTTTCCGCTGCAATGTTTTGTTATTAAACTGATTTTATGCTATGAATTGCCAACTGTGTGGTTTCCCGGGAACGGGGCCTTACAGTATGTTTGACCGATTTGGGTGATATCTTGGATAACGTGTTTAAAGTATGATGTAGGACTTACACATGTTTATATGATGTCCTAGTATGATTCCCTAAGGTTTGGGAGGGTTAGTCTGGGCTTGAATGGAGTTTAGAAGGGTTTTTCAGCCGAGCGACGCGGCTGCTGTTTGTGATGAACTTCAGTCGCTGCCCAGTTAGGGTTATGCGACTGGAGGGCCAGTCACACGACTGAGGAATGATTGATGTCGAATCATTTGATTGAGGCTCAGTCGGACGACTGGGGCTCAATCGCACAACAGACCATGCGACTGAGAGTTCAGTCGCATAGATCCATTCGCATAGTAGTACAGACGCACGACTGAGGGTTCAGTCGCATAGATGCCCATTCGCATAGATCCATTCGCATAGTAGTACAGACGCACGAGTGAGGGTTCAGTCGCATAGATGCCCATTCGCATAGATCCATTCGCATAGTAGTACAGACGCACGACTGAGGGTTCAGTCGCATAGATGCCCATTCGCATGACCCAGTCGCATGGAGGCCATGTGACTGGGGTATGTACAATCGCCCAAATAGGGCTGATGTGAATGTGGGGAGAAGTGTATGTATGATGTATGTAGGCCAAGTATGATGTAGCCTTATACGATAGTAATGACTGATGATTTGTAAATACCGATGTTCCTCGATTTGATGCATGCTTATCTTTCTACAGTTTTACATGTTATCACTAATAGATAAAATGAAAGTATTATGTACAGTACAGTGAAAGAGTAATAAAGAAAGTGAAGGAACATTAATAAAAGTTAACAAGTCTTGCAAGCTTATAGGAGTTACATGACTATGTATCGTTAGCTTAACTGTGTTGCGGGCTAGCTACCCATTGACGCACACAGGGTCAATCAATTGAGATTGGCAGGACCTTTGTGGCGTGCCCCGGATGATCGGGTCGGCCTTGTACACAGTACACATAGCCCTTTTGGGGGAATACAGTTGACCCTTCGGGGGATACACATAGCCCTTTCGGGGGAATACAGTTGACCCTTCGGGGGACACACATAGCCCTTTCGGGGGAATACAGTTGACCCTTCGGGAGATACACATAGCCCTTTCGGGGGAATACAGTTGACCCTTTGGGGTATATAGATGGCCTGTCATCCGTTTTCCCATCGCGCACATAGTTGGGGTATCGCTCACTGGTCCATACAGAAAGTGAAACATAAAGATAAAGTTTACAGACAAGGCATATAGTACAAAGAACGAACGTTATTTGTTCACACAGTTGATGCGTGCTCGCATATACAGTACAGTATAGTATTTTACAGAAAAGAGTATTTTTATATACTACATATAGAAAGTGTTTTACCACATATAAAACTAGAACTCACTTAGCAACGCTGACTTTTTATGTGTTTCTAGTTGACAGGTAGGGTTGCTGGGGATGGCACAAGGCGACTACTCAGCTCTTTTGGTACGGCATTCCCCTTTTGATAATGCTGCCACGCAATGTGTTATGAGCCCGTAATGCGCGCAACACATTATGTTGCATGCTAGTACAAGATTTCTTGAAGATCCTGATAAACAGGATTATTTAAGAAATCTTCTTCACGATGAAAAGTTTTTATGTTCTTATACTAGAGGTCACTGTTTATGACCCTATGATTGTTGAGGATTCACATAAACGGGATTACCTAAGAAATCCTCGGTTTCATATGCTTCAGCAACAATCATAGTAAAGGTAGGCATTGTAAAGATGTAATTAGAAATGAAGAAATCTTTTGTATAATGCTTTTGTAATGTAATGCAACATTGGATGTTTTGTAACTGACGTACGTTGTATTAAATGGCAAAAGTATTTATAGTAAAAGAAAAGTTTATCTTGAATGCTTCCGCTGCATTGTTTTATTTAAATATATGTGATGAATGACCAACTGTGAGGTGCCCGGGATCGGGGCCTTACAGAAGCCGCCTATATTCTAGGAGTAAAGATCTATAGGGATAGATCAAGGCGGTTGATTGGTTTAAATCAGAGTGCATACATTGATAAAATCTTGAAAAGGTTCAAGATGGAGAACTCTAAAGAAGGTACGGTACCTATTCAAAGAGGAACGATATTGAGTACGACTCAATGTCCTATACACATCTGCTATTGGATCCATCATCTATACGATGATATGCACTCGACCGGACGTGTCATGCGCCTTAAGCATGACAAGCCGATACCAGCAAAATCCTGGAAACAGTCATTGGATGGCTGTTAAAAACATACTTAAGTACCTAAGGAGGACGAAAGATATGTTCCTAATCTATGGATCTGGTGATGATGAACTCATTGTAAAAGGTTACACGGATGCGAGTTTCCAAACCGATTGTGATGATTCACGGTCACAATCAGGATACATTTTCATTCTGAATGGAGGAGCCGTCTCTTGGAAGAGCTCTAAATAGGATGTGGTGGCCCTATCAACTACAGAATTAGAATACGTCGCCGCCTCATTGGCAGCTCAAGAAGCTGCATGGTTGAAGAAATTCATTGCCATCTAGGGGTTGTCCCTTCTATTCAGGACCCCCTAGAGATCTTTTATGATAACGAGGGAGCGATTGCTCAAATCAAGGAACCTCGTGCTCATCAAAAGACTAGGCACATTGAGCGGAGATTCAACTACATATGAGATGAAGTTGAAAAGGGAAAGATATGTATTCGCAAAGTTCAAACAGATCAAAACATTGCGGATCCTCTCACGAAGCTCCTTGAAAAGGCAAAGCATGAAGGTCATACTTGTGCCATGGGACTTCGATATTCTAGTGATTGGATTTGATCTGGAAATTTTGTAATTGGATGTGTGGAACCTTTTATTATTTGCATAAAATTATTTGGTTATAATGTTTCAATTAATGTTCCAATTTAGCATGTTTAATCTATGAGTAAATTGTTTACTCTAAATGTCCGTAGTCGTTCATACTTGTGGGAACAAGTGTGAGGGTAAGATTATTATGAACTTGGATTGGTTGATATTCATAAGGATGAATATAGAGCAATAGGTTGCTACCAAGGTTCATAGATATTTGTGGGATACAAATATTGGACTAACCCGCATCTCAAATTTTACTACATGGAATCTTATTGATTGATCATAAGTAAATTTGAGTAAAGGCGAATATCATTTGGTATCCTCCGACCTGAGATACATATTGGGTTTTGATATTCACCAAGTATTATACCTTGAGCTAATTCTTCACTGTCCTGAAATAGTGGACAGTACATAAGGGTATGTTCAGGTATGACACGAGGTGTTTGTGAGAAATGTATGTAGTCAAGATGGAATTTGTTCCTTTATTCGTTGAAAGCAAGATGTCTAAGGCCTGATTAAGTTAAATCAACAAGGAATGATCATTCTGTGTCCTTGGATTTACCAGGACATCTGTAACAAAAGGATAGATGATGTTATTGAATGGCCATAAGTCATGCGTATTAAGGGTAGTAAACCGTTGTTAGGCGGTATTTACTGCTTGCATCAATCTTCTATGAATCTTGGGCAAGTGGGAGATTGTAGGATTCTATATGCCCAAGACATGTAAAATGTTGATGTGGTCAGTACGTTATGATCCAATTCGGGTTATACCCAATAACAAGCTTAGCAAACACCAATTAATATTTAATTGATGATATGATCATGCAATTAAATACTTACACCAAATTTAGAAAATGGGTTTTCTAAATAAGTTCCATATGAGATGGAACAAATTATTAGTACATTTTGTTCAATGATATTATTTGTAATGTTATTTAAGTGTGTTAAATAATATCACAAATTAATAATAGGAGTGTTAGGATTATACAATTAAAAGGTTACTTGTATATCCTAATTAAAAGACTAGTTAATATGTGTTGTGTAAAATTTTAAGGGTGAAAGGGTTTTAAACCCAATTTTCGGCCGCCCCCCTTGGATATCATTGGTTCTTTTGCTTCTTGAAAATACACAAACATATTAACTAGTTGAACACTCCATTTTCTCTCTATCCCATACATGCAAAACTTGAAAAACTTCTCCCTCTCTCTCTCATTGTTTACGGAAACAAAAGAAGAACAAGAAAGGGTTTTGGAGCTGATTTTTGGTGTTTTCTTCCTAACAAGAAGGTGCCTTTGCATGTAACCTTGGGGTATACAAGCTTGAGGGATCCTCTCCTTGGAGCCTTGGCCGTTTTTGGAGCATCTAACACCTCCTTCTTGGTCGATTTTCTTGGCTGAAAAGGTAGTATATGGCAGCCCCTTTGTGGCTGTCATATTATGTTGTTTTATGTACACATAGCATGCATATTCACGTATAATGATCCTTTGCAATATGGGTTTGGTTTATGCACATGTTTATCACCTAAAGAACATGTTTTTCTGTTTTGTAATCATGTTTAAACATGTATATATCCGCTGCATTTTTCAGAAAGTTTAAATGGTTAAACTTCGATTTTGTGTTCTATCAAACCCATCAAGGTGTATAAGGCTAGAACATCGAAGCCCGCTTGTCGGTCCATAATTGTAGTCCTTATGAACATGCATAGGATTCACACCTTCTAAACCTGCAGACATACTATTAGTATCTATTTGGATCAAATCATTAGAAGGATGGGGAACGGCATAGGTGAATAATAATAAGTACTAAGAGGAGGATAAACCTTAGCAGTTTCATATCCCAAGATTGTTTTAATCCTAGGCCCCCGTTGAGATTTACATAAATCATCATGTTTCATTCCCGATATGGTCCATTTATCAAGTTTTGATTGAAGCTTGCTTGTTTCAAACTCAGCAAGAGCAACCATTTCAGTCAAATTATTAACCTTAACATTTCTTTCCAAAAAAATTCTTTTTAAATGATCGTTTTCTTTTAAAGCCTCGTTTAATTTAACAAAGTATTTTGACTCATTTGTTTTAAGCTCCTCATTCATTCGTTTCGAATCTTTTTCATTATCGATCAATAAACGGTTAGCTTTATAAACCCCAAATAGTCTGATTTTGCAAGCAGATGAACACATATCTTGAATTACCTTATAGGGAAGTCCCATCACCACCTTCTAAGCTGCAAGAGCTTTCTCACATTGACACACCGGAGTACTCAACTTGTTTTCCTCAACAGTGGTAGCAGCATCATCATTATCCTTTGCTAGTTCTGTGGTATGAGTTTCTTGCTTCCCAAACTCCTTCTGATTTCCTTCTTTCAACTTTTCAACCACTTCAATTTCATCCTTAAATTCCTTGAATGGATCAAAATCTTCCTGACAATTCACCTTCATCTCCTCTTCCACAATCTCAACCACCGACGCTTGATTAACCTCTTCTCTTGTCACTTCTACTTCTGTGCTCCAATCAAAGTTAGAGATCAATGCGGTCTCTTTCTTGTGACTCGTCTCCTCTTTACCCCCACTTGCAACCAATCTTGGATTTCCTGAATTACTGGGATCAGTGACAATTGGCAGTGGACATTCACGTTTGAAGTGCCCCAATTGCTTGCAATTAAAGCATCTCAGCTTGGACTTATCGAAACCCAGTTTGGAGTTAGAATTTTGACCTCCAAAATTCTTTCTACCAGTTCGCTCCATACATCTTCAGGCTCTAAGCGTCAACATCGCCATTTGCCATTGAATATCAGTCTCTTCGAGATCATCGGAATCCACCTGATACATATCCTCCATTGTCATTCCTTTACCTTTCAAATCTCCAGCTACTAAGGCTTCATAACTCTGAACAAACTTGCCAAAAAGAGCCATTGTCTCAGCTGGAACAGAAGTTTCAATAGTTGTTTTCAAGTTCCCTTGATCTCTTCCTGTTTTACCACAACCTCCAGAGTAATCACATAAGTTCACTCCTCCTTGACAAGATGCCTGCATTGGAGAGCTTGCAGCGGAAGACAGTAATGCAGCATTCTGAGAATAACCGGATGTAGGCATCATAGACTGATTAAATTCCCTCCTTTCAGATCTAAGTCAAAGGACTTCTGCTTGTTAATTACATCCATTAGCTTATAGTCAGCAAAGTTTCTTTCTTGCTTCAGCATTCTCACTTGTAAACTCCACTGAGGTGGAAGAGAGTCTAGGAGCTTATTCACTTGCTCATGATTACCCAACTGATCATCATACTTCTTTAAAGTACTTGAAACGGACAAAAATCGATTAGTGATGTTAGTAAGGTCTTCATTTTTGTGTCCAACAAATGAATTGAACTCCTTTTGAGCTTCGGCTTTCTTGTCTTTCTTGAGATCCTCATTTCCGTCATAGAACTCACACAAGACATTATACAAAGATTTTGTATCTTTGTGTTCAGCAAATCGATTGTAAATATCGGGTGCAAGACATAGTGTCAAGGCTCCGAAAGCTTTCTGTCTCGATCAATCAGCTTTTGATCCTTCTCGGTGAATGTGGAAGAGTCCGTGTTTGGAGATACTGTGCCACCGACAGTAACCATTGGCTTGTGCGGACCAGTGATGCTTGAATCCCATTGATTGTGATCAGTGTAAAAGAAGAAGGCCTTGAGACACCTCTTCCAGTCTTCAAAGTTGCCCCCGTTTATGAGTCTTGGAGGTCTATTGGGAGCAACACTCTTCAGATCAGCAAGAGTGAGAGAAGTCATCTTTGACATGATAATTTTGCAGAACAAAAAGGTATTTTCGCAGAAAAATGTAGTTTCGCTGAGATAGTTTTGCTCAAGCTAATTTCGCCCGAACAAGGATACTTTCGCTGACAATTTCGGCAACAATTTCGCTAGCTAGAACAGTCAAATGCTTAGTTTGCTGTGAGTTTAGCAGGAAACAAGCTTGAACTTTCGTTCAGGGTACTTTCAGTAGCAATTTCGCTAGTAAAGACACACGAGCACAGATGAACTTTCATTCAAAAATCCTAGTTTCGCAGAAAATAGCAAGAGTGAAAAACAATAGTTTCGCTGAAAGAAAAGTATAGTTTCGCTGGAAGAACACTCGGTTTTGCTGGATGAACTAGAAAACCCTTTAAACCATGAAAACAACCTGAAATCACCCAGATCTCAATGTATTTGAGATATGATGATTCACTAATCTTCCCCAATCAAAAACAAGCAGAATTCAATCAATTTCCATAACAAATACACTCTAATTTGATATAGAAATGAAGAAATAGTGGTATTCAACAAAGATAACCAAAAACCTCAAACAATCAAGAGCACTAATGCTCTGATACCATTTTGTTAGTCCATTTGATCGGTTTTTCAGTGTAGAAAATGGTTTGAATTGTTCAATACCACAAACAAACAACACACACAAAGATTTGAAAAACAAAGAAGACCAAAATGTATTCAAAGTTCAATAAGCAACAATACAAATGGAATAAGATAAGCTCACTATATTTAATAAGAACCAGCTTACAATAGCCTCTTGTAATAGAAATATTCGATTAAGGTTTTGCAAGGATACCCAACAATGAACAAAATGAAATCTATATATAGCAGCCTTAGTTTCGTAGACACTTTCGCTATAAGCGAAACTGTGCTGTCGAAACTACAGTTTCACCTGACAGAAACTGCAGTTTCACCGGGTGAACGTATAGCTGACTATGAGCGAAACTAACAGTTTCGCTCACAGTTTCACTGGACTACAAAAATTGATTAATAAACTAAACAACTTACAATAGTAATCTAACATAAATCCTATTACATAGAAATATAAACAAATACTAATCTAAGGTGAGTCCAACCTATACTTGATCTTCAACATCCTACCACACCAGAACAAACCTTAAAACAATCTTGATTCAACAATTCCTGTTAATCAGATTGAAGCAACAAGGATACACAAAGATCACCCTTTAGAAAACGTCATAGGTGACCTTAATACCCGTCTGACAAGAAGTCAATCAGACAAAACAAACATTTTCTTGTATTCCTGTTTCTTATCACTGACTGTACCAAAAAATATCACTGAAGCACTTAAAGATAACAGTTGGATAGAAGCAATGCAGGAGGAACTACAGCAATTCAGGAAGCAAGAGGTATGGATATTGGTTGATCTACCTGAAGGACAGTATGCCATAGGAACAAGATGGCTCTTTAGAAACAAAGCAGATGACAGAGGGATTGTCATTAGGAACAAAGCAAGGCTTATCGCCCATGGTTATACTCAAGAGGAAGGCATTGATTATGATGACGTCTTTGCTCCAGTAGCTAGACTAGAAGCCATCCGTATATTCCTTGCATATGCCTCATCCAAAAACTTCACTGTCTTCCAAATGGATGTAAAATGTGCATTCCTTTATGGAAAGATAGATGAAGAGGTATATGTTGCATAACCACCAGGGTTTGAAGATCCAGAATTCCCTCATAGAGTCTATAAATTAGACGAGGCTCTATATGGTCTTCATCAAGCACCTAGGAAGTGGTATGAAACTTTATCAATGTTCCAACTACGGAATGGGTATACTCGAGGGAAAATAGATAAGACATTGTTCTTAAAGAAGAAAGAACAAGACTTGCTAGTGGTTCAAGTCTATGTGGACGACATCATCTTTGGCTCCACAAACATACAGCTTTGTAAATAATTTGAATGTCTTATGCAATCAAAATTCCAAATGAGTTCAATAGGAGAGCTAACCTTCTTTTTAGGTCTACAAGTTCACCAATCACCTGAAGGAATTTTCATCAACCAAAGCAAGTATGTTCATCAGATATTAAAGAAATACAACATGACTGACTGCACATCCAGCAAAACACCATTTGCAACTAGCTTGAAGATTGGACTAGACACAGAAGGAGTATCAGTTGATCAGAAACTTTATAGATCAATGATAAGTTCCTTAATGTATCTAACTACAAGTAGACCAGACATCATGTATGCAGTTTGCATATGTGCAAGATATCAGGCAGATCCAAAAGAATCACACACAAATGCTGTAAAGAGAATCTTTAGATACTTGAAAGGCAAACCAACACTTGGTTTGTGGTATCCCAAAGATGGAGACTTCTCTTTATATGCATACACTGACAGTGATTATGGTGGATGTAATAACAACAGAAAATCCACCTTCGGAGGTTGTCAGTTTCTTGGATCAAGATTGATCTGCTGGCAGTGCAAGAAACAAACAAACGTGTCTGTGTCAACAGCTGAAGCAAAATACATAGTTGCTTTTGCTTGCTGTTCTCAAGTGCTTTGGATTCAAAACCAAATACTTGACTATGGCTTTAATTTTCTTAAAACACAACTACACATAGATAATACTGCTGCCATATTCATAACTGACAATCCAGTTCAACATTAAAAAATTAAACACATAGATATCAGATATCACATTCTGAGAGACTGCTTAGAAAAGGGTCTGATAAAGTTGATCAAAGTTCATACAGACAACCAGTTGGCTGATCTTTTTACCAAACCATTTGATTACACAAGATTTGAATTTTTAGTTCAGTCACATGGTATGATCAACTATGAATCAAACAAATAATGTTTTCAAAACATTAAATCATACAAGATTGATTTTTATCAAAGTCCTAAATTTCAAACAAGCTAGTGTCTCAAAAACATCAAGTTATCAAACATCAAATCATGTTCTTCAAATAACAAACATTTTAGGATCTCACATAACCGTACATGAGAAATGATAGTACACTAGATTATTTCTTTTCTAGAGTTATTTTCCACTAATAAAGACTGGCAATACGTTGTTAGATATGTGGATAGGCTCAACATGGAACACATAACATCACATACAACAGTGAAGAACTAAATGATCATGATTGTGTGGTTAACAACACATCTTGGTTTATGATAAGTATTGGTCTATCCAATAAGGATTACTGGTAAAGTAACTGCAATACACCAAGTGAAACAGTTTATAAACTGCTCAATCATACAATTGTCTCCTCTGTTATGATTATCATAGACCTGGAGTACATTATGGCATTCTTTGTTATGCTAAGCACAGACCTAAATGACCAACAATTGATCCAAAAAGATTCCTAATGAGGAACACATCCATCAAGGATGAACAATCAAAAGAATCCCAAAGAGGATCACCTTCAAAGTGAAGTGAAAAAGAATCCCAATGAGGATTAATCAAAAGGATCAAATTGAGCATTTATACTCCAAAGTAACTAGGTCCTAAGTATTGAAAGTGCTTGCTAGTACATCTTTTGAGGAGGATTGATTTTAACATACAATCAGATGTGGGGTACATACATGTCATCTAAATATACCCAAAACATGATAATCACTCACTTTTTCAATCCATTATTAACACCATGCATGAGTTTAAGTGGATCCAAATATCTACAATAAACATTGTATTAGTCTATGTCTATTCTTAAACTATATCGAACACCTCTATGAGGACTTAAGACTAGTATGATCTCATGTTATGTGAATCGATTCGTGCAACATTCTAAGAATCAAACATATTTAGTTAGATAATTAAATTGGACTTTGATGAATTTCCATACACACATGTCTCAAAATTTTGATCTTTTATAAAGGTTTTATAAATATGCAAAAATTTAGGGGGAGAATTTGAACATGGTAATGACAAAGTCAGCAGAACATGTGCAATTTTTTATAACAGGTTAAATGTATAAGGTTTTAAAATTTGGAATTTTACATAAAGCCAAGTCAAGCCAGCACTCAAACACAGCAGTTTGACACACATACATATGCACAATATTGCTTGTGAGGGATATCTTTATCATCCATATATTGAAGTGTTAAAACTTCAATATTTTAATATACATTTTAAAATTATGTTGAAAAATATTTTTTAAGGACTTTAAACATTCGAAACATTCAAAAGTTTTCTTAAAATTTTTGAAATGTTTACAACTGTTCATACAGCGGATGAGTAAAATTTCATCTGCTGTGAACAAGTTTTGATAATTTCAAGTGTTGACAGCGCATGAACAAAATTGTTCATCCGCTGTGGACATCATTCAGGATTTGTCTAAGTGTTGACAGCGTATGAACAAGATTGTTCATCCGCTGTGAACAAATCACACAAGTTTTACAGCGCATGAAAAAAAGCGTTCATCAGCTATGGAAACAGTCACAGCGCATGAACAAAGTGTTCATCCACTGTGAATTCATCAAACAAAATATACAAGTATCTACAGCGCATGAATAAAATTATTCATCCGCTGTGGAAACATTCACAGCGCATGAACATTTTGTTCATCCGCTATGTGAACAGTACACTATGTGAGGGTCCACAATGTACAGCCAAAATTGAACAGTGGACACTGTGCCCACAGCGGACACTGTGCCCACAGCGGACAATGTGCCCACAGCGGACACTATACTCACAGCGGACACTTAAATTTTGAAATTTAAGTTCACTCAGAACACACTGTATACACAGCGGACATATAATTTGTCCGTTGTATATATAATAAACACTTGTAAATCTTTCATTTCACCATGAGTGAATGTGAGATATCAGTAAATTTTTAAAACCCTTGTTAAACCCTCGAACCCCTGTTCTTCAAACACACAATTCTGATCGATAAATCAACTGATTCATAATCGATTAGGTAAAACAACATGATTTGTAACATCAATCATTCATGAAATCATGCTGTTAAGAGTATATGATTCACACATTGTTTGACCTAAGTCAAAATCGGACTAAAATCAAAATTCGAATCATTTGATGTTTTACATTAAAATCAAACACTAAATCAGTGATATTTGATCGTGTTCGACTGTGTATGTACTGATTATATGATGAAATTTGGTTATGTGTTCATCGGGATTCATAATCACACCAAATGTTCATGCCCAAATTTAAACAAAAAATTAAATTTTGATCTTTGAAAAAGTTAAAAGTTAGTTAAAGAGTGTTATAACTTTACAAACAAGTTCAAATTGATGAATCAAACATGAAAATTTAGTTGAATTGACACAATAACAATCATACAACATTAAATGCATTTGTATTGAATATGCATTAAATGGTCTTGTTTGACTTTTTATAGTCAAACTGAAATTTGCAATTTGATATGGCATGAGATCAATCACATGAGTATGGGATGCTTAACTCAACTTGTTGATGATAACTAACTCAAATTCATAAACTTTGATTGAAATCAAGTTAAAACAATGAAAAATTTCTTGATTTGAATTTGACAAAAATGTTGACTTTTAAAAGTCAAAATGGCTAAATTGCAAAATTGCAAAGATGATACACACACAAATGAATGAATATACCATTCATCATCCCATAACACATACAATGATCATCATTTCATCATTACACTTTATGTCCATACACAATACTAACACTTAATATCTTTTTTGCAGATATGGCTGACTTAGTATTTGTGAGAGATAATATATGTGCATTCCTTGATCCTGACTCACCAAAGTCAATGAACTACAGAGATATGATCCAAGCCATCAGACAAACAAGGCTTGTGCATGCAATGACACTTAGACTAGACATCTATGAAGATCACATTGTCCAGTTTTGGACCAATACACACTTAGGAGAGATTGATGGTCAGCAAGTAGTCATATCTACTGTGCATAATCAAGAAATCATCATCTCTGAAGAAGTCAATAGAATAATATTGCAATTGGGTGAAGAAGATGCTCTAGGCCTAGTTGAGTTTGATGAACACTATATGTTACATGTGTTCAGGCAAATTGGGTACACTGGAACAATTGATAGGAAGCAGATCAAGAAGTCACACATGACTTCACAATTCAGGTTCTTGATGCACACCTATCAAAAGATAATGACAAATAGAAAGACAGGATGGGATGCTACATCCTTAAGAGCTTCATGTGTACTAGCTAGCATCCTTGCTAGAAGACCATTCAACTTTGCTACACAAATTCTAAATGGTCTAGTGTACAACATCACTGAGGTGAGGAACAAGTTTCTGATGTATCCAAGATTCATACAGATGATCATAGATGACTTGTTACCAAACATTCTAAGAGAATGAGCTATTCTATATCCTGTTCACTTCAATGAGCTTGTATTCAACAGGATTAGATCCAACATTAATCAAGGAGATGAGATACCTGTCCCTCCTCATATGATTGATCACAACATCCCTGTTCCTGAGGAATTTCTTAGAATTCCAGGACAAGATGAACCATTTATGTTGTTTAAACAAGCCAACAACCAGCCCAGGTACGCCCTTTGCAGCACCACAAAATGTGGGGGAAAGACCGCGTACATCTTCCCTTAAATGGGACGGACCCTCCCTGGACCCTGCGAAAACGCGGCAGCTCTTTGCAGCACCAGGTACGCCCTTGAAACAAGCCAGCCAACCAGCCCCTATCATCCAACCAGCTCCAATCATACAACCTGTCCCCGTCATTCAACAACAACAAATCATTCAACCTAAACCCATCATCCAACAACATCCAATCATACATCCAGAACCACCAATATCACCACAACAACCACTAAGCCCACAAACCTTCAACCCTTAATCATTCAGCCCTGAACAAGGTCACTCTCCCTCACCATCACATAGCCAAAATCTTTTGATCAGCAAACATTATCATCCCTTCTGAGGAATATATATTTAGCTCTTGCTCAACAAACAGAAGAGCATGCAGATGTTGGAATTTCTGCTCCTAAACTTGAACCTGAACCTGAGCAAGCTGCTCTTACTTCTGAGTTTGTTGAACAAAGCAGTGAGATGCTCACAGAAGAGGATATTGAGCACTCCAAGGTCTTTCTATTCACTGAGTACAATAAACTCATTGAAAGATCAAATCAAAGAACAAAGAAGCTTAAAGAAAGAATCAAAGAGAAAGACAAGGAAATTAAAAAGCTCAGTTCAGATCACAAAGCTCAAAAGCTTATTGTGAAGGTTGTTGAACAGCAACTCAGCCAAACAAAGAAGAAATTTAAGGAGAAAGACAATGCACTCCTTATTGCAAATGCTTAAGACTGACTACTGGGGAAATCAGACAATGGCTTATTCCCATAGTGGATGACTTAGACACTCAGGATTATTTTTATGTAATTTTCATTTACATAAGGGTAGATTAGTACTTGTACATCGCTTTTGTGTATAGGCTATGTAAGGCCCCGTTCCCGGGACGCTTACAGCTGGTCATTCATCGCACTCAAAACACATTATTATGAAAATCATGCAACAGAAACATCAAAAACATCCTTTTCATTTCAATAAAATGCTCTTACAAAATATTTGTAAACAGGGACCTCTAGTAGTTCGGGTTCCCCATTCTTACATTACATTATGTAGAGATTGTTGCAACGGAAACATTAAAAACGTCATCTTTCTTTTAAGAGGATTCCTTAAGTAATCCCGTTTATCCGAATCCTCTACAAACACCATTTTGTTTTATAAATGCATGCAACGTAATACATTTGCCCATTTCAAAATATCTCCTATCATATTACATTGCAAAACATTAAACAAAAGAATGCCATCCCAAAAGAGCTGACTAGCCGCCTTGTGCCATCCTCAGCAACACTACGTACCAACTGGAAACACATAAAAAATTAGCGTTGCTGAGTGAGTTCTAGTTTTATAATAAAACATACTTTTCTTTCATTAAAACCGTTCTTACATACGTGCGATCACACAACATACGTACACATAGATAATATTATTATTATTATCTTCATCATTCATTCATTAGCTTTCGTTCGTGTACCGTTCATCGTTAACATTCACATTCTTTCTTTTGATCGTACGTCTCTTACATACATTCATACATTCATTACATTCATTCGTACGTTAATTACATTCATTCATACATTCATTACATTCATTCGTATGTTAATTTTGTTCGTTCCTGCGTTCATTACTTTCATTCGTACGTTAATTTCGTTCGTTCCTGCGTTCATTATTTCAGTGACATGTACAATACCCCGAACATTGTGCACTAGTGCTGGTGCTGGACCTGTGATAATTAATCACGAACATTGTGCACTATTCCTGATCCAGTCACCTAAAGCAAGTACATGCACCACTTATCTTTCCTCTTTCTTCTGGATCAATGCCATGCGCTATACCCCGAACATTGTGCACTACTGCTGGTGCTGGACCTGTGATAATTAATCACGAACATTGTGCACTACTGCTGATCCAGTCTCCAAGGGTAAGCGGCAAGGATCCCATATATATGGTCAATCACAAAGATTGAACCCCAGTGTGCATCCTTCAGGGTAGCTAACCCGCACACCGTTGAGCTAACACCTTCATTGGGTGTGCACCTCCATACATTTGCTTGCAAGCCTTTTCTCACATTCATTTGTTCATTCATTGTTCATTCATTAATGCACGCACTCATTCACTATGTTCCTCTTTCATTATCTTTTACTTTACGTTTCTTATTACTTTCGTTTCATTCATTAATCATAACACGTAAAGTCACGGAAAGATAAACACGTATCAAAACAAGGAACATTGACATTTACAAGTCATCAGTCATTACCATCATACAGGGCTACATCATATTTATCATACATATGTCGTGCATATACATGCAATACTATCGTCATCGTGCCCAACGTAACTTCTAAGCCTCGACAGTTATCACACATGCACCTACGGGAGCTATCACCTCATTACTTACCCTTGTCCTTTTTCCCAAAGGCCAGTAATTGAAATATATCTCTTCTCGTACCTGACAACCCTACTTGGGCGATTGGGCCCCCTTCAGTCGTATGGCCTCCATACGATTGAACACTATGCGATTGGACCAATGTGGATGAGCATCCATGTGGATGACCTCCCAATCGTACGAATGGACTTTCTATCGTGCGAATGAGCACTATACGAATGAGCTTCTATGCGACTGAACCCTCAGTCGTGCGACTGAACAGCTATACGAATGGACCTATGTGACTGAACTCTCGATCGTATGACCTGTCATGCGACTGAATCCCCAGTCGTGCGATTGAGCCTTAGTCGTGCTATTGAGCCTCAGTCGTGCGATTGAACCTCAGTCGTCCCTCGGTTGGCCGATTGGCCCTTCAGTCACCTAGCCCTAGCTGGGCAGCGACTGTAGTTCATCCCGAACTGCAGCCGCGACATTCGGCCTTCAAACCCTTCCAAACACATTCTAAGCCCAAATCAACCCTCCTAAACCTTAGGGAATCATACTATGACATCATACGAGCACATACAAGTCCAAAATCATACTCTAAACACACTACACACAATTACACCCAAATGGGTCAAACACACACATTTCAAAAACGGGTTTATATGTGTTCCAGCCCCAAAATCGGTTGAAAACAAGTAAATGAGGGGTCCTAGAACTCACACAAACAAGAAGAAGATGAAGAGCTTCGTTTGGACTAGTTACTCGACGAGTTTCGAGCCCGAATCATCATTTTTCTCTCTTTTTCTCTTCCTTCTCTCTTCTTTCTCTCTTCTCTTCTTTTAGGCTAAGTTTTGCAAGTGTGGGGAGGGGGAGATGGCTGCCCTCTTCCTTAAAGCTACAGTTCAGTTGCTCGAACTCTAGGCGTATGGGCACTCCAGTCGCCCGAACCCCATGCGACTGGGCCTTCCGTCGCCTGAGCTCCACGCGATTGGACCTCCAGTCGCATGACATTCCAAATCAAATTTTCGGGCGTTACAAGTCCACCCCCTTATTTAGGTTTCGTCCCTGAAACCTGTCATTCCTCGAACAATTGTGGGTAATGCTGTCTCATTTCCTCTTCTGTCTCCCACGTGGACTCGGATCCCTTCCTATGCCTCCATTGTACAAGCACAAGAGGAACCACTTTATTTCTCAGCCTCTTCTCTTTTCTATCGATAATTGCCACTGGTTCCTCCATGTAATTGAGCCGTTCATCTACTTCGATATCCTCCAATGGAACAATTATATCTTCATCTGCCAAACACTTTCTCAGATGAGATACGTGGAAGGTCGGGTGAATTCCACTTAACTCATCTGGTAACTCCAACCTATTGGCCACCTCCCCTACTCGATCAATGATTCGGAAAGGGCCTATATACCTCGGGCTCAACTTGCCCCGCTTTCTGAACCGAATGATACCCTTCCAAGGTGAGACCTTCAACATAACCCGGTCACACACCTGGAACTCAATCAGTCTGCGTCGTTTATCAGCATACGACTTCAGTCTATCTTTGGCTGGCTTCATGTAGGCCTTGATCTTATCAAGCTTTTCGGTCGTAGCCTCGATCACTTCGACGCTCCCCAATTCCTTCTGACCAATATCACCCCAAAAACAGGTGTCCTGCATCTCCTACCGTATAGCATCTCATAGGGTGGCATGCCAATGCTGGCATGATAGCTGTTATTGTATAAGAATTCAGCTAACGGCAAGTGGTTATCCCAATTTATCCCAAAATCAATCACACATGCCCGAAGCATGTCCTCTAATGTTTGAATGGTCCTTTCCGACTGACCATCAGTTTGGGGATGATAAGCCGTGCTAATATGTAACCTCGTCCCCATCGCATCGTGGAATTTCTTCCAGAATTTGGATGTAAATCGGGTGTCGCGATCAGACACAATTGACACCAGTACAGCATGACCAGTGACAATCTCCTTGATGAACAGATCGGCCAACCTCTCGGATGAATATGTCTCGCGCATCAGTAGGAAGTGAGCACTCTTCATCAAGCGGTCAACAACCACCCATATGGCATCATACCCTTTCGGAGTACTCGGCAGCTTCGTAATGAAATCCATGGTGATCTACTCCTACTTCCATTTTGGTATATCCAAGGGTTGAATATTTCCATACGGCTTCTGGTGCTCGGCCTTCACTTGCAAACAAGTAAGACACTTACTCACATACTCCACCACGTCACGCTTCGTACCCGGCCACCAATAATCCTTCTTCATGTCTTGATACATCTTTGTAGCACCGGGATGAATAGAGTATCGAGTCTTGTGAGATTCATCCATAATCTTCACTCGTAGATCCCCAAGACGAGGAATCCACATACATCCCAACCGGGTTCTAACACCAAATTTGTTTTCACCCAACTCCGCGACCAGACCTCTCATTCTTTCGGAGTTAAGATGATCTTCCTTCAGTGCCTCATCTTGAATCTCTTTGACTTGCTTCTCACATCCGAGGTCATAATCAGCTGGTACGCCTTCACCCGAATCGGCTCGGGCCTATCCTTTCGGCTAAGGGCATCCGCTACCACATTGGCTTTGCCCGGATGGTAATGGATCTCACAATCATAATCCTTTATAAGCTCCAACCATCGCCTTTGCCTCATATTCAAATCCTTCTGCTCAAAGAAGTACTTCAAGCTCTTGTGGTCGGTGAAGATGGTGCACTTCGTCCCGTAGAGATAGTGCCTCTAAATCTTTAATGCAAAGATCACAGCTGCTAGCTCCAAGTCATGAGTAAGATAGTTAACCTCATGAACTTTCAACTGTCGGGATGCATAAGCTATAACTTTTCCCCTCTGCATTAACACACATCCTAATCCCGATTAAGAAGCATCGGAGTAAACCACCAAATCTTCACTCCCATCGGGTAAGGACAGAACAAGAGCTTGGGTCAACCTTGCCTTCAATTCTTCGAACGCCTTCTCTTGAGCTTGACCACATACAAACTTCACATTTTTTCGGGTCATCTTGGTTAGTGGGGAAGTGATTTTGGAGAAATCTTGAATGAATCTCCTGTAATAGCCCGCCAAACCCAAGAAACTGCGGATCTCGGATGGCGTCTTTGGAGACTTCCATTGCATCACCGCTTCCACTTTTGCCGGATCCACCATAATCCCCTCCGGATTCACCACGTGACCCAAGAACTGAACTTTGTGCAACCAGAACGCGCACTTGGAGAACTTGGCATACAACTTCTCCCTCCTCAACGTCTCCTACACCTCTCGAATGTGACCGACATGCTCCACCTCGCTCTTCGAATAAATCAAGATATCATCAATAAACACAATCACTGATTTATCTAACATCAGCCGACAAACTCTATTCATCAGGTCCATAAAAGCAGATGGCGTATTGGTCAAACCAAAAGACATGATAAGAAACTCGTAGTGACCGTAGCGCGTGCGAAAAGCTGTCTTAGGGATATCCTGCTATTTCACCTTTAGTGATGGTAGCCCGATCGAAGATCTATCCTTGAAAACCAACTGGCACCCTGAAGTTGATCAAACAAATCGTCGATTCTCGGCAAGGGGTATCGATTCTTCACCGTCAACTTGTTCAGCTCATGGTAGTCGATACACATCCTCATAGTACCGTCTTTCTTCTTTACAAACAGGACCGGGGCACCCCAAGGTGAGATACTCGGTCTAATGAACCCCTTATCTAGCAGCTCTTGCAACTGCTCCATCAACTCTTTCATTTCCGTCGGAGCCAATCGATACGGTGCTTTGGCAACAGGTTGGGCGCCTGGTATCAGATTGATCTGAAACTCAATCTCTCGGTCAGGTGGCACTCCCGACAAGTCTTCGGGAAACACGTCTGGAAAGTCACACACAACTGGAACATCAGATAGTTGTGGTGTTGGCGTTTCCAGATCCTTTACATAACATAAGTAGGCGCTACACCACGCCTCATGCATTTTCCCGCCACCGCCATTGAGATCACCTTCGGGATCGTCGTGACCCGATCCCCATAAACAGTTACCGAACTCCCGTCAGGTGCTATCAAACGAATCATCTTCTGTTGACACACTATATTCGCCTTGAAGTCTGCCAACCAATCCATCCCAAGCACCAAATCAAAACCACCTAAGGTCATCGCAAATGGTCTAACCGGAAATTTGTGGCCCTCTAATTCCACATCACAACCCTTTATCACCTCAAAAATCCTGGTAGACTTACCTATAGCACTTTCTACATCAAACGGTACGTCAACACGTCTACTACTAACAGGCAGTTTGGCACAGAAGGCAGCAGAAATAAAACTCCTACTGGCACCTGAATCAAATAATATAGAGGCTAAAGTTTGGTTCACCAGAAACGTACCGGACACAACATCAGGGTCCGTCCTAGCCTCCTTTTGGGTCATCGTGAATGCCCTGGCGCTTGCCCTCGGTCCTTCACTCCCCTTCTTCTTCACACCGGAACCCTCAGCCCTCGGCTTCTTACAGTCTTTATTCATATGACCACTCTCCCCACAGTTGAAGCACCTCATGCCCCTACACTCTCTAGCCATATGACCAGGCTTTACACACTTGAAACAGACATTCAACCTCAGTCTACACTCCCCGCTATGCTCCTTCCCACATTTACCACACCTCTTCAGTCCCGTACCCGGTGTGGCTACACGACGGTCATCCACTCGTACCTTCTTGTTGCTCGTCGAAGCATTACCCCGACCAAACCTCTTCCTATTCCAATTCCTGTCACCACCACCCTTCCTACTACCTTCAGCCACCACCACCACTGCTCTTTCATTGTACAGTCTCCCCGCCAAGTCCACCGCCGACCTAAAGGTGCTTGTTCGGTCGGCGATCATATGCCTACGAATATCCGCCGGCAAACCCTGAATATACTTCTTGATCTTTCGTGACAGAGGTGTCACCTGATCCGGCACCAGACGTGCCATTTCATTAAACTTTGTGGTGTACTGTTGGTGGGTCATCGTTCCCGCCTCCAGCTGCAGGAACTCTCTCTCAACTTTATCCATCTCTCGATGAGGACAGAACTCCTCGATCACCAACCTTTTCAGCTCAGACCATTTAATTCTTCCAATGGCCTTGCTACCCTCAGCTTGGACTATGTTATCCCACCTGCATACAGCCGAATCCGTGAAAGAGTGGGTAGCGAACTTCACCTTTTGGTCCTCCTGGCACTCGCTGATATCGAGAACAGCCTCCATTTCCCTCACCCATCGGTGAGCAGTAGCAGCAGTGCCATTACCGTCATAGGTAGGGGGCTTGCATCTCATAAACGCCCCGTAATTACAGCCTCGTGTCGACTCCTGCATAGGCTCCTCCTCCTCTTCCTCTTCATCATCAGAAAGAACAGTTTTCAGCTCTGGTTGCTCCTGTCTCCCTGAGGACCTATTCATCTCTTTTCTTTCTCCTTCCCGGACAACCTTTATCACTTAGGTCACCATAGACGGTAAGATCGTGTGCATGACCTGATGCACCTCTTCCACCACTGCCTCCTTTACCGAGGCCCTCAAATTGGCGCTCTCGTCTACACCCTCCGGATGAGGGGTCTCAGGTTCTTCAGTAACCACATTCTCCACCCTAGGTCTTCCCCTTGTGGCCCGTGGTTAAGCACCACGTCCGCCACCACCTCCACCACGTGAAGCTTTGGATGATCTACCACTGGCCATCCTCTAACACTCACTGAAAGATTCAAACGCCAACACGGTCATTCAAGGGAATAGCTCAGTTTAAGTCAAGTATAGTAAGTCACTAATGAAGGATTCTATATGCCCAAGACACGTAGAATATTGATGCGGTTAGTACGTAATGATTCAAGTCGGGTTATACCCAATAACAAGCTTAGCAAACACCAATTAATATTTAATTGATGATATGATCATGCAATTAAATATTTACACCAATTTAGAAAATGGGTTTTCTAAATAAGTTGCATATGATAGGGAACAACTTATTAGGATATTTTGTTCAATAATATTATTTGAAGTGTTATTTAAATTAGTTAGATGACACCAAATAATAATGAGAAATTATAAATTATAAGTTAAATGATTAATTGTATAAGTTATATATAACCTGTACATACAATTAAATGGTTAATTGTATGTCTAGTTACAAGACCTTTTAATGTCTGAATGTGTTAAGTTTAAAGGGGAAAACCCCTTTTGAATCACAATTCGGCCCCCCCTTTTATTCTTATTAGACCATTTTGTCTTGTAGAACACACACATTAACTTGTCTTGGGGTTCTCTCTTGCTCACCCATTCCCAACACATGCAAAAGATCAAAAAGGCTCTCTCTTCTCTCTCTAAAATCCACGGTTCCAGCAGCTTGTTTTAGAGGGTTTTGAAGCCTATTTGGTGGTGAATCTTCCTAACAAGAAGGTGTTTGCAAGGAGGCTTGGGGTACACAAGCTTGAGGACTTCTACCCTTGAAGTCTTGACCGATTTTGGACATCATTTTCCCCTTTCTTTGGTCGGTTTTTGCTGCTGCTGATAGGTAGTAATCACAGCTCAATGTAGCTGTGATTTTATATGCGTTTACGTATGTTCATAGCTTGTTTATTCACATATTATGATCCTTTGTTATATGGTTTTGTTTTATACATATATTTGACATCTAAAACATGTTTTTTCAGTTTATAATCATGTTTTAAAACATATATATCCGCTGCATTTTTCTGAAAGTTTAAATGGTTAAACTACGTTTTTGTGTTCTAACAAACCCTACACCTAATTACAGTGGCCAGTTGTGATTAGGCACTTACTTTACTCTTCGTACCCCGAGCATTACCTGTCCTGACTACTTTAATATCTAAATCTAACAGTAACACATAAACACATAACATGCGCATATAATATAGGTTAACTTTAAGAAAATACCTGATGGCACGCAGCTACTCAGATTGGCATCCCTTCCCTTTCCGTCCCATTTTCAGTTTAAGTTAAGGTTTATTTTGAAAATTTACCCGTTTCACTTAAACTTTGACTCTGATACCAACTTGTAAGGCCCCGTTCTCGGGACGCTTACAGTTGGTCATTCATCGCACTCAAAACACATTATTATGAAAATCAGGCAACAGAAACATCAAAAACATCCTTTTCATTTCAATAAAATGCTCTTACAAAATAGTTGTAAACAGGGACCTCTAGTAGTTCGGGTTCCCCATTCTTACATTACATTATGTAGAGATCGTTGCAGCGGAAACATTAAAAACGTCATCTTTCTTTTAAGAGGATTCCTTAAGTAATCCCATTTATCCTAATCCTCTACAAACACCATTTTGTTTTATAAATGCATGCAACGTAATACATTTGCCCATTTCAAAATATCTCCTATCATATTACCTTGCAAAACATTAAACAAAAGAATGTCATCCCAAAAGAGCTGAGTAGCCGCCTCGTGCCGTCCTCAGCAACACTACCTGCCAACTGGAAACACATAAAAGTCAGTGTTGCTGAGTGAGTTCTAGTTTTATAATAAAACATACTTTTCTTTCATTAAAACCGTTCATACATACGTGCGATCACACAACATACGTACACATAGATAATATTATTATTATCTTCATCATTCATTCATTAGCTTTCGTTCGTGTACCATTCATTGTTAACATTCACATTCTTTCTTTTGATCGTACGTCTCTTACATACATTCATACATTCATTACATTCATTCGTACGTTAATTACATTCATTCATACGTTCATTACATTCATTCGTACGTTAATTTTGATCGTTCCTGCATTCATTACTTTCATTCGTACGTTAATTTCGTTCGTTCCTGCGTTCATTACTTTCGGTGACATGTACAATACCCCGAACATTATGCACTACTGCTGGTGCTGGACCTGTGATAATTAATCATGAACATTATGCACTACTGCTGATCCAGTCACCTAAGGCAAGTACATGCACCACTTATCTTTCCTCTTTCATTCTGGATCAATGCCATGCGCTATACCCCGAACATTGTGCACTACTGCTGGTGCTGGACCTGTGATAATTAGTCACGAACATTGTGCACTACTGCTGACCCAGTCACCTAGGGTAAGCGGCAAGGATCCTATATATATGGTCAATCACAAAGATTGAACCCCAGTGTGCATCCTTCGGGGTAGCTAACCCGCACACCGCTGAGCTAACACCTTCATTGGGTGTGCACCTCCATACATTTGCTTGCAAGCCTTTTCTTACATTCATTCGTTCATTCATTAATGCACACATTCATTCATCATATTCCTCTTTCATTATCTTTCACTTTACGTTTCTTATTACTTTCGTTTCATTCATTAATCATAACACGTAAAGTCACGGAAAGATAAACACGTATCGAAACAAGGAACATCAACATTTACAAGTCATCAGTCATTACCATCATACAGGGCTACATCATATTTTGTAGGATTCTATGTGCCCAAGACACTTAGAATATTGATGTGCTTAGTACGTTATGATCCAAGTCGGGTTATACCCAATAACAAGCTTAGCAAACACCAATTAATATTTAATTGGTGATATGATCATGCCATTAAAATATTTACACCAAATTTAGAAAATGGGTTTTCTAAATAAGTTGCATATGAGATAGAAAAACTTATTAGGATATTTTGTTCAACGATATTATTTGAATTGTTATTTAAATTAGTTGTATAATGAGAGTGTACTACTTATACAATTAAATGGTTAATTGCATAAACTAGTTACAAGACTAGACAATATATGTGTATGTTAGTATTTGACATTTATAAAATATAACCACCTATTTTATAAATACAAAATACTAATAAAAAGGAGATTGGAATTAATATTTGGCCCTTGGAACCGTATGACATGCATGTGCATGTTAATGTTTTTTGTGTCTTGAGAAGAACACTTAAAACATTCTTGTTTCCACTAACAAATGATTCTCTTGAACACTACACTTGACTAGTCTTGGTTTCTAAAATATGCTCCACTAAATAGCATAAATAAAACTCTCATACAAGATTCATCTACACATGCAAGAACAACAAAATTCTCTCCATCTCTCTCTCTAAAAGCTTTGGCCAAAGGCAGCAGCATCAGGGTTTTTTGAGAGCTATTTTTGTGTTCATTTGGGTGTTGAATCTTCCTAACAAGAAGGTGTATTGCAAGAGCTTGGGGTATAGACACTTGAGGATCTCTACACTTGGGTTCTTGGCCATTTGAAGCATCTCAAATCTCCTTCTTTTGGTCGACATTCTGCTGCAGGAAGGTAGATATCACAGCTTATTCAAGCTGTGATTTTATGTACATTTGTGTATTGTTCATAGCTTGTTTCATTCACATAAATGATCCTTTTGTTTGGGTTTGTTTTTCCATCTTAAATGGTCACTAAAGAACATTATTTTCAGCTTATAAAATGGGTTTTATTAAGTTGTAACTCCGCTGCGTTTTTCAGAAAGTTTAAGTGGTTAAACTTGATTTTATGTTCTAACAAACCCGTCATATTTATCATACATACGTCATGCATATACATGCAATACTGTCGTCATCGTGCCCAACGTAACTTCTAAGCCTCGACAGTTATCACACATGCACCTACGGGAGCTATCACATCATTACTTACCCTTGCCCTTTTTCCTGAAGGCCAGTAATTGAACTATATCTCTTCTCGTACCCAATAGCCCTACTTGGGCGATTGGGCCCCCTTCAGTCGCATGGCCTCCATGCGACTGAACACTATGCGATTGGACCAATGCAGATGAGCATCAATGCGGATGAGCATCCATGCGGATGAACTCCCAATCGTACGAATGGACTTTCTATCATGCGAATGAGCACTATGCGAATGAGCTTCTATGCGACTGAACCCCCAGTCGTGCGACTGAACAACTATACGAATGGACCTATGCGACTAAACTCTCGGTCGTATGACCTGTCGTGCGACTGAATCCCCAGTCATGCGATTGAGCCTCAGTCGTGCGATTGAACCTCAGTCATCCCTCAGTCGGCCGATTGGCCTTCCAGTCGCCTAGCCCTAGCTGGGCAGCGACTGTACTTCATCTCGAACTGCAGCCGTGACATTCGGCCTTCAAACCCTTCCAAACTCATTCTAAGCCCAAATCAACCCTCCAAAACCTTAGGGAATCATACTATGACATCGTACGAGCACATACAAGTCCAAAATCATACTCTAAACACACTACGCACAATTACATCCAAATAGGTCAAACACACACATTTCAAAAACGGGTTTATATGTGTTCCAGCCCCAAAATCGGTTGAAAACAAGTAAAAGGGGTCCTAGAACTCACACAAGCAAGAAGAAGATGAAGAGCTTCGTTTGGACTAGTTACTCGATGAGTTTCGAACCCGAATCACTACTTTTCTCTCTTTTTCTCTTCCTTCTCTCTTCTTTCTCTCTTTTCTTCTTTTTGGCTGAGTTTTGCAAGTGTGGGGAGGGGGAGATGGCTGCCCTCTCCCTTAAAGCTACAGTTCAGTCTCCCGAATTCCAGGCGTATGGGCACTCCAGTCGCCCGAACACCATGCGACTGGGCCTTCAGTCGCCTGAGCTCCATGCGATTGGACCTCCAGTCGCATGACACTCCAAATCAAATTTTTGGGCGTTACAGTCTATAAATAGCACCCTACCCTAATCCTTTGTAAGCTTTTGAACAAAAATCAATCAAACAAGCATATTATTCATCTGTTCTTTTTCTTGCATTCAAACACACACAAACACACACATTGTTCACTGAAATCATACACATTAATCATGGGTTTCCGCACCATGATTATTGTTTGTTGGTCACTGAGAGATATTGAAAGATCCTTGGGGAAACCAACTAGTTAGAGTTGTTATACTCTCATATCCTTTTTGGTTTCATCAAAGACCAGATCTAAATGACAGAAGAAAAGTCAGACCAAGTGTTCTACACTTGATCCAAACCAACCATCAACCTCAAAGGCTATATTAGAAATTCCAAAACAACAACCAATTCTCTATGAGACATGTAATTCAGATTCACACAACACTTCTGAGTGTGAAAACACCAAGAGTGATACATATGTACGTCCTCATAAGAGAAAGCAAGAAAAACAAACAAAACAAAAGGTTGTGAAGTTCCAATCAAATCCAACTTCATCACTCATGCCTAAGGGAAGAAGATCCAGACCTATTCCTTATTGCTACATTTGTGACATCGAGAATCATACCACTATAGAGTGTTTATACAATACCTCTCCAATATCACAACGTAGAAGAGGTCAAAGATCTTATCATTCATCACAATCGTAGTCACCGAGATCAGAGCATGAGCACTACAACAGACGTCATAGCTACTCTTCTCCTCGATCACATCGGTATAGGTATGATTTTACACATTATGATATTCATGATTATTGGGCACCAAGACATTATCCTAGATCATACACACAACGTAAGTATGAAACATATAGGAATAATGATTCGTATAATGGATATCATAGAAGATCACATCCATCAAATTATTATAATCATGATTATAATTCTTATGATGAATATGATCACATGCCTAGAAGAAACAAACATAATCAAGGACAAAGATCCTTTGCTACACCTCCATAAAACTTTCAAAAGCAAAATAGATTTTCTAAACCAACCAAAAGATTTTCAAAGGCCAAACAAACTCCTTTCGTTAGACAAGCTAAAGTTAAGTTAGTTGGTTTAAAATCAAAACAATGTTGGAGAAAGAAAACAATTTTAGGAGGTGAATCTGATACGTCATCAGATAAATCAAAATCATACACATATGAGCAAGTCACATATAAAGATACTAATGGACAGCTCAGGATAGTAACGACCTGGGTTGAAATGTCTAACTGATTTGCTAGTATGTTAGGGACAGTTATGGAGGCCTGCCAACCTAAGAAAAGTTAGCAGTGGTTAATCCCTTCCCATGACAGGAACGTTCCTCCTGCTCATGATATTTATGATGCAACTGAGCCAAATGGAGCAGAAATTTACCATGATTCAATGCAGGATATATATCAGTCACAGAAACAATGATGGCAATGCAAGAAACAACCGATGTTTCATTCCATCTGCTTAGTCTGAGTACATTCTACGTGGACTAACTATTAATGATCTCTATTGCATTGATAACACATATGCCATTTCTTTATTTTCTCAAAATCAAAATCCTAAAAATTAGAAAATCAAGAAAAGTCCAAAAATATTTCTATTGAATCTTCTTGCATTTACATGAGAAATGATAGTACACTAATCTACTATCTTCTGCATCTATTTTTCAAATCAATAAAGATTGACAAGACATTGTTTGATATGTGTCACACCCCGGGCCTAAGGAGGGTGGGACGTCACAGACTAGCAACGGATGTGGCAGCGGAAACAAACCATCATAAGAGCACACAAGTAGAGATAATCACATGGCATTATGATAACTAAAATGAAATCCGGGACTAAATGGCTTAGCCCGGTTACATCCATTGATTCATGTCAAAAGTACATAATTTAAAGTATCATTCACTACAAATTGTTCAAAGTTCTAAGCAAAGTCCATAATGCCATGAGGTCAGGGTGCTAAGTCATCCATGCATCTTCCAAATCAACTAGGCCTTCATCAAAGGTTACCAGAAACATGCTCAAAAAGAAAATAGTGTCAACTAAAAAGTTGGTGAGTTCAAGTGGTTTTGTTTCAGAAAATAAAAGGGACCCATAAGGTCCATGTATTAAAGTATTGTATCTAGTATAGCTGTTGTGGGGTCACAATCAACCCTGCACTCAGTCCCGGGTTGCCTCTTCTAAAGTTGTGTTGAACCGGTTAACCCCCAAAGGGGAGAATCTGAGCCTCATAGCAGTGGACCCACCTGCCGGATGGTCCACCTTTGTATCTCATATAAACTTGTTACATGCCACATACGACCCCTCAGGATCTCGGTGGGGTACCTCCCTGAAGCGGGAGCCAGCGTGTGTGGGGGATTCCCCAAATAGATCTATCCATATAAAGCAAGCGGTTCACAAAAGAATTAATGATCGTGATTCATGTATCAGCAGGTATCATCAGAATCCACAACATAAGCGTCATATAGTATCACAAATAATAGTTTCAGTTTAAAAGAGCATGCTTCATCCCCAAAAATAGTAAGTAAAAGGGGGACACGAGAACTCACCTTTGTATCAGTCAGGTTCCACAATCTCAGATAGTTTCAAGTCCTAGCACCCTATAATCATAATTCAAGTAATAAGCTATAGATTCCTACTTTATTAGGAACATAATTTAGTGTCATTTATAGTGAGGGCGTACATGCCTTTGTTTCTCAGAGGTTTGGTCAAAAAGTTCTCTTTTTAGGAAAGTTAAGGTTTTAGCGTGTGTACATCAAGTTTTATCTTTCTTATAAGTTTATTACCATATGGATGGGCCTAATATGAGTTTCTGGTCATAAGGTTGCTGAAATTCTGCAAAAATGCAGAATTTTCACTTTTGGCCCCTCAAGTTTCAAAATTTACATTTTCTACCCTGAAGTTTGTCTCTTTACAACTTTTGACCCTTGATAAATTTTTAAGCTTTTTAATGTCTATTAGAACCTGTTTGAACCCCAAAATATCAGATTCTACTTAGTGATATTTAAACACAAATTTCTAGTTATCGGTTATATTTACTTTTGCTAAATAATTCATAGAAATTTCATATTAATCCAAAATTTCACCAAATTCAATTTCTATCACTACAATAATTATTCTAAGGCCTGAAAATTCTTAGGTCCTAAGTTGTACATGTTTTAGCTCGTTTTATAGGATATTTTCCGTATTTCGGGTCACCGAAATAGTCTAGCGTAGCCATATACTTTCTTACCACATTTTCCCAACATCTACATCCATAATCCCGGCATTCATAAGTCCTAGATTTACAGAAATCTACTCTTAAGCCTCGGTCTCCTAACATCATGGCCATAATCGGGTGTTTTAACACTATTTGCACTATTGTAACTACTATATTTATGTTTCGATCGTTATTATATCTTTTGTAACCTCACACCCAACTTGCAAAATATGTTTATTTCACTGTTTTTAGATAGATTTCAAGGTTTAATCATAGAAACATACGGTTAAGTGAGGCTTAGACACATAATATGAGGATATACAAGGTAAAATCCTTGTATATCGACCTTAGGCTCGTGGGTTTACAAGAGTGATACCTCGTACGCAGGTTGAGTTCCAAAGAGAATGAGGTTCGGCTGAGAATGTTCTGTTAAACAGTGTGCAAGATGTAAGTAGTAAGATAGAGGTGAAAATATTATAATTTCAAGATGGGAGTTCGTTAATACTTACCAAATAACCGGTTAGAAAGCTAGGATGAGCACAAGATCTTCGAAAGGTGACTGAAACTTCTTGTTCTCACGAGTAAAGGAGAGAAATTTGTGTGTGTGTGATTCGGTTGAGAGGAAGAAATCCGAGAGAAAGAGTGGAGAGAATCCTAGAGTTTGAAAGTGAAAGAGTGGAATGAAGGATGAAAAGAAAATATAAGCCGTGATTTGCATGTTATGGAAAGAAGAGAAAAGTTGAGTGTTTGAGTGGGTTTCGCAGATTGTGTTGGATTGGTGGTTCAGTGGGCGGCATGCAGATTATTATTTCTTTATTTATCTTATTGGTATTCTACTATTATTGTTATCATTATTATTGTTATTATGTTAAGCCACGGGTATAGATGGGTTTATTTATCCGAATTTGTTTAAGTGTTGAAACACCTTATTTGTTTCCTAATAATCATTCGAATGATTGTTTCTATATAAGAATAAGTTTCTACATTATAAAATATCCATAATAGATGTAAAATAAGTGTGGAAAAATAATCCGAAGTTAAATATATACACAAAAACACAGGAAAAATTCTAGGCGCATTACCACTGTTTGGGCGTATAACAACTATTTGGGCGTAAGACACTGTGTGGGCGTAAGACAACTGTTCAGGCTCATGACAACTGTACGGGCGTATTAGGGCTGCTGAAATGACCAGGACTTAGTCACGAGGGCATTTTTCCAGGCTTATAAGTACTGTTCGGGCTCATGAGTCCTATTCAGGCATATTAGCACTTAGCCATTTTCCAGCAAACTCCTAGACACATGAGCACTGTTCAGGCACATGAGCACTGTTCAGGCTCATGAGCACTGTTCATGTGTATGACTTAGAAAAATTTCCACATCTTTTGTAGGGGTCGAGGAGGGGTTGTTACATTCTCCAACCGTTTAGAAAATTTCATCCCGAAATTTTTGTTTCCATTAAGTCTCTGAATGGTTGGGTTTAAAGAGGTATGGGTATTCCCTTCTCATCACATCTTCCCGCTCCCATGTAAATTCAGGTCCTCGTTTAGAGTTCCATCTTACCTTCACCTTGGGTATGCGACTTCGCCTAAGTTTTTGGACCAATCGATCGGTAATCTCTATAGGTTCTTCTACAAAGTTCAGTTTGTCATTTATTCTTGCTTCTTTCAATGGCAATTCTAAGGTTTTGTCAACCCGACACTTTTTTAGATTTGACACATGGAAAGTGTTATGTATGTAGCTCAGCTCCTCAGGTAGACTGAGCTGGTATGCCACTGGACCAACTCTTGCCAGTATTTCAAATGGTCCAATATACCTTGGGCTTAGCTTGCCCTTCTTGCCAAATCACACAGCTCCTTTCCATGGTGCGACCTTCAACATCACTTTATCACCTACTTGAAATTCAAGAGGTTTTCGTCTCCTGTCCGCATACTTCTTTTGACGGTCTCTGGCTGTTTTCAGTCATCCCTTAATCTTTGCTATTATCTCAGTGGTCTCCATCATAATATCGGGTCCCATCATTTGGCTATCACCTATCTCATTCCAACTCAATGGCGACCGACATTTCCTGCCGTACAAGGCTTCATACGGGGCAGCTTTTATGCTGGCGTGGTAACTATTATTATAGGGGAATTCCACTAGTGGAAGGTGGCGATCCCAGCTTTCACCAAAGTCAATCACACATGCTCTCAGCATGTCTTCCAAGGTCTGAGTAGTTCTTTCACTATGCCCGTCGGTTTGAGGGTGATATGCCGTGCTTATGTCAAGACGAGTCCCTAAAGCTTGTTGGAGAGATCTCCAGAATCGTGACGTGAAACGACTATCACGATCAAAGATGATCGAGAGCGGCACTCCATGCCGAGTCACTATTTCGTCAATGTATATTCGGGCTAACTTTGACATCTCACAGTCTTCTCGAATTGGTAAGAAATGGGCTGATTTGGTAAGCCTGTCCACAACTACCCAAATAGCATCGTGACCGCGAGACGTTCTTGGTAGTTTCGTGACAAAATCCATGGTGATGTTATCCTATTTCCATTCCGGGATTTCGGGCTGCTGTAGGGTTCCCGATTGTTTTTGGTTTTTAGCCTTTACCATTGCGCAGGTTAGACATTTGCTCACATAGGTGGTGATAGATTTCTTTAGTCCAGGCCACCAGAAAAGTGCCTTTATGTCCTGATACATCTTATCGCTCCCCGGGTGAATCGAATATTTAGACTTGTGAGCTTCGTCCAAGACTATAGTCCTAACCCCGCCATGATTAGGTATCCACGTCCTTCCTTCGCATTTGTATAGCCCATCATTGTCCATTTCAAAACGCTTCTCCATCCCTGTTAACATTATCCCGTCAGGTTATTCTCATTGAAGGCTTGCCTTTGTGCTTCCTTGATCCTAGCAACGAGGCTAGTGTTCACGCTCATCCTTAGAGTACGAACATGAAGAGGTTTCTCCCGTTCCTTTATACTTAGGGCATCAGCAACCACATTTGCCTTGCCAGGATGATAGCAGATCTCACATTCATAATCACTTAGTAACTCTACCCATCTTCTTTAGCGCATGTTCAACATTTTCTGGTTGAGGATGTGCTGCAGGCTTTTATGATCGGTATAGATGATGCACTTAGTACCATAAAGGTAGTGTCTCCATATTTTGATCGCAAACACCACGGCACCCAGTTCTAAATCATGTGTCGTATAATTCCTTTCGTGCTCGTTCAGCAATCTGGATGCATACGTGATCACTTTCTCCCGCTGCATCAACACGCAGCCAAACCCTTGACGCAAGGCGTCGCAATAAACTACGAAGTCATCGGTTCCCTCGGGTAGGGTAAGGATAGGCGCGCTACATAGTTTTTCTTTTAATAGATTAAAGGCTTCATCCTGTTCCCGTCCCCATTCGTTGGTCACATCCTTCTTGGTTAACGTGGTTAGGGGCTGCACTGTTTGAGAGAAATCCTTGATAAATCTCCTATAGTAGCCAGCCAAACCAAGAAATTGTCTGATCTCGGTAGGAGTTTCGGGGACCTTCCAGTTTTTAATAGCCTCTATCTTTGATGGATCCACCTGGATTCCATCCTTATTCACTATGTGACCAAGAAATTGAATTTCACGCATCCAAAACTCGCATTTGGAAAATACTGCATATAATTGCTCGTTCTAGAGTAGATCAAGGATTATCCGGAGATGTTTCTCGTGTTCTTCTTTACTCCAAGAGTAGATCAAAATGTCGTCAATAAACACAATCATGAACTTGTCTATGTACGGGCGGCACACTCGGTTCATGAGGTCCATGAATGCTGCGGGTGTGTTAGTCAACCCAAAAGGCATGACTAGGTATTCATAGTGACCATATCGGGTTCTGAAAGCTGTTTTCGGAACGTCCTCTTCCTTTATTTTTAGTTGGTGATACCCCGATCGCAGGTCTATTTTTGAGAAGTAATTTGCTCCCCGCAATTGATCGAATAGGTCGTTAATTCGGGGAAGAGGGTATCGGTTCTTCACCGTAAGCTTGTTCAGTTCCCTATAGTCGATACACATTCGTAGTGTTCCGTCCTTCTTCTTAACAAATAGCACCGGAGCACCCCAAGGCGTGACACAGGGTCGTATGAACCCTTTGTCAAGCAATTCTTGGATTTGTAGCATCAGCTCTTTCATTTCGGGCGGAGCGAGTCGGTAAGGAGCTTTGGCCACCGGTGCGGTGCCAGGTATTAGGTCAATCTGAAATTCGACTTGTCGGGCTGGAGGGAGTCCTGGTAAGTCTTCTGGAAATACTTCTAAGTATTCAGACAACACATGTATGTCTTCAATCTTCTTTTCCCTTTTGGCCTTTATCACATATATTATAAAGGCTTCGTGTCCTTTCTTAAGGCTTTGAGTAGCCTTCAGGTGGGATATCATAGGACACAGTGGGTGGTTTCTTTCTCCATGGACTACTAACATCTCTCCGCTGGCTATGGGTATCTTAAGCAAGCGCTCATCACATATAATTTCAGCCCTATCTTTAGCCAGCCAATCCATTCCTACAACCACATCGAACCCTCCTAACTTAATAGGCATCAAATCTATATCAAAGGAATTACCTTCTAGAATCAATTAGCAATCTTTGATGATTTCGTTAGTTTCTATTATATTACCGTCAGCTAGTTCTACGGTGTATGTTTCGGTCAAAGTGCAAGCAGTCAAATCAATCAAAGACCTAAAAGTAGTGGAAACAAAACTGGCGGTTGCTCCAGTATCAAATAGCACAGTAGAAGGGTGATTGTTTACAAGAAACGTACCGTTCACCACGTCGGGCTCCTTACGGGCACCATTTGGATCCATAACGAACGCTCTTCCCTTGGGCTTGTTGGGTCGAGTGTCCTTGTCTCTTGCTAGCTTGGGGTATTTGTTCCTCATATGCCCTAGGTCTCCGCACTCATAGCATTGCTTTCCAGGCACATAGGTACAGTCCTTAATTAGGTGGCCATATCTTTTGCACCGGAAACAAGGCATGGGATGGCACTCCCCCTGGTGATGAACCTTGCATATATTGCAGAAGGGGCTTGTGCCTTGGTACAATCCCCTAGCCTTTCCACCATTGTCGTTTCACCTTGCTTCTCCTCCAGGCCTCTTGCTTGAACCACTACTGCTGCTGGCCATCTTCCTGGTATCGAACCAATTTCTCTTTTCTTCCACCGCCTTCTTTTTATTCTCAGTTTCCTCGTGCTCAATCCACCCAGCTCTCACTAGGTCGTCAGTCAGACTACTAGTAACGTCGACTGCAGCCTGTAGAGTAGTAGGCCGGGAAGACCTAACCATGCCCCTCACCCTTGGGTGTAACCCCCAGATGAATCGGGCTACGCCCTTGGATTCTGGCATCACCAAGTGTGGTACAAGTCGGGACAATGCAAGAAATCGGTTGATGTACTCAGTGTAGTTCGGGCTTTTCATCTCCAGATTCAGAAATTCAGCCTCCAGTCTCTCTAGTTAGTTGATCGGGTAGTACTTGCCGGTGATTAGCTCCCGGAATTCAGACCAGTTCATCCTACCAATAGCATCTCGACCTCGAGGCTGAATGATGGTTTTCCACCACTCAAGGCTGGTCCCTTGAGAGATTGAGAGGCAAATCTCACCATGTGCTCCAGCTTACACTCGCTTATGTCCAACACAGCTTCGATTTCATCCAGCCACCTATATGTTTCAATTGCACCCTCGGTGCCATAGAAGTCCTTTGGTTTGCAAGCCATGAATGTTTTGTAAGAGCACCCATTCCTGATAGCTTCGGCTTCCTCACAGTTGCCTTCATCGTTATTGGGCCCGTTAGTCTCGTTGGTATTTCCCCGATCGGCGTTGATCTGGGCAATGATCGTTAGGATAGCATTGGCGATCTGCTGTGCCACCGGGTTGGCAATCCTTTCATCATTCTCCTGGTGGGCGTTCCCCCCAGGTGGTGTTCCTGGTGGAGTAGGTGGTTGGTTCCTACCTCGGGTAGCACCTCTCCTTCCCGTACGAATTCCTCGTCGTGGTGGCATTCTGATAGTATCATAGATAAGTTTGTTTAGTATCTTGTACATTTTGATTCTATTATCACATTGTATCTCATAACTCCTACTACGCACTACAATCACACACTGAAGTTTCATTCGAAGCATACAATGACAATTATCAATAAAGAAATATCAATCACACATCACAAGGATTCTCAAATGTTTTAGATAGCATTGCACTGCAAAAGTTGGTGTCATCAATCAATTGTTTCATAGATAATCTCAAGCATAAGTCAACCATACATAATAAATAGTGTCATTGTTTCACAAATTGGAAGGTGTCATCACCCCATAAATAGAAATAGTTTCTTAAATAGATAGATAGGTTGTTTCTCAGATAGTTTTGGCAGACTGCTGCCACGCATCCCAAATATCAGCTACATCACCCCTGCCATTTCTTCTTCAACCAGCCGAACCATCCCGGGCTTTTCTTCTTCTGCTACTGCTCCAGGCGCTGGACATTGTGAGTCGCCATCATTGCTTGGAATTGGGCAGATTGGGAGGTCCGCGTGGCATGTTGTAAGGTCAGCTCATGACGCTGGATAGTCCTAAGTATCTCACTCAAGGTAGGGTCTGATGGGCAAAAGTCACTAGCCCACTGGCTAGACTGGGAGTGCTGATCTCCAGCGAGCATGCTAGGGCCATCATACATACTATGCCTCGATGGCATCCAGTACTCATCATAAGGTAGATGTCTAGGTGGTGCGAGCATAGAGGGTGCTGGTATCGGGGTCCTATCATGAGGAGGTGGAGGAGGGGGCATCCTGGAAGAAACAGAAGGTCCTGGTCTAGCACTCTTCCTAGGTCGAGTGATAACACGTGCACCCATAGTCCTAATTGGTGGAATAGGTGAGAGAGTAGGAGCTACTACATGTGGCGAGTTGGAGCGCGTTCGGCTCCTAGCAGGTGATGTAGGTGACGACTCCTCAGATGGCTCAGTGTCGTCAGAGGTCGCGGATAACCAGCCAGGGTGTCCGCATCTCTGCAAGTATGCCTCGTACTCGGTTTGTGGCTTCACCCTCCTCAGTGTCCCAATAGGAGCAGTCTCATCAATGGAACGTGCGGGTGCTTTACCTCTTTCAGCCATAATATGATTATCCTGTAAAAATAGTCATGAGTAATTTTGTTTCTCATAGCTCATGATCATAGTAATAGTACTAGTAATAGTAGTGATGACAGTTGTTTCTCATAGAGTTAGTATCTATTAGTAATTACAACTATAAGCAGTAGTATCCCATAGAGGTTGTATCCATTAAAATAGTATCAGTAAGCAGTAACATCTCATAGAAGTTCAATTAAGATTTAATTTTGACTATGTTAAAAGAATTCCTCGAGTCATCTAATCCAATGGTCACACTTAGGCTTCGTGCTGGAATTTACGCGTCCGATAAATTCATGATTACGTTGATCAAGTGTAATCATCAATTTATCCAACCCGCTTACCCCAACATTTACCCAAGCAAGGACAGTCCTACAGTCTCAGGGTTGTAGCCTAGGGTCTACTAAGGTATTCCCGATTTCTCTACAACCTGTGGCTCTGATAACAATCTGTCACACCCCGGGCCCAAGGAGGGTGGGACGTCACAGACTAGCAACGGATGTGGGAGCGGAAACAAACCATCATAAGAGCACACAAGTAGAGATAATCACATGGCATTATGATAACTAAAATGAAATCCGGGACTAAATGGCTTAGCTCGGTTACATCTATTGATTCATGTCAAAAGTACATAATTTAAAGTATCATTCACTACAAATTGTTCAAAGTTCTAAGCAAAGTCCATAATGCCATGAGGTCAGGGTGCTAAGTCATCCATGCATCTTCCAAATCAACTAGGCCTTCATCAAAGGTTACCTGAAACATGCTCAAAAAGAAAAGTGTCAACTAAAAAGTTGGTGAGTTCAAGTGGTTTTGTTTCAGAAAATAAAAGGGACCCATAAGGTCCATGAATTAAAGTATTGTATCTAGTATAGCTGTTGTGGGGTCACAATCAACCCTGCACTCAGTCCCGGGTTGCCTCTTCTAAAGTTGTGTTGAACCGGTTAACCCCCAAAGGGTAGAATCTGAGCCTCATAGCAAAGGACCCACCTGCCGGATGGTCCACCTTTGTATCTCATATAAACTTGTTACATGCCACATACGACCCCTCAGGATCTCGGTGGGTACCTCCCTGAAGCGGGAGCCACCGTGTGTAGGGGATTCCCCAAATAGATCTATCCATATAAAGCAAACGGTTCACAAAAAAATTAATGATCGTGATTCACATATCAGCAGGTATCATCAGAATCCATAACATAAGCATCATATAGTATCACAAATAATAGTTTCAGTTTAAAAGAGCATCCTTCGTCCCCAAAAATAGTAAGTAAAAGGGGGACACGAGAACTCACCTTTGTATCAGTCAGGTTCCACAATCACAGATAGTTTCAAGTCCTAGCACCCTATAATCATAATTCAAGTAATAAGCTACAGATTCCTACTTTATTAGGAACATAATTTAGTGTCATTCATAGTGAGGGCGTACATGCCTTTGTTTCTCAGAGGTTTGGTCAAAAAGTTCCCTTTTTAGGAAAGTTAAGGTTTTAGCGTGTGTACATCAAGTTTTATGGTTCTTATAAGTTTATTATCATATGGATGGGCCTAATATGAGTTTCTGGTCATAAGGTTGCTGAAATTCTGCAAAAACGCAGAATTTTCACTTTTGGCCCCTCAAGTTTCAAAATTTACATTTTCTACCCTGAAGTTTGTCTCTTTACAACTTTTGACCCCTGATAAATTTTAAAGCTTTTTAATGTCTATTAGAACCTATTTGAACCCCAAAATATCAGATTCAACTTAGTGATATTTAAACAAAAATTTCTAGTTATCGGTTATATTTACTTTTGCTAAATAATTCATAGAAATTTCATATTAATTCAAAATTTCACCAAATTCGATTTCTATCACTACAATAATTATTCTAAGGCCTGAAAATTCTTAGGTCCTAAGTTGTACATGTTTTAGCTCGTTTTATAGGATATTTTCCGTATTTCGGGTCACCGAAATAGTCTAGCGTAGCCATATACTTTCTTACCACATTTTCCCAATATCTACATCCATAATCCCGGCATTCATAAGTCCTAGATTTACAGAAATCTACTCTTAAGCCTCGGTCTCCTAACATCATGGCCATAGTCGGGTGTTTTAACACTATTTGCACTATTGTAACTATTATATTTATGTTTCCATCGTTATTATATCTTTTGTAACCCCACACCCAACTTGCAAAATATGTTTATTTCACTGTTTTTAGATAGATTTCAAGGTTTAATCATAGAAACATACGGTTAAGTGAGGCTTAGACACATAATATGAGGATATACAAGGTAAAATCCTTGTATATCGACCTTAGGCTCGTGGGTTTACAAGAGTGATACCTCGTACGCAGGTTGAGTTCCAAAGAGAATGAGGTTCGGCTGAGAATGTTCTGTTAAACAGTGTGCAAGATGTAAGTAGTAAGATAGAGGTGAAAATATTATAATTTCAAAGATGGGAGTTCGTTAATACTTACCAAATAACCGGTTAGAAAGCTAGGATGAGCACAAGATCTTCGAAAGGTGACTAAAACTTCTTGTTCTCACGAGTAAAGGAGAGAAATTTGTGTGTGTGTGATTCGGTTGAGAGGAAGAAATCCGAGAGAAAGAGTGGAGAGAATCCTAGAGTTTGAAAGTGAAAGAGTGGAATGAAGGATGAAAAGAAAATATAAGCCGTGATTTGCATGTTATGGAAAGAAGAGAAAAGTTGAGTGTTTGAGTGGGTTTCGCAGATTGTGTTGGATTGGTGGTTCAGTGGGCGGCATGCAGATTATTATTTCTTTATTTATCTTATTGGTATTCTACTATTATTGTCATCATTATTATTGTTATTATGTTAAGCCACGGGTATAGATGGGTTTATTTATCCGAATTTGTTTAAGTGTTGAAACACCTTATTTGTTTCCTAATAATCATTCGAATGATTGTTTCTATATAAGAATAAGTTTCTACATTATAAAATATCCATAATAGATGTAAAATAAGTGTGGAAAAATAATGCAAGTTAAATATATACACAAAAACACAGGAAAAATTCTAGGCGCATTACCACTGTTTGGGCGTATAACAACTATTTGGGCGTAAGACACTGTGCGGGCGTAAGACAACTGTTCAGGCTCATGACAACTGTACGGGCGTATTAGGGCTGCTGAAATGACCAGGACTTAGTCACGAGGGCATTTTTCCAGCTTATAAGTACTGTTCGGGCTCATGAGTCCTATTCAGGCATATTAGCACTTTGCCATTTTCCAGCAAACTCCTAGACACATGAGCACTGTTCAGGCACATGAGCACTGTTCAGGCTCATGAGCACTGTTCATGCGTATGACTTAGAAAAATTTCCACATATTTTGTAGGGGTCGAGGAGGGGTTGTTACATTCTCTAACCGTTTAGAAAATTTCATCCCGAAATTTTTGTTTCCATTAAGTCTCTGAATGGTTGGGTTTAAAGAGGTATGGGTATTCCCTTCTCATCACATCTTCCCGCTCCCACGTAAATTCAGGTCCTCGTTTAGATTTCCATCTTACCTTCACCTTGGGTATGCGACTTCGCCTAAGTTTTTGGACCAATCGATCGGTAATCTCTATAAGTTCCTCTACAAAGTTCAGTTTGTCATTTATTCTTGCTTCTTTCAATGGCAATTCTAAGGTTTTGTCAACCAGACACTTTTTCAGATTTGACACATGGAAAGTGTTATGTATGTAGCTCAGCTCCTCAGGTAGACTGAGCTGGTATGCCACCGGACCAACTCTTGCCAGTATTTCAAATGGTCCAATATACCTTGGGCTTAGCTTGCCCTTCTTGCCAAATCACACAGCTCCTTTCCATGGTGCGACCTTCAACATCACTTTATCACCTACTTGAAATTCAAGAGGTTTTCGTCTCTTGTCCGCATACTTCTTTTGACGGTCTCTGGCTGTTTTCAGTCGTTCCTTAATCTTTGCTATTTTCTCAGTGGTCTCCATCACAATATTGGGTCCCATCATTTGGCTATCACCTATCTCATTCCAACTCAATGGCGACCGACATTTCCTGCCGTACAAGGCTTCATACGGGGCAGCTTTTATGCTGGCGTGGTAACTATTATTATAGGGGAATTCCACTAGTGGAAGGTGGCGATTCCAGCATCCACCAAAGTCAATCACACATGCTCTCAGCATGTCTTCCAAGGTCTGAATAGTTCTTTCACTATGCCCGTCGGTTTGAGGGTGATATGCCGTGCTTATGTCAAGACGAGTCCCTAAAGCTTGTTGGAGAGATCTCCAAAATCGTGACGTGAAACGACTATCACGATCAGAGATGATCGAGAGCGGCACTCCATGCCGAGTCACTATTTCGTCAATGTATATTCGGGCTAACTTTGACATCTCACAGTCTTCTCGAATTGGTAAGAAAAGCTGATTTGGTAAGCCTGTCCACAACTACCCAAATAACATCGTGACCGCAAGACGTTCTCGGTAGTTTCGTGACAAAATCCATGGTGATGTTATCCTATTTCCATTCCGGGATTTCGGGCTGCTGTAGGGTTCCGGATGGTTTTTGGTTTTTAGCCTTTACCATTGCGCAGGTTAGACATTTGCTCACATAGGTGGTGATAGATTTCTTTAGTCCAGGCCACCAGAAAAGTGCCTTTAAGTCCTGATACATCTTATCGCTCCCCGGGTGAATCGAATATTTAGACTTGTGAGCTTCGTCCAAGACTATAGTCCTAACCCCGCCATGATTAGGTATCCACGTCCTTCCTTCGCATTTGTATAGCCCATCATTGTCCATTTCAAAACGCTTCTCCATGCCTGTTAACATTTATCCCGTCAGGTTATTCTCATTGAAGGCTTGCCTTTGTGCTTCCTTGATCCTAGCAACGAGGCTAGTGTACACGCTCATCCTTAGAGTACGAACATGAAGAGGTTTCTCCCATTCCTTTATACTTAGGGCATCAGCAACCACATTTGCCTTGCCAGGATGATAGCAGATCTCACATTCATAATCACTTAGTAACTCTACCCATCTTCTTTAGCGCATGTTCAACATTTTCTGGTTGAGGATGTGCTGCAGGCTTTTATGATCGGTATAGATGATGCACTTAGTACCATAAAGGTAGTGTCTCCATATTTTGATCGCAAACACCACGGCACCCAGTTCTAAATCATGTGCCGTATAATTCCTTTCGTGCTCGTTCAGCAATCTGGATGCATACGCGATCACTTTCTCCCGCTGCATCAACACGCAGCGAAACCCTTGACGCGAGGCGTCGCAATAAACTACGAAGTCATCGGTTCCCTCGGGTAGGGTAAGGATAGGCGCGCTACATAGTTTTTCTTTTAATAGATTAAAGGCTTCATCCTGTTCCCGTCCCCATTCGTTGGTCACATCCTTCTTGGTTAACGTGGTTAGGGGCTGCACTGTTCGAGAGAAATCCTTGATAAATCTCCTATAGTAGCCAGCCAAACCAAGAAATTGTCTGATCTCGGTAGGAGTTTCGGGGACCTTCCAGTTTTTAATAGCCTCTATCTTTGATGGATCCACCTGGATTCCATCCTTATTCACTATGTGACCAAGAAATTGAATTTCACGCATCCAAAACTCGCATTTGGAAAATATTGCATATAATTGCTCGTTCTAGAGTAGATCAAGGATTATCCGGAGATGTTTCTCGTGTTCTTCTTTACTCCAAGAGTAGATCAAAATGTCGTCAATAAACACAATCATGAACTTGTCTATGTACGGGCGGCACACTCGGTTCATGAGGTCCATGAATGCTGCGGGTGCGTTAGTCAACCCAAAAGGCATGACTAGGTATTCATAGTGACCATATCGGGTTCTGAAAGCTGTTTTCGGAACGTCCTCTTCCTTTATTTTTAGTTGGTGATACCCCGATCGCAGGTCTATTTTTTAGAAGTAATTTGCTCCCTGCAATTGATCGAATAGGTCGTTAATTCGGGGAAGAGGGTATCGGTTCTTCACCGTAAGCTTGTTCAGTTCCCTATAGTCGATACACATTCGTAGTGTTCCGTCCTTCTTCTTAACAAATAGCACCGGAGCACCCCAAGGCGTGACACTGGGTCGTATGAACCCTTTGTCAAGCAATTTTTGGATTTGTAGCATCAGCTCTTTCATTTCGGGCGGAGCGAGTCGGTAAGGAGCTTTGGCCACCGGTGCGGCGCCAGGTATTAGGTCAATCTGAAATTCGACTTGTCGGGCTGGACGGAGTCCTGGTAAGTCTTCTGGAAATACTTCTAAGTATTCAGACAACACATGTATGTCTTCAATCTTCTTTTCCCTTTTGGCCTTTATCACATATATTATAAAGGCTTCGTGTCCTTTCTTAAGGCTTTGAGTAGCCTTCAGGTGGGATATCATAGGACACAGTGGGTGGTTTCTTTCTCCATGGACTACTAACATCTCTCCGCTGGCTATGGGTATCTTAAGCAAGCGCTCATCACATATAATTTCAGCCCTATTTTTAGCCAGCCAATCCATTCCTACAACCACATCGAACCCTCCTAACTTAATAGGCATCAAATCTATATCAAAGGAATTACCTTCTAGAATCAATTAGCAATCTTTGATGATTTCGTTAGTTTCTATTATATTACCGTCAGCTAGTTCTACGGTGTATGTTTCGGTCAAAGTGCAAGCAGTCAAATCAATCAAAGACCTAAAAGTAGTGGAAACAAAATTGGCGGTTGCTCCAGTATCAAATAGCACAGTGGCAGGGTGATTGTTTACAAGAAACGTACCGTTCACCACGTCGGGCTCCTTACGGGCACCATTTGGATCCATAACGAACGCTCTTCCCTTGGGCTTGTTGGGTCGAGTGTCCTTGTCTCTTGCTAGCTTGGGGTATTTGTTCCTCATATGCCCTGGGTCTCCGCACTCATAGCATTGCTTTCCAGGCACATAGGTACAGTCCTTAATTAGGTGGCCATATCTTTTGCACCGGAAACAAGGCATGGGATGGCACTCCCCCTGGTGATGAACCTTGCATTTATTGCAGAAGGGTCTTGTGCCTTGGTACAATCCCCTAGCCTTTCCACCATTGTCGTTTCACCTTGCTTCTCCTCCAGGCCTCTTGCTTGAACCACTACTGCTGCTGGCCATCTTCCTGGTATCGAACCAATTTCTCTTTTCTTCCACCGCCTTCTTTTTATTCTCTGTTTCCTCGTGCTCAATCCACCCAGCTCTCACTAGGTCGTCAGTCAGACTACTAGTAACGTCGACTGCAGCCTATAGAGTAGTAGGCCGGGAAGACCTAACCATGCCCCTCACCCTTGGGTGTAACCCCCAGATGAATCAGGCTACGCCCTTGGATTCTGGCATCACCAAGTGTGGTACAAGTCGGGACAATGCAAGAAATCGGTTGATGTACTCAGTGTAGTTCGGGCCTTTCATCTCCAGATTCAGAAATTCAGCCTCCAGTCTCTCTAGTTAGTTGATCGGGCAGTACTTGCCGGTGATTAGCTCCCGGAATTCAGACCAGTTCATCCTACCAATAGCATCTCGACCTCGAGGCTGAATGATGGTTTTCCACCACTCAAGGGCTGGTCCCTTGAGAGATTGAGAGGCAAATCTCACCATGTGCTCCAGCTTACACTCGCTTATGTCCAACACAGCTTCGATTTCATCCAGCCACCTATATGTTTCAATTGCACCCTCGGTGCCATAGAAGTCCTTTGGTTTGCAAGCCATGAATGTTTTGTAAGAGCACCCATTCCTGATAGCTTCGGCTTCCTCACGGTTGCCTTCATCGTTATTGGGCCCGTTAGTCTCGATATCGGCATCTGGGCAATCGTGCTGGCAATCTGCTGTGCCACCGGGTTGGCAATCCTTTCATCATTCTCCTGGTGGGCGTTCCCCCCAGGTGGTGTTCCTGGTGGAGTAGGTGGTTGGTTCCTACCTCGGGTAGCACCTCTCCTTCCCGTACGAATTCCTCGTCGTGGTGGCATTCTGATAGTATCATAGATAAGTTTGTTTAGTATCTCGTACATTTTGATTCTATTATCACATTGTATCTCATAACTCCTACTACGCACTACAATCACACACTGAAGTTTCATTCGAAGCATACAATGACAATTATCAATAAAGAAATATCAATCACACATCACAAGGATTCTCAAATGTTTTAGATAGCATTGCACTGCAAAAGTTGGTGTCATCAATCAATTGTTTCATAGATAATCTCAAGCATAAGTCAACCATACATAATAAATAGTGTCATTGTTTCACAAATTGGAAGGTGTCATCACCCCCATAAATAGAAATAGTTTCTTAAATAGATAGATAGGTTGTTTCTCAGATAGTTTTGGCAGACTGCTGCCACGCATCCCAAATATCAGCTACATCAACCCTGCCATTTCTTCTTCAACCAGCCAAACCATCCCGAGCTTTTCTTCTTCTGCTCCTGCTCCAGGCGCTGGACATTATGAGTCGCCATCATTGCTTGGAATTGGGCAGATTGGGAGGTCCGCGTGGCATGTTGTAAGGTCAGCTCATGACGCTGGATAGTCCTCAGTATCTCACTCAAGGTAGGGTCTGATGGGCCAAAGTCACAAGCCCACTGGCTAGACTGGGAGTGCTGATCTCCAGCGAGCATGCTAGGGCCATCATACATACTATGCCTCGATGGCATCCAGTACTCATCATAAGGTAGACGTCTAGGTGGTGCGAGCATAGAGGGTGCTGGTATCGGGGTCCTATCATGAGGAGGTGGAGGAGGGGGCATCCTGGAAGAAACAGAAGGTCCTGGTCTAGCACTCTTCCTAGGTCGAGTGACAACACGTGCACCCATAGTCCTAATAGGTGGAATAGGTGAGAGAGTAGGAGCTACTACATGTGGCGAGTTGGAGCGCGTTCGGCTTCTAGCAGGTGATGTAGGTGACGACTCCTCAGATGGCTCAGTGTCGTCAGAGGTCGCGGATAACCAGCCAGGGTGTCCGCATCTCTGCAAGTATGCCTCGTACTCGATTTGTGGCTTCACCCTCCTCAGTGTCCCAACAGGAGCAGTCTCATCAATGGAACGTGCGGGTGCTTTACCTCTTTCAGCCATAATATGATTATCCTGTAAAAATAGTCATGAGTAATTTTGTTTCTCATAGCTCATGATCATAGTAATAGTACTAGTAATAGTAGTGATGACAATTGTTTCTCATAGAGTTAGTATCTATTAGTAATTACAACTATAAGCAGTAGTATCCCATAGAGGTTGTATCCATTAAAATAGTATCAGTAAGCAGTAACATCTCATAGAAGTTCAATTAAGATTTAATTTTGACTATGTTAAAAGAATTCCTCGAGTCATCTAATCCAATGGTCACACTTAGGCTTCGTGCTGGAATTTACGCGTCCGATAAATTCATGATTACGTTGATCAAGTGTAATCATCAATTTATCCAACCCGCTTACCCCAACATTTACCCAAGCAAGGACAGTCCTACAGTCTCAGGGTTGTAGCCTAGGGTCTACTAAGGTATTCGCGATTTCTCTACAACCTGTGGCTCTGATAACAATCTGTCACACCCCGGGCCCAAGGAGGGTGGGACGTCACAGACTAGCAACGGATGTGGGAGCGGAAACAAACCATCATAAGGGCACACAAGTAGAGATAATCACATGGCATTATGATAACTAAAATGAAATCCGGGACTAAATGGCTTAGCCCGGTTACATCTATTGATTCATGTCAAAAGTACATAATTTAAAGTATCATTCACTACAAATTGTTCAAAGTTCTAAGCAAAGTCCATAATGCCATGAGGTCAGGGTGCTAAGTCATCCATGCATCTTCCAAATCAACTAGGCCTTCATCAAAGGTTGCCTGAAACATGCTCAAAAAGAAAATAGTGTCAACTAAAAAGTTGGTGAGTTCAAGTGGTTTTGTTTCAGAAAATAAAAGGGACCCATAAGGTCCATGTATTAAAGTATTGTATCTAGTATAGCTGTTGTGGGGTCACAATCAACCCTGCACTCAGTCCCGGGTTGCCTCTTCTAAAGTTGTATTGAACCGGTTAACCCCCAAAAGGGAGAATCTGAGCCTCATAGCAAAGGACCCACCTGCCGGATGGTCCACCTTTGTATCTCATATAAACTTGTTACATGCCACATACGACCCCTCAGGATCTCGGTGGGGTACCTCCTTGAAGCGGGAGCCACCGTGTGTAGGGGATTCCCCAAATAGATCTATCCATATAAAGCAAGCGGTTCATAAAAGAATTAATGATCGTGATTCATGTATCAGCAGGTATCATCAGAATCCATAACATAAGCATCATATTATAGGATTCTGAATGCCCAAGACACATAGATTATTGATGTGGTTAGTACGTCATGATCCAAGTCGGGTCATACCCAATAACAAGCTTAGCAAACACCAATCAATATTTAATTGATGATATGATCATGCAATTAAATATTTACACCAATTTAGAAAATGGGTTTTCTAAATAAAATTGCATGTGAGATGGAACAACTTATTGGGATATTTTGTCCATGAGTATTATTTGTAATGTTATTTGTTTTAATCAAATGACATCAAATAATAAGAGATTGTGTAAGGGTTATATAAAATTAATAGGTTAATTTTATAACTCTTACAAATAACAAATAAAATGGGTGTTTAAGTTTTGGGGGGGAAAAACCCCTTGAATATCCAAATCGGCCGCCCCATGTGGGGTTCAAGATTCCTTTTGGTTCTTGAAACTATACATTCCATTTTACAAGCAATCTCTCTTTGACTCATTCTCTCACACATACACACATGCAATGACCAAATGAAGAAGATGCTCTCTCTCCTTTCTTTGAAAAAACCTCACGGCTGGAATGGTTCCAGCAGCCACCTTCTTGCTCGATTTGGTGCTCAAAGGATGCTCTCTTCTTTCTTTGAAGAAACTCACGGCTGGAATGGTTCCAGCAGCCATCTTCTTGGTCGATTTGGTGTTCAAAATCCTAGCAACAAGGTGATTTGCATGATGCTTGTGGGTATGAACACTTGAGAACATCTATTGTTGATGTTTTGGCCATCCAAAAGCAGCCTCGGCATCAGGAACGCTCCAAGCTGCAGGAGGGGCGCTCCAAGCTGCAGGAGGGGCGCTCCAAGCTGCAAGAAGGGCGCTCCAAGCGTCCATAGGGGCGCTCCAAGCGCTGGATCTTCATCATACATCCACGGTTTTAACAGCATGCATCCACGGTTTTAACAGCATGCATCCACGGTTTTGACAGCATGAATAAGGTAGTTCATTGTGTTGATTTGGTTGTTTTGTTTGCTTCTTGATAACTAATCCATTCACATATATATGATCCTTGTCTTTGGGTTTGTTGAAATAATATTATGAACTTTAATTTTCAGATTATAGAATACGAAATCAAGTTCATATTCCGCTGCGTTTTCTTGTTTAAAATGGTTAAACAACATTGTTTAGGTCCAACAAACCCAACAATGGCATCTAGAGCCGGTTATGTGGATGATTAGTTTCATATGTTCTTGTATATTTGGATATATAAGGTTTAACAACCTCAATAGGGCTGTTTTGTGATGATTTGATGATACCCCAACCTTTCAAGGTTGTAATCATGCATGCTTATGATTGGATCTTGAAAGGAAGATATCAAATTGGTTGATTGTGTTTTTGTTTGGACAATAGACCCTAAATTCTTAGTTTGTGTTGGCTGAAAATTTAGGGTCAAATGGGGTTCATTTTGGTTCTTGAAATGATGTATGTGGATACATATATTAGTGCATAACATAGCCTTGACCATGTGTGTTTTGGATTTGGTTGATTGTAATCTTGTCATGTTGGTTGTATTCATTCTTTATGGGTTGTAATAATCCTTTTGGTGTTTCTATTTGGGTTGTAATTTATTTATTCATTTGGCAATGTAATAAATAGATTAGGAGTATTTTTCTTTTACTAGAAAATATGTATTAGGATATATATTTTGTAAAAGAAGATGCTTTGGAAGGAAGCACAAAAGGAAGACACAAAGGATGAACTTGAAGCATTTGGATGCAAGTTCAAGTGGGAGTCTTTGGATACCTCATCATTTGTGATTGTGTTCAACCCTTAGGAAAGACCTTATGACAACACTTGTGATGGCAAACAAGTGTAGTCAACTTAGTGGCTATAGTTATGCACATATGTTTGTATGATTGTGCTTGTTTGGTTGTTTGTTGTATGATTGTTATTTGACATTTGGATGTGCATAACAAACTGATTAACAAACTTAACAAGCTGAAATTTATGGTTCCTAATCATTAAGTGATTAATAAAAGGTTATTAAAAGGATTAATGATTTAATAAAAGAGGTTTTATTAAAAGTGAACCATAGGATACCTTGTATTTGAAAGCATGCAAATACAAGGTAAATAGAGTTTTCAAACTAGAATCAATGAAAACTAAAAATCCCTTTTCAAACAAGTTTAACACCGTCCTTTTGCACAACACTTAAGTCATTTGGAAACTCTTAATGGGATAAAGGTCACCTAACCATTTTGAGGGAACTTATGACTTAAGGTGGGAATACCACATTGGTGGGATAAAGGTCACCTAATCACTTGTGTTGGTAAACTCACATGTGTGTGCAAGTAGGGTAACTTGATTTGCAAACCATGTTGAATGGATCACCTAAAATATGGTTTCCAAATGGTGTTGATGGGATTAACATGCCGACTTTGCATATGATGTTTAAAGTCGATCCCATACCGCTAGAAGTTGCAAAAGGTTGCAATTGTCAAATGTTGACTACCTTGTTAATTTGAATAATGGGATAAAGGTCACCTAACCATTATTTGAATGTAACGTTGGATTCTAGATTTTAATTATTAATTGTCTATGAGACATAAAGGGTATTAATGATTAAAATGAAATTTTTTAAAAACACTAAAAGAACTTTGAAAAATTTGTAGAATGACCGCAAACAATAATGCTACCACCCCGACCGTCCATACCCTATCACTGAGAACTATTTTAGATAGGGATCGTCTCTACCATAATAACCTTATGGACTGGTCTCGAAACTTGAGAATTGTTCTCAAGCAAGAGCAAAGGCAAATGTCCTTGACGATCCTATTCCTAACCAACCCGACCCCGACGATGTTAAGGCCGCCTCGAGAGGCTTAGCTGTCCTGTCTCAAAGGAGTTGACCAAGGATTTGATCCTTAATGGCCTAACTAAAAGTTTGAGACATTCATAATGAACTGCAATATGAATGGATAGGACAAGAGCATTGGTGAGTTTCACGCAATGCTCGCAACAGCTAAGGCAGGGATGGGTAGAAAGGTTCTACCTATTCTCTAGATCAATAAGGAAAGGCCATTCCCGATCCCAAGGCAAATGTTGCCAAAGGAGAAGGGCACATCAAAGGCAATGGGTAAGGGTAGATCAAAGCAGAACCTCCAAAACCTAAGCTTATGAAGCTTAAGGTAACCGAAAACGATCCATGCTTTGAGTATGGTGAGATAGGTCATTTGAAAGGGATTCATCCAACCTATCTCAATGAGTTGAGAAATAAAAGGGATGCTGGGCAAACCTTAAGTGTAACTTTCATAATCCATATTAACTTAGGTGTTATTTCCTAAAAGCACATGGGTAATTGGATACCTCATATGGAACTCACTATTGCAATTTGTTGCAAGGGTTCAAAAGAAATAAGCACTTTAAGAAAGGAAACTATGTTTTGAAACTTTCAAAAGGTTTGGAAGTTGTTCGTCAAAACATGTTATATGCTCCTAGTTTGACTAGGAACATGATTTAAGTTTCCCTTTTAAAACGATATGGTTATGATTTAAAGTTAGTAAATGATGGTATTTATATTTATATGGATGATGTATATTATTTTAAGGCCATGCCTTCTAATGATGTTGATGAATTGGTTCATAAATTTGTCCTATAATAACACATTATACCTATCATGCACCAAGAGACTTAAAATGGTTTAAGTGACTCTTATTCTTGTCATTGTCATCTTGGTTACATAAACAAGAATCGGATTTAAACACTTTAAAAGAATGGTCTTTTGAAAACAAATGAAAATTGTTTATTTGATAAGTGTGAATCTTGTTTATGAGGTAAGATAACCAACACGCCTTTTAGTGGTACAAATGAGAGGGCAAAAGACTTATTAGGAGTCATACATTTGGATGTATGTGGTCCTTTTAAGACAATGACAAGGTATGGTGAAACTTACTTCATTACCTTAACCGACGATTATAGTCGCTATGGTTATGTGTACTTGATGGCACATAAACATGAAGAATTTGAAATGTTCAAAAAAACTTCAAGAATGAAGTAGGAAATCAACTCGATAGAACTACCAAAATTCTCCGTTTAGATAGAGAAGGTGAATACCTAAGTGAGACTTTTAGGGATCATCTAGGAAGTTGTAAGATTGTCTCACAACTTACTCCTCACAAAACACTATAACATAATGGTGTGTCTGAAAGGAGATCGAACCCTATTGGATATAGTTCGACCTATGATGGCTATAAGCTCACTACCTCTATAATTTTGGGGTTTCGCACTACTCTCCGCGGCTCATATTTTGAATATGGTCCAAACCAAGAAAGTGGATTCGACGCCTTTTGAAATATGAAATGGAATAGTTCCATCGCTATCATATTTAAAATTATGGGTTATGAAGCTTATGTTAAGCTTAACACCCAAACCAACTGCAAGTCGATTCACTAAGTGTATATTTGTTGGATATATAAAAGGACTGTATAGGATACTACTTCTTTGATCCAACAGAGCGAAAGGTATTCATTGCTCAAAAGGCAGAGTTCTTGGAAGCCAAGTTCCTTATGGAAGGAATGACGCATAGAACAGTGGAATTTGATGAGGATCAAGATCCACAAGCCGATACACGTTTGGTTGACACTAGCAATCAATAAGAGGTTGTTGATCATGATCAAGAGGTTGATCAATACACACAAAACGTTCGCTAATCTGGTAAAGTTAGCATTTCACATGAAAAATGTGGATTTTTCATAGATGGATGCTAGTTGTTGACTCCGAAGAGCCAACTACATACCATGATGCAATGTCCAATTCGGATTGTGACAAGTGGCTAGGAGCCATGAACGTAGAGATGCAATCCATGCATGACAACCAAGTTTGGGAATTGGTTGACTCTTCACTTAACTCCAAACCGGATGGATGCAAGTGAGTTTTCAAGAAGAAAACTGACATGCATGAAAACTTGGATACTTACAAGGCATGACTTGTAGCAGAAGGTTTCACTCTAAGTCAAAGGGTTGATTATGATAAAACCTTCTCACCAATCGCAATGCTAAAGTCATCCTGATAAAGTATGCAAGTTAAAGATATCATTCTATGGATTGAGACAAGCATCGAGAAATTGGAATCAACGTTTTGATGAAAAGATCAAGAAATTGGGTTTCATCAAGAACGCTAACGAGGATTGTGTGTATCAAGGGGCTAGTGGGAGTGTAATTACGTTTTTAGTATTGTATGTTGATGACATACTATACTTGGAAATTGTCTTTCCAAAAGGGATCTCCGTGAAGCCGTCTCTATTTTAGAAATAAAGATCTATAGGGATAGATCGAGACGGTTGATAGGGTTAAACCAAAGTGCATACATTGATAAAATCTTGAAAAGGTTCAAGATGATAAACTCTAAGAAAGGTATAGTACCTATTCAAAGAGGGACAATATTGAGTGCATCTCAATGTCCAAGCTTAAAGGATGAGCAACATCGTATGAAGGACATCCCATATGCGTCTGCTATAGGATACATCATATATGCGATGATATGCACTAGACTGGACGAGTCATGCGTGTTAAGCATGACAAATAGATATCAGCAGAATCCAAGTAACATCCATTGATGGTTGTTGAATGTATATTGGAATACCTTAGGAGGACTAAGGATATGTTTCTAATATACGGATTTGATGAAGAGGAACTAGTTGTAAAGGGTTACACGAATGCTAGTTTCCAAACTGATCGAGATGATCCTCGATCACAATCGGGATATGTCTCCATTATAGTGTAGCATTGTCCACTACAGAATACGAATACATAGCCGTCTCATTAGCAGCTTGGGAAGCTGCATGGATAAAAAGGTTTATCACCAATCTAAGGATGGTGTCTACCATTCAAGACTCCTTAGAAATCTTTGTGATGACGAGGGTGCGATTGTTCAAATCAAGGAACCCCGTGCACGTCAAAAGATTAGGCATAATGAGCGGAGATTCAACTACATAAGGGATGAAGTTGAAAAGGGAAAGATATGTATTCGCAAAGTTCACTTTGATCAAAACATTGCGGATCCACTCACGAAGCTCCTTGAAAGGGCAAAGCATGAAAGTCATACTTATGCCTTAGGACTTCGATATTCTAGTGATTGGAATTGATCTGTTTAGTATTAATATTAATAATATGGAACAATTGTAATACTTGACTCATCTATATATTCACGATACCTTGAGTCATGTTCCTTTTAGCATGTTTACATCCATGAATAATTTTATTATTCTAAATGTCCGTAGTCGGTCATATTTGTGGGAACAAATATGAATGTAAGACTATTATGAACTTGGATTGGTGGATATTCATAAGGCATGAATATAGAGCAATTGGTTGCTACCAAGGTTCATAGATATTCGTGGGATACGAATATTGGACTGACCCGCATCTCAAATCTTACTACATGGAATCTTATTGATTGATCATAAGTAAATTTGAGTAAAGGCGAATATCATTTGGTATCCTCCGACCTGAGATACATATTGGGTTTTGATATTCACCAAGTGTTATACCTTGAGCTAGTTCTTCACTGATATGAGATAATTGTCAGTACATAAGGCTATGTTCAGATATGACATAAGGTGATTGTGAGAAACGTATGTAGTCAAGATGGGATTTGTTCCTCTTATTCGTTGAGAGTATGATGTCTAAGGCCTGATTAAGTTAAATCAACAAGGAATGATCATTCTGTGTCCTTGGATTTAACAGGACATCTGTAACAAAAGGATAAATGATTGATTCACCTAAATCATTTCAAGTTGGATACTTGAAGGGGATGATGTTATTGAATGGCTTCTAAGTCATGCGTATTAAGGGTAGTAAACCGTTGTTAGGCGGTATTTACTGCTTGCATCAATCCTCTATGAATCTTGTGCAAGTGGGAGATTGTAGGATTCTGAATGCCCAAGACACATAGATTATTGATGTGGTTAGTACGTCATGATCCAAGTCGGGTCATACCCAATAACAAGCTTAGCAAACACCAATCAATATTTAATTGATGATATGATCATGCAATTAAATATTTACACCAATTTAGAAAATGGGTTTTCTAAATAAAATTGCATGTGAGATGGAACAACTTATTGGGATATTTTGTCCATGAGTATTATTTGTAATGTTATTTGTTTTAATCAAATGACATCAAATAATAAGAGATTGTGTAAGGGTTATATAAAATTAATAGGTTAATTTTATAACTCTTACAAATAACAAATAAAATGGGTGTTTAAGTTTTGGGGGGCAAAAAACCCCTTGAATATCCAAATTGGCCGCCCCATGTGGGGTTCAAGATTCCTTTTGGTTCTTGAAACTATACATTCCATTTTACAAGCAATCTCTCTTTGACTCATTCTCTCACACATACACACATGCAATGACCAAATGAAGAAGATGCTCTCTCTCCTTTCTTTGAAAAAACCTCACGGCTGGAATGGTTCCAGCAGCCACCTTCTTGCTCGATTTGGTGCTCAAAGGATGCTCTCTTCTTTCTTTGAAGAAACTCACGGCTGGAATGGTTCCAGCAGCCATCTTCTTGGTCGATTTGGTGTTCAAAATCCTAGCAACAAGGTGATTTGCATGATGCTTGTGGGTATGAACACTTGAGAACATCTATTGTTGATGTTTTGGCCATCCAAAAGCAGCCTCGGCATCAGGAACGCTCCAAGCTGCAGGAGGGGCGCTCCAAGCTGCAGGAGGGGCGCTCCAAGCTGCAAGAAGGGCGCTCCAAGCGTCCATAGGGGCGCTCCAAGCGCTGGATCTTCATCATACATCCACGGTTTTAACAGCATGCATCCACGGTTTTAACAGCATGCATCCACGGTTTTGACAGCATGAATAAGGTAGTTCATTGTGTTGATTTGGTTGTTTTGTTTGCTTCTTGATAACTAATCCATTCACATATATATGATCCTTTGTCTTTGGGTTTGTTGAAATAATATTATGAACTTTAATTTTCAGATTATAGAATACGAAATCAAGTTCATATTCCGCTGCGTTTTCTTGTTTAAAATGGTTAAACAACATTGTTTAGGTCCAACAAACCCAACACATATAGTATCACAAATAATAGTTTCAGTTTAAAAGAGCATTCTTCATCCCCAAAAATAGTAAGTAAAAGGGGGACACGAGAACTCACCTTTATATCAGTCAGGTTCCACAATCACAGATAGATTCAAGTCCTAGCACCCTATAATCATAATTCAAGTAATAAGCTACAGATTCCTACTTTATTAGGAACATAATTTAGTGTCATTCATAGTGAGGGCGTACATGCCTTTGTTTCTCAGAGGTTTGGTCAAAAAGTTCCTTTTTAGGAAAGTTAAGGTTTTAGCGTGTGTACATCAAGTTTTATGGTTCTTATAAGTTTATTATCATATGGATGGGCCTAATATGTGTTTCTAGTCATAAGGTTGCTGAAATTCTGCAAAAATGCAGAATTTTCACTTTTGGCCCCTCAAGTTTCAAAATTTACATTTTCTACCCTGAAGTTTGTCTCTTTACAACTTTTGACCCCTGATAAATTTTTAAGCTTTTTAATGTCTATTAGAACCTATTTGAACCCCAAAATATCAGATTCAACTTAGTGATATTTAAACAGAAATTTCTAGTTATCGGTTATATTTACTTTTGCTAAATAGTTCATAGAAATTTCATATTAATCCAAAATTTCACCAAATTCGATTTCTATCACTACAATAATTATTCTAAGGCCTGGAAATTCTTAGGTCCTAAGTTGTACATGTTTTAGCTCGTTTTAAAGTATATTTTCCGTATTTCAGGTCACCGAAATAGTCTAGCGTAGCCATATACTTTCTTACCACATTTTCCCAATATCTACATCCATAATCCCAGCATTCATAAGTCCTAGATTTACAGAAATCTACTCTTAAGCCTCGGTCTCCTAACATCATGGCCATAGTCGGGTGTTTTAACACTATTTGCACTATTGTAACTATTATATTTATGTTTCGATCGTTATTATATCTTTTGTAACCTCACACCCAACTTGTAAATATGTTTATTTCACTGTTTTTAGACAGATTTCAAGGTTTAATCACAAAAACATACGGTTAAGTGAGGCTTAGACACATAATATGAGGATATACAAGGTAAAATCCTGGTATATCGACCTTAGGCTCGTGGGTTTACAAGAGTGATACCTCGTACGCAGATTGAGTTCTAAAGAGAATGAGGTTTGGCTGAGAATCTTCTGTTAAACAGTGTGTAGGATGTTTGTAGTAAGATAGAGGTGAAAATATTATAATTTCGAAGATGGGAGTTCGTTAATACTTACCAAATAACCGGTTAGAAAGCTAGGATGAGCACAAGATCTTCGAAAAGTGACTGAAACTTCTTGTTCTCACGAGTAAAGGAGAGAAATTTATGTGTGTGTGATTCGGTTGAGAGGAAAAAATCCGAGAGAAAGAGTGGAGAGAATCCTAGAGTTTGAAAGTGAAAGAGTGGAATGAAGGATGAAATGAAAATATAAGCTGTGGTTTGCATGTTATGGAAAGAAGAGAAAAGTTGAGTGTTTGAGTGGGTTTCGCATATTGTATTGGATTGTTGGTTCCGTTGGCGGCAAGCAGATTATTATTTCTTTATTTATCTTATTGGTATTCTACTATTATTGTTATCATTATTATTGTTATTATGTTAAGCCACGTGTATAGATGGGTTTATTTATCCGAATTTGTTTAAGTGTTGAAACACCTTATTTGTTTCCTAATAATCATTCGAAAGATTGTTTCTATATAAGAATAAGTTTCTACATTGTAAAATATCCATAATAGATGTAAAATAAGTGTGGAAAAATAATCAGAAGTTAAATATATACACAAAAACACAGGAAAAATTCTAGGCGCATTACCACTGTTTGGGCGTATAACAACTGTTTGGGCGTAAGACACTGTGCGGGCGTAAGACAACTGTTCAGGCTCATGACAACTGTACGGGCGTATTAGGGCTGCTGAAACGATCACGACTTAGTCACGGGGGCATTTTTCCAGGCTTATAAGTACTGTTCGGGCTCATGAGTCCTATTCTGGCATAGTAGCACTTAGCCATTTTCTAGCAAACTCCTAGACACATGAGCACTATTCAGGCACATGAGCACTGTTCAGGCTCATGAGCACTGTTCACGCGTATGACTTAGAAAAATTTCCACATCTTTTGTAGGGGTCGAGGAGGGGTTGTTACAATATGTCAGTAGGCTCAGCTTGGATTCAAGATAAGCATATTTATGATTAACTAAATCAATATGGATTGTGGACCAAAACCATCTTAGGGTATTGGTAAGCAAAGAATTTTCCAAGTGTTTGCTTATGTGATTACCTAAACACACCATGTGAAAATGGTTTATAAACTTCTCATCGATAAAAGCATCTGTTTCTCCATTGTTGTATGTAAATACAGACCTAGAGTAAACATGAGGACAACTTCTGTTGTGCTGAGCACAGACCTAGTTGACCTTGCACTAAAAGTGTTGATGCTAAAAAGAATCCCAATGTGGATCAAATGCTAAAAAGCATCCCAATATGGATCAACTTCCAAAGTGAAGTATAAAAGAATCCCAAAGTGGATCAAATCATGAGAATTTATACTCTAAGTAGCCTGGTTCAAGTTGTGTTAAAGTGTCACCTTGCATTTCATGAGGGGAGTTACTCTTCCATACTTCTAAGTATGGGGGTACTCAATTAGCATATCTAATCAAACCTAAACATGATAAATATCACAAAGTGTATAAAATAGATCCTTGCATGAGTTTAAGTGGACAAAAATACTTACAATCAACTTTGTTCTTTGTCTATGTCTATTCAAAACTTCAAAATTCTTAGGTGTAGAGGATTTTAGATTAGTATGATCTCATTGCAGTTGAAAGATTCATGCTTGTAAATATCTTAATTAAAAAAAATCTAAAATACCAAAAAGATTTGTCATTTTTTAGTATTTTTTTAGTTTTGGCAGATTTACATGTGTTATTGATTCGGGACTGAAACTTCCATGCAATACCTCTACCGAGAGGATTTAGACTTTTGCCGGTGATGTATTGCACAACATGCCTGCCTAAGTTTCTATTCAGTTCAAGAAGTCAAGAGAGCACTCCTGCTTCCTTCAAAGATCTCCTGCCAGATGCTGAGAACTAAGAATCCCCCTCTTGGTGTCTCATACACAAAACATCCTCACCTCTAAAGCATTTTGTGAGGGAGAGTTTATTTTAAGTCTAAAGAATCTCTGATGCTTCTCCTTCACTTCTGAAGTTGAGATAAAGTTGCTGATATTGCTACCTGTGCAATCCACAGTGTATGCAAATAGGTGTATCTTTAAGTCTTCAAAACGAGACTAGAAGATCAAGCTGATGAAACATACATCAAGTGCCGAACCAAAGTCTTTATGTGCCAAAATAAAGTCCTTTTCTCAATGCCTTTTTATAAAGCTTCTAAGAAGATGCTCCCAAAAAGGGGGGAGAAGACTGCACTACAAGATTGCACATCAATCAACATACAAGGTTTTGATAATCATGAGGTTTTGGCAGCATCATTTTAGGGGGAGTACTATTGGAATATTTGAAGATGATACTTACCAAAACCTAAGTGCTGAATCTCATGATGATTACCAAAACCGACACGGTGATAATATGCTAAAGACATGATCAAAATGAAGAAAATTGACCAAAGTCAAACTCGGTCAAACTTGGTCAACCGTGGTCAAAGTCAACAGTCAACATCAACGGTCGTCCCGATGACGTCAGCACCCGGCAGCCACACATCAGCAATATAGAATTTATCAGACTTAGAACTATATTTGTGTAATCATTTTGTGCTTAAATGTAATATTTCTTATTTTTGTAAGAGCATAAATGACTACACTTAGTCATTTATACTCAATAGATAAGAAAATAGAATAGTTAGTGAGAAGAGAGATTTCGAGAGAAAAACACACACTTAAGGTGTAATCTCTAAGTTTGAGAGAATTCAAGGTTGAGTGTGTGTGAGAAAGTGTTCTTGCAAACTCCTTTAAATTCCTCTAACATTGAGAGGATTCATGGTTGAGTGTGTGTGAGATAGTTTTCTCATAAACTCCTTTGAATTCATCTTGATATCATACATATGAATGAATGAAATATTTTTGAAATTTATGTGTTCTTGATTGTTCATCATTCATTCATCATCATAAATGTTCATAACTTACATATAAAGATCATCACGAAATCATCAACGGATCCGTGAGATTCCGCATCACAGATCTGATAAACGGCAACAATACGATTGCAATATTCGATCCCTGTATCGATTTCCATATCAACACTTCAGTTAACCTCTCATTCTCAGCCATGAGAGTATACTTTTCACTGTGAAGTTTTTCACTATTTGAAAGTAATGACTTGATTTTAATTTCAAAGCTTTTCATTTCATGTCTTAATATTTCATATTTTACCTTTTCTTCTTTTATTTAGCAGCCATTTATGATTATGTTCTCTATATCCTTGTAATTCTGTGATGTATTTTTCACTACGGAGATTTGAGTTTACCTCAGATGGCATGGGTTATGGGCTATCATTGATGTGAGCCATGAGTGCATGATTTTGAAATTGAGGTTTGAATTCCTCTGCATATAGACTCCAGTCACATACTCCATCTTGTCTGATGACAAGTGTATTTGAGGTTGATTGGCTGTTTCCATGTGGTTGCTGAGTCAGTTGATGCTGACTTTGATGTGATGGTTGATGATGCTAATGCTGAAACTGATTTTGATGACTTGATTAAGGATTTGAGGATGATGGCTGACTATATGAGCTTCTTTGGTAGTTGTTATTGTTTCTTCAGGGTGCATTGCATTCCCTTAAGAAGTGGCTAGTCATACCACAGTTAAAACACTTCACCTTAGATTTGTCATAACCAAGCTCTATGTTTTCATTCAAGCTTAGTTTCTTCCCTTTCCTGAAGAATTTAATTGCTCTCATAGCAATCATGGCCATTTGCCATTGTAAATCCATTTCTTCAACATCATCTGTATCTATTTCTTCCAAATCTTCTTAAATTCGGTGAGCTGAAGTGAGTCTTCCTCCCAAGTGTGCCTCAAAACTAACAACAAAGGCATTATAAGTAGCCTTTCGTTCTTCGGATTTCTGATCAACCGGTATGCTTGTGCATGTGGAAGTGGATGGATTAGGATATGATTGCTTCTTTTGTTAAGATGAAGCAATGAATCCAGTGGATCTGGATTGATCTCTAGAGGACAGAAAATCATTTTCTTTAGTAATGAAGGAATTTTCTATAGAATGAGTTTCTGATGGGAATTTGTATGCCTTAATAACTTGAGGTCCACTCAAGTTTCCGCTTCTCTCATCCAACTCAAGAGCTTCAATTTTGGCTATTGTAACACCCATATGTTTTTGTAGACAAGAATGAAATAATAAACACCAATAAAAGAATGAAATATAATTAAACGCAAAAGGACCAAAGTATCAAAAAGTGAGCGGCTAAAAGTGTCAAAAGGACCAAAGTATCAAAAAGTGGGTGCAAAAGGTGGTATGGCCACCCATGTTGGCTACACGTCACCTTTTTGCATTTGGTTTTTAGAGAGAGAAAGAGCAGAGTTCGGATTTTGAACGAAGAACAAGAAGAAGTCGAATTAAGGTAAGAATTTGATGCTTTTTTGGTGTTCTTGACTGATTTTAGTTCGAGTTTATGCTTATGTATGTGTATGTACGTTTGTGTGTGTGTTTTGGTGGGTTTTAGGTGTTTAAGCTCATAGCAACTGGGTTTGAAGAAGTCTACCTGAAAGTTTGACAAAGTTGAGTTCTAGAAACCCCCCTTTTAACATGTTTTAACTGATTTTGGGGCTGGAAATACATGTGTGTATGTTTTTATAAAAATGAGTTTTATACCCCGTATATGTATGTATGAATGTGTATGTGGGTGGGTGTAAGTTCGGGTTTGATTTGTAGTTATGTTCATATTATGATGCTTAGAATGTTAGTACTAAGCTTACATCATGATACATGTTGGATTGGGGACTGAATTATGTTGATAAGGTGTAAGTTGGTTGCCCATGCGCCTAAACAGTGGCCCATGCGCCCAACGGTCAAAACAGCCTAAGTGTGCCCAACCGCCCAAAACCCCACACGCCTAAATAGTAGCCAAGCGCCTAGAAAATTTGTCCAGAATGAACAAGTGTCAACCCATGCACCACAATAGTGCCGATGTGCCCATAAGGCCCATGCGCCTAAGTGTTAATGACTTATGTGTAGGCTCAGGCGCCTACATAATGGTAAAACGCCCAAACAGGGCTAAAACGCCCAAATAGTCCTCATGCACCCAAACACTTTGAATTATTTCTGAATTTTTAGGAAAACCAGAAATTTTAGGGTTTGACATGATTTGACCCATGGGCTATGATTACCCATTTTAAGCATGATTATGGGATGGTACAGGGTTATAGTATGTATGATTGATGTATGGCATGTATAATCTGTTATCTTTTAATGGTATTCAAAGTAGTTATATTATATTATAAAATACGTTAAATATTATGTTATTACTTTACGTAGTATGACAAATATATGAAAGAATGTAAAGAATAACGTAACGAAGTGAAAGATAACAAATATGAGAAGTAAAACGTAATGAATGAAAGAATGGCTTGCAAGCAAATAGAAAGGAGGTGCATGACCAGGTTGTCGCTAGCTCAACTATGTGCAGTTTTAATAACCCGAAGGATGCATGCAGGGTCAATCATTAAGATAGACAAGACCTTGTGGTATGCCATAGGTGATTGGGTCAGCTTCGTGCACAATGTTCATGAGATAATTACCACAGGCCCAGCATCAGCTTCATGCACAATGATCGAGGTATTGCCAACTAGTCTAAATGAAAGGGAGAGATGATTTGCCCTAGGTGACTGAGTCAGTTTCATGCACAATGTTTGTGATTTAATTACCACAGGCCCAGCATCAGCTTCGTGCACAATGTTAGGGGTATTGTTCATCGATCCGTATGAAAGTAAAAGAATGACGTAACGTACGAAAAAAAAGTAAGAAAATAAAAGAATAAGGTACGATACGAAAGTATGAGAATGAAAGTAAGAGATAATGAAAAGTACGAAACGAAAGAACGTATACGAAAGAGAATGTAAGTGACATAGAATGAAAGTATAAATATGATGAGGAAAAATAACGAATGATAATGGAAGATAATAACGATATTACCTATTTGTACGTATGATGCATGATCGCGTATGAAAGCAAAGAAGGGTTTTAACGAATGTAAAGTATGTTATATTTTTGTATAAAACTAGAACTCACTCAGCAACGCTGACTTTTATGTATTTTCCAGTTGGCAGGTAAGAGTTGCTGAGGATGGCATGGGGCAGCTACTTGGCATTTTTGGGATGGCATCCATTTGTATAATAAAGATGTTTTTGTAATGTAATGTAAATTATGATGTTTTGTAACAGTTAACTACGTTGTATTATTTTGCAAAAGCGTTCAGTAATATATGAAATGGTTTTAATTAATTTCCGCTGTGATGTTTTAGTAAATGTATGTTTTATGTGCGATAAATGACCAACTGTGAGGTGTCCGGGAACGGGCCTTACAGCTATCATGATATCTAAACTTGTACTCCCCAAATCAAGTGTATTTTTTAGTATGGTCACATTCTGCTTCCAGCTCTGAGGTAGACTATGAAGCATTATTCATTTCTTTCTCCTTGTAGGTGACCCTCATTATCTCCAGATCATTTAACATTTGGACAAATCTATGAAGCAGTTTTGAGATAAATTCTCCTTTGGTGTGATGGACATTTCATATTGACTAATCAGCTTGTCTTAGTTAATCTCAGTGACCTAACTGCTTCCTTCACACATGATCTGTAGTGCATCCCATACACCTTTAGCTGTACTGTATTTTTCCAATCTTTGAGGACATCCATCTTTAAAGCCTGAGTTAGAATGGAGTAGGCCTTAAGATCAATCTTAATCATCTTGTAATCATCATCATCAAGATTAAGATTTGGATCCTCAATAGGGATTCTGACTGTCTTGTATTGTGCAGCTTGGTCAGCATTCAATGACACTGGAATATAAGGCCCTTTGCATGTTGACATCCAATAATCTGGATCTACATCTGTAATATAGTTTTTAAACCTGATTTTCCATTGCTTAAACTCAAATTTGTGTTTAAGCATTGGAGGTTTAGAAGCATGACCAAGTTAAGCAAAGTTAATAGAATCCATTGTTAATAAACTGATTTTAGAAAGTTTTGTTAGAGCCTCTGAAAGATTAACATGTAGTCTTTAGATGTCTTTTGTATAGTTTTGTCATAGTATAGGGACTGTTTATGTAAATTTTGTTCCTTTGTTTATTGATAGTATAAATAACTTAGATGTGTGTGCAGGTAGACGAGACTAGACAAGAATAGACTAACGAGTTAGTTGAACTTGTAACTGCTACTTGAAATTGTAATTGTCTTTGCTACTATCAATGAACTACTATGATTTTTTCTTGATGGTTTGCATTGATTTGATTACATTTGTATGTTTTTGATTAAATTGCATTCTAACATCATCATAGATCGATTCATTTGATCCTAGCAAATGGTATCAGAGCTGTTGGTTCAGTGATTGAGTTTGTACGAACTTTCAAACTCTAAAATCACTTGAATCTGTGATTGATAAGCAATTCAATTAATATATTGTTGATTTTAGTTGTGTTTCATCATTAGAAACATGAATTGAATCATAATTTGTAGTACGAGTAGTTCAAAATCAGTGAATTGATTGAATTTTTGTTCAAACCTGTTCTTCATAGTCGAACTGAAAATTTGAACCAAAGAGTGATTTGTTGTTGTTAATTGAAGAAATTGAAGTTAAAGTGTAGTTAATTGATCTAAATACTACCTAATTGGAAGTTTTTAGATCAATTCATCAAGTTTTGAAGAATTTCAGAAGAATTGAGTTTGTTATGTTCATAAAAATTATTGAATTTGGCGCATTAGAGTTAAAAGACTGCTAAAAATTGCCTAAGTGTTAGGCGCTTGACAACTGTTCAGGCGCTTTATTACTATTTGGGCGTTTTTAGACTAGGCGTTTTACCACTGTTGAGACGTTTTCAACTATTTGGGCACTTTGGAAACCAAGTAATTCTAGGCGCATCTCAACTATTTAGGCGCATTTGAGCTGTTTGGGCGTTTTTCAACCCAGGCGTCTGACAACTGTTTAGGCACTTTTCAACTGTTCAAGCGCATCTCAAGTTGGGCATTTTGAGAATTCTAAGGCATGCACATAGACGTTTCTAAGTCAGAAGTACCACAACTATTGAGGCGTTTCATCACTGTTTAGGCTCATCATTTCAACACATAGATTTTTTTTTAAATTTGAAAAATTCAAAAATATTTTCAATTCATTGTTATAATTCAAAAACATAAAAAAACAACAAAAACATTTCTTCTTCTTAAAATCAAAATACAAAAATGTTGAAATTTGAGGATTCTGAAAATAGAGTTCCTAAGTTGAAAAACAGAACTGATTTGAAAAACTGGTCACTTAGGTTAAAACATCACCTTAATTCTATTGATACTGATCTTTGGAAATCAGTAGAAAAAGGACCCCATATTTCTATTACTACTGATGGGCCTGATAGAGGATTTGTCTATACTAATGACTCATCATAACCTTACCCTGAAGATGGTCTACAAGGTGATGATCTTAAAAAGGTTACGAATGATATTAAAGCATATTCTCTAATGTGTAAAGGACTACCTCTTGAAGTCCTAGCCAGACTTGATGGATATCTGACAGGATACACCATGTATAAAGCTTTAAAGACAATCTGTGAAGGTGATAAAGAGATTAAAAATCTCAAAAAGCAAAAATTGAAGAGGCAGTTAGAGCTGTTTCAACATTTATCTGGTGAAACCATTAATCAAATGATAAATAGATTTGTGCAGCTTACCACTGAGATGTCAACAGCTAGCATTACAAATGATCTAGAAGATCTAAATATTAGACTTCTCAATACTTTACCATCAACTTGGAAACAAACAGTGACACCGCCAAAGCATACAGAGAAATTTCCTATGGATCTCGATTTATTGATTGCCAAGATTGAGTCTATTGAAATTGATGAAAGTTCAAGGAATAATTGCAGAGCAGCCTCAATGTCACAATATCAATGTGTTGCATCTCTTGCAAATACTGTTGAGAATGCCTTTATGGCAAAGAATGAAAGTTCACCTGAAGAAGAGGGAGATCTATTTGTTGGAGCAGGGTCCTTTATTGATTCTTCATTCACAAGTGCTCCTGCTTATGCAACTAAATCTCAACCTCAGTTCCCTCCTAATTCTTAAAGTTCTAAACCTCAAATAGAGACTCCATCTGTTAACTCTGCTAAATCTAGCGAAGTTAAAGATGCCATAAACATCCTATTAGAGGATGAATACTCTAAAATTGCCTTTACTGCTTTCATGGCAAGCTTTCGAGCATATCAGGGTAGTCATCTAACACAATTAGATCTTGTTTTACAGGATTTATTTGAAATGGATCCAGAAGATGTAGAAGAAATGGATCTAAACTGATAGATGGTGATGATTGCCTACAGAACTTAGAAACACTCATATGTCAACAGGAAATACAAGCCAAGTGCTAATAAGACTATTGGATTTAACAAGTCTAAGTCGAGATGTTTCAACTGGAAGAGTTATGGAGATTTCTCTCGAGAATGCAAAGCTCCCAGAAACAATAGAGGAAATGCCCAAGATAGTTCTAGCAATCAGAGGCTTCAACAATCATCTCAGAAGACATTCCAAAAGCCATATCAAAGTCTTCAATGCCTGAACTTAAAGATGAATCTAAGTCATCTGATGAGCCAAAGAAAGCACTAGTTGTTAGTGTTAAGTACGGATATGACTGGAGTGCATATGCTGACCAATTTACTAATGATCTAATCTTTAGTTTATCTCTTATTGCAGAAGTCCAAGGAGAAGACTGGTCAGAGGATTATGATCCTAAAGTTGAAGGTAAAAATGAGAATGAAGAAGATGATTATGACTGGAGTGATAAATCTGATCCTAAAGAGGATTCAGATGAAATTGCTTTGATGGCACAGTCTGATCAACCGAAGGTTGAAACTTCATCCTCTAACTCTGAAACTTCTTCACCAAAATATGCTGAAATACCATCTGAAGTAAGAGAAAAACTATGCACAAAATTTTGCTTTGAACATGTTGAATACTATCAACCTATTCATATAAAATCTATGAAAAACTTAAGCAAGAGGAGTTAATACAGAATAAACTAAAATCTGATCACAAAATAGCAGATGAAAAGATCATTTCTCTACAAACGTCATGGAACAAAAATTTAAAAGAATTAGAAATTTTTTCTAAACAACATGAAGAAATGACTAAAAATCTAGAATAGGAGAAAATAGCACATGCTGCTAATCAAGTTGATCTTGCTAAGGTGAAAAGTTCCAAAATGATTGTGGAACAACTGGTAAGTGAAAGAAAAGATAAACAAAAAGTAGGATTAGGCTTCACACATGAACCAATGCCTGAATCTATAACCAACACTCTACTAGAAAACTTTAACACGCATAATCGTTCTCCTGAAAATAAAGCTAAACTTAAAGCTTTTCACAAAAAAAGCAATATTTCTGACAATGAAGAAGAGAAAACTAATATAAAAATCTTTGAAGAAAAGGATGCTGAAAAGATAAAAAATGGTCATCCAATAAAAGTTAAATCATATGAACCAAAACAGAAAAGTCAGAAAACTTGTGTTCCAACAAAATCTATGTTGGAAAAAGTAATAATAAAAAATAAAGAAAAAGCAAAACTAGAAGAAGGAACATCAGAATATTCAAACTCTTTTGATCTTAAAGAGAAAGATAATGAAAAAGAATCTTCACCTGAAGATGTTCAATCTCAAATTAAACCAAGTTCATCAAAATCAAGGAATCAAAGAAGAAGAAGAAAATCATCTAAAGCCAAAAGTGATCAAAATAAAAGTCTAGAAAATCTGATAAAAATAACAAATCAAGCAACTAAAGTTAAACCAGTAAAATTTGTCTCTGCTGGTTTGTTAACATGAACACACTTCAAGAAGTTAAACTAAGTCCTAAGAACAAACCGAACTCTGAACTAAAAACGGGTTCAGATTCCAAGTCTTCCGCTGTTGTTAAAAGATTTATTCGTAATGAATCAAAGAAGGAAGTTCATGTGCAAAAGCTAAAAAGTAATATGCCAAAGAACAAAATGTCAAATCAAAAGCAAAATTTGACAAATCAAAAACAACAAGTTAACTTTTTGACGCCAAAATATAAGCAAGAATCAAATATTACATCAACATCAAAAGTTAATAAGCAGTTGTTTAAAATACCATAGAGGTACTATGAAATTTATGACATGTACAATCACAATACCGCTGAGTGCTTTTTTAACAGTACTGTCACATCTTTGATATGAGGAAATATTCCAGCAGATTGTTATTTTAACAAATACTGTACCTACTGTGATGAAAGAACTCACAACACTAAAAATTGTTACTTTAGAAAGAGTTCAACTAGGAAAGGATTTGCCAATTTACAATTAAGCAAAGGTTATGTCAATCTCAGTTTCGGAGAAATCAAACTGATGGGTTTCAAAGATTAACTAACCAACCTTCATTAGGTTTGAGGTCTTTCCAAAGGAATAACTATATGGAAAAATAATAGGAGAAGGAACAATATCCAATGGGATAATTAGCTTTGATAAAGTCAACTTCTGTTCACAGTTGAACTTTAACCTGTTAAGCATTTGACAAATCTGTGATAAATCATATTATGTTCTGTTTGATGATTCTTTTTCTATGTTTTGAAGCCAGGATTTCAGATTAGCAAGGATTGGGTGATTGTTAAAGCTGTTAGGGATCGAGAGGTATACAAACTGGATATGTCTCAAGTTGATCCATCTACAAAAACAACTTGCCTCATTGCTAAAGCTTCAAATGACGAAAGTCAACTTTGGCATAGACGTCTCGGGCATTCTAACTTCAAGAATATGAACAAGCTTGTAGCAAGAAATCATGTTATTGGACTTCCATTCAAGAAGTTTGCAATTACTAATCACTTCTCAGCATGTTTAAAGGGGAAGCAACACAGAGCGTCTTATAAGACCAAGCCGATAAACTCAAATTCCAATCCGCTTCAGATGTTGCATATGGACCTTTTTGGACCAACCAACATCAAGGATATTGCAAGAAAATCTTATTGTTTACTTATCTTTGATGACTATACAAGATTTTCATGGGTTTTCTTTTTGAATGTTAAATCTGAAACGGCTAAATTATTAAAAGAATTCATCATAAAAGCTGAAAATTAATTAGATCAAAAAGTGAAAATAATAAGAAGTGATAATGGTAAGGAATTAAAAAATGCTAATACTGACATGTTCTGTGCAGAAAAAGGAATCATTCATCAGTTCAGTGCTCCCAGAACTCCTCAACAAAATGGAGTTGCTGAAAGGAAGAAAAAAACTCTAATTGAGGCTGCACGATCCATGCTAGCAGATGCGAAAATTCCGATCACTTTTTGGGATGAAGTCATATCAACTGCGTGTTTCATACAGAATCGAACGTTAATTGTGAAAGATAAACTAAAACTCCATATGAGTTGATGTTTGGAAGGAAACCAAATATAGATTTTCTTAAATCTTTTGGTTGTCCAGTTATGATTTTAAATTCAAGTGATCATCTAGGAAAATTTGAAGCAAAATCTCCTTCTTGCTATCATTTCCCCAAAGTTGACAAACTCGGAGGATATGTAAAAGATATTCTTTGTTTTCCATCACTTTGGCATGTATAAAAAATATTGCGAGGCTTCTTTTCCTACAAAGCCTTTAAATTTTTTATTTCTCTTTCTTATGTATCGTAATGGATGATTCCATCGGTTATAATAAAAAAAAGTTAGAATAGGTACTGTAGCTGGTATTCCTGTGATCGGTTTAATAGGCGTTTTGTTTTATGGTTCATATTCCGGATTGGGTTCATCCTTGTAGTAATCAGATGAATTGAGTTGTATACATGAAAGCGTAAGAACTCAACGAATTTCCTTCATTGTTTGTTTGATTTGAGGGAGAAGGTCCCGTTGAGTTCTTAATAATTAGAATATTTTTTATAAGTTCATTGAAGAAGTTCTATTTACTCAACAAATTTTCCCCGCCCCTTTTGTTTGTTCACCAGTTTTGATATAATGGATTTTTTGTTAGATATTCATCTGTTTTAAAACCTATCAATATAACTCTAGGACAAATGTTATACTTGAAACATTCAATGTTAAATTCCTGGTAAATTCATTTCCATCAGTTTCAAATGGTCCAGCATGGTTATTTGATTTAGATTCATTGTCAAACTCTTTTCAATCTAACTTGTTTGATCAATCTAACTTGCTTCATTTTACAGGTAAGAAGAAATCTCAAGGAGATCTTAGTTCCTTCAGTGATGATTCAGATTCTGACAACCCAGAGGATCCAAGCCCAGATTACCCATTCTTCTCTTTTGTCAAAGATTCAACTATTCGATTCAATGAAAATGATCAATCTCATCAAGATTTAGATCATTCAGTTTGAGCAGATCCAGATGTTTCTTAACCAATTCCTAATGATAGTACTGAATTTGTATAACCTGAGTCTAGAACATCATCCATTTCTGGTGATGTAGTTGATTCTGGTAATCTTGATTACTTTATCAACTCACCGACTCATGTTTCAAATTTCAATGCACATTCTTCAAGCCTATTGCATCAGCCTTCCAACTTGAATGAATCAAATCTAGATGTTCATGTTTAAGAGAATGAGATTCCAACATCTCGTATTCATAAGAACCATCCAACATCTCAGATTATTGGTCCTTTGAATGAGAGAACAATGAGAAGCAAATCAAAACAAGCAAATCTTTGCTTATACTCGTGTTTTCTTTCTCAAGTTGTTCCTAAAAATGTTACAGAAGCGTTAAAGGACAATGGTTGGATTGAGGCTATTCAAGAAGAATTATTACAATTCCGCAAACAAGAAGTGTGGAATCTTATGGATTTACCTGAAGGAGAAAATGCCATAGGCAAAAGATGGTTGTTCAGAAACAAAACAGATGATCAAGGCATCATCATTCAAAATAAAACGAGACTCGTTGCACAAGGATACACTCAAGAAGGTGGTATGCATCATTCATGAAATTCAATGTGTCAAATGGACGTTAAAGGTGCATTCTTGTATGGTCCAATCACCGATGATGTATATGTGAAGAAATCTCTGGGTTTTGAAGATTCAGAATTTCCATATCTTCTGTACAAGCTTAGTAAAGCTTTGTATGGACTTTATCAAGATCCAAGAATTCGGTATGAAACATTGTCTAAACACTTAATCCAACATAGATACACGCGAGGGAAAATCGATTCAACTTTATTTATAAAGAAGGATGCTGATGATCTCTTATGTGTACAAGTGTATGTCGATGATATCATATTTGGTTCCACCAGTCCAAAATTGTGCAATGAATTTGAAGAAATCATGAAGTCTTGATTTCAAATGAGTTCTACGGGAGAAATCAATTTCTTTCTTAGACTTCAAGTTCAACAATTTGTAGATGGTATTTTCATCAATCAAGAGAAGTTTGTTGACAAGCTCTTGAAGAAATGTAAAGTTCAAGATTGTTGGATCTATTGAGACTGATGCAACCAAAACAACACTTAGAAGAAATCTGTACAAACTAAGAGAAGAATTTCGAAGGCTATACTGCAGCTTCCGAAGGAAATGCTGCAACTTCCGAAGCTTCTATGGTGATCTTCCGAAGGATGAACTCAGTCTTCCGAGACTTGGAGGAAAGTAAAACACTTAGAAGAATGAAGACAAAGTCTTCCGAAGACAAAGCCTCGGAAGAAGCTGTGTCTTATGAAGTATATAATGGTTCGGACGAACTTATTCTTCCGAAGCCGTTTTACCTTCGGAAGAAATATAGTATGAACCAGTGGACAAAGATTGTCTGAGTGACCCTTGCTGCCTACTCTGATCCTCTGCAAGGTGCCTTCCACGTTCATGTGGTTGACCTTACTTTTGTCCACTGTTCACCATTCCTTAGTTAGTACAGCTGCCACCTTTAGTTGGTGAACAAAAGGTAAGTCATGGGCCTGTCATGACTACCTTATCTTAGATAATATTTTATCTAAGATACCCTACCTCTAGCAATGTAGTATTTGTTTAGAAGTAACTCCCAGCATGTTATCTACGTATAACAAGCTATAGATAGTAGTATATATAGTCGCTCATTTTAACTTAGTATCCATGCTTCTGCATGAGTCTTGTAATACTTAGTTGAGAGATAATATATACAAGTATCTTGAAAAATCATTTCTTGTGTTCTTTACTTATTATAGTATTATCAACTAAGTTCTTGATTCTGCATTCATCAAACGAGTGAGATTTTACAGTTTGTGAGAAACACTAAGTGTTGTGAGAACAATATCGATCCTGCAATTGGTATCAGAGCATTCAGGCTCTTGATTGTGAGATCTAACCATCCCAAGTCAACCTTGTTTCTTAAAACTTACTCACTCGACCAAAATGGCCGTTAACCAAAAATCTATTGAACCAGAAATGGGAACCATGACCAAAGCTCCCATTATCACACCTGATAACTTCAGGCGCTGGTGTCAATGTATTGAAGGATTCATCAAGTATGAAGACTTTCAAATGTGGAAGTCCATCACTCATGGACCATACATACCAAAAGTGGTATCACCAGCTAGAGATGGTGCCATGATTGAAAAGGAAGTCGAAGATTACTCTGATGAAGACTAAAGAAAATGGACATTGATAGCAAAGCTATGACTGTATTACTCACTGCCATACCAAACTCCATTATGGCAGGTTTTGAGCATTGCACTATAGCCAGAGAACTCTTTGATTCTTTGAGTTAATGTGCTCAGCTTCCTTAGAATCCAAAGAATCCAAGAACGATGCTCTGAAGCAATAGTTTGAGAATTTAACCTACATTGATGGTGAAAACTTGAGCCAACAATACTTCAGCTACATGGATCTTATAGCATCTCTGCAGTCTATGGGAGTCACTCTTGAAAAGTGAGACATAGTAAGGAAATTCATGAGTGCTCTTCCTCATGAATGGACTTCCTATTGTGTTTTGATTAGGAGATCTGAAAATCTTGGAACACTCATTATGACTGAACTATATAGAATCCTAGATGGAGATGGAAAATCTGACCAAGCGGCAGATGAATGGTAGCTCAACCACTCCTGTTAGCAATGCTGTACATGTTGCTGAAGGTGCAAGAACTCCCCAGTCGTAGATTTGCCTGACCTACAACCAACAGCCATCATGTTCATCTGGACCATACATCACTTTCCCACAGACACCCAAGTATCAATAAGCTCAACAAGGTCCTTTTCAGGAAAATTATGCTTTTGTTTAGCCTAGTGATTTCCAGTTCTGTTTTGATGATCTGGAGTGTTTTAGTCCAGATGATGTTGAATATATGGACATTATTCAACAAATGGCCCTTCTTACCTACAGAGCAAAGAAGTTCTACAAGAGAACTGGAAGGCAATTCTCTCAGAACCCAACAAGTAATAAATTCGAGTTTGACAAATCGAAGGCTAAGTGTTACAATTGTAATCAACTTGGTCATTTTGCAAGGGAATATAGGGCTCCAAAATCTAATCCTGGAGCAAGCCAAGCTTCTCAACATCATGCCACCACAAGCCGTAACCAAGCCAACAGAGCAAACAGTAGCCGTTGCTCAAGAAGTTGATTGGAGCTTTATAGTGCAAGATATTAGTCCTGCTCAAGCTCTCATGGCAGACACTGATGATACCAAGGTATATGAATATCTCTGTACTCCTGACTGTGTAGCTAAGGTTAAGTTGTACCAGGACTACAACTTGAAACTTAAATATGATATTGGGTCTTTAAACATATTAAAAGCTGATTTTAAAAGAGCAAATCTGACTATAAACTAAAAATTAAAGAGTTAGAAAGCACTACATCTACTTTAAAACATGAACACTCAACTACTGGTCTCAAATAAAAGATTTAGTTTCAAAGTTGACTGAGGCTCAAGCCCAGCTAGTAATAGCTGAGGCTGAAGCAAGTAAGTATGCTATCCAAGAGCATAACTTCAACAACATTCTTGTATCAACTTCTCACTCAAAAGAATATTATCAAATCAAGAGTGGGTTAGGAACCAATGAAACTGCTCCACCACATTCCTATGTGTCTATTAGACAGCCAAGATGTGGTATTGATGAGCAAGAGGTTCCAACTATGACCCACCATCTCTTAAGAGTATGAGTGATGCAAAAATGGTTGCCACCACCACCATAGAAGAGGACAAAGTAGAAAACCTCATCCTCTCAGCTGAAGAAAAAATCTCTTACCACCAAACAAAGAATGAACAAGATTCAAGCAGCCAAAAAAGTCCCATGAAGGTGGCTGAGTCCAAAATGAAAATTGACCTAAGGCAAAAGGGTGTTTTCATCTCAGCTGGATTCCAAGTGGTTGGAAGCTCAGATTCAGGACATGAGTACAATTCCAGTAGTCCCATCCAACTGAAGGGTCTAAAGCAAAAAGGAAAAGCTATGGAAGAGGACAAGAAGATCAAGAAGCAACAATGTACATGTCCCACCAAAGCAAACACTGAATGTATAATGTGTGGTCTGCATAACCACATGGCCAAGGATTGTTTCTATAATCCTGCAAGTACACATTATGCAAACAAGGTAAGGAAAGGAGCAGCCAAGGAAGGCATCATATTAGGATCACACAACCAGATCCAAAGGTTGAAGAAAGGAAAGCAATCTTCCCAAGACAAGTTACCTTCAGAAGGAACATCTTCTTCCGAAAGGAAAGTAGCTTCGGAAGAGAAACCAAAACGAATTCCGAAGAACAAGAAAGCACCTCTCAAACCTTTTGAAAAGAAGACTGCTTCAAAAGAGAATGGTTCGAAAGCTTCTTCCGAAGAGAAAGAAACTTTGGAAGAATGCTCTGCTATAAAAGCTTCATCAAGCTCATCTTCAATGATCAACCAAAGGATGGAATGGAAAATCAAAGAAGATGTTGTAGCCCAAACCTCCCCTTCCCAAACTACTATTGAACACCCATGCTTACACTTTGGTTCAATTGTGTTATCATCATTGGAAGAACCCAAGACCAACAAGGCTTGGGTTTCCAATAAGAACTAAATGTTTCACCTTTATGCAGGGGCATCCATATGATAAAATAGAAACATTTGGATTGTGGATAGTGGATGCTCCCGGCACATGACAGGGAACAGATCTCTTCTTCAACAATTTCACAATTTTGATGGAGCTCCTGTTCAGTTTGGAGGTGAAGCTGGAGGATACATCTTTGGTAGAGGTAATATGTCTAATGGTAAGTTAACAGTTGACAAAGTACACTTTGTCAAACAGCTTGAACACAATCTCTTAAGTGTTTCTCAATTCTGTGACCAAAAGCATCAAATGCTTTTCACAGAACATGAGTACATTATCCTCAGACCCGGTATGACAATTCCTAAGGAATTGGTGCTTCTTAGATCTCCCAGGAAAGGGATATGTACAAGCTGGATATGAATAATGCTTCCCCACTGGGTGAAGTATCATGCTTTCTTTCCAAAGTAAATAGTGATGAGTCAACTCTTTGGCACAAAAGAATATGTCATGTTAATTTTAAGACAATGAATAAGTTGGCTAAGAATAACTTGGTACATGGTATGCCTAAAAAGGAATTTCTCTGTAAAGACAACTGTGTTGCTTGTCTGAAAGGGATGCAACATAGGGCATCTCATAAACCCAAAGAAGTTAACTCTATCACTACCCCATTACACTTCATAACACTCGGTTATTTTTTATAAAGAGGAGAAGGAATAAAGGTAAATGAAAAGAAAGAAAAGACATTTTACCCAACTTGACGGGTAAAATGTGCCAAAAGGACAAAATTTTTGGAAGAGTGGGTGTAAAAGGGCATGGCAGCCCATTCCCCTCTCCCATACACCCATTCAATCGGATCAGAGAAGGGGAGAAAGGGAAAAGGGGTGAAAGCTTCGGGTTTCTTGAAAATCAAGTGCAATAGTCAAAGTCAAGCGGGTTTGTAGGAAGCTCTACCCAAAGAGGCTGTTAAGGTGAGTTCTAGGACCCCTGTTTTATGAGTTTTTAACTGATTTTAGGGCTGGAATGCATATGAAACTGCTTTTGGGTCGTGTTGGGTGTGTACCCGTTCGTACGTGTTTGTTTGTGTGTATGAGTGCGATTCGGGTGGGGGGGTTGGATTTCGAGCAATGTTATGTTTGAATGGGGATGTGAATGTGTTTATAAGGCTTAGGATGGGTGGTTTGAGCTTAGAATAGGTTAGAGAGGGTTTGGGGACTGAAATCTGTTGTTCAGGTTCGGAGAGGCTGTTTCAGCGTCCAGTTAGGGTTCATGCAACTAAAGGCCATACGGCTGAAAGGCACGCGACTGAAGGCCATATGGCCAAAAGGCATGCGATTGAAGGCCATACGGCCAAAAGGCATGCGATTGCAGGCCATACGGCCGAAAGGCATGCGACTGGAGGCCATACTGCCGAAAGTCATGCGACTGAAGGTCACACGACTGGAAGTCATGCGTCTGAAGGTCATACGACTGAGGGTCCATACGTATAAGTGTTCATTCACCCCCTAGTGTCCATGCGCCTAAGTGTTCTCATGCGCCTGGAAGGCCATGCGACTGTATAGTGCCCATACGCCCTAATAGTGTTCATACGCCTAAGGACTTAGTTTATTTTCTGATTTCGGGGGAAAATGTGATGTAGGCTTGGACCTGGGATGTTCGTGGGGATTTAGTAAGTTGACTTTCTGAAGTCATAGATGATGTGATGGGCATGTATGACTGATACTTATGTATGTTATGTATGTATGATGGTGCCTTGTAAGGTGATGTTGTATGTTTATGTTAATGTCCTTTATTATGTATGATTATTCCTCCTGTGGCTTTACGTTGAATGTTAATGAATGAAATGAAAAGTATTATATAATGTAAAGCGGAAGATAAATAAAAGAGGAACGTAATGAAAGAATGCAATCATTAATGAATGAATGAATGAAAGTAAGAAAGGCTTGCAAGCAAATGTATGGAGGTTCACACCCAATGAAGGGTGTTAGCTTAACTGTGTGTGGGTTAGCTATCCCGGAAGGATGTACCCTAGGGTCTAATCCATGTGATTGACCATACATATGGGATCCTTTCCGCTGACCCTGGTACTGTGGTCAGGCCACCGGGCACAAGGTATGGGAATCTATTTATAGACTTCGGCCCAGTACCCGTTTTATGTATGACGGTGGGGTGAAGCACATGGCATTGGTCCGAATGAAAGTAAAGACTAATGATGTATGTACAGAACGAACGATGCGAAAGAAATGGAACGAATGATGATAATGTATGATAACTAGTAAAGTATGATGAACAATGATGAAGATAACAATGATATTATCTATGTGTACGTATGACGTGTGATCATGTACGGAAGTAAAGTACGGTTTTAAACGGAAGTAAAGTATGTTTTATTTTAAAACTATAACTCACTCAGCAACGCTGACTTTTTATGTGTTTCCAGTTAGTAGGTAATGGTCGCTGAGGATGGCACGAGCCGGCTACTTGGCTCATTTTGGATGGCATTCTTTTGTATAATGTTTTTGCATTATAATGCGAACAAACGATGTTTTGTAATGAATATTGTTTTATCTTGCAAAATCATTTAAATTGAAATGAAAAGTTATTTCGCTGCAACGTTTTATAAATGTTAAAGTATAAATATATGATTTATGTGCGATGATTGACCAGTTGTGAGCGTCCTGGGAACGGGGCCTTACAAGTTGGTATCAGAGCCAAAGTATAAGTGAAATGGGTAAATATTTTCAAAAGAAACCTAAACTTAAACTGGAAATTGGACAATGGGATGGGATGCCAGTCCAAGTAGCTACGTGCCATGAGGTATTTTCTTTAATGATAACCGGTATTATGTGCGCATGTTATTTGATCTATTTGCCCTTAGTAGATTTAGAAACTAATTTAGTAAGGATGGAAATGCTTGGGGTGTGTAGAGTAAAGTAAGTGGCTAATCACAACTGGCCACTGTAATTACGGACTTAATATACTTGACATAAACTGAGCTATTACCTTGAATGACCATATTAGTGTTTGAATCTTACAGTGTGTTAGAGGATGGCTGGCAGTAGATCATCTAAAGCTTCACGTGGTGGAGGTCGTGGTGGACGTGGTGCTGAATCGTGGGCCAAAAGAGGAAGGCCTAGGGCCAAAAAGGTTGTTCATGAAGAACCCGAGACCCCTCACCCAGTGGGTGGAGACGAGAGTGCTAACTTAAGGGCCTCAGTAAAGGAGGTTGTCGTGGAGGAGGTGCACCAGGTCATGCAGACGATTTTACCGTCTGTGGTAACCGAAGTGATAAAGGCTGTACATGAAGGAGAATGGAAAGAGAGGAACAGGTCCTCGACTGGATAAGAGAAACCGGAAACTGAGACGGTTCTCTCCGATGATGAGGAGGAGGAAGAAGAGCCCGTGCCGGAGACGGTATGAGGTTGCAACTATGGGTCATTTCAAAGACGCAAGCCTCCTTCTTTTGATGGTAGTGGCACTGCTGCTGCTGCTCACTGGTGGGTGAGAGAGATGGAGGCTGTACTTGATATCAGCGAGTGTCGGGAAGACCAGAAGGTGAAGTTTGCTACCTACTCGTTTGTAGACTCGGCTTTGAGTTGGTGGGACAATATTGTCCAAGCAGAGGGTAGTCGAGCGATAGGAAGAATGAGGTGGCCAGAGTTGAAGAAGCTGGTGATTGAGGGGTTCTGTCCTCACCGAGAGATGGACAAAGTTGAGAAGGAGTTCCTGCAACTGGGGGGGGGACCATGACACATCAGCAGTATACCATCAAGTTTAACAAAATGGCACGGCTGGTGCCGGATCAGGTGACGCCTCTGTCATGAAATATTAAAAGGTATATCCAAGGCTTGCCGACGGACGTCCGCAGGCACATGATCGGCTGACCAAGCACGTTTAGGTCGGCAGTTAACCTGGAGGGGAGGCAGTATGATGAAAGAGAAGTGGTGGTGGCTGAGGTGAGTAAGAAAGGTGGGGGTGACCGGAACTGGAATGGGAAGAGGTTTGGTCGGGGTGGTGCCCCGACGAGCCACAAGAGTGCACGGGTGGATGACCGCCGTGTGGTCACACCTGGTGCGGGGTCGAAAAGGTGGGGCACATGTGGAAAGGAGCATATTGGAGAATGTAGGTTGGGATCGAATTTATACTTCAAGTGTGGGAGGATGGGGCATATAGCAAAGGATTGTCATGTGACCAGATGCTTTAACTGTGATAGGGAGGGTCACATGAGCAGGGACTGTAAGAAGCCGAGGGCTGAGAGTTCCGGTGCGAAGAAGAATATTGTTGGGACGGAAGGGCAGAAGGCGAGCACCTGAGCTTTCATGATGACTTCGGAGGAGGCTAGAACGGACCCCGATGTGGTGTCAGGTACGTTTCTAGTAAACCAAATTCTTGCATCTATATTATTTGATTCCGGAGCTAGTAGGAGTTTCATTTCTGCTGCCTTTTGGCTAAGCTGCCCATTAGGAGTAGAAGTATTTATGAGCCATTCGATGTAAAAACTGCCATAGGTAAGTCTACCAGGATTTCTGAGGTGATAAAAGGTTGTGACATTGAATTAGACGGTCATAAATTTCCTGTTAGTCCATTCATGATGACCTTAGGCGGTTTCGATGTAGTCCTAGGAATGGATTGGTTGGCAGACTACAAGGCGAACATCGTGTGTCACGAGAAGATGATTAGACTGACAGCACCTGATGGGAGTTCGCTGACAATTTACGGGGATCGAGTTACAACTATCCCGAAGGTGATTTCGATGGCGATGGTGGGAAAGTGCATGAGACGTGGATGTAGTGCCTATTTGGCCTACGTGAAGGATGTGGATACGTCAGCACCACAACTGTCTGATGTGCCGGTTGTGTGTGACTTTCCGGATGTGTTTCCAGAAGACTTACCAGGTGTGCCACCGGACCGCGAGATCGAGTTTCAAATTGACTTGATACCCGGTGCTCAGCCTATAACTAAGGCACCGTATCGGTTAACTCCGACTGAGATGAAGGAATTGACGGAGCAACTGCAGGAGTTGCTTGATAAGGGTTTCATCAGATCGAGTATCTCTCCTTGGGGTGCTCCGGTCTTATTCGTGAAGAAGAAGGACGGTGGTATGAGGATGTGTATTGACTACCGTGAGTTGAACAAGTTGACTGTGAAGAATCGGTATCCATTACCGAGGATTTATGACTTGTTTGATCAGCTCCAAGGTGCCAGTTGGTTCTCGAGGATAGATCTTCGATCTGGTTACCATCAATTGAAAGCGAAGGAGAAAGATATTCCTAAAATGGCTTTTCACACGAATTATGGACACTACAAGTTTCTCGATATGTCCTTTGGTTTAACCAACGCACCAGCTGCTTTTATGGACTTGATGAATTGAGTGTGTCGGTCGATGTTACATAAATCAGTGATGCCAATGTGGGGCTAGCCCACTTGGTAGAGGCATTGCCTCTTAGAGAGGAGGTCCTGGGTTCAAACCCAGGCAATGGTGTAATATGCAGTAATTTAGAAGTAGGATAGATTTGCCGTTCAAAAAAAAGATAAATTAGTGATTGTCTTCATTGATGATATCCTGATTTCTTCAAGGAACAAAGAACAGCATGCCGGTCACATTCGGGAAGTGTTGGAGACATTGAGAAAGGAGAAGTTGTATGCTAAGTTCTCCAAGTATGCTTTTTGGTTGCGTGAGGTGCAATTTCTGGGTCACATAGTAAATGCTGAGGGAATCATGGTGACCTGGAAAAGGTTAAGGTCGTGATGCAATGGAAGTTTCCAAAGACGCGATCCGAGATTCGTAGCTTCTTGGGATTGGCGGGCTACTATAGGAGATTTATTCATGACTTTTCCATGGTAGCCTCGCCTTTGACAAAGTTGACTCTCAAGGATGTGAAGTTCGTGTGGGATCGAGAACAGGAGGATGCTTTCGAGGAGTTAAAGGCGAGATTAACACCAGCTCCTGTCTTGACATTGCCCGAGAGAAGTGAAGATTTAGTGGTGTATTCGGATGCATCTTATTCTGGGCTAAGTTACGTATTTACGCAATGCGGAAGGGTAATAGCCTATGCATCCCGACAGCTGAAAACCCACGAAGTCAACTATCCCACGCACGATCTTGAACTAGCTGCGGTGGTTTTCGCGTTGAAAATTTGGCGGCACTACTTATAAGGGACGAAGTGCACATCTTCACAGACCATAAAAGCTTGAGTACTTCTTCGAGCAGAAAGATTTGAACATGAGCAGAGGCGATGGTTGGAGCTCATAAAGGATTATGATTATGAGATCCATTACCATCTGGGCAAGGCCAACATGGTGGCAGATGGCCTTAGCCAGAAGGATAGACCCGAGCCGATTCGGGTGAATGTTTATCAGCTGATTATGACCTCTGACGTGATGACACAGGTCAAGGAGTTTCAAGACAAGGCTTTGAAAGAAGATCGCCTTAACTTTGAAAGGATGAGAGGTCTAGTCATGGAGTTGGGTGAAAACACTCTTGGTGTTAGAACCCGATTTGGACAAATGTGGATTCCTCGTAACGAGGATTTACGTGGAATGATCATGGACGAGGCTCATAAGACTCGATACTCCATTCATCCCAGTGCTACCAAGATGTATCACGATATGAAGAAGGATTATTAGTGGTCGGGTATGAAATGTGACGCAGCAGAGTATGTAAGTAAATGCCTTACTTGTTCACAAGTGAAGGCAGAACACCAGAAGCCGTATGGGAAAATCCAACCATTGGATATACCCGAGTGGAAGTGGGAGCATATCACCATGGACTTTATAATGAAGTTACCGTGTACCCCGAAAGGATATGATGCTATATGGGTGATAGTTGATCGTTTGACGAAGAGTGCTCACTTCCTACCGATCCGAGAGACGTATTCGCCTAAGAGACTCGCGGAATCTGTTTATCAGAGAGATTGTAGCTCATCATGGCATGCCGGTGTCTATCATATCGGATTGTGACACCCGATTCACATCAAAGTTTTGGAAGAAATTCCACGATGTGATAAGGACGAGACTACATATCAGCACGGCTTATCATCCTCAGTCTGACGGCCAGTCTGAGAGGATGATCCAGACACTCGAGGACATGCTTTGAGCGTGCGTGATCGATTTTGGAGGAAGTTGGGATGACCATCTGCCCTTAGTAGAATTCTCGTATAACAACCGTTATCATGCCAGCATTGGCATGCCACCATACGAGATGCTATATGGTAGGAGATGTAGGACACCCGTTTGTTGGTATGATATTGGTCAGAAAGAGCTAGGAAGTATTGAAGTGATTGAGGCTACAACAGAGAAGCTAGAAAAGATCAAAGCTTTTATGAAGGCAGCTAAGGATAGACAGAAGTCGTATGCTGATAAGAGACGTAGACCGATTGAGTTCCAGGTGGGGGATAGGGTTATGTTAAAAGTCTCACCTTGGAAAGGTATCATTCGGTTTAGAAAGCAGGGAAAGTTGAGCCCAAGGTATATAGGACCTTTCCGAATCATTGCTCGAGTAGGAGATGTGGCCTATAGGTTGGAACTACCAGATGAGTTGAGTGGAATTCACCCTACATTCCATGTATCTCATCTGCGCAAGTGTTTAGCAAACGAGGACATGATTGTACCACTGGAAGATATCGAAGTGGATGAACGGCTCAGTTATGTGGAGCAACCAGTGACGACCAATGATCGTAAGGAGAAGAGGCTAAGGAATAAAGTGGTTCCTCTTGTGCGTGTACAGTGGAAGCACAAGAAGGGATCTGAGTCTACATGGGAGGTTGAAGGAGAGATGAGGCAGCATTACCCTCATCTGTTTGAGGAATAACAGGTTTTAGGGATGAAACCTATATAGGGGGGGTGACTTGTAACACCCAGTTATTTTTTTTAAAGAGATGAAGGAATAAAGGTAAAGGAAAAGAAAGAAAAGACATTTTACCCAAGTTGAGGGGTAAAATGTGCCAAAAGAACATAATTTTTGGAAGAGTGGGTGTAAAAGGGCATGGCAGCCCATACCCCTCTCCCATACACCCATTCAATCGGATCAGAGAAGGGGAGAAAGGGAAAAGGGGTGAAAGCTTCGGGTTTCTTGAAAATCAAGTGCAATAGTCAAAGTCAAGCGGGTTTGTGGGAAGCTCTACCCAAAGAGGCTGTTAAGGTGAGTTCTAGGACCCCTGTTTTATGAGTTTTTAACTGATTTTGGGGCTAGAATGCATATGAAACTGCTTTTGGGTCATGTTGGGTGTGTACCCGTTCGTACGTGTTTGTTTGTGTGTATGCGTGCGATTCGGATGGGGGGTTTGGATCTCGGGAAATGTTATGTTTGAATGGTGATGTGAATGTGTTTCTAAGGCTTAGGATGGGTAGTTTGAGCTTAGAACAGGTTAGAGAGGGTTTGGGGACTGAAATTTGCTGTTCAGGTTCGAAGAGGCTGTTTCTGCGTTCAGTTAGGGTTCATGCGATTGAAGGCCATACGGCCGAAAGGCATGCGACTGAAGGCCATACGGCCGAAAGGCATGCGACTGAAGGCCATACGGTCGAAAGGCATGCGACTGCAGGCCATACGACCGAAAGGCATGCGACTAGAGGCCATACGGCCGAAAGTCAAGCGACTGAAGGTCACACGACTAAGTGTACTCATGCGCCTGGAAGGCCATGCGACTGTATAGTGCCCATACGCCCCAATAGTGTTCATACGCCTAAGGACTTAGTTTATTTTCTAATTTCGGGGGAAAAATGTGATGTAGGCTTGGACCTGGGATATTCCTGGGGATTTAGTAAGTTGACTATCTGAAGTCATAGATGATGTGATGGGCATGTATGACTGATACTTATGTATGTTATGTATGTATGATGGTGCCTTGTAAGGTGATGTTGTATGTTTATGTTAATGTCCTTTATTATGTACGATTATTCCTCCCATGGCTTTATGTTGAATGTTAACGAATAAAATGAAAAGTATTATGTAATGTAAAGCGGAAGATAAGAGGAACGTAATGAAAGAATGCATGCATTAATGAATGAATGCAAGAAAGGCTTGCAAGCAAATGTATGAAGGGTCACACCCAATGAAGGGTGTTAGCCCAATTGTGTGTGGGTTAGCTACCCCAGAAGGATGCACACTGGGGTCTAATCCGTGCGATTGACCATATGTATGGGTTCCTTGCCGCTCACCCCGGTACTGTAGTCAGGCCACCGGGTACAATGTATGGGAGTCTATTTATAGACTTCAGCCCAGTACCTGCTTTATGCATGACGATGGGGTGAAGCACATGGCATTGGTCCAAATGAAAGTAAAGACTAATGATGTATGTACGGACCGAACAATGCGAAAGAAACAGAACGAATGATGATAATGAAGGATAACTAGTAACGTACAATGAATAATGATGAAGATAACAATGATATAATCTATGTGTACGTAGACGTGTGATCATGTACGAAAGTAAAGTACGGTTTTAAATGAAATAAAGAATGTTTTATTTTAATACTAGAACTCGCTCAGCAACACAGACTTTTTATGTGTTTCCAGTTGGTAGGTAATGGTTGCAGAGGATGGCACTAAGCGGCTACTTGGCTCATTTTGGATGGCATTCTTTTGTATAATGTTTTTGCATTATAATACGAACAAACGATATTTTGAAATGAATGTTGTATTATCTTGCAAATGAATTTAAATCAAAATAAAAAGTTATTCCGCTACAACGTTTTATAAATGTTAAAGTATAAATATATGATTTATGTGCGATGATTGACCAGTTGTGAGTGTCCCGGGAATGGGGCCTTACACACTTATTGCACATCGATCTATTTGGTCCTACATGTATAATGAGCATTTGAAGGAAATCATATTGCTTAGTGATAGTTGATGATTTTACTATATTTACATGGGTATTCTTCTTAAGAACTAAGGATGAAACTACTGAAACCTTAACATCTTTTATTCTTAAGATAGAAAATCAAATTGATCACAAAGTAAAGATAATCAGAAGTGACCAAGGGACTGAGTTTAAGAATCAAGTTCTTGACTTATTCTATAACTCAAAAGGGGTTACCAGACAATATAGTGCTCCTAGAACTCCTCAAGAATGGTGTTGCTGAGAGGAGGAACATGACACTTATTGAGGCTGCAAGAACCATGTTGGTTGATTCAAAGCTGCCTCTAACTTTCTGGGCAGAGGTAGTCAGCACTGCATGCTGTGTGCAGAGCAGGTTTCTCATTGTTAAGCCCCATGGAAAAACTCCTTATGAGTTATGGAACAAGAGGCCATCGTTCATTGGCTTTCTAAGGTCCTTTGGCAGCAGATGCACTGTACTTAACACAAAGGACAATTTGGCAAAATTTGCTCAAAAGTCAGATGGTGCTATCTTTGTTGGATATTTTTCAAGCTCAAAGCTTATAGAGTATACAACATCAAGAATCAACAATTTGAGGAGTCATCCAATATATTTGTAAATGAGCACACTCCTTGTGTTAAGGGAAGTGGTCCTGACCATATGTTAGACTTAGAATTGTTTTCTAACTATTCTAAAAAATCTTGTGAGAATGTTTCAGCTGGAACAGGAACTTAAAGTGAATTTGATGATGATCAAATGTTTGAGTTGCCCAGACCTATTCCAAATTCTCCAAAAAGTAATGAATAACAAGCTCCCACCACTGTAAGTCCTGAAAGTCTGAATCTCTCAGGAAACAATGGAGCTTCAACTAGCTATCAACTGAATAAGCATCAAGTCACTTCAGATGACAACTCCATTTTTCAACACCAAGCTGATAAAGATAGCTATCTGGTGGAACAGACAACTGATGATACTATCTTACACTAGAACGCTTTTGATAGTGTTACTCATTCATTCAATCAATCTTCATTGAATAAAAGAGAAAATTCATCTGGAACCAATGTTAACAATCCTGATATGAATCATTCAAATCTGGATCTATCTATGAAACTAGATGTTATTCCCAGAATTGGGATTCATAACACTCATCCAGTGAAAACATCATTGGGGACGTCTCAGAAGGTGTGAGGACCAGAAGACAAACTCACAATGAGAATGTCTGTTTGTACTCATGCTTTCTCTCTCAAATGGAACCTAAAAAGGTAGAAGAGGCTCTCAAAGACAATAATTGGGTTGAATCAATGCAAGAGGAATTGTTTCAATTCAAAAGGCAAAAGGTGTGGAATTTGTGTCCACTAGCACCTGGTCAAGTACCCATTGGTACAAAGTGGGTATTCAGGAACAAAAAGGATGATAGAGGTTTGATTATCAAGAACAAAGCTATACTTGTAGTTCAAGGATACACACAAGAGGAAGGAATAGATTACACTGAAGTATTTGCACGTGTTGCAAGACTTGAGGCTGTAAGAATCTTTCTTGCTTTTGCTGCATCCAAGAACTTCATAGTGTATCAACTTGATGTCAATGTGCATTTTTATTTTGGAACATCAGCAGAGAAGTCTATGTATGTCAACCACCTAGCATTGAAGACCCATAACACCCCTACTATGTGTGCAAACTAGATAAAGCTCTCTATGGGCTGCATCAGGCACCAAGGCTGTGGTATGAGACGTTGTCTCAATTTCTCCTGAAGAACGGCTACACCAGAGGCACCATAGAGAAGACATTATTCATAAGAAGATCAGGGAAGGACATGTTGCTTGTTCAAGTCTATGTTGATGGCATCATATTTGTTTCCTCAAATGACCAAATATGTAAAGACTTTGAAAGCATCATGAGAAAGAAGTTTGAAATGAGTTCCATGGGAAAGATGGATTTCTTTCTGGGAATTCAAGTGAGGCTAATGGAAGATGGCTTCTTCATAAATCAATCTAAATATGTCAAGGACATTTTAGAAAGATTTGAGATGAAAGACTGTAAGCCGGCTAAGACACCTATACAAAGAGATCACAATCTTTGTCCTAACTCCGAGGGGGAGGATACTACTAAACATCAGTACAGGGCAATCATTGGATCTCTATTGCATCTCACTATAAGCAGACCTGATATCATGTTTGCTACATGTATTTGTGCAAGATATCAAGCTGCTCCCAAGGTGTCTTACCTCATCGCTGCCAAAAGGATACTTAGATCCCTCAAAGGAGCTCCCAAACTGGGCCTTTGGTATCCTAAGAACAAAGACTTCAACCTATATGGTTATACTGATAGTGATTATGGTGGTTGTAACATCAACAAGAAATCCACATCAGGAGGATGTCAATTTCTTGGTGGAAGGATCATCTCCTGGCAATGTAAGAAGCAATCATGTGTCTGTACATCAACTGCTGAGGCTGAATACATTGTTGTAGCTAGCCGCTGTGCTCAACTGCTATGGATTCAAAATCAGATGTTGGACTATGGCTTCAACTTTATGGAGACTCCCATTCACATAGACAACAAGAGTGCTATCTCAATAACTGAGAAAAATCTGATCAAATTGGTCAAAGTTGACTCAAATGAACAATATGCTGATTTGTTCACCAAAGCTTTTGATGAACAAAGATTTATGTATTTAATTACAATTACTAGGATGATAAATCTTGAATAATTATTTCATACCGAATGTTAAGTGAAATGTGTCTATTTACAACTTACGCCCTGTTACAAAATGTATTTCTTCTAAAATTTTAATATAAACTCTTCTGAAGAGAAATTTACTCTCGGAAGATAGTCTTACTCTTCTTACGAAGGAAAATTCCACTAATCCAGACAAAGAATTATGCTTCGGAAAAAAATTTGATCAAGGATCAACCTTCTTCCGAAAAAAATTTATACTTCTATGAAAACACATTTTCCCTTTGGAAGCAATATAGTCTTTATGACAGATATTGCTTTGGAAGAAAAAAATTGGCTTCGGAAGATTATCAGGAGAGAGAAACCTTAAAGTTCTCTTGGAAGCATATATTGTCGGAAGAATACTTTAAAATTTTAACGGGAACATTTGGGTCCCACTCTGCAAAAAGTAAGATTTTGTAGAAGATTGTTGGAGTATTTTGAATTAAACATCCTTACCGCCTCTGTCAAATCAAGCCACATAGTGTCATTTCACCTTATCGGTTTAATTTTTACTCCATATTTAAAGGACTCCAACTCTCTTCTATGCTTTCTTTACCACTGTCAAAACCCTAGCCTACTGTTTTCACTGTAATCTTCAAGCTTGAATCTTTTTCTTCTCAAAATTCCAAAACAATGGCTCTAAACCCACAACATAATCAAGTTGCTATCCTTGATTCATATACGAATAGTGACTTTGCTCAAATTATCCAGTTCATCACACAATCCATATACCTTCCCGCTCTTACAAAAAACCCTACCATCTACTCTAACCATATATCTGATTTCTGGACAAATGGTCAAAATGAAGTCATCAACAATGAGAGGGTAATTCGTTCGAGAGTTTGTGGACAACAGATAATGGTAAGTGAAACCACTATCAGGGAACATTTGGAGCTTCATGATGTTGGAGCTCCAACTAAATTTCCAAAGCCTGATTTAGAAGACACCTATACTCAAATAGGATATGAAGGTGATGTTCGTAAGTCTATTGTCTACAAATTCAACTTCTCCTACAACTGGAAGTACTTACTACACATTGTCCTTCATAGTCAGTCCAACAAATCAGGCGGTTAGGATCAAATACCCTATGAACTAGGCTGTTTAGTTCATGGGCTGGTCAAAGGACTGAGGTTCAACCATTCCAGGTTTGTTTTGAATAACCTGAGGGGAAATCTTATCAAGAATACATTCTACATGTATCCTCGGTTCATTCAGCACTTCATCAACTGTGAACTAGACCTGGATAAACTAGAATACAAAGATATTCTAGTGGTTCCTCAAATGCGGCCAGGTATCTTCCAAATGCTGGAGAAGATATCCACTAATTTCACTAGAACGTTCACTCCCCTGCTTCCAGGTATTCTTGAGCTCATAGCTCCTGGTGACATCCCTGTTAAACCAACAGGTGATGAACTGTAATGCCAGGAAAATTTTGTTTGGAGTTTTATACGACTAGGGCATCCATACGCATGGGAGTCACGCGACTGGAGCTCCATACACTTGGAAGTCGCACGACTGGAGCGCCATACGCATGGAAATCGCACGACTGGAGTGTCCAATCGCATGTAGCTCATACGACTGAAGGTTCAGTCGCATAGGGACTCAGGCAACTGGGCTATAGCATTTAAGGGAGGGGGCAGCCCTTACCCTCTCCCCACACTCACAAACATCAGCCATAGAGAGAAAGAAGAGAGAAAAAGGGAGAAGAGGAGAAGAAAGCTTGATTCAAGTGGGTTCGAGAGTGCAAAATCGACGTGTAGCGAGTTAAATCGAAGCTCTACTCGACGAGATCGTCTAGGTGAGTTCTAGGACCCCTCATTTTTGGGGCTGGAACACAACTGAAAACTATTTCGGGTTTTCGGGTGTTAACCCGTGTATGTATGTATGTATATGTGTATGGTGCGTTTAGGGCTTGATTTCGGGCTTGAATAGGCTTGAATAAGGTTGAGGTATGTTCCCTATGGATTAGAAGGGTTGATTTGAGCTCAAATGAGGTCTGGAAGGGTTTGAAGGCCGAATGTCGCAGCCGCAGTTCGGGATGAACTCCAATCGCTGCCCAGCTAGGGCTAGGCGACTGGAGGGCCAATCGGCCGACCGAGGGACGACTGAGCTTCAATCGTACGACTAAGACTCAATTGCACGACTGGAGATTCGGTCGCACGACAGGACATATGACTGAAAGTTCAGTCGCATAGGTCCATTCGCATGGCTGCCCAATCACACGACTGAGGGTTCAGTCGCATAGAAGCCCATTCGCATAGTGTCCATTCGCACGATTGGTTGTTCATCCGCTTGGATGCTCATCCGCATTGGTCCAATCGCATAGTGTTCAGTCGCATGGAGGCCATGCGACTGAAGGGTGCCCAATCGCCCAAGTATGGCTGTTGTGTACGAGAAGAGATATAGTTCAATTACTGGCCTTCGGGAAAAGAGCAAGGGTAAGTAATGATGTGATAGCTCCTGTAGGTACATGAGAGATAACCGTCAAGGCTTAGAAGTGATGTTGGGCACGATGATGATAGTATTGCATGTATATGCATGACGTATGTATGTTAAGTATGATGTAGCCCTGTATGATGGTAATGACTGATGACTTGTAAATGTCGATGTTCCTTGTGTCGATGTATGTTTATCTTTTCCATGACTTTACGTGCTATGTTAACGAATGAAATGAAAGTATTAAGAAACGTAAAGCGAAAGATAATGAAAGAGGAACACAATGAATGAATGCATGCATTAACGTATGATTGAACGAATGTAGAGCTAGTGAGCGTATGTATGAGGTGAGCGACTCTGTGTCGTAACAGACTAGAATGAGATCTCTGTCGCGTATCCCGGTACTTTGTTAGTCTTCGGACATGAGTCGGGGGTTTGTGTAAAGGCCCCGGCACAGTATCAGTCTTCAGACATGATTCGGGGGTATTGCATGGGACGATATAGTGAGGTGAGCAACTTTGTGTTGCAACAGACTCGGATAGAGTTCAATCCAGGTGATTGACTCAAAGGAATCTTTTTCACGTATCCCGGTGTTGTGTCAGTCTTCGGACATGAGTCGAGGGTTTGTGAGCAGGCCCTGGCACAGCATCAGCTTTCGAGCACGAGTCGGGGATATTGCATGAGACAGGATCTAATTGGATGAGTAGAGGATCGCATGCTCCGGTACTGTGTCAGTCTTCGGACATGAGTCGGGGGTTTGTGTGCAGGCCCCGGCACAGTATCAGTCTTTAGTCATGAGCCGGGAGTAGTGTGTGAGAGTGAGACGAGACGAATGAGGAATGGATCACGTGCTCCAGTACTGTGTCAGTCTTCGGACATGAGTCGAGGGTTTCTGAGCAGGCCCCGGCACAGTATCAGTCTTCGGACATGAGTCGGGAGCATCGCGTGAGTTGATGAATGAGAGTGATATATGTGAAGGAAAGAAAGTATGAAATGAATGAAAGATAATGAATGTAATGAAAGCTAAAGAGCGAACGAACGGAAACAATGAACGGAAGGAATATAGTGATAACGCATGAAACAGGATCCTTGTCACTCGACCTCAGTAATCGTGGCTGTGTGCCATGAAGAGGGTAAAGTGTGACCGGACCTAGATAGAAGTAAAAGACAGCGAATGAATGAAAGTTAAAGATAAAGAATGAACGAGAAAAGAAGATAATAATGATGTTATCTATGTGTATGTACGTATGATGTATGTTCATATACGAAATTATAGTATGTTTTTGAAAGAAGTAAAGAATGGTTTTAAGAAAACAAAAGTATATGTTTCATATAAAACTAGAACTGACTCAGCAACGCTGACTTTTGATGTGTTTCCAGTTGGCAGGTAGTGTTGCTGAGGAGGGCACGAGGCGGCTACTTAGCTCTTTTGGGATGGCGTTCCTTGTTTAATGTTTTGCAATGTAATATGATAGGAGATATTTTGAAATGGACAAATGTATTACGTTGCATGCATTTATAAAACAAAATGGTTTTTGTAGAGGATTCGGATAAACGGGATTACTTAAGGAATCCTCTTAAAAGAAAGATGATGTTTTTAATGTTTCCGCTGCAACGATCTCTATGTAATGCAATGAAAAATTTTGTTTAGTGCGATGAATGACCAGTTGTAAGCGTCCCGGGAACGGGGCCTTACAAGTTGGTATCAGAGCCAAAGTTTAAGTGAAACGGGTAAATTTTCAAAATAAACCCAAACTTAAAATAAAAATAGGACGGAAACGGAAGGGATGCCAATCTGAGTAGCTGTGTGCCATCAGGTATTTTCTTAAAGTTAATCGGTATTATGTGAGCATGTTATGTGTATATATGTTACTGTTAGATTTAGATGCTAATGTAGTCAGGACAGGTAATGCTTGGGGTACGAAGAGTAAAGTAAGTGGCTAATCACAACTGATCACTGTAATTAGGGACTTACTATACTTGACATGAACTAAGCTATTCCTTTGAATGACCATGTTGGTGTTTGAATCTTTTAGTGTATTATAGAGGATGGCCGGCGGTAGATCTTCTAAGGCTTCACATGGTGGAGGTGGTGGCGGATGTGGCGCTGAACCACGGGTCACCAGAGGAAGGCCTAGAGTTGAAAAAGTGGTTCATGAAGAACCCAAAACCCCTCATCCAGAGGGCGGTGATGAGAGTTCTAACCTGAGAGCCTAGATGAGAGAGGCGGTTGTGGAAGAAGTGCACCAGGCCATGCAGACGATCTTACCGTCTATGGTGACTGAGTGATAAAGGCTGTTAGGGATGAGGAGAGACAGGAAAGGGGTAGACCTTCAGGCGGAAGGAGACGGACTGAGACTGAAACTGTTTTCTTCGATGACGAAGAGGAAGAAGAGGAGGAAGAGCCGCTGGAGACGGCACGAGGTTGTAACTACGGGCATTTCAACGATGCAAGCCCCCAACTTTTCATGGTAATGGCACTGCTACTGCTGCTCACCGGTGGGTGAGGGAAATGGAAGCCGTGCTGAATATCAGTGAGTGCCGGGATGATCAGAAAGTGAAGTTTGCCACCCACTCTTTCGTGGACTCAACGTTGTGCTGGTGGGATAACATAGTTCAGGTTGAGGGTAGCAGAGCTATTGGAAGGATGAGATAGTCAGAGTTGAAAAGGCTGGTGATTGAGGAGTTCTGTCCTCACCGTGAGAAGGATAAGGTTGAAAGGGAGTTCTTGCAGTTGGAAGCGGGGACGATGACACATCAGCAGTATGAAGGATTCTGTATGCCCAAGACACGTAGAATATTGATGCGGTTAGTACGTTATGATCCAAGTCGGGTTATACCCAATAACAAGCTTAGCAAACACCAATTAATATTTAATTGATGAAATGATCATAAAATTAAATATTTACACCAATTTAGAAAATGGGTTTTCTAAATAAGTTGCATATGAGAGGGAACAACTTATTAGGATATTTTGTTCAATAATTTTATTTGATGTGTTATTTAAATTAGTTAGATAACACCAAATAATAATGAGAGATTATAACTTATAAGTTAAATGATTAATTTTATAAGTTATATAACTTATACATACAACTAAATGGTTAATTGTATGTCTAGTTACAAGACCATTTAACATGTGTGTATGTGTTTAATTTAAAAGGGGGGGAAACCCTTTTGAACTTAAAAATTCGGCCGCCCCCTATCTTATTATTGGACCATTTTGCTTAGAACACTACACACAATTAACTTGTATTGGATTCCCCCTTCTCTCCATCCAATCTCAACACATGCAATAGACCAAAAACTCCTCTCTCTCTCTCTCTCTCTCAACCATCGGCCAGGCAGCAGCATTAGAGGAGTTTTTGGAGTCATTTGGTGTAGTGTTATTCCTAACAAGAAGGTGTTTAGCAAAGGGCTTGGGGTATACAAGCTTGAGGACCTCTATACTTGAAGTCTTGGCCGATTTAAGCATCCAAAACCTTCTTTCTTTGGTCGTTTTGCTGCTGAATAAGGTAGATATCACAACTCATTGAAGCTGTGATTTTATGTAGTTTTACATATGTTCATAGCTTGATTATTCACATATTATGATCCTTTGATTTTGGGTTTGTTTTATACATATATATGTCATCGTAAGAATATAATTTTCAGCTTACAAACAAAGTTATAATGCTAAACTTCCGCTGCATTGTTCAGAAAGTTTAATAGGTTAAACTACGTTTTTTTGTTCTAACAAACCCTACAATGGCATCAAGAGCCGGTTATGTGGATAACTTGCTTTTTCTTGTCCTTTAAAATCAGTTTTAGAGGATGATTATAAACTCATAATAGGCTGATTTTGGTTGATTGAATAAACCCCATGTCTTTCAAAGTTATATCTTCATGCTTATGATTAAATTTTGAAAAATAGGAATGTCAATTGGTTGATATATTTGGATGTTGTTTGTTTGGACAAACAAACCCTAATTTTTAGTTTATGTTGGCTGAAAATTTGGGGCTTGATGGGGTTTATTTAGTTTGTTGAATGATGTTTATGATTCTTCTTTGATAGTGCGTAACCTAGCTTTTGGCCTTGTGTTGGTTGGATGATTGGAATGGTTGGTTTTATTCATTCAATTGGGTTGTAATATTTTTGTTTATTATTTGGGTTGTAATTATTTATTCATTTGGTTATGTAATTAATAGATTAGGTGCATTTCTTTTATTAGAAAAAATGTATTAGGATACAATTTTTGTAAAAGGAAGATGCACAAGATCAAGACCCAAAGATGGACATCAAAGACATGGACCTTGAAGTATTTGGATATGGATTCAAGTGGGAGTCCACGGACACATATAATTTGTCATTACAAACCCTTAGGAGAGACCTTATGACAACACTTGTGATGGCAAACAAGTGTTGTCAACTTAGTGGCTATGGTTATGCACTCATGTTTATATGTTTATGCTTGTTTGATTGTTTGTTGTTTGATTGTTTGGTTGATATTTAGTCATACATTACAAACTCATTAACAAACTTAACAAGCTGAAAATTGATTGTTCTTAATCATTAAAAGTTAATAAAAGGTTATTAAAATGATTTAATGATTTTAAAGATTAAAAGTAGGTTTTAATCAAAGGACCATAGGGTATCTTGTATTTGAAAGCATGCAAATACAAGTACATAGAGTTTTCTAAACTAGAATTATGAAGCATCTAAATATTCTAAAACAAGATCAACACCGTCCTTTTACACAACACTTAAGTCACTTGGGAACTCTTAGTGGGATAAAGGTCACCTAACCACCTTGAGGGAACTTATGACTTAAGGCGAGAATGCCATATTCGTGGGATAAAGGTCACCTAACCACTCATTTTGGCAAACTCACACATATGTGTAAGTAGGATGTCTTGATTTGCAAACCATGTTAAATGGATCACCTACAATATGGTTTCCAAATGGTGTTGACGAGATTAACATGCTGACTTTACATATGATGTTTAAAGTCGATCCCATACCTCTAGAAGTTGCAAATGGTTGCAACCGTCAATTGTTGACCACCTTATTAATTTAAATCATGGGATAAAGGTCACCTAACCACAATTTAAATGTAATGTTGGGTTCTAGATTTTAATATAAAAAATGACCTTAAAAGGCATTAATTATTAAAAATAGCAATATCGAAAATACTATAATAGATCTTTGTTAAATTTTGTAGATGGCCACCAATAATGACAATCATGATAACTCATCTGCGTCTACCCAATCATTACGAGCGATCCTCCAAAAGGAACGTCTAAATCATAACAACTTTATTGATTGGTATCGAAACTTGAGAGTCGTTCTCAAGCAAGAGAGAAGATCATATTTTTTAGACGACCCTATCCCCGATCAACCTACTGAGGATGATGAGGAGGCCTATAACGATTGGCTGAAGTACACTGAGGACTCCGTCCAAGTGTTTTGTCTCATGCTAGAGAGCATGACTCCGGATCTCCAAAAGGAGTATGAACATCACGGATCTTACGACATGATAACCCAGCTGAAGGAAACGTTCCAATAGCAAGCAAGGGTTGAGCGCTTCAAAACGGTTCGAGCACTCCATGCATGTCGTATGGACGACAACCAATCTGTTTCATCTGATGTACTTAAGATGAAAAGTCATATTGACCGCCTCGAGAGGCTTAATTGTCCCGTCTCGAAGGAATTGGCCACAGATTTGATCCTCAATGGCCTTACCAAAAAGTTCGAGACATTTGTGTTGAATTACAACATGAATGCATGGGACAGGAGCATTGGTGAGCTTCACTCAATGCTTAAAACAGCCGAGGTGGCCATGGGTAAAAGGGTTTTACCCGTTTTCACCATCAATGAAGGTGGGAACAAGAAAAGGCCTTATCCCGCACCCAAGGCAAAGGTTACCAAGGGTAAGGGACCCGTTTGGGGAAGGGGAAAGGGGTGGTAAGGGTACCACCCATACCATAAGAGAAGAAGCAAAAGGTTGCTACTAATGACCCATGCTTCAAGTGTGGGGAGATTGGACATTGGGCAAGGAATTGTCCTGTCCATCTCTAAGAGTTGAAAGCAAAGAGGCATGCTGGGCAGACCTCAGGTACAACATACATGATTCATATTGATCTTAATGTTACATCTTCTAACACATGGGTATTGGATACCGGATGTGGAACTCATATTTGCAAGTTGTTGAAGGGGTTCACAAGAAGTAGGGACTTCAATCAAGGGGATGTTAGCCTCTTCATGGGCAATGGAACTAAAGTTCTAGTTGAAGCTCGTAGGGACTACATCCTAAAACTTCCAAGTGGCTTGGATGTTATTTTGAAGAATGTTTTGTATGCTCCTAGTTTGACTAGGAACATCATTTCTGTATCCCAATTAAGACATTATGATTATGTATTATCTTTTGTTGAAAATGATATTCATGTTTCTTTAAATGATATGTTCTATTTAAAGCTATTCCTAGCAATGGGATTTATAAATTGGTTCATGAAAATACTTTAAATAGTTCATTGTACCAAACTATCACCAAGAAACTTAAATTGGATTTGAGTGATACCTATCTTTGGCATTGTCGTCTTGGTCATATAAACAAGAAACACATACAAACACTTCAAAAGAATGGTCTTTTAAAAACAAATGAATGTGATTCATTTGATGTTTGTGAATCTTGTTTACAAGGAAAAATGACTAAGGCACCCTTTAGTGGAACTAAGGAAAGGGCAAAAGATTTATTAGGAATCATACATTCAGATGTATGTGGTCCTTTTAAACCAATGACTAGGAATGGTGAAAGATACTTCTGTTAGGACCGAGTACGTACGGAGTACTAACAGATTCTTCGTTGTACCGAATCAAATAGTGCGGAATCCTATTTGATTGGCGATCCAATCAGTGAGAACGAAATCAAGATCAATCCTAACGATTAGAAAACGTTTTGAATTGACTCGGAATGATCTGAAACGCTCTATGAAGTTGGAATGGTCGAACAGCACGTTCTGGGGCGATTAGGGTTTCTAGTATTCGAAGTGTCTCTTTATTCCACGAATTAAGTGGTATATATAGGTTAGGGTTTCTCATTCGGGCGACTGAACCATTCTGGTGGTTCAGTCGGGCGATTGAGCTATACGGTTGATCCATACGCACGACTGAGACATCAATCGTACGACTGGTTCAATCTCATGCTTCAGTCTTCCGACTGATCTAGTCTCATGATTCAGTCGTGTGACTGAGCCATTCGCATGAAGTTATTCATGCGTATGGTCCATTCGCATGGCCCATTCGCATGATAACTATATCATGTTAAGTTTGAATGTGTTAATCATTACAACATTATGCATACCTATTCAAACTAAACCAAACCTATATAATTAGTCATTACTTAACCCATTAATGAAATATATAAACATTATAATATAAACAACCAATTGTATTTCATTAAGCACCATTTAATTACACATAGTCAAGACATTTTACATTCAACTCAGAATCTAGGGACACATGTATCAACAAACTCCCCCTTGGACCTAGATTCATCTAATGACTTACTTGACCCATAACCTTTTCAAATTTCTTGTACTTCTCCTCTCTAGTAACTCCTGCATGTATTTCAAATGCAAAGCAGAGTCTGATTACGTTTTGAAATTGGAGGGCTTGTACAATATCTTGAGCATCATAGAACAGTGGCCACTTGTAGAGTGTGTAAACATCATTAGCCGACAAGTTGGTGAGCCACATTGGGTCAAAAACCCGGATGACATCCATCTGTCCATCTCTGTTCAATACTATGACTGCTTCAGCTGTTCGCCAATCGTAGTACCACCATTTGAAGTGTGGAGTGATGTCCTGAGGCATTTCCCTGAGAGGGATCTTCGACATGGTGCGCGGTGGACGCCACTTCAACACTATCTTTGGTCTCCCGGTTCGTGAATCCACCTCAGACTTCCTAACATACCTTGTAGGTTGCTGAGGCTTGAAGTTAATCCACCGGGTGTGGTACTCCCTTTTCAGTGCAGCTTCAAACCATCCTGACATCTTTCTAGGATCAGCGTAAAGCAACTTCAGCTTTGCCAGTTGGTTTAGCTCACAACCAGGTAGAGTTTTTAGATCATGTGGAAATCTAAAATACTCAATACCTTTCTCTCTCTTAACTGCATAAGCATTAAGATCATCAAAATAAGCCCACGATATGATCTTGCCCGACACCTTTTGGTGTTTCTTCACTCGATACAGCTTTGTGTAGACATTTGGCTTTGAAGCATTTCGTTGAGCTCGCAGATCTTCAAAACATGCAGCCCATTCAGCCCTTTTAACTTTAACTTCCTCCTCTGTGGCTCGGGCTATTCCCTCTTGTTTATCAGATTCTGCTTCTAGTTTATCCAGAGTTTCGAAGGTCTCACTGACCAAATGGTCATCCAAGTTTGGAATGACATAACCTTCGGTGTCTGTGTACTCCGGATAATGTTGATCTGTCACATCTTCGATTTCGATCTCATCAACATCATGCAGTTCATTATCACTATCTTCTTGGACTTCCGGAGCATCGTTCACTATTTCATCAGCATTTAATTGAAACATTTCGGCCAACTGCTCTTTAGTGAAACTGTGGATTATCTCTCCCTCTTCAGGAGTGTATTCAACTGATCTCCTCACCACTCCCTGCAGATCAAGAATCATTGTTAACTGAGTCTTGACCTGTTGAAGGGGTTCAACATCGTATTGGTCTCTTTGAAAATTTGGATCTGCTCGATTTAAACATGCAACACGATACTTGTTAGTAGATAATCAACCACTGTCATTAACATACGATATAAACATTCATTAAATAAATGTACTATAAGTTGAGATACAAAAGTCTGTTAAATACATAAACATGTCTAACTAAACAGTACTTTTATCTTGAATTTCTGGAGTTTCTTCCGTTGGAGCAGACGAAGAGGGTCCTTGATCATGTCGCTTTTTAGAGCGCCTTTCGCCTGCTGCACTTTCGCTTCTATCTCCGGAAGTTTCTCCTCCTTTACTTTCACCATCTTTCTTCTTCTCATCACCATCATTGCTTTCATCACTACCATCATCATCCTCGTCATCATCCTCATCATCTTCTTCATCGTCTTCCTCATCTTCATCATTATCTTCATCATCACTATCATCACCAGTATCAACCCCTTCTCCTATCTTAAGGGGCTCACTTTGAGTGCCTTTTAACTTAAGTAACAGAGTTTTGTGAGCCTCCTTCAGCTTTCCCAACTTAGCATCTGTCTCTGCCTCATGTTGAAGTAACCCAGTGATCTGATCTGTCTGTGAGGTGATCACCTGGGCTTGGGAAGAAATCTGCTCTCTTAGCTGATGAATCTCAGCAGTTTGAGAGGAACTTAACTCTCTCAGCTGCTGTAACTGAGCCGTTTTCTCAGCATCAGATGCCATCAGCTTAACCACCATGCTGTTTAGGGCAGCAAGCTGTTCTACAACAGACACTGGTGGGATGAATGAGCTGGATGGGAAAGGTGAGGGGCCTGTTTGATGAGTAGTGGTGGTTGTGGTGGCTGTGGTGAATATGGGAGGAGAGGTAAAGGCTGTAGATGGTGGTACAGTGGTGGTGGCAGTGGATGTGGTAGTGTGAGGAGGAGGTGCAGTAGTGGTGGTGGTTTGAGGTGAGGTGGATGTAGTGACTGGGGTAGCTGTGGTAGAGGTGGTGGATGTGGTGAACCTTAGTCGCTTGCCTTTCTTACCATGCGGACGCGCCATGGTTTTCTTCCTTTTGCCCGTTGACAAAGGTGCTCCCCCTCTGTTGCTAGAATCATCAGGGGCATACGAGGGATCAGACTCAATGCGTGTGTCCCCTGATGTACCAGACTGCCCACCAACATCTCTCAGTCCTTTCTCTGTGGCAACAACTTTGCTGCCAACTCTCCTTGTCAAACCTTCTTCATCACTTTCTTCCTCATCATCGGGAGGACAAAAGTCAGGGACAAACCCTGCAGCTGCCGTGTCTGTGTGTGGTGATAACGGCTGAGCTGTAGAAGTAGATGGTCCCTCAGAAGAAATTGGTACATTATCTTCATCAAGATCATCATCATCATCTGAGTCACCCAATGATACAGTAATCACTTCAGTATCAGAATCGCTATCGTCATGACGCCATTTTCGCCTCCTTGGCGCCATGTAGTCTTCTCGGGCCAGATGCCCTATCAACCTCTTGAACACGGGCTTCACCTGCTTGCCCCTATACACTTTCATTCTTCCCAGAGTTGTGTCATCCATAATCTCTAACACCACTGCATCACTCCTCTCTTTGGGCAAATCAGGCAGTTTCTCATTAAAAATGAGCTGAAGAAAGCGTGGATACATACAGAAACCTTCTTTTCCCTTAGCCTCCAAGTTCTCAATCAGATAATTGAAGATCATGTTGGAAAAGCTGAAGGGATGGTTAAGGACCAGTGCCACATAAGCATTCTGAATTTGGTCCGATAAGTCATCGAACCCACCCCTTCTTGCAGCAATGCACTTTAGAATCACATGAGCTAATATTTGTACTGTGGGCTCAGGTTGCTCTTGTTCAGCACCCCTGAGCTTATGTCTCCACAGTACCCAATTCGCAGAAAGCATCCACGAACTGTAAGAGGGTGAATCCTGACTGGATGTGAATCATCATCTCCAAAGTCCAAAACTCTTCTAATATCTTCAGCTGTGATCTCAATTGCCCTACCAAAGATGGTACTTTGGATACGGTAGGGTTCCACAGATCGGTCTACCGAAGCTCCAGCCCAAAATGCTTGATGATAGACTGATATGGTGTACATGGAGTAGATATTGCCTTGAAGATCCGAGATCTTCTCAGGAAGTCAATAATACCAACAAAATCACCACCATTTCTTGAGGTGGAATCCAGATTAGCACAGATATTGTGCTTTGGATTAATTTGCCAACGGTTGGCCATCTTCCTGTAACAATAACAAACGTATGTTAGAAATTTGAACAACAGAGTTTGACTAAGTCAGAAATCAGTGTAGTTCACTCGAGCGAATGAAGTGTGCGACTGGGTTTAGTCAAATGATGTAATTCTGCGATTGAGTTGTCTGACCGAATGAACTCATTCGAATGACCTAGTCGGCCGATTGAATGAATCACTTCATTCAATCGTGCGATTGACTTTCAATCGGGGCAACCAATCGTATGGCAGACTCAACCCATTCGTATCCTCCATTCGGCCGAATGAACGACTCTCCTCTTTCAATCGGTCGATTGAAGTTCATCGGGGAGTCCAGTCGTATCGCCGACCCCTGTTCCATTTCAAACTTGGTTTTATAGTTTTTACGAAATTAAAGGTTAAGTTCAGGCTCGTTAGACTCGAAATCATGCACTTAGACTACTTCAATCATTGATTTTAACATTTCATGTGATTTAAGCAGTTTATTTGGCCGTTTTGTTTCGAATCACCATTTAGGGCAAATGTGAACTGATTAACCATCAATTTTAACATTCTGATGCATCCTTGTGTTGCGTATTACCTGTGTAACAAGTGCAAATCGTCAGAAAGTGTATATCAAGAGGTTTAAAGATCAAACGAAAATTTTGCAGAGTAACGGTGCGAATAGGAGTGTTTTAGGGCGAATGATGTCTGCGATCGACTGAGGGGTCTATTTATAGACAGACTCAGCTCAATCGGCCGACTGACTCAATCGTACCTTTCATTCGTCCGATTCAAAATCAACTCGTACGATCGAGTCCAATCGCCTGTTTCATTCGATCGATTGGAACTGGGTCGTACGATTCACTCAATCGACCTGCTTCATTCGATCAACTGATCTCCATTCGCACATTTGACCTAATCGACCCTTTCAATCGGCCGATTGGGCTCATACTTATGATCCAATCGTACGATTGAGTTCAATCGTACAGCCCATTCGCCCTACTGGGTCAAATCAGATTCAGTCGAACGATTGGTCTATACTTGTGCCAATTTTAAGGTATGAGCCAACACTTAGTTTATCTACCAATGAATAAAACATTATGTGCAATTGATCATCTCAGACATGATCCATTTAACCACCCGATCACCTCAGACGTGATCCATTTATCCACCTGATCACCTCAGACGTGATCCTTTTAACCTTTCAGAAACAAGTTGTTTAAATAGACATTAAGCATTTTCAGTGATGTTAAGCAGATAGCAATATACACAGTCCGACACGACACATTATACTAGGACTAAACAAAAACTTAACCTATGAATAGAAAGACCTATTTTTGTGATTTTTGTTGGGGCAGGCTTGTACAGCTTGTTAGCATTAACAGTTTATCCGGAATGGACTCTCGTGGAATCAGACAGGCATATACACCATCACTTGGAACATTTGGTGCTATTACATTTTGCATGATTTGATTGTACAGTTTTTCACTTATGGAAGACATCTAAGTTCTAACTGGGAATCATGTTTGAACTAATATGTAATTCTTATTGATTTTGAACATCAGGCGATGCAGCCACGACGATTGTCAGTATGTTTGTCCACTTAAATCCATACACAGACGTTTGACACACACCAGCGACTAATTAGATGAATTAAGTCAAACCGTATTTGTGTATTCCACAGGTATATGGTAATCAATCATCCTCAGGAGATTTTTGAGCGGTCTAGGACTTAGAAGATTTGGTTCTAAAAATTTTCAAAGAGATGCAGAACCTCAGGTCAGTGCCATCGCACAGCAGAGAGGCGCAAACAACAATGAATTCTTAGAACAAATAGGTTATGCTTAGCCTCAGGTCAGTGCCATCGCACAGCAGAGAGGCGCAATACCTATTTATCTTCTTAGAGCAGCATATTTGCGTATATATTATTTTAATGACATTGTCATCTTTTGCTCTGTTTTGCAGGTCTATGCTCACATTTGTGGCATTAGCTTGCTCCTCACCCCTTATTAGACATTGATTGATTGTGCAGACCAGGGATACCATGGGAACCCACAGCTGGTTGAATAAATTTAGTTTAAGCCTGTTCACAGATGATGTCTAATGGTCTATTGTGTTGAATCTACTGACACATCGTATTGTGTACTTACACAACCCTAGATCTACTTTCTCCAAGTAATTACAATACCAGTCAAAGCTTCTATCATATTCCCATTTTGTTAGACTTAGACTTCTATGACTTATTATTTTTATGTTTAGAACCGAAAAACCAATTTGATATTCCAAGTAACTCGGTGCCTGTGTGCTATCACTTTCCAGTTTTCTCGAGTCGCATTTCCAGTCTATTTGTCTATGCCTTTTCAGCTTAACTTATCTTCCCCTTTTTTTTTTTTTTTTTTTTTTTTTTTTTTTTTTTTTTTTTTTTTTTTTTTTTTTTTGAGTAAATGAATACTGAAATAAATCTCCCCCTAAAATTCTAAAACAGAAAATCTTTTTGTGTTTTTGGATTTTATATGACATGGAAACAAATAAAATAAAATAAAATAAAATTAAAAATGAAAGAAAGAAAGAAATAAAATAAAGACACAAGTCGGACTATGAATCTGCTTCTTCAGCAATCACATCACTTTTCTTTTTAACGCCGTTGACCTCTAGCAGATATAAAAATCTTGGTTTATCAAACGGTTTGGTGTAGAGGTCAGCGCGCTGAAAATCCGTGTTAATTTTAATCACATCAATTAATTGTTTTTCATAGCAATCGCGTATGAAATGATATTTAATCCCGATGTGTTTAGTCTTTGGGTGTTGAACAGGATTTTTAGTGACAGCTATGGCAGCAGAATTATCAACATAAATAGGGGTGCTAGAAAATTTCAAACCGTAGTCGCGCATTTGCTGTTGAATCCAGATGATTTGAGAGCAGCAACTTGCAGCAGCAACGTATTCAGCTTCACAGGTTGATAAGGCAACCGAGGTCTGCTTTTTGCATTGCCACGTGACTAACCGTCTACCAAAGAACTGACACCCTGCTGACGTCGATTTGAAATTCATCTTGCAGCCACCATAATCTGAATCGCTGTACGCAGTAAGCTCGAAGTCATCGTCATGAGGATACCACAAACCCAGTGTTGGAGTACCCTTCAGATAGCGGAAAATCCTTTTTACCCCAATCAGATGATTCACTTTTGGCTTCGCTTGATATCTAGAACATAGACATGTTGCATACATGATATCTGGACGCGAGGCAGTGAGATACATGAGAGATCCAATCATCCCACGATACATAGTGGCATCCACCAAATCCCCATTCTCATCAGGAGCCACATCATGATTTGTGGCAAGAGGGGTTCCGGCAGCAGACGCATTTTCCATGTCAAATCGACTGAGAATATCGCCGACATACTTGGTCTGATGTAGGAAAATGCCGGTAGGTGTTTGATCCACCTGTAATCCCAGGAAGAACTTCATCTCTCCCATTGCACTCATTTCAAATTCTGCCTTCATCACAGATTCGAAATCTTTGCATAAAGCTTCATTTCTAGATCCAAAGATAATATCATCCACGTAGATCTGCACCAGAAGCAAGTCACCATCTTTTTCTTTGATAAACAATGTACAGTCAATCACACCCCTGCGAAAACCATGCTTCAGCAGGTGGGTGGAGAGCTTTTCATACCAAGCTCGAGGAGCCTGATGTAGCCCATACAGAGCCTTGTCTAACTTGTAGACTCTGTCCCGATGATAAGGATCTTCGAATCCTTCGGGTTGACTGACATAAACTTCTTCACGGATTTCCCCATGCAAGAATGCACTCTTAACATCCAGTTGATAAACTTTGATTTTCATGTAAGAGGCGTAGGCTAGAAAGATACGAATAGCTTCCATTCTAGCTACGGGAGCAAAGACTTCATTGTAGTCGATGCCTTCGACTTGTCTGAAGCCTTGAACAACCAAGCGTGCCTTGTTTCTGATCACAACACCTTGGTCATCCCTCTTGCATTTTAGTACCCATTTGGTACCAATCACCTTAACTCCTTTCGGCCTGTCAACTAGTGTCCAGACTCCAAGTTTCTTGAACTGGAGTAGCTCCTCTTGCATAGCATTGACCCAGGCCTCATCTTTCAGGGCGTCACAGACATATTTAGGCTCGATTTGTGAAACAAAACATGAGAAGGCCCCGTCATTGACATAACCCTTTTCCATGACTGCAGCATAATCAGCAGAGTACAGCTGACTTCTTGTTTGCACACCGGATTGAATGTCCCCTATGATAGACGAGGGGGGATGATTCACACTGATCCTAGTCACTGGTGTGGTAGGAACCACAACCTCAGTATCCATATTGGTGACTACTGGTTCAGTATCCGGATTTCCTGCTGCTGGTATAGCAGCTGATGATTCACTGTGTTGATTAGCTGTTTGCTCAGTGTTAGAAGCAGAAGCTTCTTCATCATCTGATGAATCATCACTCTCATCATGAGCAGAAGTCGAAGAGCTTGAGGCACCAGCAGTAGGTGTGATGTTGCTTGAATCCAGATTTGATGTGTTAAGAACATCATACATCATCTGGGTAGCAGTATCATCCTCTGAATCAAGCTGTGGAAGATTGAAGGATTTGAAAAAGCCATCATAATCAAAGAATGATGATGGTCCTTTTCCTGCAGGAGGTGTGGTGAATCTCTGAACATCCACATTGCACCACACCTCTACCTGACCCGTCGAATTATTGTAAACTCGCTTGTCTGGGATGCTGTATCCTAAGAATATTCCCTGATCTGCTTTTTCGCTGAACTTGCCATCCTGAGTCTTCTTCAGTAATGTACATGGAGCTCCAAATGGTTCCAAGTACTCCAAGTTCGGCTTTCTCTTCTGAAGTAACTCGTAACAAGTCTTGCCATGCCTTTTGACTACTAACACACGATTTAGTGTGTAGCAGGCATTTGCAACTGCCTCATTCCAGAACTGAACTGGGAGCTTTGAATCAGCTAACATGGTTCGCGCAGTTTCAATTAAGCTCCGATTTTTTTGTTCTGCAACTCCATTCATCTGTGGTGTGTATGCTGAGGTGAACTGGTGAACAATACCCTTCTCCTTGCAGAAAGCATCCATCCACTGATTCTTGAACTCTGTGCCATTGTCAGAACGAATTCTCCTTACCTTCAGTTTGTAGAGTGACTCCAAAGTCGTGACGAGCACCTTGAATGATTCAAACGTCTCTGATTTAGCTTTCAGAAACATCACCCAGGTGAATCTTGAGTAGTCATCAGTGACTACAAAGCAGTACCAGTCTCCTGCTATACTCTTTATGCTTACAGGACCAAATAGATCCATGTGTAGCAGCTCCAAGGGCATCTCAATTGTGTTGACGTGCTTGGTCTTGTGAGATTTCCTGGTCTGCTTTCCCTTCTTGCAAGAGACACAAAAATCAGGAAGTTGGAAGTTCTTGACTGTAACTCCCTCAACTAGGTTGTTGTGAATCAGATGATTCATCTTCCTTTGATTGATGTGTCCCATCCTTCTATGCCATGAGATGGAGTCCTTCTCTGTAGCTTTTGAGAGGAAACATTGTGCTGTAGATTCAGAAGTAGAAGCATTAGACATATCCAAGACATATAGATCATTGTACCTGGATGCAGACATCAAAACCTGCTTCTCTGGAATCTCCATCTCCTTTTTCAGTATGTAACATTTTCGGTTGTCAAACATAACTTTGAATCCCTTGTCACATATCTGAGACACTGAAAGTAAATTGTTTTCCAGTTGTTGGACAAAATTTACTTTATCAAACTTTACCTTCTCATTACCTACTTCGCCCTGAGCGGTAATGTATCCTCCTTTATTTCCAGCAAATGAAACGTGTCCCCTTTAATTTGTTTGACATTGAAAAGAAGAGACTTGTTTCCTGTCATGTGCCTGGAAGCTCCGCTATCCACAATCCATGTATTTGTTGAAGCACTGTAGCGGACAACCTGCACATAATTGAAACCAATCAGTTAAGGAGGGGGACCCAAGCCTTGACTGGCTTGGGTTTCCCAGAGGAATCAACCATCATGAATTCGACCCACTGTCCTTTATCAGTAGGTGGAATGTCAACTTTCAGATTGCCCAGGCTGTCAGACTCACCAGATGTCTTTGCTTTCCATAAACCATCCCTGTGAAAGGATTGTTTATGATAAATTTTAGACTGATTAACAGTTTGAGCATATGGTTTAGATTCAGAAACAGTTTTTCTGGCCGGTGTCACAGACCTGTCGGGGACTTGTCTGTGTTGCCTTTCACGTGGTGGGGACGAAAACGACTTAGAAGGTGTTTTATGCCTAATGGGTGTTTTCGATCTCACCGGGGTCTTAGATCGCTGTTTAGAATCTACTTTGACTTTGTCGGTTAGCTCAACTTTAATTCTTGGTGTCTGATAGCGTGGACAATTGGTTGAAATATGACCTCGCTTACCACAAGTATAGCAGGATCTCCATTCATCAGGACTAGGAGATCTCTTGTGGGGCGGTGAGTAAACCTCAGGAATGGGTCTTTTGGTCTCAATCTTTGAATATGTACCCTCTTTAACAAATTTAACTTGTTTAACATTTTGATTAATTTGTCGTTGAGGTTGAGCATTATCCCTTTTACCTGGTTTAGCTTGAGTGGATTTAGAAATCTTGGTTTGTGTAATATTTGACTTTGATTCCAAACCAAAAGATGTTTGTACATTTGTTTCCACCTGTTTCTCAACATTGAGCTTGCTCGATGTTGAAAGTTTCTGATTAGCATCCGAAGAAGCAGACTGAACTGCAGTATCCGGATCACTCACCAAAGGAGTTGTCACCACATGATCCTTAATTTGATTATTATTAACTGGACGTTGTTTTGTGTTCAAAAGGATTTCATGTGGTGGTGGAACGACCTTATAACCCAATCCCTCCCCATTGTTGCGTTCTTTAACCAAGTTTTTCAAAATGTGCGAAGAACTCGCGAGATTATGTAGTTTTTGTTGCAATGACTCATTTTCTACCTGTAAGACTGCTTTTTCCTTTTTAGTTTCTTCAATGGTCTTTAAGTAGAATTTAATGTCATTTTCTTGGTTAAATACAACAACTTCAGTTTCCTTTAGTTGTTTCTGCAATGCATCTATCTTCTCTTTATAACTGCTCTCATTTTGTTTTAATATACGATTAGCTTCTGAGCACAGTTTTAAGTCATTTACTAAGTTATCATTGTGTTCTAATAACCTAGCAAACTTTAGATCAATGCTTTCTCTAAATTTATCACATTCGACACAAACATGTTCATTAAATAGTTCATCTTTAGATTTTACCTGTGTGGATGTCGATGTTCCAGCCATGAAAGCATTCTGAGACGTAGCTTGAGCTTCAGATTCTGAATTCAACTCATTCTTGACTATTTCATCAACAGCATCAAACGTCTCTTCCAATTCAGCAGTATCAACTTCAGCTGAACTTTCGCCTTCACTCGCTGAGTCTTCGTTCAAATCTTCCACGGAAGCTATGTTAGCTTCATCAGACACAAATCTAAAGGACCAGTCTTGTCCTTCATCTCCTTGTGCTACCATAGCTTTAGAATCACTTCCCGTGGATGCTGGTTTCTTGTCTCTATCTTGCCTGTTGAACGAAGAAAAAGGATTCCCATTTCCAGTCTTCTTAGGCTTTGAACACTCCCTTTTGAAATGGCCCTTTTCTCCACAATTGAAGCACGTGACTTTAGACTTGTCAAAACCAAAAGTTGTATCTTTAGTAGCCACGAGATTCTGCCCTGTTTTCTTCACAAATTTCTTGGCTCTTCGGACAGCGCTTGCAAGAGCCCACATGATGTCCATTCTTTCCAGCTCATTCTCATCTACTTGCTCATAATCTTCATCAGCAAGGTGGCAATTACCAATTTTGCCTGCCACCAAACCATCATAAGAATGCACAACAGCAGCCAGAAGATCCATGTGCTCTTTAGCAACCTCCACTGTTACCTTTCCCAGATTTTCTGTAGTTAACTTTGCAGATTGAGTAACAATAGGGCTTTGACTAGCTCCAGATGCACCAAGAGTTTCATTTGCAGATGATGAGCCTTGTTCAACAGTTGAAGAGACATTGGACACAAAGGCTGTTTGCAAAGGTGCACCAGATGACTTTGCAGCAGGGGTGGACGTGGAAGCAACATTGTAGAGTGAGGGGTCCTGAGCATAAGAACCCTTCTTAGCCTTGTATTTTTGTCGCACTTCCTCCTCTTTCAGTTTTAGAATAAAGTCATTGATATCCAGGGTTTCTAAAACTGAGTTGTATCGAAGAGTAGAGATGAACGAATCCCACTTTGCAGGTAGACCATCTGCCAAGCTTAAAACCTTGTCTTCCATTGAAGTCTTAACACCATGAGTGTTAAGTTCACTCATCAGATGGTAGAAACGATCGATGATCTCATCCAAGCTTTCATTCCCAATTGCTGAGAAGTTATCAAACTCCTTCTTCAAAGCTTTGCCTTTCAGTGCCTTTAAGTTAGAATTTCCTTCATACCTCTTTTCAAGGACTTCCATCAATTTCTTACTTTGTTTGTGCTCTGAGTACTGATGAAAAATAGGCTTGGGAATGGACTGAGTCAAAATAGCATAAGCCTTCTTCTCTGCATTGTAGGCAACCTTTTGTGTGTCAGATAGTCCACTCAAAGTCAAAGGAACACCATCAGCCCCTACTGGTATTTTATAACCCACCTCAATAGAGTTCCACAAGTTAGTATCTACACCATTAAGATAGATTTCAAAACGTTGTCTCCATTGTGGAAAGTCCTCTATTGTCAATAGTTTAGGTGGCTTGTTATGGTTCCCTATTTCATTTTCCAGTAACAACAAATTCTGAATACGTGAATCCTTTCCAGCTGACATGGCATAATGTTCTGAGTCCATCTTTGAATTAAGTTAACTTGAGAATTACACTGCTGTGCGAATGGGCTACAAGCGATTGGACTCAAACGTACGATTGAAACAGACGACTGAGAGATTTAGACAACTGAACAAACCGAACGACTCAGATGTGCGACTGGAGTGGGCGATTGACTCAATCGGGCGATTTACACTGCGATTGACTCAACCGGGCGAATGGACTGGCGAATGAGTTCAGTCGTACGATTAAGATAATCGTGCGACTGGGTCGGCTGAAAACGCGATTTTTGAACACTTTTGACCTAGAACGCAATTCTTTGCACCCTAGACGGCTGAAACTCGAAAAACACTGACTTTTCTGAACATGCAAACGTAAAGACTCGATTTTTAGCCAAAAGAATGAATCTTTTTGCGTAAAAACGTAGACTTTTTCACAAAAACGATTGAATCAACGAAGAATCAAGAGCCAATGCTCTGATACCACTTGTTAGGACCGAGTACGTACGGAGTACTAACAGATTCTTCGTTGTACCGAATCAAATAGTGCGGAATCCTATTTGATTGGCGATCCAATCAGTGAGAACGAAATCAAGATCAATCCTAACGATTAGAAAACGTTATGAATTGACTCGGAATGATCTGAAACGCTCTATGAAGTTGGAATGGTCGAACAACACGTTCTGGGGCGATTAGGGTTTCTAGTATTCGAAGTGTCTCTTTATTCCACGAATTAAGTGGTATATATAGGTTAGGGTTTCTCATTCGGGCGACTGAACCATTCTGGTGGTTCAGTCGGGCGATTGAGCTATACGGTTGATCCATACGCACGACTGAGACATCAATCGTACGACTGGTTCAATCTCATGCTTCAGTCTTCCGACTGATCCAGTCTCATGATTCAGTCGTGTGACTGAGCCATTCGCATGAAGTTATTCATGCGTATGGTCCATTCGCATGGCCCATTCGCATGATAACTATATCATGTTAAGTTTGAATGTGTTAATCATTACAACATTATGCATACCTATTCAAACTAAACCAAACCTATATAATTAGTCATTACTTAACCCATTAATGAAATATATAAACATTATAATATAAACAACCAATTGTATTTCATTAAGCACCATTTAATTACACATAGTCAAGACATTTTACATTCAACTCAGAATCTAGGGACACATGTATCAACAACTTCATTACCTTTACTGACGATTATAGTCGTTATGGGTATGTGTACTTATTAAGGCACAAAGATGAAGCTTTTGAAATGTTTAAAATCTTCAAGAATGAAGTAGAAAATCAACTCAACAAGTCAATTAAAGTTCTCCGTACCGATTGAGGAGGTGAATACCTAAGTGATGTTTTTCAAGATCATCTTAGGAGTTGTGGGATTGTCTCACAACTCACTCCACCTGGAACACCACAACATAATGGTGTGTCTGAAAGGAGAAATCGAACCTTATTAGATATGGTCCGATCTATGATGGCTAGAAGTACATTACCTCTATCATTTTGGGGTTTCGCTTTGCTCTCCCCGGCCCGTATTCTAAATATGGCCCCAACCAAGATGGTGGAAAGGACACCTTTTGAGATATGGCATAGAAGAGTTCCATCCCTATCATACTTAAGGGTCTGGGGTTGTGAGGCTTATGTTAAGACTCCCACCCTAAACAAATTAGAAGTCTGATCCACCAAGTGTATCTTTATTGGATATCCTAGAGATTCTATCGGATATTATTTCTATGATCCACTGGAACAAAAGGTGTTTGTTGCCAGAAAGGGTGAGTTCTTAGAAGCAAAGTTCCTTATGGTAGGAGCTGGCAGTAGAACAGTGGATCTTGAAGAGGATCAAGAACCACAACCCGATGCACGTTTGGTTGAAACTAGCACTCAACATAAGGATGTTGAGGATGATCAAGGGGTTGATCAATACACACAAGACGTTGGCAGAAGTGGTAGAACTAGTAATCCACCTGAAAGATACGGATTTTTCATGGATGGATGCTATGTGGTAGATTCAGATGAACCAACCATATACCATAATGCAGTGTCCAATTCGGATTGTGACAAATGGATTGAAGCCATGAATATTGAGATCCAATCCATGTATGACAATCAAGTTTGGGAACTTGTTGTACCACCTCTTAATTCCAAGATAGTTGGAAGTAAGTGGGTTTTCAAGAAGAAAACCGATATGTATGGAAACCTGGATACTTATAAAGCTAGACTTGTAGCATAGGGTTTCACTCAAACTCAAGGGGTTGACTATAATGAAACCTTCTCACCTGTTGTGATGCTAAAGTCTATAAGGATATTGTTTGCCATAGCTGCTCATTATGATTATGAGATTTGAAAAATGGATGTCAAAACCGCTTTCCTAAATGGATATCTTGAGGAAGATGTCTATATGGTTCAGCCTGAAGGTTTTGTCGATCCAAAACATCCTAATAAAGTATGCAAGTTAAAGAAATCAATCTATGGATTGAAACAAGCATCGAGAAGCTGGAATCACCGTTTTAATGAGGAAGTAAAGAAATTTGGCTGCATCAAAAACGCTGATGAGGCTTGTGTGTATAAGAAGGCTAGTGGGAGCACAATAACTTTCCTAGTATTGTATGTTGATGACACACTACTATTTGGAAATGACATTCCAACCTTGGAAGGTGTAAAAACCTGGCTTGGAAGTTGTTTTTCCATTAAGGATCTTGGTGAAGCCGCCTATATTCTAGGAGTAAAGACCTATAGGGATAGATCAAGGCAGTTGATTGGTTTAAATCAGAGTGCATACATTGATAAAATCTTGAAAAGGTTCAAGATGGAGAACTCTAAGGAAGGTACGGTACCTATTCAAAGAGGAATGATATTGAGTACGACTCAATGTCCCATACACATCTGCTATTGGATCCATCATGTATACGATGATATGCACTCGACCGGACGTGTCATGCGCCTTAAGCATGACAAGCCGATACCAGCAAAATCCTGGAAACAGTCATTGGATGGCTGTTAAGAACATACTTAAGTACCTAAGGAGGATGAAAGATATGTTCCTAATCTATGGATCTGGTGATGATGAACTCATTGTAAAAGGTTACACGGATGCGAGTTTCCAAACCGATCGTGATGATTCACGGTCACAATTAGGATACATTTTCATTCTGAATGGAGGAGCCGTCTCTTGGAAGAGCTCTAAAAAGGATGTGGTGGCCTTATCAACTACAGATTCAGAATACGTCGCCGCCTCATTAGCAGCTCAAAAAGCTGTATGGTTGAAGAAATTCATTGCCGATCTAGGGGTTGTCCCTTCCATTCAGGACCCCCTAGAGATCTTTTGTGATAACGAGGGTGCGATTGCCCAAATCAAGGAACCTCGTGCTCATCAAAAGACTAGGAACATTGAGCAGAGATTCAACTACATACGAGATGAAGTTGAAAAGGGAAAGATATGTATTCGCAAAGTTCACACGGATCAAAACATTGCGGATCCTCTCACGAAGCTCCTTGAAAAGGCAAAGCATGAAGGTCATGCTTGTGCCATGGGACTTCGATATTCTAGAGATTGGATTTGATCTGTAAATTTTTTATTTGGATATTTGGAACTCATTATTATTTGACTAAAATTATTTGGTTATAATGCTTCAATTAATGTTCCAATTTAGCATGTTTAATCCATGAGTAAATTGTTTACTCTAAATGTTCGTAGTCGTTCATACTTGTGGGAACAAGTATGAGGGTAAGATTATTATGAACTTGGATTGGTTGATATTCATAAGGATGAATATAGAGCAATGGGTTGCTACTAAGGTTCATAGATATTTGTGGGATACAAATATTGGACTAACCCACATCTCAAATCTTACTACATGGAATCTCATTGATTGATCATAAGTAAATTTGAGTAAAGGCGAATATCATTTGGTATCCTCCGACCTGAGATACATATTGGGTTTTGATATTAACCAAGTATTATACCTTGAGCTAATTCTTCACTGTCCTGAAATAGTGGACAGTACATAAGGGTATGTTCAGGTATGACACGAGGTGTTTGTGAGAAACGTATGTAGTCAAGATGGAATTTGTTCCTCTTATTCGTTGAGAGTTAGATGTCTAAGGCCTGATAAGTTAAATCAACAAGAAATGATCATTCTATGTTCTTGGATTTTACATGACATCTGTAACAAAAGGATAAATGATTGATTCACCTAAATCATTTCAAGTAGGGTACTTGAATGGAATGATGTTATTGAATGGCCATAAGTCATGCGTATTAAGGGTAGTAAACCGTTGTTAGGCGGTATTTACTGCTTGCATCAATCTTCTACGAATCTTGGGCAAGTGGGAAATTGAAGGATTCTATATGCCCAAGACACGTAGAATATTGATGTGGTTAGTACGTTATTATCCAAGTCGGGTTATACCCGATAACAAGCTCAGCAAACACCAATTAATATTTAATTGATGATATGATCATACAATTAAATATTTACACCAATTTAGAAAATGGGTTTTCTAAATAAGTTGCATATGAGAGGGAACAACTTATTAGGATATTTTGTTCAATAATATTATTTGATGTGTTATTTAAATTAGTTAGATGACACCAAATAATAATGAGAGATTATAACTTATAAGTTAAATGATTAATTGTATAAGTTATATAACTTGTACATACAATTAAATGGTTAATTGTACGTCTAGTTACAAGACCATTTAACATGTGTGTATGTGTTTAATTTAAAAGGGGGGGAAACCCTTTTGAACTTAAAAATTCGGCCGCCCCCATCTTATAATCGGACCATTTTGCTTAGAACACTACACACAATTAACCTGTCTTGGATTCCCCCTTCTCTCCATCCAATCTCAACACATGCAATAGACCAAAAACTCCTCTCTCTCTCTCTCAACCTTCGGCCAGGCAGCAGCATTGGAGGAGTTTTTGGAGTCATTTGGTGTAGTTTTCTTCCTAACAAGAAGGTGTTTAGCATAGGGCTTGGGGTATACAAGCTTGAGGACCTCTACACCTGAAGTCTTGGCCGATTTAAGCATCCAAAACCTTCTTTCTTTGGTCGTTTTTGCTGCTGAATAAGGTAGATATCACAGCTCATTGAAGCTGTGATTTTATGTAGTTTTACATATGTTCATAGCTTGATTATTCACATATTATGATCCTTTGATTTTGGGTTTGTTTTATACATATACATGTCATCATAAGAATATGATTTTCAGCTTATAAACAAAGTTATAATGCTAAACTTCCGCTGCGTTTTTCAGAAAGTTTAATGGGGATAAACTATGTTTTTGTGTTCTAACAAACCCTGCACAGTACACCACCAAATTCAACGAGATGGCACGACTGGTGCTGGATCAGGTGACACCTCTAACGCGGAAAATCAAGAGGTATATTCAGGGCTTGCCAGCGGATGTTCGTAGGCACATGATCGCTGCCCGACCAAGCACGTTTAGGTCGGCGGTAGATCTAGCGGGAAGGTTATACGACGAGCAGAAGGCGATGGCGATAACGGGCAAAGGGGAGGAGCGAGCCTATGTTAAGTAGGGGAAAGGAAGGCGAGATAGTGATGGGGGAATGGTGACTGAAGGTAAGGTGATGAGGATCGATGATCGAGAGAGGATAAAAAGAAAGGGTGAGGATGCAAGAAGTGTGGTAGAGGTCACGAAGGGGAGTGCAAATGGGGACTGAACATCTGTTTTCATTATGGGAAAGAAGGTCACAGGGCAAGGGAGTGCCGCGTGGCTAAGTGCTACAATTGCGGTGACGCTAGAAATCTGAGCAGGGATTGTAAGAGGTCAAAGGAGGGAAGCTCTGGTGCGAGGAAGGAGAATAGAGGGTGAAGGCTACAGCTTTTGCCATGGCCAGGAGGAGGGTATAGCGGACTCTGACTGGACGACAGGTACGTTTCCGGTAATTTAAATTTTGTGCACTTATGCCTTGAATGCGATGCTAGTAGTAGTTCTTTCCTACTATCTTCTGTTGTGAGTTGCATGTTAGGAGAAGGAACATCGATGAGCCCTTCGATGTAAAGGTTGCTATTAATGGATTCACTAGGTTACCTGATGCCCTAGAGGATCATATGATGCAATTGAGAAAGTTGTGTCACCCGTTGTCTGGAGAACAGTTTCAGCCTGTGATTGGTTCATCGAACGGCAACGTACGCATAGTTTCGACGTTGTAGCAAATAAGTAGAATGGGAGGTCGGAAGCAAAAGAAAAAGATAAATTTGGTTTGGGCCACCAAGGAAGCTGATTTGCCTTTCAATCACAGTGTACCTGCAAGGAACCTGAGAAGAACCGATCTTGGTGCAGTTATATTTGGAACAACACATAGCACGATTAATGAATGCCTTTCTCGTCAGTTGTATGGTTTGCCAGAGGTTCATCATTCATACATAAAGAACATCAAACAAGGCGTGTGATGTTTCTTTTAATGATAGTGACCGTACTCTATATGGCATATTTGAGGCCGCAGATCCTGGTCAACTGAACATTTATCGGTATGCATGGGTTGCCGACGGAGATAGTCAAAGATGGACCAGAAGTCGTAAGTTGATAAACGATGTAGAGAAACAGGATTCCAGGTGAGAGACTAGAAAAGAGATGAGACAGTATGGACCGCCAAGATTCAAGGAACAACAGGTTTCGGGGACGAAACCCGTTTAAGGGGGGTGGACTTGTAACGCGCGGAAAATTTTGTTTGGAGTGTCATGAAACTTGGGCATCCATACGCATGGGAGTCGTGCGACTGGAGCTCCATACGGATGGAAATCGCACGACTGGAGCGCCATACGCATGGAAATCGCACGACTGGAGTGTCCAATCGCATGGAGCTCATACGACTGAAGGTTCAGTCGCATAGGGACTCAGGCGACTGGGTTGTAGCATTTAAGGGAGAGGGCAGCCCTTACCCTCTCCCCACACTCACAAACATCAGCCATAAAGAGAAAGAAGAGAGAAAAAGGGAGAAGAGGAGAAGAAAGCTTGATTAAAGCGGGTTCGAGAGTGCAAAATCGACGTGTAGCGAGTTAAATCGAAGCTCTACTCGACGATATCGTGTAGGTGAGTTCTAGGACCCCTCATTTACTTGTTTTCAACCGATTTTTGGGGCTGGAACACATCTGAAAACTATTTTTAGGTTTTTGGGGTGTTAACCCGTGTATGTATGTATGTATATGTGTATGGTGCGTTTAGGGCTTGATTTCATGCTTGAATAGGCTTGAATAAGGTCAAGGTATGTTCCCCTATAGATTAGAAAGGTTGATTTGAGCTCAAATGAGGTCTGGAAGGGTTTGAAGGCCGAATGTCGCGACTGCAGTTCGGGATGAACTCCAATCGCTGCCCAGCTAGGGCTAGGCGACTGGAGGGCCAATCGGCCGACTGAGGGCCAACTGAGGATCAATCGCACGACTGAGGCTCAATCGCACGACTGAGGCTCAATCGCACGACTGGAGATTTAGTCGCACGACAGGACATACGACTGAAAGTTCAGTCGCATAGGTCCATTCGCATGGCTGCCCAATCACACGACTGAGGGTTCAGTCGCATAGGAGCCCATTCGCATAGTGTCCATTCGCACGATTGGTTGTTCATCCTCTAGGATGCTCATCCGCATTGGTCCAATCACATAGTGTTCAGTCGCATGGAGGCCATGTGACAGAAGGGTGCCCAATCGCCCAAGTAGGGCTATTGTGTACGAGAAGAGATATACTTCAATTACTGGCCTTCGGGAAAAGAGCAAGGGTAAGTAATGATGTGATAGCTCCCGTAGATACATGAGAGATAACCGTCAAGGCTTAGAAGTGATGTTGGGCATGACGACGTTAGTATTGCATGTATATGCATGACGTATGTATGTTAAGTATGATGTAGCCCTGTATGATGGTAATGATTGATGACTTGTAAATGTTGATGTTCCTTGTGTCGATGTATGTTTATCTTTTCCATGACTTTACATGCTATGTTAATGAATGAAATGAAAGTATTAAGAAACGTAAAGCAAAAGATAATGAAAGAGGAACACAATGAATGAATGCAAGCATTAACGTATGAATGAACGAACATAAAGCTAGTGAGCGTATGTATGAGGTGAGCGACTCTGTGTCGCAACAGACTCGAATGAGATCTCTGTCGCATATCCTGGTACTGTGTCAGTCTTCGGACATGAGTCGGGTGTTTGTGTACAGGCCCTGGCACAGTATCAGTCTTTGGACATGAGTCGGGGATATTGCATGGGACGAGATAGTGAGGTGAGAAACTTTGTGTTGCAACAGACTCGAATAGAGTTCAATCTAGGTGATTGACTCAACGGGATCTTTCTCACGTATCCTAGTGCTGTGTCAGTCTTTGGACATGAGTCGGGGGTTTGTGAGCAGGCCCCGGCACAGCATCAGCTTTCGAGCACGAATCGGGGATATTGCAACAGACAGGATCTAATTGGTTGAGTAGAGGATCACATGCTCCGGTACTGTGTCAGTCTTCGGACATGAGTCGGGGGTTTGTGTACAGGCCCCGACACAGTATCAGTCTTCGGACATGAGCCGGGAGTAGTGCGTGAGAGTGAGACGAGACGAATGAGGAACGGATCGCGTGCTCCAGTACTGTGTTAGTCTTCGGACATGAGTCGGGGGTTTGTGAGTAGGCCCCGGCACAGTATCAGTCTTCGGACATGAGTCGGGAGTATCGCGTGAGTTGATGAATGAGAGAGATAATTATGAAGGAAAGAAAGTATGAAATGAACGAAAGATAACAAACGTAATGAAAGCTAAAGAGCGAACAAATGGAAACAATGAACAGAAGGAACATAGTGATAACGCATGAAACGGGATCCTTGTCACTCCACCTCAGTAATCATTGCTGTGTGCCATAATGAGGGTAAAGTGTGACCGGACCCAGATTGAAGTAAAAGACAGAGAATGAGTGAAAGTTAAAGATAAAGAATGAACGAGAAAAGAAGATAATAATGATGTTATCTATGTGTATGTACGTATGATTTGTGTTCATATACGAAAGTATAGTATGTTTTTGAAAGAAGTAAAGAATGGTTTTAACGAAATAAAAGTATGTATTTCATATAAAACTAGAACTCAGTCAGCAACGCTAGCTCTTGATGTGTTTCCAGTTGGCTGGTAGTGTTGCTGAGGATGGCACGAGGCGGCTACTTAGCACTTTTGGGATGGCATTCCTTGTTTATTGTTTTGCAATGTAATATGATAGGAGATATTTTTAAATGGACAAATGTATTACGTTGCATGCATTTATAAAACAAAATGGTGTTTGTAGAGTATTCGGATAAACGGGATTACTTAAGGAATCCTCTTAAAAGAAAGATGATGTTTTTAATGTTTCCCCTGCAACGATCTCTATGTAATGTATTGTAATGTAATGAAAAATTATATTTATTGCGATGAATGACCAGCTGTAAGCATCCCGGGAACGGGGCCTTACATGAACCCACACCAGCAATCACCATGCCACTCCAAAAGGCCTCCCTACCCATCAAACACTTTTACCAAAGACATCCCAAGCGAACCCTTGCTCAATCTACTCTGAATGAACAAGTCTCTTCTGTTCAGCCCAAAAAGGCTAGAGTGGCACACTGGGCTCCCACTTAGCCTGAGGTCTAACCTTCCCCTCTAATTAACCTCTATATCAGTGTAGAGTCTCCTCAGTCTCAACCTGATGAGCCCATTACCCAAACCTCAAGTCTTCAGGATGAGTCACAATACTCTCCTGGGCAACCAAAAAGGGACAGCCACATCACTGACTATGAGTGATTAGATATTGATCAATGTCCTGGATCATCAGGAATACCTACCATATCCTTCACTGACCTTTTAAGCCAAACTAATAAGGATTTCATGTTTCCTCAAAGCTATGAAGTTGATCTATTACACCTATCTCTAGATCAACAGAGCCAAAGGAAACCTCTGATCTCTAACCCACATCAGCAACCAATAACTGAGGTGAGTCCCACCGATGTGCAGGGGACTCATGTAGGCTCAGCTGCCACTACTAAGAGTCTCTCATTGAGCTCTCAGGACAGTGGTAACATCAATGAGACTGAGTCTACGGCAACTCTGCCCATTGACATCTCTGAAAAAGATATCATTGAACAAAGGTATACAAGGTGCCAAGAACCACTACTGGTGATGAGGATGTACATACTAGATATGTTGTCACATCTCCCCATGATTCTTCACATGAAGATGAGGGAAGTCTGAAACTCACCATTAAGTACCTGCTCTCTAAGGTCTCAGACCTTGAATTCAAGGTTAGGATCCTAGAAACCAGGTCTGCCACTCAGCAACTTGAGATTAAAGATCTCAAGGCAAAACTAGCTGAGACATAGATTGAGAAGTTTGTCAGGCATGTACCAACTCAAGTTTCTTTAAGTTCTTCCTCTACCTCATCTACTTCTCTAGATGATGCTACCAAAAAGGGGTAGAAAAATGTATAGAAACAAGCTCATGAGGAACCTCAAATTTCAAAGGAACCTCAATCTTTGATGACTCTCACAACTTTATCCTACCTTTACCCTACACAAAAGCAATCATCCACTGTTTTTCCACAACCAGCTCCTTTGAGTTTTCAAGTGGATCCAAGGATGCTCATTATCCTTCACAATCTTTTCATACAATTTCTAATGAGCTCCTCACTTGAACAACCATCCCCTGATGTTGCCATAACCTACTTTGGAGCAGAAGAGCTTCAAAGGCTCAGTGCACCATCTACCACTCAGGTGGAAGTTGGTTAACCTAAGGTCACTATGGAACCTAACATTCACTTCAAAGGGGAAATAGGGACTGATGGCCCAGCAACTACCTCAGTTGGGACAGATGGTGCAGCATCAGTTTCTTCTGAAGCAGAAATTTTAGCTGCGGACGTAATTGTTGAACTATCATCTTTGTCTGATAAACTGATTCTCATAGAGGCCATTCTTGATCTAGCCTTTGAGGTGAACAGTGAAGACTTTCTTACAACTCCTATTCTTTCACAAATGCCTCAAGATCAACCACAAACTTCTCAACCTCATCCTCAGTCCTCTCAACCTCAACCTTCAAAACCAGAATCACCAAAGGAAGAATCTCCTCATGATTACAAAGGTAAGATGAAGATGACTGATGAGGAGCTTCTTAAGGATGAGAGGCTAAACAAATTGAGAAAAAAGGGTAGACTCCCTACTAAAAAGTTGTTGGCTACAAGCAGCAAAGCAGCAACAACATCTCAGGAGTCTATCAATGAAAAGAAGAGGGTGGAGGCAATTGATAGACGCATCAACCTGGGAATAGCAAATAAAGAAATGCTACTACTCCCACTTGATGAGCTTATCAAACTGGAAGAGGCAACCTTGCTATAAAAAGAAAAGGAGAATACAGCAAGGAGGGCTAAAGAGGAGAAGGAAAGAAAGATGAAGGAAGAAGCTGAGCTAAAGAAGAGGAAGAAGAGGATAGCCTTTTCTATGCTCAAGAGGTTACTCTCAGGAGGAACTGAGTCTTCATAAGAATGAGATGGTCCTACCCCTTGTCAACAGAGAGCAAGAACAAATCAGTAAGGAGAGAAAGAGAGCTACCAGGGAGAAAGTACAGGAGAGAAAGAAGAAAGAGGAAGAGGCAAAGCTTGTAGCTGCTAAGAAGGTAGGAGATAAAGCCTGGATGAAGGCTTATCTCAGGGCACATGGCTTCACTAGCAGGCAAGTTGGGCCAATGTCAGAGAAGACCCTATAGCGACATGTCAGTGATATCAAAGCTAACATTCACTTAGGAAGAAGGAAGGAGGTATCTTAAGAGATACAGAGGATGAAACCCAAAACTAGAACCCAAGCCACTACCCATAACAACTGAAACCATCACTGAGCCTATACCCTTCTCTTTCCCCATCAAAACCGAACCTATCACTGAACAATACACCCCTGAACCCACACCATCCACACTACCACCACAACCTTCTCCTACCTCTTAACAACCACCTTCATTACATATCCTACAACCTAAAACACAACCCAAAACCCAAACAATACCAAAATCATCCTCAGAACCATCTAAAACTCCAACCATAGAAGAAATTAGGGAGATCAAAAGAAGACTCAACAACTACTCAAAAGTGAGTAGAATTTCTTATAAGGGAGGGTTCATCACATTACAATACATTGATGGATCCTCAAGCTCTCTCATAAGAAATGCCTTCCAAGATCTACCCCGAGAAACCCTACCCTATCACTTAATCTTCCAGCCTTAAGCTCTGATTCTTTAAATGAAGAAGAGAAAAGGCGAAGAAGAAAATTGGTGAGCCTGCTGGACACTAGGAATGGGGACAGACTGCCAAACTTGCCCGTCATTCCAGTGGAGGTTTGATGAACCTTCTCACAACTTTGTTATGGAGGGGGAGAATGGAGGGTAAACAGGTTCAACGCATCCTCTTTGCTACACTTAAGCAGATTTAATATTGCTGAGCTAGCAGAGAACCATTCACCAATTAAAACCTTCATCAGCCTTCATCTTACCGAATTAAACAAAAGGCAAGAACTGAAGAGGAGTTTAAAGTTGAAGAAGGACGTGTAGTTTTGGTAGCATCAGCCTAAGGGGAGTTTGTTGGATCTATTGAGGCTGATGCAACAAAAACAACACTTAGAAGAAATCTGTACAAACTAAGAGAAGTCTTCCGAAGGCTATGCTGCAGCTTCCGAAAGAAATGCTGCAACTTCCGAAGATTCTATGGTGATCTTTCGAAGAGCTTCCGAAGGATGAACTCTGTCTTCCAAGACTTTGAAGATCTCCTTCCAAAGTAAAACACTTTGAAGAATGAAGACAAAGTCTTCTGAAGACAAAGCCTCGGAAGAAGCTGTGTCCTCTGATGTATAAAATGGTTTAGAAGAACTTATTCTTCTGAAGCCATTTTACCTTTGGAAGAAACACAGTATGAACCAGCGGACAAAGCATGGTCCGACTGACACTTGCTGCCTACTCTGATCCTTTTCAAGATGCCTTCCACATTCATATGGTTGGCCTTACTTTTGTCTACTGTTCACCATTCCTTAGTTAGTACAGCTGCCACCTTTAGTTGGTGACCAAAAGGTAAGTCATGGACCTGTCATGACTACCTTATCTTAGATAATATTTTATCTAAGATACCCTACCTCAAGCAATGTAGTATTTGTTTAGAAGTAAGTCCCAGCATGTTATCTACGTATAAAAAGCTGTAGATAGTAGTACATATAGTCGCTCATTGTAACTTAGTATCCATGCTTTTGCATGAGTCTTGTAATACTTAGTTGAGAGATAATATATACAAGTATCTTGAAAAACCATTTCTTGTGTTCTTTACTTATTATATTATTATCAACTGAGCTCTTGATTATGCATTCATCAAACGAGTGAGATTTTACAGTTTTTGAGAAACACTAAGTGTTGAGAGAACAATATTGATCCTGCAAAGATTGTCAGTCCATTGTAACTCCAGCTGACGTTAACTCCAAGATTGAGCCTGATCCAAAGGAAAATCTGTTGATCAAATCCTATACAGATCTATGATTGGTTTGTTAATGTATCTTACTGTATCAGACCAGACATAATGTATGCTGTTTGTGTCTTGCCAGGTATCAATCAGACCCGAAGGAATCCTACTTAATTGCTGTCAAAAGGATATTCAGGCATCTCAAAGGTAAACCAGCTTTAGGGCATGGTATCCTTATCAAGAAAACTTTGAGTTACATGGATATACTGATAGTGATTATGGAGGATGTTATCAATATAGAAAATTTACTACAAGTGGGTGTCAGATTTTAGGACCCAGATTAGTCTCATGGCAATGTAAGAAACAAACAAATGTCTCCGTTTTAACCACAGAAGTCGAGTACATAGCTGCTTCAGCAGGATGTTCTTAAATCCTTTAGTTACAAAACCAACTGCTGGATTATGAATTCAATTTTCTTAAAATTCCAATTTACATTGATAACACTGCTGCTAAGTTCATTACAGCTAATCCTGTCCAATATTCAAAAGCAAAACATATCAAGATTCGATACAATTTTCTCAGAGATAACTCTGAAAAAGGTGTAAGCATTCTGATTCAAACTAGTACTGAAAAACAGTTGGCAGACCTATTTACTAAAGCCTTCTTAACAGGATGGTTTGAGTATTTGGTAGAGTCAATCGGTCTTATTAACCATGTGTAAAACTAGTTTTTGAGCATTTTAGTTAATTGAGTCTTAACATGATGAGAACCCCCTTAACAAAAAAAGGTCATAGCAAGAGCAACTGTCAGAGTTAATTGCTTGATCGTACTTTATGTGTGCATGTTTTCTTATTAAAGCGAAACAAAATACAAAAATAGAAAATCAAAAATCAAATATAAAAATATTAAAATAAAAACTCCAAAAATAGAGTCTTTCTTTGATAATTCATGTTTTAGGAACGAATCTGTTTTTGCAATCGGTAAGAAATGATAGTACATAAGTTAGATCAGTTGCATATTTCACTTCACAATAAAGTCTGACATGATCAGATATGATGTGTAGACAAACTCATGCCACTATACTGAAAAAGTAAATTCTTGTGATTAAACTAAATCATCTATGCATGTATGAGGGTTCATCTTAGTACTAATGAGTAGTATTAGCTTATCGAATCGATTGCTTGTAAAGTTACAACACTCACACCTGGTGGTGATATGACTAACCATGAGATCTGTTACAAGCATCATCTCACTTCTCTATTATGAGTCATCATGACCTGAAGTGATGAGATATCCTTTGTTGTAAGTGATTAGGAGACTGGATATTCTCGTTTGATGCCAAAAGATGCCAGTGTGCACAACCCATTCAAATGGATGGTTAGAGTTTATCAAATGGTTTATCCATGATAATTCTCTACTATATTATATACATGAACTCTGATTATGAATATATGCCAGGTTTTCAAGTTGAGAAAATGTACTTTATTGTATACCTTGATGATAGTTGATCTCTCTAAGTCTATGTGTGAGTCACATCATGTCATATCTAATTCAACCCTAATCAATCCAAAATCTGAAAAAGTAAGTGAGCTGATTCTTTTGTCAAAAACACTCATTGTCTGTCCTGGATCTTGTGTCTCCTTTGTTGTGAAATCACTGACCTTGAAAACAATTGATCGGGATTTAATCATTGTCTATGACTATTCATAATTTATTTTCTTTTAATGTGCTGATCTTAACTGATATGATCTCACTGCAGATATTGATTCTATTGTACATATTAGATTTTTATTCTGATTATTTTGATTTTATGCATGTTTTGTGTGTGCAGGCATATTAACAATGATTAGTGTGAGCTTCTTGTGAAAACTTAAGAAACTTCAAAGTTTTGTAAAACTTAAAAGTTTACGGGGAGTAAAAAGTAAGAGAATCTAAGAGAATCAAAATTAAATGGTTTGGATGGAAATGATGAAGCTAAAAGTTCAAGCATTTGCGTGTTTGATAATATGAAAATGAACCTGAAAAAATTTAAAATGGAAAAGCTTCTTGCAACAATTTAAATGAGATTACTTGTTTAAAATCAGAGACTAAAATGAAGGGGAATTAATTTTGTTTGTTGAAAATTTTTAATAAAAAATTGAAATGTCAAAAGTTCAAAATTTGAGGATCAATTATGTAAATTTTGAGTGAAAGGCAAAATTTGAAAAATTGTTTAAATATTAGTATGTGAATAGTACTAATGTGTTTAAACAGCGTTCAGGTGGATGATTTGAAAATACAAGTGTAAGAAATCTCATGCGCCTAAACAGTGTTCAGAAGTCTAAACAGGAGCAAGATGAATTTCAGAAAATTTACAAGTGTTTTAGGCGTTTCAGACACCCTCATGCGCCTAAACAGTGGTCATAAGTCTGAAAAGTTGGTTAAGTATTTGGGCGTTTCAACAACTCTCATGCGCCTAACTAGTACCAGGATTTCAAGATTTGGGCATTTTAAGTGAAAATTCACCAAGTGTTGGGCGTTTTAGATAGACTCATGCGCCTAAACAGTGGAAAAGCGCCTAAATAGTGCTTATGCGTCTAAACAGTGCTCATGCGCCTAGGCCCATGCGCACAAACAGTGCTCTTGCGCCTAAATTTTTTGTGTTAATTTCATACTCATGCGCACAAACAGTGCTCATGCGGCTAAAAATTTATACTTAGTATAAATAGAACACTTCGTGTTTTACATTCTTTCATTCACACACAGTCCCCTGAACTCACTTTGTCGACTCTCGGTTAACTTCATTTCACTAAGTTTGCTAGTGTGTGTTCGATTTCTACGATTGATAGTGTGTTTATAAGATTATAAACGTAAGTTAATAATCGAATCAACACATTTCATGATTCTAATTCAAATTTTGACTAGGGCGTTTCATAACTGTTCGGGCGTATGAACCCTAAGTCGATTGAATATTTGAATTTTGTGAATTTAATGTCAAATAAGAACTGAAATTGAGTTTGGATTGTTGATATTGAATTAATTTTGAGCATGTTAGCACATTAATCATTGAATTTCATCAACATTAATTCGATGATGATTCATCATCAGTTGAGGTAATGAAGATGAACAGTCAATGAATTTTGAATTTTTAATTAAAATGGAAAATTCATAAAAATTCAAATTTTTAATGTGTTTGATAACATTTAATGAATTGATATGTTTACAAAAACGTATACCCTAACTTGTGTATGTTATGTTCTTGAACATAGTATATAAATACTTAATCATTTTCTAAGTACAAGTTAGATTAAAAATTGTTAAAAGATAATAATTCATTAAAATTCAATCAACATTTATTAAATTTAAAGAGTTTAAAATCAAATTGACTAAAGTTCTTGTTTTTATTTGTGTAGATGAATGAATTGAAGTTTGAGCCAAAGCATAACGTTGCAACATTACTTAATGAGAATATACAAGATGCTATCAGTTATGAAGCGATGATCAGATTTTTACTAAGGACTAAATATGTATATGCTATGTCTTACCAACCAGTAGTCTATGCAAGACTGATCAAGAAGTTCGGGACCACAGCATCTGTTGAAGTACATGATAAAGGAATGAAGGTTTTAAGGGGTTTTTCATAAATGATAGAAAGATAGAAGTCTTAGAAGATTCTATCAGAACCTCGTTAAAGATTGGGACGAAATGATCCAGAAGATCCATCAGAACTAACATTCAATGAATGTAGGGAGACATTCATAGAAATGGGTAATCCTGATCACTTTCCAAAGAAGCAATTTTTAAGAGCCAGAGTTTTCAACCATTGGAAGCTTTTGTGCTACATATTCCAACACTACATGTCTAAAAGAAGTGCTGGATGGAATTCTTTCCCAGTAGACATTGCATCTCCAATTGTGGCTCTTACAATAAACAGAAGATTTAACATGGCCAAATGGATCATGAATGGGTTTATCTTTAACTTGGAGAAAGGCATTAGGAACAAACACCTAATGTATCCAAGGTTTTTACAGATAATAATAAATGAAGAACGCATGGATTTCCATGCTTATGGTGTAGGTGGAGATATTTTAAATTTTGAACACATGTCTGAGATATCTTACAAGATATTGGCCATGATTATAGGTGCTCAGAATGTACCAATGTTTGATTACATGAGGAATGTAGCAAGGGATGAAGTAGATATCAATATAGATCACTTCCGTTTGATTAAAGGTGAACCAGTGGATCCAGCTGATCTTATTGATGAAATTCTTCATGTTCTGTTTCATGATGATGATGAAAATGATGATGATGAAAATGATGATGATGATGATGAAAGTTCATCAAGTAGTGATGATGATGGTGCTGATGATGCAGCTGAGGCATATCAATCAGAGAATAGTGAGATAACTATCTCTGATCATGCTGAAGAAAGACATGATGTAGATGAAGGAACTACTGCTGGTATGGATCATAATAAAGGAAGTAATGAAGAAACTCTTGTTAAGAATCTGTTAGACTCTACTGTTAATGAAGAACGTGTTGATGATGTGATAGATTCCAATGTTAATGAAGAAAATGATCAAAATCAAGATTTTGCATTTGATTGTATTAATGCTATGATGGTTGAGCCTATTTTTTAAAGTTGCACACCAATTGAAGCTGAAGAAACACATGTTATTACAACACACAATGTGTCTGTACAAACTGAGGATGTTCCTGATATGGATGAGCTTGAAACTTTGAAAGAAGCTAATAGTGTGTCACACCCCCCGCTGATAGCAGAAACACGGGGAATGCGAGCTAGACGGGATCGTCATAACGCATGGTATATGATAGAGTAGCAATAAAAATATGACGACAAGCGTGTCATGACGACACCCGAACACAAATGGAGACTTGTGTCGTGTATATTCAATGTTCACGACAGTATAGTCATAAGCACAACATAAATGATCACATAAACATTGATATTAGCTTGCAATGTAATCTTCCCACAACTCGGGAACAAGTATACAAAAGATCATGTTCAAGCTTTACAAAAGTAATAAACACGAAATACATCCTAGGGTCTCCTCTAAAAGGCAGCACTCCTAGAATAATGTTGGTGAGCTTCGCAGGTTTAAATTGTAAATATGTAATTGATGCTGTATAGTATTTGTAGTGGAATACCGTGCATACAGTTATAAGCAAGCAAGATCACATATCATGCGTTTTATACAACCAAGCCTAATGACGTACACACAGCAACTTGTCAGAATATATTCACCCAAGGCCCGTTCCTGGCAGTGTGATGGTACTCGCAAGTAACCATCTGTCAAGGGTGGGGGTGTCAACCCAGTAGTACTACTAATACCTATCTGTTGGTTCCAACACCGGAATTAGTGGTTGTAAGACAGTCCACACAGTAACATCATGTTTGCATCAGATAAGTACTCACAAAACAGTATCATGTTGATTCCAAATGTGAAAATTGTATGTATTTTGTACAGCATTGAAAAGTGTGAGCATACTTTTCCCCCATATTGTAAAAGTTGAACAATTGTATAAGCGTAAAAAGGGGCCACGAAACTCACAGAATAGATGATAAGCACGTATGATGAATGATTCCAACGGTAGGATGCTATGAACAGTCAAGTACCTATTGACAGTTACTGACAAGCATTAATAACGAGCATTAAGCATAAGATGATGACTATAGATTTGGGCAGTTTCGGTTCGGTCGTGGGTAGTACACACACAAGCGGTCACACACCTCTTAGTCTAGATTATTTTAAATAGTATGTGCCTGTTAATAGCGTTGACTTTAATCTTTGTGGTCAAGCTATGACACTTCATTAATATTACATTGTCGTCGTGAGATCTCCGAAGAGGGGATCCATACACACACATACATCATTAGTCATACAATAGGACCGGACGCACGACCGACACTCCATTCGCACGAGTGGACTTTCAGTCGTACGAATTAGCTACTTTCGTACGATTGAACCTTCATTCATGCGACTAAGCATTCAGTCGTACCATGCAAGACTTAGTCATACGACTCAACCTCCATACACACGATTGGACCTTCAATCGCACGAATCAGCTTCATTCGTGCGATTGAACATTCATTCGGACGATTGGCCTTTCAGTCGTACGACTCACACACAATCGCACACAATTTCATTCGCACTGACTCAATCGCATGACTCATTCGTTCGCACAGACTCATTCGCACATGCATTCAATCGCACACACCCATACGCCTGACTTAGTCGTACGATTTGCCCAATCGCACGGCTCAGTCGCGTGACGCACTCATACGCCCTACCCAGTTGCACGACTCATTCCAGTCGCTCGGCTCAGTCGGCCGGATGGCCCAGTCGCCCTGCACAGCAGGTCGCAACTGCACAGACCATCGAGCAGCGTCCAGCCGCTCCGAGCATGGGTTTCACGCACCAAGAACCTCCAGAACACTAATCCTAACACGTCTAGACAAGAAGCACACTCAAGAACACGACATGCAAGTCCACACGACCTCTTGTGCTCGGATGAACCCGAGCACCCGAAACCCTAGAAAACGCAGAAGTTAAATCGAGCAAGAAACGGGTCAAACGAGGTTATCTACCTGCTAGGAGTGAGATTTCATGATGATAACCAAGATTTGACGACGAAAACGCAACAAACGGGATGAATTTTGGTGCTAGGTTGGTGTAGAAAGGGAGAGGAAGAAGAAGATCGATGAAGATGAAGTGAAGAAAAGGGCTGGGAAATGGGTATTTATACCCAGCCTAGTTTCCCAAAATGTCAAGTTTAGTCCCCGCACTTTGCCCCCGGGTTCCCGAATTTTGTTTCGGTTGAAAAACGTTATTTATTTAGTCCTGTTTTATTGATGATAAAATGTTACTAATGTTATTTAGAAGTTAAAAATGATTTTATTCGTGACAATTATTTTAATATAAAATGACGCGTTTAGTGTTAATGGGGCAACTCTCAGAAAAACGTCTTAAGATAACGACAAGTCAAGCAACAATATCTCGCACATAAGGTTAACTAAGCAAAGCAATTATGGTATCCACGTAGTTGGTTTATCAAATTGATGAATGACTGATAACAAGGTTAAATCAAACACGCTAAATTACGGACCTTTGGTGACGGATGTCACAGTATCCCGCAGTTGAGGGAATTTCGTCTCGAAATTCAACTGGTGCTATGTCTAAGGGCATCATCCTTGAATAGATGTGGATATTTAAGTCTCATCTGATCTTCACGTTCCCATGTAAACTCTGGCCCTCGTTTAGACTTCCATCTTATACGAACGATAGGTATCTTGCTGCGCCTTAGCCTTTTGACTTTTCGGTCCATGACCTCAATGGGTTCCTCAATAAAATGAAGCTTTTCATCGATCTTGATTTCCTCAATTGGTACGTGTAAGGACTCGTCTACCAAACACTTTTTGAGGTTCGACACGTGAAAAGTATCATGCACACCGCTGAGTTCTTGTGGCAACCTCAATCGGTAAGCCACCGGACTGATTCTTTCTGTAATCTCGAATGGTCCTACGCATCGAGGGGCTAACTTCCCTTTCTTACCAAATCGTACGATCCCTTTCCACGGAGAGACTTTGAGTAAGACATGATCCCCAACATTGAATTCTAGAGGCTTCCGACGATTGTCGGCGTAGCTCTTTTGGCGGCCTCTAGCAGCTTTGAGTCGGTCTTTGATTTGGAAGATCTTATCGGTGGTTTCTTGAATGATTTCGGGACCTGTTAGCTGGCTTTCACCAACCTCGGCCCAACATACAGGAGATCTACATTTCTGTCCATACAATGCTTCAAATGGAGCGCATCCAATGCTTGTATGGTAGCTGTTGTTGTAAGAGAACTCAATCAACGGTAAAGGAGTGTCCCAGCTACCACCAAAATCGATTACGCAAGCTCTAAGCATGTCTTCCAATGTTTGTATAGTTCGTTCACTCTGGCCGTCTGTTTGCGGGTGATAGGCAGTACTCATGTCTAACCGAGTGCCCATCGCTTTCTGTAACGTCTGCCAAAATCGTGAGGTGAATCGACTGTCTCGGTCGGATATGATTGACACCGGCACCCCGTGCCGTGTCACGACCTCTTTGATGTACAACCTTGCCAGCTTATCCATCTTGTAGTCTTCCCGGATAGGCAAGAAGTGAGCGGATTTTGTCATTCGATCCACCACGACCCATATCGTGTCGTGTCCGCTTGGTGTTCTCGGGAGTTTGGTAATGAAATCCATAGTGATATTCTCCCATTTCCACTCGGGAATTTCAGGTTGTTGCAATAATCCTGATGGTTTCTGGTGTTCAGCCTTGACCTTTGAACAAGTCAAGCATTTGCTCATATACATAGCAATATCTTTCTTCATGCCTGGCCACCAGTACAACTCCTTCAAATCGTGGTACATCTTGTCTGCACCAGGATGAACAGAGTATCGTGTCTTGTGTGCTTCATCCATGACTAATGTACGTACACCTCCCTATCTGGGGACCCATATACGATCTAAGAAGTAATGAACGCCGTCATCCTTGCGAGTCATTTGTTTATCCAGTCCTCGGAATTCTTCCCCGCAAGGTTCTCTTCTTTCAAAGACTCATTTTGTGCAATTTGAATCTGAGCCTTTAAATTGGTTTGAATAGTCAAACCTAGCGCTCGTGCACGTAATGGTTTCACACGTTCTTTGCGGCTTAAAGCATCAGCCACCACGTTAGCTTTCCCCGGATGGTACCGGATTTCACAATCGTAGTCGCTAAGAAGCTCTACCCAGCGTCGCTATCGCATGTTAAGTTCTTTCTGATTCATGATGTGTTGAAGGCTCTTATGGTCTGTGTAGATGATACATTTGGTCCCATATAGATAATGTCTCCATATCTTGAGTGCAAATACTACAGCACCCAACTCCAAATCGTGAGTTGTGTAGTTCTTTTCATGCACTTTGAGTTGTCGCGAAGCGTAAGCAATTACCTTATCTTTCTGCATTAGTACACATCCCAAACCTTGATGTGAAGCATCACAGTACACCACAAAATCATCAGTTCCGTTTGGGAGGGACAATATCGGTGCGTTGCACAACTTCTCCTTCAATGTTTGGAACGCCTGTTCTTGTGCTTTCCCCCAATCGAACTTCTTGTCTTTCTGAGTCAACAAAGTCAACGGTTGGGCAATCTTGGAGAAATTGGCAATGAAGCGACGATAGTATCCGGCCAATCCCAAGAATTGCCGTATTTCTGAGGGTGTTTGGGGGGTATCCCACTTCTTCACAGCTTCGATCTTACCGGGGTCCACATGAATCCCATTTTCATTAACTACATGGCCCAAGAACTTCACCTCTCGAAGCCAGAATTCACACTTCGAGAACTTGGCGAAAAGTTTCTCTTCCTTCAACAGTTCTAGAATTGCTTGGAGGTGTTTTTCGTGATCCTACTTCGAACGAGAGTAGATAAGTATATCATCTATGAACACGATCACGAACTTATCAAGGTAAGGCTTACACACCCGATTCATCAGATCCATAAAGACAGCTGGTGCGTTGGTCAATCCGAATGGCATGACCAAGAACTCATAGTGCCCGTAACGAGTTCTAAATGCTGTTTTTGGAATATCGTCCTCGAATACTCTTAATTGATGATAACCAGATCGAAGGTCGATCTTAGAGAAATACGAGGCTCCTTGCAATTGATCGAGCAGATCGTCGATTCTAGGAAGAGGATACCGATTCTTCACGGTCAATTTGTTCAATTCCCTGTAGTCGATACACATTCGGAACGACCCATCCTTCTTCTTGACAAATAATACCGGTGCTCCCCACGGTGAATGACTCGGTCGAATGAAACCCTTCTCCAGTAGTTTCTGTAGTTGGCTGGATAACTCTTGCATCTCTGAGGGTGCTAACCGATACGGTGTCTTAGCTATCGGTGTAGCTCCAGGAACCAGCTCTATATGAAATTCCACCTGTCGTGGAGGAGGCAATCCAGACAAATCATCAGGGAACACCACCGGATAGTCCCGTACAATTGGAATGTCTGCCAATTTTGTCTCTTCTTCTTTCTTTTCTACGATGTGAGCCAGAAAAGTGTAACACTGCTTCCGTAGACTTCGGCGGGCTTTCATGCAAGAAATGAGCTTTAGTGTTCTTCCCGGTCGTTCTCCTTGAATCTTGAGTACCTCCCCGTTTGGCATGGGGATTCGTACTACTTTCTCCCGACAAACAATCTTGGCTCCATGATTTGACAACCAATCCATACCCACTATCACATCGAAGCTGCCTAACTCGAATGGTATTAAATCTATACTAAAGATCTGGTCTTCCAACATTAGGGTGCAATTCTTAATAATCTCATCTGCTTGTTCAACCCTACCATTGGCCATTTCTACTGAGTAACTAGTTTCTAGTCTACTAGCACTTAAACCAAGCATATGCACGAACTCAGAAGATATAAAGCTATTGTCTGCCCCAGTATCAAATAGTATGGATGCGAAATGGTGATTGAGCAGATACGTACCCGTAACAACGTTTGGGTCCTGACGGGCATCATTAGCTCCCATGACGAATGCGCATCCCCGTGCAGCATTTCCTGGGTTTCCTTGGCCTTGAGCGCCCGCTATGGCCATCACTTGTTGTTGATTATCCCCTTGTTGACCCGGTGCCCTGTTCAGTTTGGGGAACATGTTCCGATAATGACCAGGATTTCCACATTCGTAAGAGACTCTGGCATTCCCGGCGGGGTTAACCGCGTTGACGGGTGCAACCAGATTCAGTGCCACTCTACAATCTCTTGCTAGGTGCCCCGGGCGCCTACAGTTTACGCACACCGGCACTGCATCTCTGGGGGATGATGATAGCTGCATCTGTCACATTTGGGGTGTGGCCCAACATACTCTCTCTTACCGGTGTCACAGCCACGAAGTTTCTGGTGATCTTGGCCCTTTTATCAGATTTCCCGACACTCGACCGGCTAGTTTCCCCAACATCCTTTCGCTTCTCTGCTCCCTTGCCCAATACCCCTGTTCTTACCATTTCATCGGTCAGAGCGCCAGCCTTCAAAATTGCACTCTGAATCGTAGGAGGAGCAGCTGCAGTTACCATTGCTCGTATTTGAGGCGCGAGTCCCCAAATGTATCTTTCTATCCTTTTAGATTCCGGAGTGACTAAGTGTGGAACTAGTCTAGCCAACTCGTGGAATCGATCAGTATAAGCTGCATGCCCCGCCCCCACCATAGCATGATTCCAGAACTCATGCTCAAGCTTTTGCATCTTGTTGTGAGGGCAGTATTCCTCGGTAATCAAGGCTTTAAATTCATCCCAGGTCATCTGCATCGCAGATTCCCTTCCCCTAGCTTGAACCTGGGTGTTCCACCAGGTTAGTGCTCGGCCTTGCAGTGAGCACGTAACATACTTGATCCGCTGGCTGTCGAGGCATTCTCTGATGTCGATCACAGCCTCCTTGTAAGAACAGCCCCGTTTGGCGTTAACAACCCCAGTTTCGTTACCGGCCGTACCAACATTTCCGGTCTCTTGGTTGCTTTCATTCCCAGTCGGGTTTCCATTATCCTCGTTCTCATTACCACCATCCCCGTGGGGGTGGTTTTGTTGTTGCAATGCGTCGCTCACCTGAGCTACAATAGTTGGAATCAGGGAAGTCAATTGTTGAGCAATTAAGGCCACCATTTCAGCATTTCCAGTCCCTTGGTTATTGCCAGAAGGGCCTTCATTTGCTGTTGGAGGTCTACCCCTGCCTCTGCCTCTGCCCCTCGGGGCTTCACTTCCGCTACTATTGCTGCGGGTAGATCTTCGAGGCGGCATGTTCTATTCATACAAGAGGCAACATATAAGCTTTAGTCACCTTAAGATGCATAAGTACTTTTCTTATCAAATTTCCAATGTTTCGGTTCCAGTCGGTCAAGATCACCATGCAGCCCATTTTAAGCATATTCTCGGTATACCGGTGGTGTTTATATATAGGGTTCCCCGCAGCATTCCCACCACACCCACGATGTACCGAGAATGATGCCTAATCCGGTTACATGACATCCGACCTCCCTTCACAACACATCCATAATAATCCATCATGTCAACTGAGAGCCAAACATGTAATCACGTATAGTCTAGCGGAGGTTGTCTATCTCGCGTCCTTAAAAGGACTCAGACATAGCCTCCTCGGGTCGGTCTCAGTATCTGAGGTCAAGCGCAATGTAAAATCTGTGACGGTCTGTTCGGGTCTCGATTCCCGAATTTGGTTATGATAACTCGGCGCACAGAGGGAACGGAAGATCCAGTAGGAAGCATCCCATAGGGGTCGAGCACAAGGGCTCAAGCACGAAGTAAAAGATCACATAACAGAAGGATAATCAAACATATAAGGAGGAACACATACACGAGATATATAAATGCACACAAGCTTAAGCATGCAAATCTACATGAAGGTTCCTAGGTTATAGTCTAGGTCAAGTGTAATTGCCTAATTCTCTATAACCAATGGCTCTGATACCAGTCTGTCACACCCCCCGCTGATAGCGGAAACACGGGGAATGCGAGCTAGACGGGATCGTCATAACATATGGTATATGATAGAGTAGCAATAAAAATATGACGACAAGCGTGTCATGACGACACCCGAACACAAATGGAGACTTGTGTCATGTATATTCAATGTTCACGACAGCATAGTCATAAGCACAACATAAATGATCACATAAACATTGATATTAGCTTGCAATGTAATATTCCCACAACTCGGGAACAAGTATACAAAAGATCATGTTCAAGCTTTACAAAAGTAATAAACACGAAATACATCCTAGGGTCTCCTCTAAAAGGCAGCACTCCTAGAACTTCAATTCCCTTGATCACCTGAAAAGTAATGCCCAAAACGGTCAACAATAATGTTGGTGAGCTTCGCAGGTTTAAATTGTAAATATGTAATTGATGCTGTATAGTATTTGTAGTGGAATACCGTGCATACAGTTATAAGCAAGCAAGATCACATATCATGCGTTTTATACAACCAAGCCTAATGACGTACACACAGCAACTTGTCAGAATATATTCACCCAAGGCCCGTTCCTGGCAGTGTGATGGTACTCGCAAGTAACCATCTGTCAAGGGTGGGGGTGTCAACCCAGTAGTACTACTAATACCTATCTGTTGGTTCCAACACCGGAATTAATGGTTGTAAGACAGTCCACACAGTAACATCATGTATGCATCAGATAAGTACTCACAAAACAGTATCACGTTGATTCCAAATGTGAAAATTGTATTATTTTGTACAGCATTGAAAAGTGTGAGCATACTTTTCCCCCATATTGTAAAAGGTTGAAACAATTGTATAAGCGTAAAAAGGGGCCACGAAACTCACAGAATAGATGATAAGCACGTATGATGAATGATTCCAACGGTAGGATGCTATGAACAGTCAAGTACCTATTGACAGTTACTGACAAGCATTAATAACGAGCATTAAGCATAAGATGATGACTATAGATTTGGGCAGTTTCGGTTCGGTCATGGGTAGTACACACACAAGCGGTCACACACCTCTTAGTCTAGATTATTTTAAATAGTATGTGCCTGTTAATAGCGTTGACTTTAATCTTTGTGGTCAAGCTATGACACTTCATTAATATTACATTGTCGTCGTGAGATCTCCGAGGAGGGGATCCATACACACACACATCATTAGTCATACAATAGGACCGGACGCACGACCGACACTCCATTCGCACGAGTGGACTTTCAGTCGTACGAATTAGCTACTTTCGTACGATTGAACCTTCATTCATGCGACTAAGCATTCAGTCGTACCATGCAAGACTTAGTCATACGACTCAACCTCCATACATACGATTGGACCTTCAATCGCACAAATCAGCTTCACTCGTGCGATTGAACATTCATTCGGACGATTGGCCTTTCAGTCGTACGACTCACACACAATCGCACACAATTTCATTCGCACTGACTCAATCGCATGACTCATTCGTTCGCACAGACTCATTCGCACATGCATTCAATCGCACACACCCATACGCCTGACTTAGTCGTACGATTTGCCCAATCGCATGGCTCAGTCGCGTGACGCACTCATACGCCCTACCCAGTCGCACGACTCATTCCAGTCGCTCGGCTCAGTCGGCCGGATGGCCCAGTCGCCCTGCACAGCAGGTCGCGACTGCACAGACCATCGAGCAGCGTCCAGCCGCTCCGTACATGGGTTTCACGCACCAAGAACCTCCAGAACACTAATCCTAACACGTCTAGACAAGAAGCACACTCAAGAACACGACATGCAAGTCCACACGACCTCTTGTGCTCGGATGAACCCGAGCACCCGAAACCCTAGAAAACACAGAAGTGAAATCGAGCAAGAAACGGGTCAAACGAGGTTATCTACCTGCTAGGAGTGAGATTTCACGATGATAACCAAGATTTGACGACGAAAACGCAACAAACAGGATGAATTTTGGTGCTAGGTTGGTGTAGAAAGGGAGAGGAAGAAGAAGATCGATGAAGATGAAGATGAAGTGAAGAAAAGGGCTGGGAAATGGGTATTTATACCCAGCCTAGTTTCCCAAAATGTCAAGTTTAGTCCCCGCACTTTGCCCCCGGGTTCCCGAATTTTGTTTCGGTTGAAAAACGTTATTTATTTAGTCCTGTTTTATTGATGATAAAATGTTATTAATGTTATTTAGAAGTTAAAATTGATTTTATTTGTGACAATTATTTTAATATAAAATGACGCGTTTAGTGTTAACGGGGCAACTCTCAGAAAAACGTCTTAAGATAACGACAAGTCAAGCAACAATATCTCGCATATAAGGTTAACTAAGCAAAGAAATTATGGTATCCATGTAGTTGGTTTATCAAATTGATGAATGACTGATAACAAGGTTAAATCAAACACGCTAAATTACGGACCTTTGGTGACGGATGTCACATAGTGCTTAAGAAAAGACTATTTCTAAGTTAAAAGAAGAAAATGAGAAGTTAAAAGAGGTGATTCAAAAGAAAGATGATGAAATTGATGCACTTGTAAAAGATAAAGATGAAAATGTGAAATCATTTGAGGTGATGATGAGAGATTATGATTTAATGGAAGACAAGTATAACAAGTTAAGAGAAGAACATGAAACCATGAAAGAGGAGTTAGATAAAATGAAAGAAAAGCAAAAGTCTGATTCTCCAGAGATTGTGATTGTGTCTGAGATAAACCCGATTTATATTTAGAAAATTCCTTAAGTTGATAAAAGAAAAAGGAAGATTGATGATGTAGATGTTTTAGTGTTACCTGAACCATCATTAAAAGTTCAAAAGACTGCTGAAAGTCAAGAAGAAGAAGAGCAATATGTTTAAGAGAAGATTGAAGCTCTTGATGACATAGAGGATAAATTTGATGATGACTGGTACGATGAGGTACTTGAAGATGAAGACATTGTTAAAGCTAACATTGAATCAACTTTTTCACCAGTTGAGACCACTCAAGATGAAATACCTATTGATTTTGAAGATAGATATAACTACTTAATGAAAATGAAATACAACAGAGTCTTTCTTGATAGGTTAACAGTTTCTCAGATAAATGAAGAATATGAGAAACATATTACTGTTGAGTTTGTTGCTCCAGTAGATCCAAATGTGATTATTGTTGAACATGGAGAATGGAATCCATTACAAGAGAGCATAAATGTTGAGGAAATGCCATCATCTGAGTTACACCACCCTGATCCTGAGGATATGAATGTTTTGGCATTAAGATCATGGTTGCAAGCTCGTAACTATCCTTGGAAGAGACTTAAGAGATTGCAGTCTGAATCTCTAAGGAATTTAGTAAGAAGCTTCCAGGAGACAGGATAACAAACAAACAAGATGATTGTGCTTGATACATACAACCCTTAATATTTAGAGATTACTAAGAGGACGAGAATGTTAAAGCCTCAAGAAATAAAATCTATGGCTATAATAAGCTCAGTGTATGAATGGAGGAAGGAGTTGATAAAAATGTTTCCAGGGACTGAGCAACAAGCTTACAAAGTATCTCTTGATCAAAAGCAATTATTCAACAAAGCTAGATATGCAGGTGATTTGGTGAGAAACGTGTTACAAAAAGGACAATCAATCTTAGATTTGCTCAATGCAATGATTGCTCCTGACACCACCAATGCAGTGAAGATGGTAGCTTGGAAGTATGATGAGGTATTTGATGCATTCTTGATTAAAAGAGTTAATCCTATGTGTGATGTTTATCATTTTTTCTGAAGTATCATCAAGCTACCTGTTCAAGACTTAAAGGAGCTAAATAAACTACCTTTGATAAATCCTACGAGAGCTAAGCAAGTTTATTTCTTGATTGAGTTCTGTGATCAATATTTTGAGAAAGTTACAACTCCAAGATTGAAGGGATAGAAGGAACTCAAAAGTCAAAACCAATCTTGAGATAGTTTTATAATTCGGATACGTTTGAACTGAAGTTAGTCCGGAATCTAGAAAATTAGGATGAGGACATGATTACTTTATTTGGAGTATTTGAACTCAAACTGTTACATCCGAGTTACATATCTTTCCTTTCAGTTCAAAGATTTGAAAGAGTTACTCCTGAGATTGGAGAGAATGATAAGAAGTATTTCCTATCAATTATCAAAGTGATGAATGCCACTATAGAGAGAAATTCTTTAAGAAAAGCCTTAGCGCATGCAAATATGTGAAGAAAGATATCAAGGATATAGAGTTCATAAGGATTTCGAGTAAAGGAGTATTGGAAGTGTACTCAAAAGAAAATTAAAAACCAATTGAATTGTATGCTAATACTGATATTACAGGTTTATCCAAAGACACATTGGAGGTGATGAACAAGTTGGAGATCAAGACGCATGAAGCTAAACCAGAACAAGGTATTTTAGCTAACAAGTTCAAGTTAGCTATTGCTAAAGCATTGAAAGAACAAGAGATGTATAAAGGAAAGCCTATATTCAAGATCAAAGAAGAGCCAGATGACTTCTTTGATATTTGAAGACGAAAGAGAGAAGAAGAAAGAAAAAGAGAAGATTGCAGATTCAAGAAAAGAAAACACAATGCTCCGAAGACAGAAGATTTTAAAGACCGAAGACCATGTAAATCTTAGGGGGAGTATTGTTAGAGCATCTTAAAGATTAACATGTAGTCTTTAGATGTCTTTTGTATAGTTTTGTCATAGTCTAGGGATTGTTTATGTAAATTTTGTTCCTTTGTTTATTTATAGTATAAATAGCTTAGATGTGTGTGTGCAGGTAGACGAGACTAGACAAGAATAGACTAACGAATTAGTTGAACTTGTAACTGCTACTTGCACTTGTAATTGTCTTTGGTACAATTAATGAACTACTATGAATTTTTCTTGATTATTTGCATTGATTTGATTACATTTGTATGTTTTTTATTGAATTGCGTTCTAACATCATCACAGATTGATTCATTTGATCATATCAAGTTTGAGTATGGTTTAGATTGATTTTATGTCCAAAAGTTCAAACAGTCCACGGTTTCAGTATATTGTATGGGTTCTATGAATAGCAGCACTGTGTAGGGTTTGTTGAATAGTAGCAGTTATGTTTTAAAACTGTTTTGTTGATTTTATGTACTTGTTGTTGGTTTCATTCACAGATCTAAAGTTTACTGATGAGTTTCAGTTAGTTTTAGTTGTAGATCAGTGAAAGAAGATGAAGTTTTTAGGTATAATCAGTTGTATACTCATTAACAACCTAGATGTAAGTAACTCTATCACAAGATCAATTGATTTTCAACAGAGATCTAAGCTGATCTTAGGATGAATCCGAGAGCCAAAGCTTTGATACTAATTCACTGGGTTTGAGAATGAGATTCTCTGTTGATGTGATGTTAATAAGGATTCAATAGATGATTGAGTCAATGATTAAGTAGAGGAAATACTAAATCAAAGAACATTAAACGTTGTAAGGATATTCATACATACTTGTATATTGATTGGTGAACAAACAAGTTACAATAGGTGCTAGGATTTTCAAGAACAGTGAAAATAACAACCACAGAACCTTGTAACTAGAGTACTAGGTATCTTACAAATGAAAAACTTGCTTATCATGGATATTTTGTTCTATTTATAGGCTGACATAAAGCCTATATAAAAAGACTAAACTACCTTGATAAATACATCAAAATACTAGTCTAAGTACAAAAGTCTTCATCAGCATTTGTTGTTCAACATCCGTATTAACTAATGTGGATGCCTTGGGCTTGATCAGCATTTCTTGTTTTGTCTCCAGCATTAAGTGTTTGGTCATCAACATTGACAAATACGGATGAACAAACACTTGTCTGTATTTCTTTTTGTATCCGCATTAGTTAATGCGGAAGAACAAATTCTCATCCACATTTGTTTTGTCTGTCCATATTTGTATATGTGGAAGAACAATTACTTGTCAGCATTTGTTCTTTGGTCATCTGCATAAACAAATGTGGATAGCCAACACTTACCCTTCTGATATTCACCCGCATTTCTTCTTGGACTTGTGGGAATTTGCCAACAGAACAACCATCAACCACCACTTGAATTGGCATGTATGATCATTTTAGGGTCCAACATAAGGCTCATGTGCTTGAAATTTTGACTTAGAAAACATAAGTGTAGTTCATGCGCCTCAATAGTCCTCATGCGCCTGGATTTTTGCCAAAATATTCCAACTGTTGAGCCTATGCGCCTTAATAGTATCCATGCGCTCAGGAGTTTGCCATATTGCCTAAGTCTTTTCCCATGCGCCTAAGTTCCTCATGCGCCCACTGCTCAAAACGCCTAGTGTTGGCTCATGTGCCTGCATAGTGCCCAGGTGCCCACATAGTGCTCATGCGCCTAGAACCCTTAGTAAATTTTTGAAATTTTAGGAAAAATAGAAACTTTAGGGTTTGACCCTGGATTGATTTGATGGTTATATTTGTTTATTGTATGCATGTTTATGGTCTGTTTTTATGTTCCACATCATATATTATTATGTGACTTTACATGGTGTGTTTATGCTCGTATACGTAAAGTATTATCATAATGAAAGTGAAAGATTAATAATAATGAAAGTGGAACATAAAGAATGAACGAATGAAAAGTCTTGCAAGCAAAATGAAAGGAGGTTAATAACTCATTAAGAGTTGCTAGATCAACTATGTGTAATATAGCGTGCGATCTTGGCTAAACCATGAGGGTTCACACACAGGGGGTGTCAGTCTTGGTGACTACTCCATACATGTGAAACGGGATCCTTGTCGCTTAACCCCAAGGATTTGGTGGCTTTATGCCCAATGATGGGGTATAGATTTTGACAAGATCTAGATAGAAGTGAAAGATAATGAAAAAGTACGAAACGAACAAGTACGCGCGATAATGGAAGATAATAAGATATTACCTTGATGTATGTACGATGAATGATAATGTACGAAAGCAAAGAAAATGTTTTAGGAAAAAAGGAAAGTATTTTATTTATTTATAAAAACTAGAACTCACTCAGCAACGCTGAATTTTATGCATTTTCAATTGGCAGGTAATTTGTTGCGAGGATGGCACAAGGGTGAAGCTACTCGGCAAATAAGAGACTGACATCTATCTGATGCATATATGTTATTTTTGTCTTGTAGTGCAACTAAATATTATTTTGTAACTTTAACAATAATGTATTACTAGGCAGAAGTAATTGTTGGATCTTATATGCACAAGACACATACAAGATTCATGTGGTTAGTACGTTATGATCCAAGACGGGTCATACCTAATAACAAGCTAAACAAACACCAATAAATATTTATTTGTTGATATGATCAATCAAATAAATATTGACACCAATTTAGAAAATGGGTTTTCTAAATTATTGCATTTGATATAGAACAAGTTATATGGATAATTTGTTCATGAGAAATTATTTGTATTATTATTTAAATAGGTTAAATAATAACAAATAAAGTGTGGTTGAGTTATAAAATTAAAAGAGGTTAATTTTATCAACTTATACAAATAAATAATGTGTGTGATAAAAATTTCAATTGGGTGGGAACCCACTTGAAATTTTCGGCCGCCCCTTTGGTCTTCACATTGGGATTCCATGTCTTGTTTTATTACAAGACTTTAACCCATTCACACACACAACTAGCTACACTCTCTCTCTTACATGCAAAGTGAAAATTTTCTCGCGTTTTCTCCTTTGAAAACTCGGCCAAGAGGAAGAAGAAGAAGAAAATTTTGGTGTTCATACTTCCTAACAAGTTAGTTGTGTTTGCAAGAGGCTTATGGGTATACTAGCATGAGATCCTCTCGTTTGAAGGATTCCATTCAAGAGCATCATCTTCTTCATATATTTTCCATCACATATATTATTGTTCTTAGAAAGGTAGTAATCTTAGAACACCCTATGGTTGATTTCGTTTTGGTAGCACTTGTTTTCACATACTTGATCCTATTTCTTGGGTTTATCTTGTTGAACATAAAATGGTTTATTGTAAGCATCTAAAACATGTTTTATATCTTAATATATCCACTGCGTTTTTGTGTAAATGGTTAAACAATCTTTGATAAACATGCTACAAACCCAACAATGACATCTAGAACCGGTTATGTGGAAAACTTGCTTCAAAGTCCAAGAAAAATTAGTTTTGTTGGACTTTCTCAACCCATTAGGGGCTGATTTGTTTTGGATATATGAATCCCTTGTCTTTCAAGTTTTAGTTTACATGCTTTAGAATAAATCTTGAAAGATTAATGTCAAATAGTTGATTATTTTGTTTGGACAAAAACCCTAAAATTTTGGTTTATGTTAGATGAAATTTTAAGGGTTAAAAAGGGAGTTCATTTTGTTCTTGAATCTTGTATTTGGATACATGTTTTGGTGAATAACATAGCCTTGACCAAGTGTGTTTTGGATTTGGTTGAATGATTTATCATGTTTGGTTTTATTCAATAAAAGGGTTGTAATAATATTTATGTTTGTATCTTTGGTTTGTAATTTATTTAGTCTTATGGTTATGTAATAAATAAATTAGGTGCATTTCTTTTATTTAAAAAATTGTATTAGGATATAATTTTGTAAAAGAAGATGCACAAGTTGGAGACTCAAAGGAAGATACAAAGGATGGACACAAAGACATGAACACTTGAAGCATATGGATGCGTTTTCAAGTGGGAGTTCATGAACACATTTTAGGTGTTATTATTGACCCTTAGGAAAGACCAAATGACAACACTTGTGATGACAAAGGCTTGCAAATTGTCAAAACGTTGACTACCTTGTTAATTTAAATATTGGGATAAAGGTCACCTAACCACTATTTAAATGTAATGTTTGATTCTAGAATTTTAAATTTGTGTATGACACATAAAAGAGTATTAATAACTAAAATACGACAATGTCAAAAATACTAAAATTGGACTTTGTTAAATTTTGTAGATTGCCACCAACAACAATGAAAACAATGATATCCCGTCTGCTCATACCCTATCACTAAGAACCATTCTCCAAAAGGAGCATCTAAACCATAACAACTTTATTGATTGGTTTTGAAACTTGAGAATTGTTCTCAAGCAAGAGAAACGGTCATACATATTAGACGATCCGATTCCCGATCAACCCATTGAGGAAGATGAGGAGGCCTACAATAATTGGGTGAAAGACACTAAGGAATCGGTCCAAGTGTCTTGCCTCATGTTGGCAAGTATGACTCCGGATCTCCAAAAGGAGTACGAACATCACGGAGCATACGACATGATTGCCCAGTTGAAGGAAACGTTCCAACAACAAGCAAGGGTAGAGCGTTTTAAAACTATTCGAGCACTCCATGCATGTCGTATGGATGACACCCAATCGGTCTCATCTTATGTACTTAAGATGAAGAGCCACATAGACCGCCTCGAAAGGCTAAATTGCCCCGTCTCAAAAGAGTTGGCTATGGATTTGATCCTCAACTCTTTGTCAAAAAGGTTTGACAACTTTGTTATGAATTATAACATGAATGGGTAGGACAAGAACATAAGTAAGCTTCACTCTATGCTCAAAACAGTCGAGGCGGCCATGGGTAAAAAGGTTTTACTTGTTCTCACCATCAATGAAGGTGGGAGCAAGAAGAGGCCTCATCCCGCACCCAAGGCAAATGTTGCCAAGGGTAAAGGGTACGTTTGGGGAAAGGGAAAGGGAGTGGAAAAAGTGCCACCACCATAACCAGCGGAGAAGAAGCAAAAGGTTGCTTTGAATGACCCATGCTTTAAGTGTGGAGACATAGGACATTGGGCAAGGAATTATCCTGTCCATCTCAAAGAGTTTCAAGCTAAGAGGGATGCCGGGCAAACCTCAGGTACAATTTTCATGATTTATATTGATCTAAATTTAATATCCTCTAACACATGGGTGGATACCGGATGTGGAACTCATAATTGCAAATTGTTGCAGTGGTCCAAAAGAAGTAAGGACTTCAAGAAAAGGGATGTTAGCCTCCACATGGGGAATGGGGCAAAAGTTCAAGCTGACGACCAAGGGGACTACATCTTGAAGCTTCCAAATGGTTTGGAAGCATTTTTGAACAATGTTTTGTATGCTCGTAGTTTGACTAGGAACATTATTTTAGTTGCCCAATTAAGACAAGATGGTTATGTTTTGACATTTATCGAAAATGAAATTCATGTTTCTTTAAATAACATCTTTTACTTTAGAGCTATTCCTATTAATGGTATTTATGAATTGGTTCGTGAAAACACATTATATGATAGCTCATTGTACCAAACCACCACCAAGAAGCTTAAATTGGATTTAAATGATACCTATCTTTGGCATTGCCATCTTTGTCATATAAACAAGAAGCACATACAAACACTTCAAAAGAATGGTCTTTTAAAAGCAAGTGAATATGATTCATTTGATGTATGTGAATCTTGTTTACAAGGAAAAATGACTAAGGCACCTTTTAGTGGAAAACAGAAAGGCCAAAAGATTTATTAGGTATCATACATTCGGATGTATGTGGTCCTTTTAAGCCAATGACTAGGTAGAATGAAAGATACTTCATTAACTTTACTGACGACTATAGTCGATATGGGTATGTGTACTTGTTAAGACACAAAGATGAAGCTTTTGAAATGTTCAAAACCTTCCAGAATGAAGTAGAAAATCAACTCAACAAGTCAATAAAAATGCTCCGCACCGATAGAGGAGGTGAATACCTAAGTGATGCTTTTATAGATCACCTTAGAAGTTGTGGGATTGTCTCAGAACTATCTCCACCTAGAACACCACAACATAATGGTGTGTCCGAGAGGAGGAATCAAACTCTATTGGATATGGTTCGGTCTATGATGGCTAGAAGCTCATTGCCTCTATCATTTTGGGGTTTCGCTTTGCTCTCTACGGCCTGTATTTTGAATATGGCCCCAACCAAGAAAGTGGAAAAGACACCTTTGAAATATGGCATGGAAGGGTTCCATCTCTATCATATTTAATGGTGTGGGGATGTGAGGCTTATGTTAAGACTCCCACCTCAAACAAGTTAGAAAGACGTTCCACTAAGTGTATCTTTATTGGATATCCTAGAGATTCAATGGGATATTGTTTCTATGATCCACTGGAACAAAAGAAGTTTGTTGCCAAGAAGGCCGAGTTCTTAGAAGCTAAGTTCCTTATGGAAGGAGCTAGCAATAGAACAGTTGATCTTGAGGAGGATCAAGACCCATAACCTGATACACGTTTGGTTGACATTAGCACTCAACATGAGGATGTTGAGAATGATCAAACGGTTGATCAATAACACACAAGAAATTCATAGATCTGGTAGAACTAGTAATCCACCTGAAAGATATGGATTTTTCATGGATGGATGCTTTGTGGTAGATTCCGATGAACCAACCACATACAGTGATGCAATGTCCAATTTGGATTGTGACAAATGGCTTGAAGCCATAAACGTTGAGTGCAATCCATGTATGACAACCAAGTGTGGGACTTGGTTGTACAACCTCTTAACTCCAAAGTGGTTAGAAGTAAGTGGGTTTTCAAGAAGAAAACCGATATGCATGGAAACTTGGATATTTATAAAGCTAGACTTGTAGCAAAAGGTTTCACTCAAACTCAAGGGGTTTATTATGATCAGACCTTCTCGCCGGTTGCAATGCTAAAATCTATTAGGATATTATTTGCCATGGCAGCTCATTATGATTATGAGATTTGGAAAATGGATGTCAAAACCGCTTTTCTAAATGGATATCTTGAGGAAGATGTCTTTATGGTTTAGCCTGAAGGTTTTGTCGATCTAAAACATCCTAATAAAGTATGCAAGTTAAAGAAATCAATCTATGGATTGCAGCAAGCATCAAGAAGTTGGAATCACCGTTTTGATGAAGAGGTAATCAAATTTGGGTTCATAAAAAACGCTGATGAAGCATGTGTGTATAAGAAAGGTAGTGGGAGCATCATCACTTTCCTAGTATTGTATGTCGATGACATCCTACTACTTGGAAATGACGTTTCAACCTTGGAAAGCGTAAAAACCTGGCTTGGAAGCTATTTTTCCATTAAGGATCTTGGGGAAGCCACCTATATTTTTAGAATAAAGATCTATAGGGATAGATCAAGGCGGTTGATAGGTTTAAATCAAAGTGCATACATTGATAAGATCTTGAAAAGGTTCAAGATGGAAAACTCTAAGAAAGGTACGGTACCTATTCAACGAAGAACGATATTGAGTATGACTCGATGTCCAAGCTCAAAGGTTGAGCAAGATAAAATAAAGGGAATCCCGTTTGCGTCTGCTATAGGATACATCATGTATGCAATGATATGCACTAGGCTGGACGTGTCATGCGCTTTGAGCATGACAAGCTAATACCAGCAAAATCCTGGAAATAGTCATTGGATGGCTGTTAAGAACATACCTAAGTACCTAAGGAGGACTAAAGATATGTTCCTAATCAATGGATCTGGTGAGGAGGAACTCGTGGTAAAAAGTTACACGGATGCGAGTTTCCAAACTGATCGAGATGATTCACGATCACAATCGGGACACATTTTCATTTTTAATGGAGGAGCAGTCTCTTAGAAGAGCTCTAAGCAAGATGTGGTGGCATTATCAACTACAGAGTCAGAATGCATCGCCACTTCATTAGCAGCTCAGGAAGATGCATGGTTGAAGAAATTCATTGCTGATCTAGGGGTGGACCCTTCCATTCAGGACCCCCTAGAAATTCTTTGTGATAATGAGGGTGCGAGTGCTTAAATCAAGGAACCCGTGCACATCAAAAGACTAGGCACATTGAGCAGAGATTCAACTATATAAGGGATATAGTTGAAAAGGGAAAGATATGTATTCGTAAAGTTCACACGGTTCAAAATATTGCGGATCCACTCATGAAGCTCCTTAAAAAGGCAAAGCATGAAGGTCATACTTATGCCATAGGACTTCAATATTCTAGTGACTGGATTCGATCTTTAATTTTGTATTTGGATATTGGAACCTTTCATTACTTGAATAAATTATTTGGTTATAATGTTTCAACTAATGTTCCTATTTTGCATGTTTAAAATCCATGAGTAAATCATTTACTCAAAACGTCCATAGTCATTCATACTTGTGGGAACAAGTATGAGGGTAAGACTATTATGAACTTAGATTGGTAGATATTCTTATGGTTGAATATAGAGCAAAGGGTTGCTACCAAGGTTCATAGATATTTGTGGGATGTAAATATTGAACTGACCCGCATCTCAAATATTACTACATGGAATCTTCTTGATTGATCATAAGTAATTTCGAGTAAAGGAGAATATCATTTGGTATCCTCTGACCTAAGATGCATATTGGGTCTTGATATTCACCGAATGTTATACTTTGACTTAGTTCTTTGCTGTCCTGAAACATGGTAGTACATAAGGCTGAATTCAGGTATAATACGAGGTGATTGTGAGAGCCATATGTAGTCAAGATGGGATTTGTCCCTCTTATTCGTTGAGAGTAAGATGTCTAAGGCCTGAAAAAGTTAAATCAATAGAGAACGATAACTCTGTGTCTCTGGGATTTAACATGACATTTGTGATAAAAGGATAGATGATTGATTCACCTAAAACATTTCAAGTAAGGTACTTGAAGGGGATGATGTTATTGAATTGCTCTTAGTCATACGTATTAAGGCTAGTAAACTGTTGTTAGGCGGTATTTACTACTTGCATCAATCTTCTATGAATCTTGTGCAAGTGGGATATTGTTGGATCTTATATTCCCAAGGCACATACAAGATTGATGTGGTTAGTACGTTATGATCCAAGTCGGGTCATACCCAATAACAAGCTAAGCAAATACCAATAAATATTTATTTGTTGATATGATCAAACAAATAAATATTAACACCAATTTAGAAAATGGGTTTTTTAAATTATTGCATTTGAAATAGAACCAATTATATGGATAATTTGTTCATGAGAAATTATTTGTATCATTATTTAAGTAAGTTAAATAATAACAAATAATAGTGTGTTAAAGTTTTAAAATTAAAAAGGGGTTTAATTTTATAGACTTATGGGTTAAAGAGTGTAAAATTTTTATAAAATTGAAATGGGTGGGAACCCATTTCAAACAAGTTTCGGTCGCCCTTGGGTGGTTGCATTGGGATTCTTTTTGTCTTGGTTTTTACAAGACTTAATTTTTTCTAACACTCTACCATTACACATTCTCTCTCACACACATGCAAAGTTCTCTCTTCTTCCATCTTGGCTGAATTTTTGAGTTAGAAAGGCTGAAATTTTTGGATCTAAGAAGTTCATAGATGAAATTTTTGGGTTTTAAGAAGGCACAAGAAGAGGGTTTTTGGTGTTGCATTTTCTAACAAGCTAGGTGTTTGCAAGAGCTTGTGGGTATACAAGCTTGAGGACTTCTCTTTTGGAGGCTAGGCATTCAAGAAGCATCATCATCTTCTTCTCACCCATACAACATCCTTTTGTACTAGAAAGGTAATTTCAAGAACATCCTATGGTTGTTCTTTTTCGTTTTTGATAGCATTTCATTTCACATACATATGATCCTTGTTCATGGGTTTGTTTTGAGTTAAAAATGGTTTATTTTTCAAATTATTAAACCAACTTTTAATAACTTATATCTACTGCGTTTTGTAGTTTAAATGGTTAAACTCACTTTGATAATCATGTAACAAACCCAACATTGATGATCAATGCAATGCTTCTGATCAATCATGGTTATGATGCCGATGAAGTGTTTGGGATGACCTATGAGTCCATGGTTGAAGAAGTGAGAAATATGAACCAACTTCTTGACCCAACACACGTGACTGAGTTTGAGAGATGATCAGTCAAATCCCCAATCACAATCACCACCCTAACCACAAAACAGACTGAAACCTCTCAAGCTCCTTATCCTGATCCCTACACCATGTCTAACAGGGAAATGAAGGATAATCTTTCCAAGCAAGGATATACAAAGAGAAAACTAGATAACATGAAGACTAATTCTCTTAGAGCTACAATCCTCCAAATGATCAATGTAAAGAAAGACAGATGGAAGACGTTGGAAGACGAGGTTGTAGGAAGAAGACCCAGAACAAAACTCATAGTTCAAGACATCCAGCTCACCTATCCAGACCATGATGTCTTGGTACCCATTCTTAACAGAAATCCTGAATGGTTTATGAACCCTCTTAGTTGAGGCTTCAAGAAGGGATAACCACTTCAGAAATGATTCAGGGTGTGTCGGCTCTAGAGGGTAAAATAGATGTAAAGATCATTGCCTAGAAATACGACAGTGACTGGAACATGTTTATGATCAAAAGGATCTCAGGGTTAGTACAATTCTTCACTGAGTACTCTGCTCTTGTGAACACCCTGCAGATTCATGATCTGAAAGAACTTGCTGAGCTTGAGTTGATCAATCATCAAGAAATGTACAGGGGATATGTTCGAAGAAATTCTAAGGATTTCAAAAGAACAAAGAACTTCGACTCATTGAAAGCAGTCTGCTTAAGCAAAAATAAAACTTTCCTAAATTCCCTGGACAAGAAAAAAATAACAAAAAGGACTAAAGAGTTGTATGTGGGACTTTTCGATACCTGCTGATACTTATATCATGATAATTAATTGTTTGTGAACCGCTTGCTTTATATGGATAGATATATTTGGGGAATCCCCCACACACAGTGGCTCCCGCTACAGGGAGGTACCCCACTGAGATCCTCAGTGATCGTTTGTGGCATGTAACAAGTTTTGCTTAAGAAACTATGGTGAACCATCCTAGCAGGTATGGTTCACTGATTTGAGGCTTGGTTCCTTCCTTCGGGAATATCCGGTTAAACACAAGTTTAGAAGAGGCCAACCGGGGACCAAGTACAGGGTTGATTGTGATACCCCACGTTGACTGATACTAAAAATGGTGCTTTTAAAATCAAATGAGATTTTTCATAAGCTTTCACACTTGATTCTAAAACCTTTACTGTGGACTTTAAGAGTTCCTTTTATTGTTTTGAAACTTTAAGCACTTGAATTCACCAACTTTTTAGTTGACACTATTTTCTTTTAAGCATGTTTCAGGTAACCCGTGAAGAATCTTAGCTATTATGGAAGACTTAGACTCAACCCCGAGACCATGGCATTTGCTTGTGTGACCAAAATCATGACTTGAACAATTTGATTCAATGACTATTTTTATTTTGTTGAACTATGTAAACATTTGGGGCTGGATCTGTTTCCAGCCCAGTGTCTTTTAAAACTTTAAATGCCATGTGATGTTCTCTTCCTTTAAGCTCCTATGTTGGTTTGTTTCCGTTGCCATGTATGTTGTTCCTAATCTGTGACGTCCCACCCTACCTGGGCCCGGGGGTGTGACAGATTGGTATCAGAGCCAAACGTTGTAGAGAAGTCGAGAATACCATAGTAGACCCTAGGCTACAACCCTGATACCCTAGGACTGTCCTTGTGGGGAAAGTGTTGGAATGATCGGGTTGGGTAAATTGATGATTACACTTGATCAACGTAATCATGAATTTACCGGACGCGTAATTTCCGTCACGAACCTCTAAGTTATGTTTGGACTTTTCTGTTTAATGTTGATTAACTTTGAAACTTATTTTGACTGGATATTTGAAATGGAGTTTTAAAGATGAACCGTTTTGCCTGACATTATTTTGAGAAACAATTGATTCTAATATCATTGATGAGGAATGCATAGAGATTCCTGATACTAATGCCATCACTAGTACTATTAGTATATTATTATTAGTAAGACTATCATGAGCTATGAGAAACCAAATTACTCATGATGTCTTTTTACAGGAAACAAACTATGGCTGACAAGGGAAAGGCACCTGCTTACCCTACTGAGAGCAGTGCACGAACGGGGGACACCAAGAAGGGAAAACCGCGCACTGAGTATGAGGAATACCTTAGGAGGTGTGGACACCCAGGATGGATATCCGTCACGTCAGAGGAAACTGAAGCTTCCGAGGACTCTTCTTCGACGACACCTTCCAGAAGCCGGACGCGCTCCCACTCGCCGCTTGTTGCTGCTCCGTCCTACTCACCTATCCCGCCTATTGGAATAGGGGAGCACGCACCATCACTCGTCCATGCAAGAGTGCAAGGCCTGGACCTTTAGTTTCATTTAGGATGCCACCTCCTCCTCCACCATCGGTTAGGACTCCTATACCCGCACCACCGCCGTTCGAGCCACTCCGATGCCACCCACTGGAGGAGCCCTGGATGCCTTCGAGGCACAGCATGTACGACGGCCCTAGCGTACTGGCAGGGGATATGTACTCCCAATCCAGCCGCCGGGCAAGTGACGTAGGACCCACTGATGCAGCACTGGAGGAGCTTTTGAGGACCGTCCGTCGCCATGAGCTGACTCTTCAGCACGCTACCCGGACCTCCCAGTCTGCTCAATTCCAAGCTATGATGGTGTCACACGGGGTGCAGAGGTTGGAGCAGGAGCAGAGGAAGAAGAGCTCTGGATGGATGGGATGGCTAAAGAAAAAGTGGATGTGAAGGTGACATGTGGAAAGAGGAAGGATATCTATCTTTGAACAGTTGAAGGAAACAATCTTATCATTATCTGACATTATTATTATTATTATTATTATTATTATTATTATTATTATTATTCATGGGGGTGATGGCACCTTCCACTTTGTAAGAGCTAGACTCTGATACTATTGACTTTGTCTTATTTTGAACTGATTTCTACGATACAATGTTGTTGAAACATTTATGATTATCTGTCATGTGTTGTGTATTTCATGGTGTTGGGCCATGCCATTTTTGGTGATGTTTAAACTGTTTAAATTAGTAATCTGTGGGAAATTGGAAGGTTGTGTATAATTATACAACGTATTCTCTCCTCATATAGAGGAAGCCTTGTAGGGAAGTGATGCATAGATTGCTTGAAACAAATTATTAGACGCTAAAACGACTTTATCTGTGATACTATCAGAATGCCTACAAGAAGAGGAACACGTATCGAGAGACAAGGAGCCTACCGAGGTCGTCATGAAGGAACAGGGCGAACCAGAAATCAACCTCCTACTCCTCTAGAGACTCCCATCGGAGGGAATGCTAACCCAGGGAATGACGAGAGGATAGCAAATATCGTAGCACAACAAATTGCTCACGCGATACCAACCATCATCGCTCAGATTAATGCTGACCAGACCGATGCTGGAGGAAGTAATAGGACTGAAAACAACGAGGAATCCGAGGCGTTAAGGAATAGATGCTCCTATAAGACCTTTATGGCATGCAAACCTAAGGACTTCTATGGCACTGAGGGTGCTATAGAGACTTACAGATGGATTGACGAGATGGAGGCTGTACTGGACATCAACGAATGCAAACTGGACCACATGGTGAGATTTGCTTCCCAATCACTGAAGGGATCGGCATTGGAGTGGTGGAAGACGATCACACAAGCTCAGGGAAGGAATACTGCAATGTAAATGAGCGGGACCAAATTCAGAGAGCTGATAACAAACAAGTATTACCCCGTCAATTTACTTGAGAAGCTAGAATCGGAGTTCCTGAGCCTGGATATGAAAGGTCCCAATTACACGGAGTACAACAATCGTTTCATAGCCCTATCCCGAGTGGTGCCACACCTGGTGATGTCACACCCCGGGCCCAAGGAGGGTGGGACATCGCAGACTAGCAACAATGTGGCAGCGGAAGCAGACGATCATAAGAGCACACAAGTAGAGATAATCACATGGCATTATAATAAATAAAATGAAATCCGAGACTAAACGGCTTAGCCCGGTTACATCAATTGTTTCATGTCAAAAGTACATAATTAAAGTATCATTCACTACAAATTGTTCAAAGTTCTAAGCAAAGTCCATAATGCCATGAGGTCAGGGTACTAGGTCGTCCAAGCATCTTCCAAAACAAGCTAGGCTTCCATCAAATGTTACCTGAAACATGCTCAAAAGAAATAGGGTCAACAAAAAAGTTGGTGAGTTTAAGTGGTTTTGTTTCAGGAAATAAAATAGACCCATAAAGTTCGTATATCAAAGTATTATATCTAGCATAGATGTTGTGGGATCATAACCAACCCTGCACTCAGTCCCGGCTTGCCTCTTCCAAAGTTATGTTGTACCGGTTAACCCCGCAGGGAGAATCTGAGCCCCATAGCAGTGGACCGTACCTGCTAGTAAGGTCCACATTTGTTTCTTACAAAAACCTGTCACATGCCACAACGACCATTTCGGATCTTCAGTGGGGGTACCTCCCTGTAGCGGGAGCCACTGTGTGTGGGGGATTCCCCAAATAGATCTATCCACATAAACAAGCGGTTCACAGAAGAATTAATGATTGTGATTCATGTATCAGTGGGTATCAACAAAGTCCACAACAATTGCATTATATACTATCACAAAATAATAGTTTCAGTTTTAAAATAAAAATAGAGCATGCCTCATCCCCAAAAACCAAAATAAAAAGGGGACACGAGAACTCACCTTATCAACAGTCAGGTTCCACAGTCACAGATAGTTTTCAAGGCTTAGCACCCTATAATCATAATTCAAGCAATAAACTATAGATTCCTAAATTATTAGGAACATAATTTGGTGTCAATTATAGTGAGAGCGTTCATGCCTTTGTTTCTTAGAAGTTCGTGTCAAAAGTTTCCTTCTTAGGAAAGTTAAGGTTTTAGCGTGTGTACTTCAAGTTTTATGGTTCTTATAAGTCTATTATCATATGAATGGGTCTCATATTAGTTTCTAGTCAATAAGTTGCTGAAATTCTGCAAAAATGCAGAATTTACGCTTTTGGCCCCTCAAGTTTCAAAATTGACGTTTTCTACCCCAAAGTTTGTCTTTTTACCATTTTTGATCCCTATTATATTTTTAAGCTTTTCATAGCCTATTTGAGTCTATTATAAGCCAAAGATCTCAGATTCTACTTGGTGATATTTAAAACACAATTTCTAGTTATCGGGTAATTCTACTTTCGTTGATTAATTCATAAAAATTACATATTAACCCAAGAATTCACCAAATTCGATTTCTATTTCTAAAATAATTATTCTAAGGCCTGAAAATCCTTAGATCTTAAGTTGTACATGTTTTGGCTCGTTTTATAGGATATTTCTTCCATATTTCGGGTCATCAAACTAGTGTTTACTAGCCTTAGCATATCTTACTAAACTTTCCAATCATCCAAGTTCATCTTCCAAGTCCTAACCTACTGGAAATCTATCCTTATGTCTCGGTTTCTATATCGACATAATCAAAACCGGGTGTTTGACACCATTTGCGTTAGTGTTAATATCACATTTACCCTCCAAACCACTACTATATCATTTGTAACCTTAATTCCATAAAATATATGTATGTATTTGGGTGTTTGTTTAATTGTTTTAGGTACATTTACGAGGTATATATATAAATATATGGTTAAGTGTGGCTTGAACACATGATATAAGGATATACAAGGTAGAATCCTTGTATATCGACCTTAGATTCGTGGGTTTAGAAGAGTGGTACCTTGCTTGAAGTTGGAGTTACAAAGAGAGTGAGGTTCTAACCGAGAGCTTTCTGTTAGAATAGTGGGAGTAGTGTTTATAGTAGAACACGAAATGAGTTTACAATGATTTAAATTATCAAAAGTTTATATTACTTACGGGTGAGATGGTTTTGGAGGTTATCTTAGCAAAGCTCTTCAAATCTCAGCTGGAACCTTTGTTGCTCGTCCGGTTGTTCTTAGTTTGAAAGGGAGAAAAAGAGAGTAGAGTGTGAGTAGGGAGAATCCGAGAGTTTGAAAGTGAAAGTGTCAAGAGAATAGTGATAAAAGAAAAATATAATTGGGTTTGCATGTATTGGTAGAGGTGAAATGGTTGAGTGTGAAAGTGGTTTCGCAGATGGTAATTGATTGGTGGTTTATGGGCGGCCATGCAGATATTATTTGTTTATTTATTTTATTGGTATTTTACTATTATTATTATTATTGTTATTATGTTAAGCCGTGGGTGTGCATGGGCACACCACATTCGAATATGTCTAAGTATTGAAAATATATATATATATTATATATATATATATATATATATATATATGTATATATATATATATATATATATATGTATATATATATATGTGTGTGTGTGTGTGTGTGTGTCCGAAATTGCCTCAAATAATCGTGCAATAGATAGTTTCTATACAAAAATAGGTGCCTTATTGCATATTGTTAAATATTCATAATAGATATAAAATAAGTGTGGAAAAATAATCAGGAGTTAAATATATACACGAAAATACAGGAAAAATTCTAGGCGTATAACAACTGTTTGGACGTATAAGCACTGTTCGGGCGTAAGACACTGTGCAGGCGTAAGACAACTGTTCAGACTCATGACAACTGTGCGGTCGTATTAGTGCTGCTGAAACGACCAGGACTTAGTCGCGGGGGCATTTTTCCAGGCTTATAAGCACTGTTCAGGCTCATGAGTCCTATTCGTATTAGTACTTAGTCATTTTCCGGCAAACTCCTTCACACATGAGCACTGTTCAGGCTCATGAGCACTGTTCACGCGTATAACTTAGAAAAATTTCCTCATCTTTCGTAAGGGTCGAGGAGGGGTTGTTACATTCTCCCACCGTTTAGAAAATTTCGTCCCAAAATTTTGTTTTTGTTAAGCCTCCAAACGGTTGGGTTTGAAGAGGTATGGATATTGGCTTCTCATCTCATCTTCCCGCTCCCATGTAAACTCAGGTCCTCGTTTAGAGTTCCATCTTACTTTCACTTTGGGTATGCGACTTCGCCTAAGTTTCCGAACCAACCGATCAGAAATCTCTATGGGTTCCTCAACAAAGTTCAATTTGCTATTTATTCTTTCTTCCTTCAATGGCAATTCCAAGGTTTTGTCAACCAGACACTTCTTCAAATTTGACACATGGATAGTGTTATGTATGTAGCTCAGTTCCTCAGGTAGACTGAGCTGGTATGCTACCGGACCAACTCTTGCTAGTATTTCAAATGGTCCAATATACCTTGGGCTTAGCTTGCCCTTCTTGCCAAATCTCACAGCTCCTTTCCATGGTGCGACCTTCAACATCACTTTATCACCTACTTGAAATTCAAGAGGTTTTCGTCTCCTGTCAGCATACTTCTTTTGACGGTCTCTGGCTGTTTTCAGTCGTTCCATAATCTTTGCTATTTTCTCAGTGATCTCCATCACAATATCGGGTCCCATCACTTGACTATCACCTATCTCATTCCAACTCAAGGGCGACCGACATTTTCTGCCATATAAGGCTTCATAGGGGAAAGCTTTTATGCTGGCGTGGTAACTATTATTATAGGAGAATTCCACTAGTGGAAGGTGGCGATCCCAGCTTCCACCAAAGTCGATCACGCACGCTCTCAGCATGTCTTCCAAGGTCTGAATAGTTCTTTCACTCTGCCCGTCGGTTTGAGGATGATATGCCATGCTTATGTCAAGAGGAGTCCCTAAAGCTTGTTGGAGAGATCTCCAGAATCGTGACGTGAAACGACTATCACGATCAGAGATGATCGAGAGTGGCACTCCATGCCGAGTCACTATTTCGTCAATGTATATTCAGGCTAACTTTGACATCTCATAGTCTTCTCGAATTGGTAAGAAATGGGCTGATTTGGTAAGCCTTTCCACAACTACCCAAATAGTATCGTGACCGCGAGACGTTCTTGGTAGTTTTGTGACAAAATCCATGGTAATGTTATCCCATTTCCATTCCGGGATTTTGGGTTGCTGTAAAGTTCCTGATGGTTTCTGGTTTACAGCCTTTACCATTGCACAGGTTAAACATTTGCTCACTTAGGTGGCGATAGATTTCTTTAGTCCAGGCCACTAGAAAAGTGCCTTTAAGTCCTGATACATCTTATCACTCCCCGGGTGAATCAAATATCTAGACTTTTGAGCTTCGTCCAAGACTATGGTCCTAACCCGCCATGATTAGGTATCCACGTCCTTCCTTCGCATTTGTATAGTCCATCATTGTCCATTTCCAAACGCTTCTCCATCCCTGTTAACATTTCACCCGTCAGGTTATCCTCATTAAAGGCTTGCCTTTGTGCTTCCTTGATCCTAGCAACGAGGCTAGTGTACACGCTCATCCTTAGAGCACGAACGCGAAGAGGTTTCTCCTGTTCCTTTGTACTCAAGGCATCAGCTACCACATTTGCCTTGCCAGGATGGTAGCGGATTTCATATTCGTAATCGCTTAGTGACTCTACCCATCTTCTTTGGCTCATGTTCAACATTTTCTGGTTGAGGATATGCTGCAGGCTTTTATGATCGGTATAGATGACACACTTAGTACCATAAAGGTAGTGTCTCCATATTTTGAGCGCAAACACCACGGCACCCAGTTCCAAATCATGCGTCGTATAATTCCTTTCGTGCTCGTTCAGCAATCTGGATGCATACGCGATCACCTTCTCCCGCTGCATTAACACGCAGCCAAACCCTTGACGCGAGGCGTCACAATAGACTACGAAGTCATCGGTTCCCTTGGGTAGGGTAAGGATAGGTGCGCTGCATAGTTTCTCCTTTAGTAGCTTAAAGGCTTCATCTTGTTCCCGTCCCCATTCATAGGTCACATCCTTCTTCGTTAACGTGGTTAGAGGTTGTACTGTTCGAGAGAAATCCTTGATAAACCTCCTATAGTAGCCAGCCAAACCAAGAAATTGCCTGATCTCAGTAGGAGTTTCGGGGACTTTCCAGTTCTTAATAGCCTCTATCTTTGATGGATCCACCTGGATTCCATCCTTGTTCACTATGTGACCGAGAAACTGAATTTCACGTATCCAAAACTCACACTTGGAGAACTTTGCGTATAATTGCTCATTCTTGAGTAGATCAAGAATTATCCGAAGATGTTTCTCATGTTCTTCCTTGCTCCGAGAGTAGATCAAATATCGTCGATAAAAACGATCATGAACTTGTCTAAGTACGGGCGACACACACGGTTCATGAGATCCACGAACGCTGCGGGTGCGTTAGTCAACCCAAAAGGCATGACTAGGTATTCATAATGACCATATCGGGTTCTGAAAGCTGTTTTCGGAACGTCCTCTTCCTTTATTTTTAGTTGGTGATACCCCGATCGCAGATCTATTTTCGAGAAATAGCTTGCTCCCTGCAATTGATCGAATAGGTCGTCAATTCTGGGAAGAGGGTACCGGTTCTTTACGGTAAGCTTGTTCAGTTCCCTATAGTCGATACACATTCGTAGCGTTCCGTCCTTCTTTTTAACAAATAGCACCGGAGCACCCCAAGGCGAGACACTGGGTCGTATGAACCCTTTGTCAAGCAATTCTTGGATTTGTAGCATCAGCTCCTTCATTTCAGGTGGAGCGAGTCGGTAAGGAGCTTTGGCCACCGGTGCGACGCCAGGTATTAGGTCAATCTGAAATTCGACTTGTCGGGCTGGAGGGAGTCCTGGAAAGTCTTCTGGAAATACTTCCAAGTATTCAGACACCACAGGTATGTCTTCAATCTTCTTTTCCTCTTTGGCCTTCATCACATATAATATAAAGGCTTCGTGTCCTTTCTTAAGGCTTTGGGTAGCCTTCAGGTGGGATATCATAGGACACAGTGGGTGGTTTCTTTCCCCATGGACTACTAGCATCTCTCCGCTGGCTATGGGTATCTTAAGCAAGCGCTCATCACATATAATTTCAGCCCTATTTTTAGCCAGCCAATCCATGCCTACAACTACATCGAAACCTCCTAACTTAATAGGCATCAAATCTATATCAAAGGAATTACCCTCTAGAATCAACTTGCAATCTTTGATGATTTCGTTAGTTTCTATTATATTACCGTCAGCTAGTTCTACGGTGTATGTTTCGGTCAAAGTGCATGCAGTCAAATCAATCAAAGACCTAAAAGTATTCGAAATAAAACTGGCAGTTGCTCCAGTATCAAATAGCACAGTAGCAGGATGATTGTTTACAAGAAACGTACCGTTCACCACGTCGGGTTCTTTACGGGCACCATTTGGATCCATAACGAACGCTCTTCCCTTGGGCTTGTTGGGTCGAGTGTCCTTGTCTCTTGCTAGCTTGGGGCATTTGTTCCTTATATGCCCTGGGTCTCCGCACTCATAGCATTGCTTTCCAGGCTCATAAGTTCAGTCCTTAATCAGGTGACCATATTTCTTGCATTGGAAACAAGGCATGGCTTTACATTCCCCCTGGTGATGAACCTTGCATTTAGTGCAGTAGGGGCTTGTGCCTTGGTACAATCTCCTAGTCTTTCCACCTTGGTCACCTCGCTTTGCCTCTTCTCTGGGTCGCTTGCTCGAACCACTACTACTGCCGGCCACCTTCCTGGTGTCGAACCACTTCCTCTTTTCATCCACAATCTTCCTCTTGTCCCCAGTTCTTTCATGTTCAGTCCACCCAGCTCTCACTAGGTCGTCAGTCAGGCTACTGGTAACGTCGACTGCAGCCTGTAGGGTAGTAGACCTAGAAGACCTAACCATGCCCCTCACCCTTGGGTGTAACCCCCAAATGAAACGGGCTACGCCCTTGGATTCGGGCATTACCAAGTGGGGTACCAGTCGGGACAATGCAAGGAATCGATTAATGTACTCAGTGTAGTTCGAGCCTTTCATCTCCAGATTTAAAAATTCCGCTTCGAGTCTCTCCAGCTGGTTAATCGGGCAGTACTTGCTGATGATAAGTTCCCTGAATTCCGACCAGTTCATTCTACTGATGGCATCTCGACCTCGAGGTTGGATGATGGTTCTCCACCACTCGAGTGCCGGTCCTTTGAGAGATTGCGAGGCAAATCTCAACATATGCTCCATCTTGCACTCGCTTATGTCCAACACAGCTTCAATTTCATCCAGCCACCTATAAGTTTCAATTGCACCCTCGGTGCCATAGAAGTCCTTTGGTTTGCAAGCCATGAACGTTTTGTAAGAGCACCCATTTCTAATAGCTTCGGCTTCCTCACGGTTGCCTTCATCATTGTTGGTTCCATTAGTCTCGTTGGTATTTCCCCGATCAGCGTTGATCTGGGCGATGATCGTCGGGATTGCATTGGCGATCTGCTGTGCCACCAGGTTGGCGATCCTCTCATCATTCTCCTGGTGGGCGTTATCCCCATGTGGTGTTCCTGGTGGAGTAGGTGGTTGGTTCCTACGTCGGGTAGCACCTCTCCTTCCCGTACGAATTCCTCGTCGTGGCGGCATTCTGATAGTATCATAGATAAGTTTGTTTAGTATCTCGTACATTTTGTTTCTAGTATCACATTGTATCTCATAATTCCTACTACGCACTACAATCACACACTTAAGTTTCATTCGAAGCATACAATGATAATTATCAATAAAGAAAAATATCAATCATACATCACAGGGATTCTCATACGTGTAAATAGCATTGCCCTGCAAGAGTTGGTGTCATCAATCAATTGTTTCATAGATAATCTCAAGCATAGGTCAATCATACATAATATATAGTGTCATTGTTTCACAAATTGGAAGGTGTCATCACCCCCATAAATAGAAGTAGTTTCTTAAATAGATAGATAGATTGTTTCTCAGATAGTTTTGGCAGACTACTGCCACGCATCCCAAATATCAGCTATATCACCCCTGCCATTTCTTCTTCAACCAGCCGAACCATCCCGAGCTTTTCTTCTTCTGCTCTTGCTCCAGGCACTGAACGTTGTGAGTTGCCATCATTGCTTGGAATTGGGCAGATTGGGAGGTCCGCGTGTCGTGTTGTAAGGTTAGCGCATGACGCTGGATAGTCCTCAGTATCTCACTCAAGCTAGGGTCTGATGGGCGATAGTCACTAGCCCGCCGGCTAAACTGGGAGTGCTGGTCTCCAGCGAACACGCTCGGGCCATCATGCATGCTATGCCTGGGTGGCATCCAGTACCCGTCATGAGACAGATGTCTAGGTGGCGTGAGCATAGAAGGTGTTGGTGTAGGGGTTCTGGTATGAGGAGGTGGAGGAGGAGGCATCCTAAAAGAAACAGAAGGTCCTGGCCTAGCACTCTTCCTAGGCCGAGTGACTATACGTGCACCCATAGTCCTAATAGGGGGAATAGGTGAGAGAGTGGGAGCTACTACATGTGGCGAGTTGGAGCGCGTTCGGCTACTAGCAGGTGATGTGGGTGATGACTCCTCGGATGGCTCAGTGTCTTCAGAGGCCGCGGATAACCAGCCTGGGTGTCCGCATCTCTACAGGTATGCCTCGTACTCGGTTTGTGGCTTCCTCCTCAGTGCCCCAACAGGAGCTGTCTCGTCAACTGGATGTGCGGGTGCCTTACCTCTTTCAGCCATGATATGGTTATCCTGTAAAAACAGTCATGAGTAATTTTGTTTCTCATAGCTCATGTTCATAGTAATAGTACTAGTAATAGTAGTGATAGCAGTTGTTTCTCATAAAGTTAGTATCTATTAGTATTTGCATCAGTAAGCAGTAGTGTCTCATAGTAGTTGTATCCCCTAAATTAGTATCAGTAAGCAGTAGTGTCTCATAGGAGTTCAATTAAAATTTAACCTTGACTATGTTAAAAGTATTCCTCAAGTCAATCTAATCCAGAGGTCACACTTAGGCTCTGTGCTGGGATTTACGCGTCCGATAAATTCATGATTACGTTGATCAAGCGTAATCATCAATTTATCCAACCCGCTCACCCCAACACTTACCCAAGTAAGGACAGTCCTACAGTCCCAGGGTTGTAGCCTAGGGTCTACTAAGGTATTCCCGATTTCTCTACAACCTGTGGCTCTGATACCAATCTGTCACACCCCGGGCCCAAGGAGGATGAGACGTCGCAGACTAGCAACAATGTAGCAGCGGAAGCAGACCATCATAAGAGCACACAAGTAGAGATAATCACATGGCATTATAATAAATAAAATGAAATCCGAGACTAAACGGCTTAGCCTGGTTACATCAATTGTTTCATGTCAAAAGTACATAATTAAAGTATCATTCACTACAAATTGTTCAAAGTTCTAAGAAAAATCCATAATGCCATGAGGTCAGGGCACTAGGTCGTCCAAGCATCTTCCAAAACAAGCTAGGCTTCCATCAAATGTTACCTGAAACATGCTCAAAAGAAATAGGGTCAACTAAAAAGTTGGTGAGTTCAAGTGGTTTTGTTTCAGGAAATAAAAGAGACCCATAAAGTTCGTATATCAAAGTATTATAGCTAGTATAGATGTTCTGGGATCACAACCAACCCTGCACTCAGTCCCGGCTTGCCTCTTCTAAAGTTATGTTGTACCGGTTAACCCCGCAGGGAGAATCTGAGCCCCATAGCAGTGGACCGTACCTGCCAGTAAGGTCCACATTTGTTTCTTACAAAAACCTGTCACATGCCACAACGACCCTTTCAGATCTTCAGTGGGGGTACCTCCCTGTAGCGGGAGCCACTGTGTGTGGGGGATTCCCCAAATAGATCTATCCACATAAACAAGCGGTTCACAGAAGAATTAATGATTGTGATTCATGTATCAGCAGGTATCAACAAAGTCCACAACATAAGCATTATATACTATCACAAAATAATAGTTTTAGTTTTAAAATAAAAATAGAGCATGCCGCATCCCCAAAAACCAAAATAAAAAGGGGACACGAGAACTCACCTTATCAACAGTCAGGTTCCACAGTCACAGATAGTTTTCAAGGCTTAGCACCCTATAATCTTAATTCAAGCAATAAGCTATAGATTCCTAAATTATTAGGAACATAATTTGGTGTCAATTATAGTGAGGGCGTTCATGCCTTTGTTTCTTAGAAGTTCGTGTCAAAAGTTTCCTTCTTAGGAAAGTTAAGGTTTAAGCGTGTGTACTTCAAGCTTTATGGTTCTTATAAGTCTATTATCATATGAATGGGTCTCATATTAGTTTCTGGTCAATAAGTTGCTTAAATTCTGCAAAAATGCAGAATTTACGCTTTTGGCCCCTCAAGTTTCAAAATTGACGTTTTCTACCCCAAAGTTTGTCTTTTTACCATTTTTGATCCCTATTATATTTTTAAGCTTTTCATACCCTATTTGAGTCTATTAGAAGCCAAAGATCTCAGATTCTACTTGGTGATATTTAAAACACAATTTCTAGTTATCGGGTAATTCTACTTTCGTTGATTAATTTATAAAAACTACATATTAACCCAAGAATTCACCAAATTCGATTTCTATTTCTAAAATAATTATTCTAAGGCCTGAAAATCCTTAGATCTTAAGTTGTACATGTTTTGGCTCGTTTTATAGGATATTTCTTCCATATTTCGGGTCATCAAACTAGTGTTTACTAGCCTTAGCATATCTTACTAAACTTTCCAATCATCCAAGTTCATCTTCCAAGTCCTAACCTACTGGAAATCTATCCTTATGTCTCGGTTTCTATATCGACATAATCAAAACCGGGTGTTTGACACCATTTGCGTTAGTGTTAATATCACATTTACCCTCCAAACCACTACTATATCATTTGTAACCTTAATTCCATAAAATATATGTATGTATTTGGGTGTTTGTTTAATTGTTTTAGGTACATTTACGAGGTATATATATAAATATATGGTTAAGTGTGGCTTGAACACATGATATAAGGATATACAAGGTAGAATCCTTGTATATCGACCTTAGATTCGTGGGTTTAGAAGAATGGTACCTTGTTTGAAGTTGGAGTTCCAAGGAGAGTGAGGTTCTAACCGAGAGCTTTATGTTAGAATAGTGGGAGTAGTGTTTATAGTAGAACACGAAATGAGTTTACTATGATTTAAATTATCAAAAGTTTATATTACTTACGGGTGAGAAGGTTTTGGAGGTTATCTTAGCAAAGCTCTTCGAATCTCAGCTGGAACCTTTGTTGCTCGTCCGGTTGTTCTTGGTTTGAAAGGGAGAAAAAGAGAGTGGAGAGTGAGTAGGGAGAATCCGAGAGTTTGAGAGTGAAAGTGTCAAGAGAATAGCGATAAAAGAAAAATATAATTGGGTTTGCATGTATTGGTAGAGGTGAAATGGTGGAGTGTGAAAGTGGTTTCGCAGATGGTAATGATTGGTGGTTTATGGGCGGCCATGCAGATATTATTTCTTTATTTATTTTATTGGTATTTTACTATTATTATTATTATTGTTATTATGTTAAGTCGTGGGTGTGCATGGGCACACCACATTCGAATATGTCTAAGTATTGAAAACATATATATATATATATATATATATATATATATATATATATATCGAAATTGCCTCAAATAATCGTGCAATAGATAGTTTCTATACAAAAATAAGTTTCCGCATTGTTAAATATTCATAATAGATATAAAATAAGTGTAGAAAAATAATCAAGAGTTAAATATATACACGAAAATACAGGAAAAATTCTAGGTGTCTAACAACTATTTGGACGTATAAGCACTGTTCGGGCGTAAGACACTGTGGAGGCGTAAGACAACTGTTTAGACTCATGAAAACTATGCGGTCGTATTAGTGCTGCTGAAACGACCAGGACTTAGTCGCGGGGGCATTTTTCCAGGCTTATAAGCACTGTTCAATCTCATGAGTCCTGTTCAGGCGTATTAGTACTTAGTCATTTTTCGGCAAATTCCTAGACACATGAGCACTGTTCAGGCTCATGAGCACTGTTCACGCGTATAACTTAGAAAAATTTCTACATCTTTCGTAAGGGTCGAGGAGGGGTTGTTACTGGTGACACCCGAATCCAAAGGCGTAGCACGATTCATCTGGGGCTACATCCCAGAGTTAGAGGAATGGTCCAATCCTCCAAGCCCATGACTCTACAATCCGCAGTTGACCTCACCAACAGTTTGACCGATGACCTTGTTAGGGCTGGATGGACTGAGCAAGCTAGGAGTGATGAGAAGAAGAAGTTTATTGGAGAGAAAAGAAGGTGGTTTGAAGCAAAGAAAGCAGTTGGAAGTAGTAGTGGGTCAGGAAGGAAAAGTTTCGAAGGTGCGAGGCATGATGATCAGGGAAGCAAGACCCGGAGGCTGTATACGGGAACAAGCCCGTTTTGCAACAAGTGCAAGCTACACCATCAAGGGGAATGCAACCCAATGCCCTGCTTTATGTGCAAAAGGACTGGGCACCTGATCAAGGATTGTACTTTCATACCAGGGAAGCAATGCTTTGAATGCGGGGATCCAGGACACATGAGGAACAAGTGTCCTAAGCTGGGTAGAGATAAGGATGACAAGCCCAATAAGCCTAAGGGAAGAGCTTTTGTGATGGACCCAGCCGGAGCCCGAAAGGAACCTGATGTTGTTAACGGTACGTTTCTTGTAAATAATCATCCTGCTACAGTTTTGTTTGATACTGGAGCGACTGCTAGTTTTATCTCTAGTGCTTTTAGATCCTTGATTGACCTAGCTACGTGTACCTTAGCCAATACGTTTACCGTCAAATTAGTTGATGGCAACATTTTAGAAACTAATGAAATCGTCAAGGATTTTTCAATGAATCTAAATGGAAATATGTTTAAAATAGATCTGATGCCCATTAAGTTAGGAGGATTCGATGTGGTTGTTGGCATTGACTGGTTAGCGAAGAACAGAGTCGAAATTATTTGTGATGAACGCCTACTCAAGATACCGTTAAATGACAAGGAAGTGTTAGTGGTGCAAGGAGAAAGGAGTAACACCTTATGCCCCATGATATCCCATTTAAAAGCTACCAAGAGCTTACAGAAGGGATGCTCAGCTTTCATAGTCTACGTGATGAAGACCAAAGAGGAGAAGAAGATTTCAGATATCCCAGTGGTTTCTGAATACACTGAAGTGTTTTCGGAAGACCTACCGGGACTTCCCCTGAATCGACAAGTTGAATTCCAAATAGATTTGCTGCCTGGCACTGCACCGGTAGCCAAAGCGCCGTATCAACTCGCCCCTCCAGAAATGAAGGAGCTGATGATGAAAATTCAAGAACTATTGGACAAAGGATTCATACGTCCGTGTGTCTCTCCATGGGGTGCCACGGTGTTATTTGTGAAAAAGAAGGATGGAACCTTACGCATGTGCATTGACTACCGGGAGTTAAATAAGTTGACCATAAAGGACCGCTACCCTCTTCCGAGGATAGAAGACCTATTCGATCAACTTCAAGGAGCAAGCTACTTCTCCAAGATAGATTTGAGATCCGGTTACCACCAACTGAAGATAAGAGAAGAAGACATACCCAAGACGGCTTTCCGAACTAAGTATGGGCACTATGAGTACTTAGTCATGCCTTTTGGACTGACTAATGCACCAGCAGCATTAATGGATCTCATGAACCGTCTATGCCACCCATATCTCGACAAGTTTGTGATTGTGTTCATCGACGACATTCTGATCTACTCCAGTAATAAGGAAGAGCACGAGAAGCATCTCAGACTAATTCTTGAGTTACTCAAGAATGAGCAACTATATGCCAAATTTTCAAAATGTGAATTTTGGATGCGAGAGATCCAATTTCTAGGGCATGTAGTGAATGAGAATGGAATTCAAGTTGACCCTTCCAAGATTGAGGCTATCAAGAATTGGAAGATTCCTGAAACTCCCACTGAGATTAGGCAATTCCTAGGATTGGCCGGATACTACCGACGATTCATACAGGACTTCTCACGCATTGTGCAACCATTGACCGCACTGACTAAGAAGAACAAAACCTTTGTGTGGGAACCAGAGCAAGATAAAGCCTTTGAGATGCTCAAGGAAAAGTTATGCAGTGCACCTGTTTTGGCCCTCCCAGAAGGAGTCAAAGACTTCGTAGTCTATTGTGACGCCTCACATCAGGGGTTAGGATGTGTGCTAATGCAACGCAACAAGGTCATCGCCTATGCATCTAGACTGCTAAACGATCACGGGAAAAACTGTACTATGCACGATCTGGAATTAGGTGCCGTGGTGTTTGCCCTCAAAATGTGGAGGCGCTATCTCTATGGCACGAAGTGTGTCATTTATACTGACCATCAAAGTTTCCAACACATTCTCGACCAGAAGATGCTAAACATGCGTCAAAGAAGATGGGTTGAGTTGTTAAACGACTACGAGTGTGAAATCCGTTATCATCCTGGTAAGGCGAATGTGGTGGCAGATGCTTTGAGCAGAAAGGATAGAGAAAAACCCTTTGTGTACGAGCTTTAAGGATAAGTGTGTACACTGACCTAATTGCAAGGCTGAAAGAAGCTCAAAGTGAAGCGTTAAAGGAGGAAAATTTAGCGGGAGAAGGATTAACTGGAATGGAAAAGCGATTTGAAACTGGGAATGATGGTACATATAAGTACGAAGGGAGAACTTGGGTGCCAAAGCATGGGGGAATTCGAGAGGTAATTCTCGACGAAGCTCATAAATCTAGGTATTCAGTTCACCCTGTAAGTGATAAAATGTACCAGGATTTGAAGGCACTTTTCTGGTAGCCAGGAATCAAGAAATCAATCACTGTTTACGTCGGAAAATGTCTAACGTGTGCCATGGTAAAAGCTGAAAACCAAAAACCATCACGGACGTTGCAGCAGCCAGAAATCCCAGAATTGAAATGGGATAACGTCACGATGGATTTTGTTACTAAGTTACCCAGAACGTTTAGAGGTCATGATGCTATTTTGGTAATAGTGGATAGACTAACCAAATCATCTCACTTCTTAACAATTCGGGAAGACTATGACATGTCAAGATTGGCTCAACTGTATATCAATGAAATAGTGGCTAGGCATGGTGTGCCACTATCAATAATCTCCGACCGTGATAGTCTTTTCACTTCGGGTTTCTAGAAATCACTCCAACGAGCTTTAGGAACCCGGCTGGACTTAAGCACGGCTTACCACCCGCAAACTGACGGTCAAAGCGAAAGGACTATCCAAACTTTAGAGGATGTGTTGAGAGCTTGCGTGATTGATTTTGGTGGTAACTGGATAACCATCTTTCGTTGGTGGAGTTCTCCTATAATAACAGCTACCATACAAGCATCAATGCAGCTCCGTATGAGGCTCTCTATGGTAGGAAATGTCGGTCACCCTTGAGTTGGAACGAAATTGGTGATACCAAGTGCTGGGACTCGACATCGTATTAGAAACCACCGATAAGATTTTCAAAATCAAGAAACGTCTACGGGCAGCAAGGGACCGTCAAAAGAAATACGCTGACATAAGACGCAAACCATTAGAGTTTCAGATAGGTGATAGAGTAATGTTGAAGGTAGCACCATGGAAAGGAACCGTGAGATTCGGAAAAAGAGGAAAGTTAAGCCCAAGATACATTGGAACATTCGAAATACTTGCAAGAATTGGTCCTGTGGCTTACAAGTTGAAACTACCTCAGGAATTGAGTTATATACATGACACCTTCCATGTGTCAAACTTGAAGAAATGCCCGGCAGACAAAACCTTGGAGCTACCGTTGAAGGAGACAAGAATCAATGATAAGCTGAACTTCATCGAAGAACCCATAGAGATCACGGACCGCTTGGTTAAGCAACTCAGGCGAAGCCGCATACCCAAGGTCAAGGTTAGATGGAACTTAAGACGAGGGCCGGAATTCACTTGGGAACGTGAAGACGAGATGAGGATGAATTACCCGCATCTCTTCAAACCCACCCGTTCAGATTCTAATCGAAGCGAAAATTTCGGGACGAAATTTCCTAAACGGTGGGAGAATGTGACAACCGGTCCCAAGGTCACTATTCTAAACCCTAATTTAATTGCATCATTTCCCCATCTTATGAGTACAACAATAGAAACAATTTAATTATATCAATAAGATTAGAATCACCATTGGTTATTTGATCCATTTTTATGATTCTGTGTGATTTTATTAATTTTAGTTATTTTAAGTCTTGTCTTTTAGAAACTTAGTGCCCGGGAATATTGATTAGTCACCCTACCAAGAATTTAAGATCCAAGTTGAAACAATTAGCATGTGTGCTCATACACACATTTAATTTTCAGATTTAAGCATGCATTATCATGCAAGACACTTAATCAACTAACAAAGATTAATTACCTAAAATACTACATTATACTACACATTACACTACATAATATCAATTTCTAATTAAAATTAAAAGTCAAAACCCACACTAGATGCCAAGCTCGGCCGCCCCCTTGTCCCCAAGAGGATTCATTGTCCACCACAACACTCCACCCTTCCTATCAACCGTACAACTCTTATGCATTTTCATTTCTTGCAAGACCACTCCACCCTCATTCTCTTTACTCTCTCTCTCAGTTTTCTCCTGAAACACACACACAAACTCTCTCATTTCAGCCCTATTCCAGCAGCAAAATCATGAAGAACAAGCTTGCATCCATCGGCCAACATCAAAACCGCAAGAAGGTGTCCGATTGGTGAAGTTTTGAAGCTTGAAACGTGCAAGACCTGTAGTTCCAGCTTTTGTTCGAGGTTCTACGGTCATGTCCAAGGAGATTCCATCCATTCACGACCATCCACACCTTCCAAACCATGAGATACATCAAGTATAAGCTCCATATGCTCGGTTTTGGTTGTTTCTCATGTTTTCTTCATTTTTCACCTAAAAACCCTACTTTTTCTTGTTGTAGCAGAAACTTCTCATGATCACCTTGTTCTTAAGGAGTTTCTAATGTTCTTGAAGGTATATCACATGGTAGAATAGTCATTCTAAGGGGTAGAACCCGATTTACCCCTTAGAAAACCCTATTTTTGGTACTTTGCACCATCCAACTTGTGTACCTTGTAACCTTTGAGAACTAACCTTGTAACCTGCTTTCTAATGGCTCATTAAACTCCTAATAATCTGTTTTGAATGTCACAAATGGTTTTACACCATGAATGAAAGGTATTAGCACAAGAACACCATGAAAAACCCCTCTTTCTACTAGTAACAACCTCTTTTAGACACTTGCTTGAAAACCCTCTCAAACAAGGTTCATAACCTGCTCAAAATGACTTTTTAACTCCCCAATAATCTGATTTTTAAGTTAGATAAAGTTTTGGTAATGGTTAAACTCAAGTTACAATGATTTACACATGTGTAATGGTCGATTATGACACTTTCTATATATTTTAAAGTCTATGGATGTGTAGAACAACTACGCCACGATTTGGGAATGTTATTTCAGTAGGTTTTGATGACTATTAATAGTGTTAATAATGTTTAATCTCTGGAATAAAGGACATGTTGTGTTTAGACCCATTTTAGTCACTTTCGGGACCCGAAAACATGTTAAAATTACTTAAAAACAAGAAAGCGTGGGCTATAAACTTTTTAAAGAGAATTCCAGGTTCATTAAAAATTAATAATGTGTTCTGGAGTCAATGGGAATTTTTGGTGGTCAAAAGGTAATTTAAATGGATTTTTAAGTGAAAACAGGTGCTAACCGAGAGACGTTTTTGAGGAAAATCTAAGAAAAATGGGTATAAGGTTAGAAATTATTAAAATCATGTTATTCCAATAGGATAAATGACAAAATAACTTATAAAGTAGAAAGGTTGGTCAAACAACCTTTTAAAATAGTCAAACCCGGTTAAAAACGCGTTTTAACGGTTTAAACGTAAAAACAATTCTTTCCACTACTAGAGGCAAATTTTGTGATTTAAAAGGTTGGAAAATTATAAAAATCACTTTAAAAAGTTAGCTACTAGTCCTAGAATCAAAAACATGAAAACTCATAGGTAATCATCTTAAACCCTTCGGTTTTACCGTAACCGGCAACGTTAAACGCGTAATTTATAAACCGAGTCCATAAACTGAAAATTAGGGTATTTTTCCTTAAAATTAAGCTATATTAAGGTCTTGAACCTGATTTTTGGTTATAAAGGTCATTTAATACAAGAAACCAAACATAAGGGTAGAAACTGTCAATTTTGAAACTTCAGGGGCTAAACTGTACAATTTTGTTAAACTTCATAATAGACTCAAATAAGCACTTTAGTCACTTGAATAGCATATTTACCATATATTCTTGACTTAGTAATGTAGAAACCCTTGATTGTATGAGAAACCTTGACTTTCCATAAAAGGAAACTTTTTATACAAACCCTAATCGAATCAAAGCCGAATCCGACCAACTAAGACTTAGACACTCTTGTTGCACCTTAAATAGGTTTAGAGCAGTATCTAATCACTTAATATATTCATGTTAGGGTACTATACTTGAGATATTCCCGGCACATGAAGGATTTCTTTGCTTAATATCTAAGGTGAGTTCTAGTGATCCCTTTTTACTTACTGTTTTTGGGATGAAACATGCTCTTTTGTTTTATGAACTATGATTATGCTTTACTTGATGCTTGTATGTGGGACTTTTGGATACCTGCTGATACTTATATCATGATCATTAATCTTTTGTGAACCGCTTGCTTTATATGGATAGATCTATTTGGGGAATCCCCCACATAGTGGCTCCAGCTACAGGGAGGTACCCCACTGAGATCCTGAGTGATCGTATGTGGCATGTAACAAGTTTTGATTAAGAAACTATAGTGAACCATCCCAGAAGGTATGGTTCACTGATTTGAGGCTTGGTTCCTCCCTTCGGGAATATCCGGTTAAACACAAGTTTAGAAGAGGCCAACTGGGGACCAAGTGCAGGGTTGATTGTGATACCCCACGATGACTGATACTAAAAATGGTGCTTTTAAAATCAAATGAGATTTTTCATAAGCTTTCACACTTGATTCTAAAACCTTTGCTGTGGACTTTAAGAGTTCCTTTTATTATTTTGAAACTTTAAGCACTTCCAATTCACCAACTTTTTAGTTGACACTATTTTGTTTTGAGCATGTTTCAGGTAACACCGTGAAGACTCTTAGCTATTATGGAAGACTTAGACTCAACACCGAGACCATGGCATTTGCTTGTGTGAACAAAATCATGACTTCAACCATTTGATTCAATGACTATTTTTATTTTGTTGAACTATGTAAACATTTGGGGCTGGATCTGTTTCCAGCCCAGTGTCTTTTAAAACTTTAAATGCCATGTGATGTTCTCTCCCTTTGAGCTCCTATATTGGTTTGTTTCCGCTGCCATGTATGTTGTTGCTAATCTGTGACGTCCCACCCTACCTGGGCCCGGGGTGTGACATCAGCCTAAGTCATCATGGACGAACAGCAATTCGCTTTCTCAGCCGGGAAGGATTCCAGAATTCAGAATCTCTTACGTCTTGAAAATGAGATTGGAAATCATAACAAACCAACAAAGCTTCTGTCACTTGACGAATATCCTCAATGGAAGCAACAGTTTGAGAGTCATTTAAATGGAGTGGACACCAACTTATAGAGCACTATTGAGACTGGCTACACTACACCAGTTGGAGCTGACGGTGTTCCACTGACTCTAAGTGGTTTGAATGAGGCACAAAAAGTTGCGTACAATGCTAAGAAGAAGGCCTATGCTTTCCTGACACAGTCCATCCCAAACGATATTTTCCATCAGTTCTCAGAACAAAAGCAGTGCAAGAAGTTGTGGAAGGCTTTAGAGAAACGTTATGAAGGAAATGCTACGCTTAAGTCTCTAAAGGATAAATCTTTGAAGAAGGGGTTTGATAACTTCTCGTCAATTGGAAATGAGATTCTGGACGACATTATCGACCGCTTCTATCATTTGATGAGTGAACTGCACACTCATGGGGTTAAAACGTCTATGGAAGAAAAAGTGTCGAGTATGGTTGATGGTTTACCTGATAAGTGGTATTCATTTGTTTCCACTCTGAGACATAATCAAGTGCTGGAAACATTGGATATTAATGACTTCATTCTAAAATTGAGAGAGGAATAGGGTCTACAGAAGTACAAGTCCAAAAAGGGTACCTACACAAAGAATCCGTCTCTCTACAATGTGACTCCTACTACTGTTGTGTCTTCAAGTGCACCTTTGCAGCCAGCTTTCGTGTCTAACAAATCTGCAAGCATCCCAAGTACATCTTCAAGTTGTGATTCAGGTGGATCATCAAGTGTCCAATTAAGTGCTCCAGAAGCTCATTCGACGAAGTTGAAAACAGAGAACTTGAGCAACGTGACTGTCGAAGTAGCCAAAGAACATATGGACTTACTTGCTGCAGTGGTTCAATCGTCTGACGGGTTAGTTGCCGGAAAGATTGGAAATTGCCATCTAGCAGATGAAGATTACGAGCAGGTTGATGAAACAGAGCTTGAACGGATGGATATTATGTGGGGTCTCGCTAGTGCTGTGCATAGAGCGAAGAAGTTTGTTAAGAAGACGGGACAGAACCTGGTGGCTATAAGGGATACTACGTTTGGATTTGACAAGTCAAAAGTCACCTGTTTCAAATGTGGTGAAAAAGGCCATTTCAAGAGAGAGTGTGTTAAACATAAAAAGACTAGAAATGGCAACCCATTTTTTTCAATCAACAAGAACAATAAGGACAAAAAGGGAGCTTCAACCTGTCAAGACTCCAAAGCCATGGTAGCACAGGGTGATGAAGGACAAGACTGGTCCTTCTATTTCTTATCCAATGGTGAAGCAAACATTACATTGGTTGATGATCTGAATGACGACTCAGCGAGTGAGGGGGAGAACTTGGCTGAGTTGGATAACGCTAATGTGAATGAAACTATGGCTGCTGTTGATCACCTAGTGGAGGATGAACTGAATGCAGGATTTGCAACACACCAAGAACCTCAGGCTCCTTTCATGTCTGGCACCTCTACATCTGCACAGGTAGAATCTAAAGAAGCTCTCTTTGATAAACATGCTTGTGTTGATTGTAATAAGTTTAGAGAAAGCGTAGATTTAAAATTTGCTAGGTTGTTAGATTATAATGACAATTTGGTAAAAGACTTAAAACTGTGCACTGAGGCCAATCGGGTGTTAAAACAAATAAGAGCAGTTATAAAGAAAAATCGAAGTTTTGAGAAAACAATTAAGGGAAGCCGAAGTTGTAGCACTTAAACAAAAAATTACATAAAGTTTTACATAAAGACAATTGATGAAACTAAAAAGGAAAGAGTTGTTTTACAAGTTGAAAATGAGTCCTTAAAGCGAAGACTACATAGTTTAGCTAGTTCCTCTTACATCTTGCAAAACTTGATTAAAGAAAGAAACAATGGGGAAGGGCTGGGTTATAAAGTTGTGCCCCCACCACATGAGATCCTTCTAAACACCAAACAGAGACCTTTAAACAATAATCCAATCAAAGACCATGTGGTGAGTGCTCCTCTGGTAAGTGATCCGGACACTGCAGATAAACCTGCACCTCCGGTTGCTGATCAGAAGCCTTCAACATCTGGCACAAAGAATAAAATCATCATTGATGATAGGGTGGAAGAGGATGATAATGTACCTCTTGGGTTGGGTTCACATTCTACTGTTACACAACCAAAGCCTTCAAAACCTACTCAGTCTAAACCTGTTAAGCAAGATCTCAACTATTTTGAAAGACAAAGTAATCATAATGTTAAACAAATCAAATTTGTCAAAGAAGGTGAAAAACCAAAGGCTGAGACCAAAAGGCCCGTTCCAGAAAGGTACTCCCCACCCGACAAGAGATCTCCTAGTCCTGTTGAGAGGAGATCATGCTATACTTGTAGACAAAGAGGCCATATTTCCTGGACTGTCCTCACTATCACACACCTAGGCGTAAAGTTAAACTAGATCAGGAAGTGAAAGCGTTTTCTTCAAAACAGAGATCAAAAACACCTGCTAGGGCTAAAACACCTGCTAGGTCTTAAACCCCTCCCCAACACCACAGACAACACAGACAAGCCACTAGAAAGTCTGTGATGCCTGAGGTAACACATGTTTTTCAAAATATACCTAAAGTTCAAACTGTCAATCAGTCATAGGTTTACCACAAACAAGCCTTACACAAGGAGGGTTTGTAGAAAGTCAAAACATCTAATGTGTCTGATAGTGGTGATAAGTAGAAGAATGAGGTTTCTCCTACTCCAAATGGACAGTGGGTAGAGTTTGTGATGTGCGATGCCTCTGGGAAACCCAAGCCAGTAAAGGCTTGGGTCCCCCTCCTTAACTAATTATTTTCTATTGTATGCAGGTTGTCCGCTATAGTGCTTCTACCAACACATGGTTGTAGATAGTGGAGCATCCAAGCACATGACGGGAAATCAGTCTCTCCTTTTTAATGCCAAACAAATTAAAGGGGGACATGTTTCGTTTGCTGGAAACAAAGGAGGCTATATTACCGTGCAAGGACAAGTAGATAATGGAAAGGTAAAGTTTGATAAAGTAAATTATGTTCAGCAGTTAGAAAACATTTTACTTTTAGTTTCTCAGATATGTGATAAGGGCTTCAAAGTAATGTTTGACAATAGGAAGTGTTACATATGGAAGAAGGAGATGGATATTCCTGAGGAGCAAGTATTAATGTCAGCGTCAAGATACAACGACTTGTACGTCTTGGACATGTCCAATGCTTCTACTACTGAGTCCACTGCTCAGTGCTTTTTGTCAAAGGAAACGGAGAAGGAGTCCATCTCATGGCATAAGAGAATGGGACACATAAACCCTAGGAAGATGAATCATCTAATTCACAACAACCTAGTTGAAGGAGTTACAGTCAAGAACTTCAAACTTCCAGATTTTTGTGTACCGTGCAAGAAGGGAAAGCAAACCAGGAAGTCTCACAAGTCTAAGCACGTTAACTCTATCGAGATGCCCCTGGAGCTTCTGCATATGGATCTTTTCGGTCCAGTCAGCACGAAGAGTATCGCTGGAGACTGGTACTGCTTTGTAGTCACGGACGACTACTCACGTTTCTCCTGGGTGATGTTTCTGCAAGCTAAGTCAGAAACATTTGAATCGTTCAAGGTGCTCGTCATAACACTGGAGTCTCTTTACAATCTGAAGGTCAGGAAGGTTCATTCAGACAATGGAACTGAATTCAAGAATTGGTGGATGGATGCTTTCTGCAAAGAAAAGGGAAATGTTCATCAGTTCTCCTCTGCATACACGCCACAGATGAATGGAGTTGCTGAATGCAAGAATAGGAGCTTGATCGAGACTGGAAGGACTATGTTGGTAGATTCAAAGCTGCAAGTACAGTTCTGTAATGAAGTAGTTGCCAATGCATGCTACACGCTTAATCATGTGTTAGTAGTCAAGCGGCATGGGAAGACTTGCTATGACTTACTTCAGAAGGGCAAACCAAACCTGGAGTATCTGGAACCATTCGGAGCTCCATGCATGTTATTGAAGAAAACTCCGTAGGGCAAGTTCAACGAGAAAGCAGATCAAGGGATCTTTCTCGGATACAGCATACCAGACAAACAGGTTTATAACAACTCGACACGTCAGGTAGAAATATGGTGCAACGTAGATGTGCAAAGATACACCACCCCCTGCTGGAAAAGGTCCGTCGTCATTCTTCGATTACGATGGATTTTCAAATCATTCAACCTTCCTCCGACATGTTCAAATGATGAGATTGCTGCTCAGATGATGTTCGATGTCTTAAATACACCGAATCTGGATATCAGCAATATGGCACCAGCCAGTGGTGCTTCAGGATCTTCAGCAGCTGCTCAGGATGAGAGTAATGATTCATCATACTATGAAGAAGCAGTTGAGACAAGCAATGAGCATAACTTTAATCAAGGTGGAAGCTCAATAGACGCTGAGAATGCATCAGGGAATCCGTATACTGAATCTGCCATCACAAATCTGGATACTGAAGTTGTCGTTCCTACGACACCTGTGACTAGGATCAGTGTGAATCATCCCCCGGAGTCTATCATTGGGGATCTTCACTCCGGTGTGCAGACGAGAAATCAGCTATACTCTGCTGATTATGCTACGATTATGGAAAAGGGCTACGTGAATGATGGGGCTTTCAAATGTTTTGTCTCTCAAGTCGAGCCCAAACACGTAAGTGATGCCCTGAAGGATGAGGCCTGGGTCAACGCTATGCAGGAAGAGCTGCTACAGTTTAAGAAGCTTGGAGTGTGGACACTCGTTGACAGGCCCAAAGGAGTGAAAGTAATAGGCACCAAATGGGTGCTACGCTACAAGAAGGACAACCAAGGTGTCGTAATCACAAACAAGGCAAGATTGGTCGTTCAAGGCTTCAGACAAGTCGAGGGAATCGACTACAATGAAGTGTTTGCACCTGTGGCTAGAATGGAAGCAATCCATATCTTCCTAGCCTATGCATCTTATATGAAGATCAAAGTCTATCAACTGGATGTAAAAAGTGCATTCCTTCATGGGGAAATCCATGAAGAAGTCTACGTCAATCGTCCCGAAGGATTTGGGGATCCTTACCATCAGGACAGAGTCTACAAGCTGGACAAGGCTCTGTACGGGCTACACCAAGCTCCTCGAGCTTGGTATGAGAAGCTCTCCACCCACCTGTTAAAGCATGGTTTTCACAGGGGTGTGATTGACTGCACGTTGTTTATCAAAGAGAAAGATGGAGATTTACTAATGGTGCAGATTTATGTGGATGACATAATCTTTGGTTCTCAAAACGAAGAATTATTTAAAGAATTCGAATTTGTGATGAAGGCAGAATTCAAAATGAGTGCAATGGGAGAGATGAAGTTCTTCCTAGGTTTACTGGTGGATCAGACACCTACCGGCATTTTTCTGCATCAGACAAAGTATGTTGGAGACATTCTAACTCGATTTGATATGGAAAATGTCACTGTTGCTGGTACCCCTCTTGCCACAAACCATGATGTGGCACCAAATGATAATGGGGATTTGGTGGATGCCACTATGTATCGTGGGATGATCGGATCTCTCATGTATCTCACTGCCTCGCATCCAGATATCATGTATGCCACATGTCTATGCTCCAGATATCAAGCCAAACCAAAAGTAAAGCATCTCATCGGGGTGAAAAGGATTCTTCATTATCTGAAGGGTACTCTAACACTGGGGTTGTGGTATCCTCATGATGATGACTTTGAGCTAACAGCGTATAGTGATTCAGACTGTGGTGGCTGCAAGATGAACTTCAAGTCAACATCATCATGGTGTCAGTTCTTTGGAAGGCGTTTAGTCACTTGGCAATGAAAGAAGCAGGCATCTGTTTCCTTCTCAACATGTGAAGCTGAGTACGTTGCTGCTGCAAGTTGCTGCTCTCAGATCATTTGGATTCAACAGCAAATGCGGGACTACGGTTTGCAATTTTCTAATACCCATATTTTTGTTGATAACTCTGCCGCCATAGCTGTCACTAAAAATCTTTTTCAACACCCTAAAACAAAACACATCGGCATAAAGTATCATTTTATACGCGATTGCTATGAAAAACAATTAATTGATGTGGTTAAAATAAACATGGGTTTTCAACGCGCCGACCACTATACAAAACCGTTTGATAAACCCAGATTTTTATATCTGTTAGAGGTCAACGGCGTGAAAAAGAAAAGTGACGTCATTCCCGAAGATGTAAATGCTTAGTCCGACACTTGTTTTGTTTCTTTTTCTTTTTCATTTCATTTTCATTTATTTTTTTAAGTTACTTTTCCTGTCTTACAAAATCTAAAAACACAAAAATATTTTTGGTTTTAAAATTTTAGGGGGAGATTAGTTTATTTTCAGTATTTATATATTTAAAAAACAAAAAAAAGGGTGGGGGGAAGGGCAGATAAGCTAAAAGGGCAAAAACAACATATTTAAGAATGTGATTCAACACTATGGAAAGTGATGGTACACAGGCGTCGGGTTACTTAGAACACCAAAGAGATTTTCACTTTTTGCAATCTTAGTTTAATTAAATCACAGAAAATTGTTAGTCAGAGAATTCTAAGTCTAACAAATTGGGAAAATGATAATATGCTTGTTTGTTAATGTAATTACATGGAGAAAGTCGATCTAGGGAGGTGCTAGTTCATTATACGATGTGTCGATAGATTCAACAGAATAGACTAGTAGACATCATTGGTGATTCAACTTATGGGTTCCCATAGTTTCCCTGGTTTGCACAATCAATACATTTCCATTAAGGGATGAGGAGCAATTAAATGCCACAAATGTGTGTAGAGACCTGAAAAATAGAGCAAAAGATGACAAAAGTCACTGCCGAAATGTATATTATAGTATACTGCTCTAAGAAGAAGATAGGTCTTGCGCCTCTCTGCTGTGCGATGGCACTGACCTGAGACCTGGCATAACCTATCTGTTCTAAGAATTCATTGTTATTTACGCCTCTCTATTGTGCGATCGCACTGACCTGAGGCTTAGCATCTCTTTGAAAGCTCTTAGAACCAAAATCTTCTTATTCCCTGGACCGCTCAAAAATCTCCTAAGGAAGACTGACTACCATATACCAGTGGGACACTCAAATACTAGTTGATCTAGTTCACCTAATTAATCACTGATGTGTGTCAAAAATTTGTGTATGGATTTAAGTGGACAAGTATACTGAAAATCATTATGGATGCACTACCTGATGTTCAAAATCAATGTGTGTTACATAACAGGTCAAGCATGATTTCCAGTTAGCGCTTAGAAGTCTCAGATGAATGAGAAACTGTGATATGTAAATATGTTTGTTTCCATTTCAATATATCTACAAAAGTTCCAAGTAATTGCATTTATGCATGTCTGATTCCATATGAATCTGTCTTAGAAATGACGTTAATGCTAATAGGTTGTTCTGCTCAGGGGAAGAATCATTTTAAAACGATTGTTAAAGGGTTTTAAACCCTACCCTAACAAAATCACAAAAACATGTTTATTTTTGCTACTTAGTTTAGTTTTCTAGTTTTTCAAGTTTTATGTATAGTGTGTCAGTGTCGGACTGTGCTACGAGATTCATCTCTGTGAATGTCACAAAATGAACATAACGTAAATCTTGAATCATCTGTTCTGAAAAGATAAAATGATCACGTCTGAGGTGATCAGGTGGATAAATGGATCACGTCTGAGTTGATCAGGTGGATAAATGGATCACGTCTGAGGTGATCAGGTGGATAAATGGATCACATCTGAGGTGATCAAAGGTTCTGTAACTCAAAATGGTCATGTCTGAGATGATCAAAAGCTCAAAATGTTTTATCAACTGTTAAAAGGGGGTTAAGTGTCAAATGGTTATAAAGTCAAAATTCATAAGTATGAGCCATTCGCACGACTAGACCATGAGTATGGACCAGTCGTACGATTGGACCATAAGTATGAACACAATCGCACGATTGGAGGTGACCGACTGTGACAGTCGCACGAATGACTCTCAATCGTACGATTGGAGGTATCCAAATGGGCAAGTCGCATGACTGACCCTCAGTCGCACGAATCAATCATGCGACTAGGTTCAATCACACGACTGGGGGAAACCTTAGGATAAATAGAGGGGGAGTCGGTCGCAGTTGTTCATTCACTCCAATCGCCCTCTCAAACGCACGACCTAAACGCACTCTGCGAAAATTTTGTTTGATCATTATAGACCATTGTTTGACATATTCTGACGATCTGTATTGATACTACAGGTAATGCGCAATGATGTTCGACCTCAAAGATCCGAAATACACGTTCAAATGACCGAACATAAGATCTAACTAGAACCGATACTTAGCTTAACAAATAAACCATTAAAACTAAGAACCTTGATCAAAGAAAAGTTATTAGGAGTTTAGTTGGCCATGTACGAACCTAATGAGCCAATCCACAACGTTTAACATCAAGTTTTGCTCTTGATTTTGAATGGACAAACCGTCTGTCATGCGAATGGACACCCGGATGAACTTCAATCGCACGACTGAGCTATGCGAATGGCTCAATCGCACGACTGAGATAGACGAATGGCACATTCGCACGAATGAACCATACGTATGAGTTCAGTCACATGACTAAGCTTAACACAAGAAAGATCACACGTCTAAGCCCAATCGCATGACTTAGTCGTACGCATGAGTTCATTCGCACGACTAGATCTCAGTCGCACAGTCTATGCGCACGACTAGATCTCGGTTGTACAATTCATTCGCACGACTGAACAAATTTTTCAAGTTCATTGAACCAAACTGTTACTCGTTGACGCTTACTAAAATTTATTTACTCCGTCACAAATGGCGAGTCGGTGGACGATGAGCACAAAGCACAATATTTGTGCTCATCTTGACCTGTCATCCTACAACGCAGCGGAGTTTGCCGACATCATTACCTTTCTACGGCTATCGAGGATTTTCAGGGCTATCTCGACACCATGCACACCATATAGATCAGTACAGCAGGCTTTCTGGGAAAGTGCTGCAGTAGACAGATCCTCTGAGCCCCATCGTATCAGGAGCTCCATTTTTGTAGAGGATATAAAGATCACAGAGGAGGATCTCAGGACTGTCCTAGATTTCAAGGATGATGCTGATTGCCCCACACGATTGCATCCCCTTACAGTTCGAGGATGCTTCCTGAGAGCCAAGTACTCTTGGGAAATCAACGCAGGTGTGCTTAACAAGAGCAACCTATGCCCCCAGCTCAAGTACTTGGCACATGTGCTGCTGAGATGCATAGCCTTTCATAAGGGAGGCTTTGATGAGCTTTCTGATCAGATGCAGAACGCCTATTTGGCTTTGGTGCTAAACCACCCTTTCAGCTTCTCGAGGATGATCTTCACCTATCTGGTGGAGAACATTGAGGCTAAGGGCAAAGAGAGCTTCTGCATGTACCCTCAATTCATGCAGATGATCATCGATCAGAAACACCATCATTTCCCAAGGAGAAGGAGGATGCTATGGTCCATGAGGTGATGGATGACACCACCCTCAGGTGGATGAGGGTGTACCGGGGTAAGCAGGTAAAGCCCCCGGTAAGGAGACTATTTGGGCATCTGGCCCGTGAAGACTATGTGGCAACAGCAAAGAGGAAGTGGCACCACGACGATAGTGATTCAGATGTTGAGCAGATAGCTCTACCCTCCGATGACTCAGACGGTGATGATCATGATATAGATCAGGGAGGAGACGGTCAGTGCGAACCTGAACCAGCTCCAATTCACCCTAACTTTCAGACTGATGAGGAGGAGAAGTCAGACGAAGAGCATCTGGTATGAACGGTAGGAAGCCGTGTTGTAGCCACTGAGAGTAGCGTGAGGGCGGTTGGTGGATGCCAGGGTGGGTCTGGGGAGACTACTTCAGATCCATCATACACCCCAGATCAGCCCAGTAGCCAAGGTGGAGCCTTTGGGTCAAAGGGGCCTCGGAAGAATAGGATGGCTCAGCCCTATGGGAGGAAGGGGAAGCGGCCAAGATTCACACTGCATACCACCACCTCTACCACTAGACCACCCTTTACCACTACACCACCCACCACCAATACTCCACCTTCCACAACTACAACACATACCTCTCCACCCATTCATTCACCACCTCCTATTTTTACCACAGCCACTGCTACCACCACCAGTCACCAAACCGGACCATCATCCCATTCCACATTCCCCACCGGATCTACTCTAACCATAATTGGGGTAGAGGAACAGCTGTGAGCACTAAACAGAATGGTGCTGAAGCTGTTAGCAGCTGATGGAGAAAAGACTGCACAGCTAGGTCAGCTGGTGTAGTTCAATGCTTCCCAAGCTCAGCAGATCGCACAGCAGGCACAGCAGATTGCTCAACTCCAAGAGCATAAGGAGGAGTCTGCTAAGAAGCTGTAGGAGTTGGAGGGTGCTAGTAAGAAGATCATGCTCAAGGTCAAAGGATCTATGGATGAGCCTCTAAAGATCGGTGAAGGAGATGATGATGAGGATGATGATGACGATGATGATAGTGAAGATGATGATGTGAGTGGTGATGGAGAAGCAAGAGGGAGGCAGGATGATGATGCAGACGATAAAGGAGATGCATCTACATCTGCCTCTGCTCATGGTCAAGAGCAAAGCACGAAGAAAAGGCAAGACCAAGGAGCATCATCGTCTGCCCCACCAACCTCCCCGTCTGCAAAAGACCCGACCATGATTCAAGGCAAAATTAAAGCTTAGATGTCTATATGTTATTAAAATTTAGTACTTGAAATCATGTATTAATGTTAATTTAAATAAATATATGAAAAGTTGAACTGTTGTGTGTTATGTGCATAATGTATACTAACTCTTAATGTGTTTGTTTATTTCTTTAATAGGTTCAACTAAATAGGCTGATGAGCATGATGTGGTACCCCTTCGACAAATCAATACTCAATTGACAATGATTCTTGATTTTCAAGGGATTGTACAATGCTTAGTCAGCTATACACCTGAAGTGGGAAAGATCATCCATGATTTGACAGATGAACAAATTGCCGAAATGTTCAGTCTGAATCCGGATGATTTGGTGAACGATGCTCCCGAAGTCGACGTAGTCAGTGATGAAGAACTGTAAGGTGTCGATGAGGTGGAGATCGAGGATGTGTCTGCTGACCATTATCCCTAGTATACTATCGTCGAAGGCGAGGTTCTACCAGATCTGGGAGAAACATTTGGAAGCAGTGCATTCGATAAAGTTGAAGAAAAGATAGCTGAAAAGGAAGCTACAGAAGAAGTTCTTCAGGCGGGTGATGCTGATCTAGCAATCAAAAAGACTGAGTGGGCAGCCTGCCTAGAGGAAATAAGGAAGCAGCGGAAGCCTATAAAGTCTAACACCTACAACAAGCTCTACAAAGTAAAGAAGCATCAGAAGGTGTCTGGCAAGATCATAAGCTGGGCATATTTTGAGGACTTAAACATATTTTCTATGAAGACAGAGAAGGTAATAGAGTATTTTAGGTTCCCACATGATCTGAAAACTCTCCCTGGATTTGAGCTTAACCGTATTGCTAACTTGAACCTGGTTTATGCAGTTCCTGGAAAGAAATCGGGATGGTTCGAGAAGGCATTGAAAAGGGAATACCATACGAGATGGGTCAACTTCAAACCTCAACAGACAAGAAGGTTCATTCATAAGACAGAGGTTGACCCTACCTCCAGAAGACCAAAGGTAGTCTTGAAATGGCACCCTCCGCGCATAATGTCACGTATACCTTTGAGGGAGATGCTACAAGACTTTACACCCTATTTCAAATGGTGGTATTATAACTGACGCACTGGGGAAGCCGTCATAGTTTTGGATCGGGAGGGGACTGTAGAGACAATAAGGGTGTTTGACCCAATGTGGCTCACAAACTTGTCAGTAGCTGATGTCTATACATTGTACAAGTGGCCACTATTTTTTGATACACAGGATATCGTGCAAACACTTCAGTTTCAACATGTTATACGTTTATGCTTTGCACTTGATATTCATGCTGGGGTTTCAAAAGAAGAAAGAGTCAAGAGATACGAAGAGTTTACAAAGGAGTTCAAAGAATAGATAGAACTAGGTCCAAGGGGGAGTTTTTGGTACACATGTCCCTAGTTCTAGTTCTAGTGTGCTTAAATGTAAATGACCTTCATTTTGTTACATTTATGTAATGTTTTGATATATGTAATGAAAACTCTTTATTGAATGATTATTGGTTATTGAATGTCATGTGTATTTATATTATTGTTTATTACATGGTTGTATGAACACGTTATATGGTCTTACAGTTGTTAGACATAGTTCTGTATCGTTAAAGGTTCAGAAATATGTTTATCTTAGGCTTATGATCCAGTCGCACCACTGGACCATGCTAATGGGCCAGTCGCACGACTGAACCATGTGATTGAGCCAAACGTACGATTGAGTCATAAGACTGGCTCAGTCATACGAATGAATCAATCATGGGGGTCAGTCTTACGTGTGTATGGATCGTATGACTCAGTCGCACGACTGAGCCATACTCATGGCTCAGTCGTACGAATGAAGACTGTAACTTATAATACCACTTAATTCGTGGAAAAACACAACACTTCAAGAATTCACAACCCTAGCCGTCCCAGAGCGTCCAAGTCGTCCCTTCCAACTTCATAGAGCATTCCTAATCATTGCTAATCAATTCTTAACGTTTTCTAATCGTTAGTTTTGATCGGATTAACGTTCTCCCTAATTAGACCGCCAATCAAATAGGATTCCGCACTATTTGATCTGGTTTCACGTAGTTTCGGTTAGTACCAGTTCGTACTCGGTCCTAACAATACCAGTCTGAGTAGCTGCGTGCCATCAGGTATTTTCATAATGTTAACTGGTATTATGTGCGCATGTTATGTGGTTTATGTTGCTGGTAGATTTAGATACTATAGTCAGGACAGGTAATGCTCGGGGTATGAAGAGTAAAGTAAGTGGCTAATCACAACTGGCCACTGTAATTAGGGACTTACTATACTTGACATAAACTGAGCTGTTCCCTTGAATGACCGTGTTGGTGTTTGAATCTTTCAGTGTGCATGTGAATGGCTGGTGGTATATCTTTGAAAGCCTCTAATGGTGGTGGTCATGATGGGCTTGGTGCTAAGCCGTGACCCAAGAGGGGAAGACCTAGAGTTAAAAATGTGGTTCACAAAGAACCCGAGACCCGTCATCTGGAGGGTGGTGATGAGAGTGCAAATTTGAGGGCCTCGGTGAAAGAGGCGGTGGTTGAAGAAGTGCATCAGGTCATGCAAACAATCTTACCGTCTGTGGTGGCCGAAGTGATTAAGGCAATATAGGAAGGGGAAAGACCAGAGAGAAACAGGTCCTCGGGAGGACGGGAGCAACCAGAGCCTGAAACAGTTCTCTCTGATGATGAAGAAGAGGAGGAAGATGAGCCTGTACCGGAGGCTGTATGAGGCTGTAATTATGGCGCATTTCAACAATACAAGCCCCCTACTTTTGATGGGAACAACACTGCTGCTTCTGCTCACTGATGGATGAGGGAGATGGAAGTTGTATTGAATATCAGCTAGTGCCGGGTGGACCAAACGGTGAAGTTTGCTGCCCATTCTTTTATCGACTCGGCTTTATGTTGGTAGGACAATGTAGTCCAAGCCGAGGGTAGCAAGGCTATTGGGAGAATGAGATGGTCGGAGTAGAAGAAGTTGGTTATTAAGGAGTTCTGTCCTCACCGGGAGATGGAAAAGCTTGAGAGGGAGTTCCTGCAACTGGAGGCGGGAACCATGACGCATCAGTAGTACACCATGAAGTTCAACGAGATGGCACGTCTGGTGCCGGATCAGGTGACGCCTCTGTCACGGATAATTAAGAGGTACATTCAGGGTTTGCCAACGGATATTCGCAGGCATATGATCGCTGCACGACCGAGCATGTTTAGGTCGGCGGTGGATGTGGCAGGGAGACTGTACGATGAGAGGGCCGTGGTGGTGGTGGCAGAAGGTAAAAGGAAGGGTGGTAGTGATCGAAACTGGAGTGGGAAGAGGTTTGGTCGGGGTGATGCCTCGTGGGTAACAAGAAGGTATAGGTGGATGACCGCCGTGTGGTCACATCGGGTGTGGGTATAAGGAAGTGCGGTAGGTGTGGGAGAGAGCATAGTGGGGAATGTAGGCTGGGGTCGAACATGTGCTACAAATTTAGGAAGGTGGGACATATAGCCAGGGACTGTCGTACGGTTCGGTGCTTTAACTTTGGCATGGAGGGCCATATGAGTAGGGATTGTAAGAAGCCAAGGGCCGAGGGTTCTGGGGTGAAGATGACGGGGAGTGAAGGACCAAGGGCGAGCGCTAGGGCATTCACCATGGCACAAGAGGAAGCTACGACGGACCCTGATGTTGTGTCCGGTACATTTCTAGTGAACCAAACTTTAGCTTCTGTGTTTATTTGATTCTAGTGCTAGTAAAAGTTTTGTTTCTGCTACTTTCTGTACTAAGCTTCCTGTTAATAGTAGCGTGTTGATGCGCCCTTCGATGTAAAAACTGCTATAGGTAAGTGAAAGGATCTCAGCCTCTAGTTTGATCAATTAGGTTGTATTCGCAGCGGATTTAGCACAAGAATTAAGCAAATTATACTAAGAACACAAGAGATATATCAATGTAACAGTAGGTTATAGAGAGAGAGAGGAATTCTTTAAAAAGGTGTATTCTATTAGATCACATGCTTCGGAAAGGATTACAATTAGGTCATCTTCCTTTTATAGGAAGAATGACGTCAGCTGATGTCACTTGATAGTGACATCAAACCGTTATTCTAACAAACTACTGAAACTATCTTAACTACTGAAGATGTCAAACAGCTATCATCTTCTTACAAAATACTAAGTGTTAAACTTATTACAACAGCTAAAAAGAAAATACTGAAAACTACAACGACTAAAGAACAAACTCTTCAGTCGTTTTACAAACTACTGAAATAGAAAATAAAACTACTGATAAGAAAAAGTTGAAAGGAAAACCATCACAACAACTGAAGAATACATCTTCAGCTATTGTGACAAACTCTGAAGCTTCAGCACTTGTCTTCAGGCTTTAACTTCAGATGTTTCATCAGCTAATGACTTTAGTAGTTGTCATCAGCTGATGTCTTCAGTCTTTTTCTTCAGTCTTTATACTTCAGCTGTTGATCTTCAGTACTTTGATCTTCAGCTGATAGTCTTCAGTACTTGAGTCTTCAGCACTTGAGTCTTCAGTACTTGAGTCTTCAGTACTTGAGTCTTCAGTACTTGTACTTCAGCACTTGTACTTTAGCTGTTGATCTTCAGTACTCTGATCTTTAGCTGTTGAGGTCTTCAGACTTTGTCAAACAGCTGATGATGCTTTCAGCAGTTGTTGTGATGTCTTGTGGGACTTAGAGGTTTTTCTGATCTGGCTCATTGGTTCTTTTGGTCCAACAAACTCCCCCTGAACCAATGCAGCCAAAACCTCTAAGCTTATTGTTGGTCCCATTTATTGTGGCAGAATGATTGGTCTATTTCCTTCTGGATCAGCTCAGAAGTTGACCCATATAAGCACTGGCCTGGGAAGAGGTCTCAAAGATCTGATTGGCATAGTATGGATGGGAACTCTATTTTGGGGAACTGGACATAGAGTTGTTGTCCCATCCATGAGACCTACTTCCCAACTATGAGCCTGTAGGATTCTTGGTGTAGGCTTTTAAAAATATTACTTGTTCCTCCATGGTAAGATTCTCTGCCTCACCTTCAAAGAAACCTTCAGACCCATAGAGCTCTGAGATGTATTTGGCCTGTTTACTATTTTTGAGCTCCACAGTTGTTATAGCCCTATAGGCGAATTCATCAGGGTGATTACCCTCTAAGAACAACTGGAGCTCATTTCTCCTAAGATTCTCAAACCTCTTGTAGACTAACCCCTTTTTAACCACCCTATTCTCCAACATCTTTTGTGGTGGGAGGTTAGCCTGATAGGTTTTCTTGAAATCTTCTATGATCTCCCAGGGTGATCCTGTGACAACCCAAAAATTTTTCGTGATTTAATATAAAGTTTATGTGATTTTACAAATTAGTTTTTATATTTTTATTATTATTTAATAATAATGTTAATAATAATAAAAATAATGACAATAATACTAATAATAATATTATTATTAGAAATAATAATGTTAATAATGATAATAATAATAATAATGAAAATATTATTATTAATAATAATAAACAAAATTTATTAAAATTGATTTAATAAGTCCAGGGGTTGTTTTGTAATTTTTGAAACATGTTTTACAAACTTAAAACATGAAATAATAAGGTTCTAAAATCCCAGGGACCATTCTGTAAAATTTTGAAAAACCCAAACCCCCTCCCCGTCGACCCGTTTTCCCGGCCACCGCCGGCACCAATTCCGGCGACAAGTCCGGTGACCCAAAAACCCAACCAATACTCGATATTAAAACATGAAACCGGTCCCAATCGAATCGTGAGTGAGATTCGAATCAATCAACGTGGTTAATCATTCAAAATACAGCTCATAATCGCACTAATCCAACCACTTTTCATTTTCGGCCGACCCACTCACCTATCGAGCACTAAAACTAAATAATAATTGAAAGTAGTGGGATCCAAACAATAATACACTCATTTTTCAAATGAATATAGCTCCCAATCCCATCAGAAACAAATATAAATACCGAATCCATTCATCATCTTCATCGAACCTGCAATACAACCAAATCCATACTCCGAACAATATTATTTACAATTGACATAGGGCTTTCACTCATTAGCATCATTCGAAGCTGTGTATGCAATTAATTTGATTTCCAACAAAGTTTGTTCATCGTTTTGATTCAACACAACCCGCGGCTTGTTCATCGTCAATCTAGCACCAAAACAGGTAATTAAGTATACCTTTATGCTCGATTTCTCATGGGGATCAAAAGCCCTATGATTAATTGCATTAACATTGACGATTGGTGCTTCAATTTGATCCACAATCGAATTAGGGCTCGGTTGAAATTGGGGGAAATGGATAAAATAGGTTAAAACTAATGGAAACCAAGAATAAACCGCGGCCTTGTGCCTTGGTTTACTGGTTTGTGTGTGAGATTATGAACAGGAGGTCAGGGGTTCGAACCCTGCCCCCAACATTATTTTTTTTAATGCCTTTCAAGCATTTTAAAAATATACAAAAATTACCAAAAATTATAAAAATAATTTTTAAAAAAACTTCTTTTATTTTAAAAGCATTTAAGTGATTTTCTGTAATTTATTTAAAAATACCTTAAACAAAATTTATAAAATAATATTTAAAAATATTATAAATAACCATTTTTATAAAAATAGACTTTAAATGATTAATCCATTAATTGGACACCATATTATTTTAATGGATAAATTATAATAATTGTGGAAATTTAATTCTTTAAAAACCTTATTTATTTATTATTTTATAATTATTACAAAATGTTGCAAATGGGTATTTTTATAAAAATGGATTTTAATCATCAAAATTATTAATGAACGTCAAAATGTTAATTATGAATTATCCTGATAATATAAATACAATTTGATTTTATAAATTTAAATATTTATAAAATCTTACAAAAATTAAATATAAACCTACGTGTTTAAATGACGTCTACAATTTATTGGAATATAATGATATGTTAAAATCATTATTAAACTAATTAAATGTTATATAAATCATTAATTATTAACAAAAATAATTAAATGATTTAATGGTTATAACAAATCCCAGAAAACCAAACCCTAGATCAATTGAACACCAGGTTTAAGATCTAATCTATTTTGGTTTTGGATTTGTATCTGTTTACTTATGTGAATTATAATTCTTAACAGGAATTTACTAGCATGTCAATAACCCAAAGGACTGAGGTGAGTTCGTAATTGTCCCCCCTTTTTAACGATTTAAATATTTTGGGGCTGGAATACATGTCGTGATTGAAATTTCAGATTATTTTATGAGTTCTCGTGTTTCTCTTTTTACTTTGGTTTTGGGATGAAGCATGCTCTTTTAATCTGGAACTTTTATTTGTGATATTACTGACTGTTCATGGGATGAAACATGCCCTTTTGTTTTATGAACTATGATGGTGCTTTGCTTGATGCTTGTGTGTGGGATAATGAGTTCACCTTATAAAAGGGTTCCGACAGGCTATCCATATGCAAATAAACTATGATACATGGGCAAATCCTATGTGAAGGATTTGTTGGGCTTGTACTTAGTAAGTATGTGGGATAGCGGGTTCACCTTATAAAAGAGTTCCGTATCTTCACAAAATAAACCTTTCTTTGAATGATAATTGACGATTTATCATTGTGTTTTATTTATGACTCACCAACCCTGTGTTGACACTTGATTTTACATGTATTCTCAGGTATCTACTAGGAGCTTATGGACATGCACGTAGGATCATATAAGAGCTCCAGATACACATCGGTTATTGATAAGACATGATTAGACGTATTGTTAAGAAACAATATATATATTTATTTCCGCTGCGTATAATATCTAATGCTCTGAATATTAATGGATTGGTTATCTAAAACTAATCATATAGATAACTGCATCTCATGTGTAACTACTGTGTTCGATCCTGTTTGCTCACCCCTCCGTGATAGATTCCAGACCCGAATTTGAGGGTGTGACAGATACTACAATGGCCAAAGAGATCACTTCATCTACAATCTTTTTGATTTGGCCATTGTATCTCAGTAGAAGTCTTTCTTATAATCCTGTAAGACACCCTGGGATCAGGCCAAATACTCACTTCGTCCTTTTGAAATTGATATGTATGCCTTAAAGTGAATAATCGCAGAGCTTGTTTCCTCATATTCATAATTGATGAGGAAGTAGAATAAGCTTTATCTACTCTTTTTAACAGCTCATCATCACGTAGCCTATGCTGCTGTTCTTCTTCAATCTTAACCTTCACAGCTTCCATCTGTGAGGCAGGAGTGATGGGTAAAGGTTTGGCTTTAGGTAAAGATAGAACTGCAGAGAGAGGCAGCCTATCTTCTTCCTCATCATCCTCTTCTTCTTCTTCTTCTAGCCTCAGCACCCTTCTCTTCCTCTTCAAGGGTGCATCATCGGCTATTGGTTTTGATGGCAAAGGAGTTCGTTTTGTGGGTGGTGGTTTGGTTTTGGTGTGGGAAATTGGGCAGGCTGAGATAGCAATTTAGATGTGAGAGAGGATTTAGTTTTTTTGGCTAACTCAGTCCTGTTCCCAGCACTGGCTTCACTAAGGGTTTCTATGATCAGTCCTTTAGTGAATGCCATAGATGAACAGATCTTGGTGGCTATTGCCAAGATGCTGTCCCTGGACCATGATCTAATATCCAGGACTGATCTCCCTAGATACTTCGAAATGAATCTTGTCATAGCCTCAAGTCTCTCTTTTTTCTCTTGGCTATGACAAGACCATTGGTATTCTATCTCTTTCACCTCCAACTTCCTTATCTCCTAATCTAGCTCAACATTGTTAGTGTCAAAGCCTTGCCTGAACAGCTGATCAATGATGTTATCCATTGACCTGCTATGTTCAGCATTAGCCTCCTTGATAAGTACAGCTAGATCCTTCTCCTTCTCTCCCTTCTTCTCCTTCTCTCCTCCTTCTTCTTCTTGTATATGACATGAAAGTCTTTTGACTTTCAGTCACTTTAACCAATTCAGCACTCTCCTTCTCCTTCTCCCTCTCAGTCTCCACCACCAACTCCCTCTCATGTACCACCTCATCTTTAACTTCTTTCTCTTTCACTTCCTCCTCCACTATCTTTCTCTTGGCTTTCACTGAAGTCTCCCCCTTTTTGGTTGCATTGGTTGCAAGGGGTTGACTGTCACAAAGCTTCTTTAGCACTACCGCTTCCACCAAAGGCTGTATAGTAGATGGAAGCCTCTCATCAAGGGTTTTGATCATAATATCTGTGATAATGGGTGTGATGAGAGGCAAGGAATTTTGAAAGATAGAAACTAATTGCTTAGGGGGGATCTGTCCCTGAGAACTAGTGCCAGAAGCAGGGGCAGTGGCTGAGTTTGTGGGAGTTGCTGAGTGTATGTGAGACCTTCAGGTGAAGGTGCCGTCTGTGGTGTATGGTGGCAGATGGACTTTGTTCTTGAGTCATTTGGCGAGTAGCTCTTTGAGTCTACTTAGCTCATCCTCAAGAATGGTATTTTGAGCTACTACATCGTAGAAAAAGCTCAGTCATCATCAGTGTAACAGAATCACCTGACCTCCTGATTGAATCAGGATGTAATGTGTTGAGTGTGGCTCAGTGATCACATGTGCCCCTTGTTCATGGTACTGGGGACTTCCTGCCTCCGGATTGGATCCATCATCGGCAGTTGCCTCTGGTGAGGTCTTAGCTATGTTACCAGCATCATCCTGTGCATGTGTGGAAGCAGGAGAAGTGGCAGCCTCACCAGATTGTCCTATCTCCTTTGCCACACTTGGAGATGAGACATTTGATTCTCTGTGTTGTGGGCTCCCATCAACACTTATATCCACCCTCTCTGTTGTTAGAGTTTTCCCAGTTGTGATTGGTTCCTGGGGAGAGGGTGGAGTGTTAAGATGATCAACACTTTAGCAATTATTAATATAGGGCTTTGAGGGGCGGTTTGCAGTAGGAGATGGCGTAGAAGCAGTATGCACATGGGGAGATGTGTGCTCTTCAATGGCAACCTCCTCAAGTGAGAAAGGTTCCAGATGTGTGGCATCCCCAGAAGTGGTTGCATCAGGCTCCTGTAGAGAGGATGCCTGTGCGGTTGTGGTTGGTGGAGTCGTGGTAATTGCTGGGAGAATCATGCCAGCATTACTTCCTGCCTTTGTTGTGCAGGGGCATCCTCAGGGACTCATCTCCCTGAGTAGCCTTTTTGGTTTTCTTTTGTTTGGGTTTGGTGGGGACTTTGGATTTTGAGGTGGAGGCTGTGGGTTCCAGCTGCGTGTGTTTTCGTAGCCTTGCAGCCTTTTTCAACGTTTGGTCAGTGTTGTGCCTGGAGTATACCTCAGGCATACAGCCATGGAGGGGACTCCAAGGCCAACAAGTCCCTCAGCTTGTAGCTGGTTCTCTATTATGGCCATTATGAACCGTGGATATAGTATCCAACGGTTAGCAAAAGGTTTTGTGGCCATATCCTTAAGTTCCAAAAAGATTATTTCAGAAAAATTTAAGTTTTGTTTCTCAAGGATAGAGAATAATACCTGCTGCCACCTAGTGGACATTTGATCCCATGAGGAGGTCTTTGGGGCTAAGAAACATTTACCATGTGGAATATAAGTCGTTCGGCATCATGGAAATGTTTCTTGAGCAGGGTAAGGCATGCAGGTCACCCTGATAGTCATGGTGTGCAAATGAAACATCAATGGTGCCTTTTGGATATTCAGTTGGGAAGGTGGCATCATCCAATTTTAGGGTTTGGCGGATGATTGCCGGATTGATAACCACCTTCTGGTTGTTGACGAATGACTGGAGAGAGACCTCGGCGTCGTTCTCTCCAGTAAGGGTGACATTCGTCTAGAACTGGTAAGGGAATCGGCATATATTGTGGGATTGAGGAGAAAGGCCGTTTGGTAAGGAGAATCGACCATGATATGAAACTTGTTCCAGAATGGGGATTTGGTAAGGTATACGACACAGTTGTGTCTTGGCTTGAGCTGCATTGTCTCCATTAATGGTGTGAGAGAGGTTTCAGAGTTTTTGAAATATTAGGTTGAGAGAGTGAAAAACTCTGAAGGTAGGGTTACGTATTTATAGGGTACGGATTGAAACGGCTGAAAGAAAACGACTGAAGATTTTGGTGTTAGGTAGCAGCTGTTGAAACGACTGATGACATGGTTTTAACCTTCAGAGGTTATAAACAGCTGAGGACTTGGTGTTAGTCATCAGTAGTTGAAACTACTGAGACCGTGTTTTTGTCCTTCAGATGTTGCAAACACTGAAGACTTTTGTTAGTCATCAGTAGTTATAAACTACTGAAGACATGTTTTTTCATCTTCAAATGTTGTAAACAACTAAAGACTTGGTATTAGTCATCAGTAGTTGTAAACTACTGACATTAGTAGTTGTAAACTACTGAAGACATGGTTTTGGCTTCAGTTGTTGTAAACAACTGAGGACTTGGTGTTAGTCATTATAGTTGTAAAACTACTGAAGACATGGTTTGTCCTTCAGTTGTTTGGTATGAAACAGCAGAATAAATCAGCTAAGAATAAAATTACTCATCAGCTGTTGTTGTCAATTAAGTTGTTTCATGTTGACCTTAACATTTACTTATCAGCTCTTTGGCTGACTTTCAGATGTTTCATTGTCCTTCAGCTCTTGCGAATATTTATTCTCAGCTCTTGTGAACAAATGTTCATAAAACTTGAAATAAATTATTCTTCAGAGCTTGTGAACAATTTTGTCTTCAGTACTTATGTGTAAGATTACACATCAGTACTTGTGAACAAAATTTGTTCTTCAGTACTTATTTGTTTGAAAACTATACATCAGTAGTTGTAACAATCAGTTGTTTTCAACAAATAAGTACTTCAGTACTTTGAAGCATTTAGTCTTCAGTAGTTATGAAAAATGCTGAAGACTAAATTACTCATCAGTACTTATTTTCAACTTTTGCATACTAATGCTCATCAGTACTTGTGAGCTGAGAGCATCAGTATTAGTCAAATTATTCTAGCTGCAGCATACCAAGCCTTAGTACCAGATTTTGAAATGTGGCACTATCTAAAGGCTTAGTAATATGTCTGCAGGCTCATCAGCACTAGGTACAAACTTTGGATCAATCAGGCTTTTTCATAGCAATCCCTAATAAAATGATGTCTGATCTCAATATGTTGGTCCTAGAGTGCTGGACTGGATTTTTAACAATACAAAGCTGAAGCAGTATCCATTAATAATGGAGTCTTAGTCTCTTGATGCCATAATCCAAGAGTTGATTCTGAAGCCAGAGTACCTGGATGTACAACTTGCAGCAGCAATGTACTCAGCTTCAGTAGTGGATGTAGCAATTGATGTTTATTCTTACTCCACCAAGAAACTGAACAATTGCCTAGGAATTGGCAACCACCAGAAGTGGATTTTCTGGTGACTTTGCATCCTGCATAGTCACTATCAGAGAAAGCAACTAATTTGCAAGAATGCCCAGTAGAATACCAAAGACCTAGAGATTGGGTACTTGCAAATATCTAAAGATCCTTTTGACTGCAATCAAATGGGATCCTTTCGGTGCAGCCTGAAATCTCACACAGGCACATGTTGCAAACATAATGTCTGGTCTAGAGCTATAAGGTACATCAAGGACCCAATCATACATCTCTAAAGGGTTTCATCAACCGCTTTACCTTTCTGATCAACATCCAGTTGTGTGGTGCTGCTCATGGGAGTAGAACAGGGCTTACAGTTTTGTAAATCAAACTTATTAAAAACTCTTTTGCATTTTTGGACTGATGAATGAAGATTCCATCAGCCCTTTGTTTGATTTGCAACCTAGAAAGAACTGTAATCTTCCATAGCACTCATCATTTCAAACTTTTTCTTCATTAGCTTAGTGAATTCATCACACAACTGTGGATCAGAGGATGCAAAAATTATATCATCAACATAAATTTGAACAAGTGCTTATTCTGGCCCACATTCTTAATGAATAAGTTTTTATCAATGGAGCCTCTAGTGAAATTATTCTGTAAAGAAAACTAGATAATGTTTCATACCAGGCTCTAGGAGCTTGTTTCAACTCATAAAGAGCCTTATCAAGCTTATACACCCAATAAGGATGTTTATTATCCTCAAAGCCTGGTGGTTGACACACATAAACTTATTCTTTTATTTTACCATATAAAGGGCACTTTTGACATCCATTTGAAAAACTTTAAGATTGTGAAAGGCAGCATAAGCTAAGAACAATCTAATTGCCTCTAGTCTTGCTATAGGGCAAAGGTTTCATCATAATCGATGCCTTCCTCTTGTGCAAACCCCTGTACAACCAACCTGTCCTTGTTCTTGACAATTTGGCCCTTTTCATCTTTTTATTCCTAAACACCCATTTAGTGCCTATTGCACACTTACCTTGGGGCAAAGGAACAAGCTCCCACACTTGCTGCTTTTTGAACTGAAGAAGCTCAAGCTGCATTGCTTCAACCCATCCATTGTCTCTTAGTGCACCTGAAATTCTTTTGCTCTTACTGACTGATGAAGAGAGCATAGAAGCAAAATTGGACAATTTACTCTTGGTTGAAACTCCAGCATTGATATCACCATGATTTGAGACATTGGGTGATTCTTCAGCTCTTGATAGACAATAAATCAGTGCAAGTGTTTGTAGGACCTTCAGCAGCAACAAATGGTGATGTAGATTCTTGAAACCAGTGGGAGATGGTAACTCAAATGAAGTAGAGGATTCTGAAATCTCATCAGCATTTGTTATGGATGGAGCTGCTGAAGCTACAGGAGCATCAGGTTTAGTTAACTCAGGCAGGTGGTCACTAAACTTGAAAAGGTGAGTACTGGCTTCATCATCATCAGTACCACCAGGTGGACAACTGTTGACAGGAACAACAGCTGGAGGTTGATAAGGAACATATTGCAGTATGTCCAGATCAAATAACTCCATAGGGTTTTGTGGAATCTTGTCCTTTGGAGATTCATTAAACTTCACATGCAAAGTCTTTTCAACCTTCTTTGTTCTGTAGTTGAAAACTCTATATGCCTTGCAAGTTGATGAATAACCAACAAATACCCTGCATCTACCTTTAATTCAAACTTCTGGAGTGGATTGCTAGTGTTGAGAATGAAACAAGGACACCCAAAGGCTCTAAAAAAGGAAATCAAAGGAGCCAAATGATGAAATACTTCATAAGGGGTCTTTATCAACCTCTGATTTACTAATACTCTATTCTGCACATAGCAAGCTGTGTTGACAGCTTCAGTCCAGAAGGTCAATGGCAATCCTGAGTCAGCCAACTTGACCTTATAGCTTCGATGAGGGTCCTGTTCTTTCTCTCCACCACTCCATTTTGTTCAGGAGTTCTTGGAATGCTGACTGCCTTTGATTCCCTTTGACAGATAGAAGTCATCAAGTGTGTGATTCCTAACTCTGTGCCATGTGTCACTCCTCCTCACCACTTGACTGGAAGGAATACTTCTTCTCCACATATTACACAATGTTCATTATAGCTTTTGCAGCTTCATCTTTGGAGTGTAAGAAGAAAGTCCATAAATTTGGAGTAATCATCCACAATTACCAGACAGTATTTCTTCTTTGCCATGCTCATCACCCTGACAGGACCAAAAAGATCCATGTGCAAAAGTTGCAAGCATGCATTGGACTCTGGTTCTTCTATTGGAGGGAATGAACTTTGTGTTGTTTTTCCCTTTAAACAAGCAGTGCAGTTGTCTTCACATTTGAACTCCTTCAAGGCAACTCTCTTACTAAACCATGGTGTATTAGCTGATTCACGTTTTAAGATTCACATGACCCAGCCTTTTATGCCATAGAGTAGATTCTTGAGGAGAAGCCTTGGAGAATAGGCAAGGATGCCTTTTAGATCAATTTTCTTTGAAAGATCTAAGGCATATACTCTTCCTACCCTGTTGGCCTTCAGGAGAGTATATTCATCCAACACCTTGTCAATCAAACTCAGAACTTTGGATGACAGAATCCGACAGTTCTGGCTGGTGAAAAAAGTAACATGGCCTTTATCACACATTTGACTAACACTCATACTTGAGATTCTCCACATGGTTAACTTCATCAAACCTTATTTCCCCCATTGGAAACAAGCCTTTGCCGATGATGTAACCTTTTGCATCATGCCAAAGGAAACAACACCCTTCTTTCCTTAGAGTAGTCATTAAGAAGTGAGCTGCTTCCTGTCATATGTATTGGTCCTCCACTGTCGACATACCAGATGCTTCTGTGGCATGTTGAAGAACCCTGCATTCATCACAACAAGTTATTTAGTTTTTGAGACCCAAACCTTTTTGGTTTTAGGTCTTTTCTCATCAACAGATGTGACACTAACTAGTTGTTATGTGTGACAGCCTGAGGTGAAGGAGATGATGTAAAAGAGGATCCTTTGGCTTGGATTTCCTTTTCTGTGGTTTCAGCACAGGAGCATCTAATTGGTTGACTCTTCCTATTAGTGTTGGACCATCATAACATGCACCCTGACAGGACCAAAAAGATCCATGTGCAAAAGTTGCAAGCATGCATTGGACTCTGGTTCTTCTATTGGAGGGAATGAGACTTTGTGTTGTTTCCCCTTTAAACAAGCAGTGCAGTTGTCTTCACATTTGAACTCCTTCAAAGGCAACTCTCTTACTAAACCATGGTGTATTAGCTGATTCACGTTTTAAGATTCACATGACCCAGCCTTCTATGCCATAGAGTAGATTCTTGAGGAGAAGCCTTGGAGAATAGGCAAGGATGGCCTTTTAGATCAATTTTCTTTGAAAGATCTAAGGCATATACTCTTCCTACCCTGTTGGCCTTCAGGAGAGTATATTCATCCAACACCTTGTCAATCAAACTCAGAACTTTGGATGACAGAATCCGACAGTTCTGGCTGGTGAAAAAAGTAACATGGCCTTTATCACACATTTGACTAACACTCATACTTGAGATTCTCCACATGGTTAACTTCATCAAACCTTATTTCCCCATTGGAAACAAAGCCTTTGCCGATGATGTAACCTTTTGCATCATTGCCAAAGGAAACAAACCCCTTCTTTCCTTGAGAGTAGTCATTAAGAAGTGAGCTGCTTCCTGTCATATGTATGGATCCTCCACTGTCGACATACCAGATGCTTCTGTGGCATGTTGAAGAACCCTGCATTCATCACAACAAGTTATTAGTTTTTGAGACCCAAACCTTTTTGGTTTGGGTCTGTTCTCATCAACAGATGTGACACTAACTAGTTTGTTATGTGTGACAGCCTGAGGTGAAGGAGATGATGTAGAAGAGGAATCCTTTGGCTTGGATTTCCTTTTCTGTGGTTTCAGCACAGGAGCATCTAATTGGTTGACTCTTCCTATTAGATGTTGGACCATCATAACATGCTGTGTCTGATTTTGTGATAAAGCCTTTAGCTTATCAGACACATTAGTGCTTGCTTGTGATGGATTCCTGTGTGGCACCATCTTCTTTTGAGCAACCTCAGCTGTTGCCTGATTAACCACATCCTTCTTTTTGGATTTCTTCTTGGACTTAGGGGTTTCAGGTTTTGATGTTGCTGGTACAAACTTGGTCTCAAACTCAGTTTTCATTACATTCATTTTCTCTTTAATTTCTCCTTTTGTTTGAGTTTAGAGCCCTTTTTGTACCAGCAATCATCAGTAAGATGATTGAACAAGCCACATATGCACATGGCTTCTTCTTCATCTTTGGTTGATCATCTACTAAAGAAGATGAAACTACTGAAGACTTGTTCTTCAGCAATTTGCTATCATACTTGCAGTTTTCTTCCTTGCAGTACTTGCTTTCCTGATATCATCTTTAGTAGTCTTCTAACCCTTTCTACTAGCAGTTTTCTTCCCTTCAGTACTGGCAGTAGTTGGGGTTTGAACTTCAGGTGTTATCACTTGCTCTGCTCTCCGTACTTTCAGTACTTTTAGAGACAACACCCGAGTTGATCAACTTTTTGATCATGTGATAGTCAGCATTTGAACCATCAGCTGTTGTAGCATCAGCTGATTGGTTTTGTGAAGATTAATGCTGACTTCAACTTCTGATGTTGCTGATAGTAGGTCACATGATGAGAACGATTGGTTATTGCTTTCTCCATCAGTTCTACTTCTGCTCTGGAAGTAAAATCTGTTGGAGGAGCAGTGTGATTATAACCAATGCCAAACTTCACATTGGAAGCAGATTGCTTACTCAGAAGCATTTCAAAACACTTGCAGGATTACACCTAGTAATCACACTCTACCTGGGTAGCTGCAAGTGTTTCCTTGAGGTCTCTGTACTTCTCTAGAAGTACCTCTTCCCTAGCCTTATCAACTTTGATTTGGAATTTAAGTTTATAAATCTCATCATTTTTCATTAAGCACAGACTCAAGTTCAGCTTTTCTTTTGGAAAGGATTTGCTCTAGCTCAAGATTTTTATCAATTAAAGCTACATTTGCTTCTCTAATAGATGCAAATGCAGCTATGCAAGATTCAGAACATATCTGGCTTTGGCCTCAGAAGATACCTGTGATGAAGCATTGGAGGATGACCCATCAGCAGACTCCAGGGCCATGAGAGCAAGGTTCCCAAAAGGATGATCACCACCATGTTGACCAGCACCAGGAAACAATTATTCATGACCAGATAAATCATCTGGTAAACTGCTCCAGTCAACAACTCCTGGGGTGAAGAATTGTGTTGTTAAGGTTGGGTTTGATAATGAGATTGGGATAGTGGAGGCATAGGAAGAGCATGTGGTTGCTGAGCAGTGGATGCTTGAATTTGACTTGACTGAGGCATGTAGTAGCAGGGGTATGGGTATGGCATATGACCCTGAGGCACAAAGTATGCAGGTGATGCCTGAGCTGGTGATGGATGACCAGAACTGGTGGTATGTTGCCCTTTGTGCTGTGAGCTATTGCTTGGAAAAGTCACGAAGGGTGCAGAGGAGTTAGAGCGAGATGATCTACACTCTCTAGCAAAGTGTCCAAGCCTATGGCACTTGTGACACCTCAACTTGCTCTAGTCAAAACCAACTTTGGTTTTGCCAAAGAGACCAGGAAATTTCCTGCCAGTTTTCTTATAGAACTTTTGAGATCTGATATTTATCATTGCCATTTGACTCAAAATATCCATCTCTTCCAGATCATCATCTGGAATGCCCTTCAAGTCCTCCATCAGAAAGCACATGTTATCACTGCTACCTCCTGAACTACCATCAACACCAACAAAAGCATGTAAGAATTGGTAGAGAAATCAATATGCTCATCATAGGCACTCTCTGATGTAGTATATTCTAACTCCTGACCTATCAGTGCGGCATTGCCTGATACAAAGTCATCAGTGAGCTTACCAGAGGTGGACAACTTCCTTTTCTGCTCTATCTCTCTCTCAAATGTAAGCACTTTCCCATGAAGTTGGGTGAGAGATAGAGTATCCAGATTTGCACTGGAGCGTAGGACAATGGTATAAGTGTCCCATCTCTCAGGCAGGGATCTGAGGAAACGGTTGTTCATCTGACTATTGGAATACTCTTGTTTAACCATTTTCAGCTCAGAAATAAGACAACAGAGTCGCTCAAACTGTTGAGTCAGTGTCTCACCCTTCCTATGCAAGAATGTCTCATATTGTTGGGCGAGGATTTCCCTAGTATTTGCTAAGACCTCATTGGTTCCTCCGAATTATTCCTTCAGAGCAACCCAGAGATCATGAGCTGTTTCATGATGCAAAAGCCCTGAATAGATTTCATTTGGAATTGACATATCCAGAATTCCATGGGCTTTAGCATCAATTTTGAACACTTTAGATCTTAGATCTTCGTCCGAATATTGATCAGGTTTCTTTGGAACCCTCTCATTTGATTCAGAACACTCATAGTAGGCTTGTATGGTCCATGCACCACTGACTTCCAACAACCAGCACTGTTGACAGACAAGTGATGGAGCATACGATGTTGCCAAATGTTATACTCACTCCTTACAAGCATCGGAGGCTTTGTTGAGGAGCCAGTATTGTGAGGATCATTAGTTGGTGTCGTCATCTCAGACTTCAAGCAAATTCAAGTTAAACAAAACAAATCTAGCTCAAACCGCGAAAACCTCAAGTTTAAAGGCCAGAAGCAGCAGAAACTCGATCTCTATAACCGATTCTTGCAAATTTACTAATTCGATCAAACGTAGATAGCAAAAGAGCAGTTTCAATGATCAATTGTTAAATCGATCAATGATTAACCAGCTCTGATACTATTTGAAAGGATCTCAGCCTCTAGTTGATCAATTAGGTTGTATTCACAGCGGATTTAGCACAAGAATTAAGCAAATTATACTGTGAACACAAGAGATATATCAATGTAACAGTAGGTTATAGAGAGGAAGATGAATTCTGTGAAAAGGTGTTTTCTATTAGATCACACGCTTTGGCAAGGATTACAATTAGGTCATCTTCCTTTTATAGGAAGAATGACGTCAGTTGATGTCACTTGATAGTGACATCAAACCGTTATTCTAACAAACTACTGAAACTATCTTAACTACTAAGATGTCAAATAGCTGGCATCTTCTTACAAAATACTAAGTGTTAAACTTATTACAACAGCTGAAAAGAAACTACTAAAAACTACAATGACTGAAGAACAAACTCTTCAGTCGTTTTACAAACTACTGAAATAGAAAAAAAACTACTGATAAGAAAAAGCTGAAAGGAAACCATCACAACAACTGAAGAATACATCTTCAGCTGTTGTGACAAACTCTGAAGCTTCAGTACTTGTCTTCAGACTTTAACTTCAGATGTTTCATCAGCTGATGACTTCAGTAGTTGTCATCAGCTGATGTCTTCAGTTTTTGTCTTCAGTCTTTGTACTTCAGCTGTTGATCTTCAGTACTATGATCTTCAGCTGATAGTCTTCAGCACTTGAGTCTTCAGTACTTGAGTATTCAGTACTTGTACTTCAGCACTTGTACTTCAGCTGTTGATCTTCAGTACTTTGATCTTCAGCTGTTGAGGTCTTCAGACTTTGTCAAACAGCTGATGATGCTTTCAGCAGTTGTTGTGATGTCTTGTGGGACTTAGAGGTTTTTCTGATCTGGCTCATTGGTTCTTTTGGTCCAACAGTAAGTCTACCAGGATTTCTGAGATGATAGAGGAATGTGATGCGGAACTAGAAGGTCATAAGTTTCCTGTTAGACCGTTTGTGATAACCTTAGGTGGTTTCGATTTGGTTCTTGGGATGGATTGGTTAGCGGACTTCGAGGTGAAATTGTGTGTCGCAAGAAGATGATTTGTTTGACAGCGCCCGACGGTAGTTTGGTAACGGTTTACGGTGATTGGGTTACGACTATTCCGAAGTTGATTTGGATGGCGGTGGCCGGAAGTGCATGAGGCATGGATGTAGTGCGTACTTGGCCTATGTAAAGGATGTGGATCGCCGACACCACAACTGTCTGATGTACCAGCGGTATGTGACTTTCCAGATGTGTTTTCCTGAAGAGTTACCAGGAGTGCCACCAGACCGTGAGGTCGAGTTTCAGATTGATCTGATACCAGGTGCCCAACCTGTTGCCAAAGCACCGTATCGTTTGTCTCCGACTGAGATGAAAGAGTTGATTGAGCAATTGCAAGAGCTGCTTGATAAGGGTTTTTATTAGACCGAGTATCTCTCCTTGGGGTGCTCCTGTTTATTCGTGAAGAAGAAAGACGGTAGTATGAGGATGTGTATAGACTACCGTGAGCTAAACAAGTTGACGGTGAAGAACCGGTACCCGTTACCGAGGATTGATGATTTGTTTGATCAGCTCAAGGTGCCAGTTGGTTTTCAAGGATAGATCTTCGATCTGGCTACCATCAGCTAAAGGTGAAAGAGTAGGATATTGCTAAAACAGCTTTTCACACCGTTATGGTCATTGTGAGTTCCTCGTTATGTCATTTGGGTTGACCAACACGCTAGTTGCTTTTGTGGACTTGATGAACCGAGTGTCGTCCGATGTTGGACAAATTAGTGATTGTGTTTATTGATGATATCCTGATTTATTGAAAGAGCGAGATAGAGCATGCCGATCACATTCGAGAGGTGTTGGAGACGTTAAGAAGGGAGAAGTTGTACGCCAAGTTCTCCAAATGCACGTTTTGGTTGCGCGAAGTTCAATTCTTGGGTCACGTGGTGAATTCGGAAGGAATTATGGTGGATCCGAAAAGGTGGAAGCGGTGATGCAATGGATGTCCCCAAAGACACCATCCGAGATCCGTAGTTTCTTGGTCTGGCGGGCTACTACTGAAGATTCATCCAAGACTTTTTCAAGATCGCTTCTCCACTAACCAAGTTGATCAAGAGAAGGCGTTCAAAGAATTGAAGACGAGATTAACTCAAGCTCCTGTATTGTCATTACCCGATGGAAGTGATGATTTGGTGGTTTATTCTGATGCTTCCTACTCGGTTGGGGTGTGTGTTAATGAATAGAGGAAAAGTTATAGCCTACGCATCCTGACAGTTGAAGATTCATGAGTTTAACTATCCTACTCATGATTTGGAGCTAGCAGCCGTGGTTTTTGCATAAAGATTTGGAGACACTACCTGTATGGGACGAAGTGCACCATATCACTGACCACAAGAGCTTGAAGTATTTCTTCGAGCAGAAAGACTTGAACATGAGGCAGAGGAGATGGTTGGAGCTCATAAAGGATTGTGATTGTGAGATCCATTATCATCCGGGCAAAGCCAACGTGGTGGCGGATGCCCATAGCCGAAGGAAAGACCCAAGCCGATTCGGGTGAAAAGCGTACCAGCTGATTATGACCCCTGATGTGATGAAGCAAGTCAAAAAGTTTCAGGATGAGGCATTGAAAGAAGATCATCTTAACTCTGAAAGAATGAGAGGTCTGGTTGCGCAGTTGGGTTAAAACACATTTGGTGTTAGAACCTGGTTCGGACGAATATGGATTCCTCGCTTCTGGGATCTATGGGTGAAGACTATGGGTGAAGATATAGGTGAAGATTATGGATGAAGCTCATAAGACTCGATACTCTATTCATCCTGGTGCTACAAAGATGTACCAAGACATGAAGAAAGATTATAGGTGGCCGGGTATGAAGCGTGATGTAGTCGAGTATGTGAGTAAGTGCCTTACTTGCTTGCAAGTGAAGGCCAAGCATCAAAAGCAGTATGGGAAGATCCAACCTTTAGATATACTAAATAGAAGTGGGAGCACATCACCATGGATTTCATTACGAAGCTGCCACGTACTCTAAAAGGGTATGATGCTATATGGGTGATTGTTGATCGTCTGATGAAGAGTGCTCACTTCCTACCGATTCACGAGACATATTCATCTGAGAGTTGGCGGATATGTTCATCAAGGAGATTGTAACTCGTTATGGTGTGTCGGTGACTATTGTGTCCGATCGTGACACCGGTTTACTTCCAAATTCTGGAAGAAATTCCACGACGCCATGGGGACGAGGTTACATATTAAGACAACTTATCATCCCCAGACTGATGGTCAGTCGGAAAGGACCATTCAGACATTGGAGGACATGCTTCAGGCATGAGTGACTGATTTTGGGCAAAGTTGGGATGACCACTTACCGTTAGTTGAATTCTCATACAACAACAGCTATCATGCCAGCATTGGTATGCCACCTTATGAGATGCTATATGGTAGGAGATGCAGAATACCCGTTTGTTGGGTGATATTGGTCATAAAGAGTTAGGGAGCATCAAGGTGATCGAGGCTACGACTGAGAAGCTTGCAAGTATCAAAGCCTTCATGAAGGCAGCCAAAGATAGACAGAAGTCATATGCTGATAGAGACGCAGACCGATTGAGTTCCAGGTGGGTGACCGGCTTATATTGAAGGTCTAACCTTGGAAGGGTATCATTTGTTTCCGAAAGCAGGGCAAGTTGAGCCCGAGATACATAGGCCCTTTCCGAATAATTCCTCGAGTAGGGGAGGTGGCCTATAGATTGGAGTTACCAGATGAGATAAGTGGAATTCACCCGACATTCCACGTATCTCATCTAAGGAAGTGCTTGGCAGATGAAGATATGATTGTTCCACTGGAGGATATCAAAGTAGACGAATAGCTCAATTATGTGGAGCAACCGGTGGCAATCATTGATCGAAAAAGAAGAGGTTGAGAATAAAATGGTTCCTCTTCTGCGTGTACAGTGGAGGCACAGAAAGGATCCGAGTCAACGTGGGAGACCAAAGAAGAAATGATACATCATTACCCACATCTATTTGAGGAAAACAGGTTTCGGGGACGAAACCTATATAAGGGGGTGGACTTGTAACACCCGATATTTTCTTTGAAAGCCAACGGAAGAAGAAAAAGAATAAAGTCCAAAGTCGAGGGACCAAAGTTGCCAAAACAGGAGAAAGTTTGGAAGAGTGGGGGATTAAGAGGGGAGGGCAGCCCACACCCTCCCACACTTGCAAAAAATCAGCCAAGAGAGAGAGAAGAGAGAAAGGGAGAAAAGGGTTGGTTCCGGTGGATTCGAGCGTGAAAGTCGTCGTGTAGTGGGTCAAATCGAAGCTCTACTTATCAGTGTTTTTGTGTGAGTTCTAGGACCCCTCTTTTACTTGTTTTCAACAGATTTGGGACTGGAACACCTAGTAACCTGTATTTGTATGTGTGTGTGTTTGACCCATTTGTATGTGTTTGCGTGTGATGCGTTTGGAGTTTGTTTCCGGCTTGTGTGCTTGAATGGTGTTGTGGTATGCATTCCTAAGGTTTAGGATGGTTGATTTGGGCTTAGAATGGGTTTAGATGAGCTTGGAGGTCGAAAATGGCAGATTGGGTTCGGGGAACGGCATTCTGCATCAGTTAGGGCTAGCGACCGACTGGAGGCCATACGGCCGAATGGGGTGCGATTGAGGTTCATTCGCATGATTGTGGTTCATTCGCACGATTGAGGTTCGTTCGCACGACTGAGGGGCCAGTCGCATGGGGAGTCATGCGACTGAGGGCCCATTCGCATAAGTACTCATCCGCATTGAGTCCATCCGCATGAGGTCCATTCGCATAGTGCCCATCCTCATGAGGTCCATTCCCATAGTGTTCATTTGCATGGATGTCCATTCGCACGAGGCTCAATCGCCTGGTGTTCATTCGTATGGGGTTTAGTCGCATGGAGGCCCTGCGACTGAAGGGTGCCCATACGCCCATGTAGGCTTGCGTACCCGAGGAAAAGCGTAGTTTAAGTACTGACTTTTGGGGGAAAGTGCAGAAGTAAGTTTTGACGTGGAAGTTTTCATAAGTTCATGTAAAATGACTGTTGAGGACTTAGTCTTATGTTGGGCATGTTGATATTGCATGTTTATGTATGAAGGATGTTATGTATGTATGATGGTGCCTTGTATGGCGATGACTTGGTATGTATATGTTTATGTTTACGTACCTGTTATGTATGATTGTGGCTTTACGTTGAATGTTTATGATTGAAAGAAAAGTATTATGCAACGTAAAGTGGAAGATAATGAAAAGTGGAACGTAATGAAAGAATGCATGCATTAATAATGAATGAAAGTAAGAAAGGCTTGCAAGCAAATCTATGAGGTGAGCGACCCTTCTGTCGCGACAGACTCAAAACGAGATCCTTGTCATTTGACCCCGGGCTTTGTGCCAATTAGAAATGAGGCTTCGTGTCCGGAATGGTGGTTTCGGACCACGGGCTTTATGCCAACAAGCTCTGTGCCTAGAATGGTGGCTTTGGACCACGAGCTTTGTGCCAATTAGTAAAGGACCTTTGTGCTCGGAATGGCGGTTTCGGACCGCGATAGGGGAAAAGCCTGATAGTATCTAGAATTAGAATGAAATGAGTGAGGTGATAAAGTATGAAGCGAACGAAGTGACAAAGGATGAAATGAACGTTAACGAATTATGATAATAAGTACAAAACAGGATCCCTGTCACTCGACCTCGGTAATCGTGGCTGTGTGCCATGAAGAGGGTAAAGCTTGACATGATCTAGATAGAAGTGAAAGATAATAGTGATGTACGAAAAGTGCGATAAGTACGACATGTGCGAAATGTACGAAAGAAACGATGACGAAGATAATACTATTACCTTGATGTACGTATGATGTATGATCGCATGAAAGTAAAGATGGTTTTAACAAAAGAAAAGTATGTTTTATTAAAAACCAGAACTCACTCAGCAACGCTGACTTTTTATGTGTTTCCAGTTAGCAGGTAATGTTGCTGAGGATGGCACGGAGCGGATACTCGGCTCCTTTTGGATGACATTCTTTTGTATAACGCTTTTGCATTGTAACACAAACGAGCGATATTTTTGTAATGAACGATGTATTATTTTACAAAAGTGTTTATTTAAAGGGAATGAAATGTTTGATTTAAAAGTTTCCGCTACATGATTTTAGTAAAGTTATATTTTTATGTGTTTTAAGTGCGATGAATGACAGCTGTAAGTGTCCCGGGAACGGGGCCTTACAATATATATATTTATGTATATATGCATATGTTGATACATCTTGATGTACATAGTTTATGATCTCAAATGTAAAAGTCTTTCATGTCTTACACTGATCTAATATGATGTCATGTGATGATCTTAATGATATATGAAATGCATTGTGATGTTTATTTATGATTGTTTATGTCATGTTATCATTATATGGAATGTGATTCACATGTATGAACTTATATATAGTTTTGATGTTGTTTTACATAGTTCTAAGTCAATAAGAACATAGAAATGTGTTAAACTTAGTCATGTGGTTATTCATGCTAATGGCCATACTTATGGCCCACATGCATGAATGAACCATAGTTATGGACCAGTCGCACGACTGAACCAGGTGACTGGATCAGTCGTATGATTGAGACATAAGATTGATTCAGTCACATGACTGAACCTTCATATGAGTCAGTCGCACGACTGAACCAGTGACTGGATCAGTCGTATGAGTCAGACGCATGATTTAGTCGCACGACTGAACCATGCTAATGGTTCAGTCGTACGAATGAATAACGAAAACCTATAAATACCACATAATTCGTGGAAAAACATAACACTTCGAATACTTTCATACCCTAGCCGTCCAGAGCATTCTAAGTCGCCAATCCAAGTTCATAGTTCGTTCCTGATCGATTTCAACTCATTATTAACATTTTGTTCATCGTTAGCTCGATCAGGTTGTTCATTCTCACTGATTGGATCGCCAATCAAATAGAATTCCGTGCTATTTGATCTGATCTCACTCAGAATCCGTAGTACTACTCCGTACGTACACGGTCCTAACAAGTGGTATCAGAGCCTAGGCTCGTGATTTTGCATGGATTTATTGGTTTTGGTGACAAAATCAACGTTTTCAATCAAAAGATCCACTTTTTTGCTTTAAAACGTGTTTTTGACGAGTCTCTGTGTCAAAGTTTCGACCTTTTTACTATACTGCAGATTAGGGTTCGTAAAAAAATTCGTAATTTGAGTCAAGTGTTCAAAAATTCGACTTTTTCCCGCAGCAGTAGCTTCAGTCGCATGATTAGCTCAATCGTACTACTAATCCCATTCGTATAGTTCAATCGCACGACTGGACTCATTTGCATAGTTCATTTGCACGGTTGAGTTATTCCAGGTGGTTGACCTCATTCGCCTATTCATTCGCAAGACTGAATCCAATCACACGATTAAGTCATTCGCATCCTTCAATCGCATGGTTGACCCAGTTGTCTTGTCAAATCGCATAAGTAATGCCCTGTTCTGAGTTCATCAAATACAAAGCAAGGGAAGGTCAGTTCTCTGCATTCACTGTTGGAAAGGACTCACGTATCCAGAATCTTCTACTCCTGGAAAGTGAGATCAGGAATCACAAGAAACAGCCAAAGCTGATAACGCTGGATGAATACCCACAGTGGAAACAGCGGTTTGAAATCTACCTGAATGGAGTTGACCCCAATCTGTGGACGTCTATTGAGACTGGTTATGTGGTACCAGTCAGCGCTAATGGGGTTAAATTGACTTTGGGACTATGCTTAATGCTGAAAAGAAAACTTATGCCCTGTTGACTCAGTCTATACCTAAGGACATTTTCCATCAGTTCTAAGACAACAAGAAGTCAAAGAAGTTATGGGAAGCATTAGAAAAATGATATGAGGGGAATGCAACTGTGAAGGCACTAAAGGCTAAAGCTCTGAAAAAGGAATTTGACAACTTTTCACCAATAGGAAAAGAGAGCTTAGATGACATTATTGATAGATTCTATCACTTAATGAGTGAGTTGCACACTCATGGCGTGACCATATCCATGGAAGATAAAGGTTTCAAGTTTTGCTGCTGGTCTGCCAGACAAATGGGATCCATTTTTGTCTAATTTTAGACAAACGATGGGTTAGTTGTTGGTAAGATTGGGAACTATCATCTTGCTGACAGGACTATGAGCAAGTTGATGAAACTGAGCTGGACCGTATGGATATTATGTGGGCCTTGGCTAGTGCTGTTAGAAGAGCCAAGAAGTATATAAAGAAGACGGGACAAAACTTGGTTGCAACTAAAGACACGATATTTGGGTTTGACAAAACCAACGTCACGTGCTTCAATTGTGGAGAAAAAGGGAACTTCAAACGTGAGTGCGTAAAGCCAAAGAAGACCGGAATGGAAATCCTTTCCTACGTTCAACCGTCAAAGACAAGGATAAGATTGGAGATCATCTTCTAGTAAGACTCTAAGGCTTTAGTTGCTCAAGGTGATGAAGGACAGACTAGAAGAAACTAAAAAAAGAAAGCAGTTTTGCAAGTAGAAGTTGAATCTTTAAATAAAAACTGCACAGTTTGGTAACTTCTTCACACATAGTTCAAAAGTTAGTGGAAAGAACTAAAGGCGGGAGGGTCTGGGTTATAAAGTTGTACCGCCACCACATGCTATCCTTTTGAACACTAATGTAGACCAATCAATAATACCCAGTAAAGGATCATGTGGTGTCTACTCCTCTGGTCAGTGATCCAGATTATACGGTAACCTGTGATGTCTGTCACTGAACAAAATAATACTACTTTAGGATCTAAAGATAAGATGCCTTTGAGTACTTGATGGATAAAACTGAAAAAGTTAACTTAGAGTCAGGTTCAAAAACTTCTATTTCAGAACCTAAACATTCTAAATCAGTGAACCCTAAGCATGTAAGTCATCAAAATCTAAATAAAATGAAAGCAAAAGATGTTCAATATGTCAGAACAATTAATTTTTAAAGAAGGTGAAACATCTAAAGGGAAGAGAAACTACCAGCCCCGACCAACTCAACCCCACATTAGCGCTTACCTCATACTGTCGAAGGGAGATCCTGCTATAGTTGTGGAAAACGAGGACATATTTCTCCAATTGTCCTTACTATCAGACACCTAAAAAGAAAATTGAACTTTTTGATGATGAAAACCAAGATTTTCTAAAATCAGATCTAATACTCCTCCAAACACCATAGTCACGCAGACACGCTCAAAGTGAAGCTGTGCCACCTAAGGTTAAATCTAGGATTATTAGTGAACCGAAAGTTCAAACCATAAGTCAGTCGTCTGTTTACCATAAATAGGCCTTACACAAAACTGATTTATGGAAGGAAAAATCAAGTAATGTGTCTATAGTGAAGACAATTTAAAAAACATGTGCCTTCATCCTCTGAAGGTTAAGTTTATGATGTGCGATACCTCTAGGACACCCAAGCCAGTTAAGGCTTGGGTCCCAAACCTGAACTAATCATTTCCTTTGTATGTGCAGGGTCCGTTACAGCGCTATCACTAATACCTGGATTATTGATAGTGGGGCTTCCTGGAACATGACTAGGAATTCGTCCCTCCTTTTTAATATCAAGCAAATTAAAGGGGGACACGTATCATTCGCTGGGAATAAAGGAGGTAACATCACCGCACAAGGCGAAGTGGGAAACGAGAAATTGAAGTTTGACAGTGTCAACTACGTTTAGAAATTGCAAAACAACTTGCTTTTAGGCTCCCAAATCCGTGATAAAGGATTCAAGGTTGTTTTTTATAACAAGAAGTGTTAAATACTGAAGAAGGAGTATGTCATCCCAGAGGAGCAAGTTCCAATCTTGGCTTCAAGATACAACGATCTGTATGTCTGGGACCTATCCAAAACCTCCACAACTGAGTCTACTGCTCAGTGCTTCTTGTCAAAAAAACAGAAAGAGATTCTGTTTCCTGGCATAAGAGAATGGGACACATCAATCCAGGAAGATGAATCATTTTGTTTAGAATGATCCGGTGGATGGAGTTTCTGTCAAGAACTTCTAGCTTCCAGACTTCTGCATAGCATGCAAGAAAGGAAAATAGATGAAGAAGTCTTACAAGTCAAAGAAGGTTAATTCTATCAACATTCCTCTCGAGCTTCTACACATGGATCTGTTTGGCCCAGTCAGCACAAAGAGCATTGCTGGAGATTGATATTGCTTTGTAGTGACTGATGATTACTCAAGATTCTCTTGGGTGATGTTTCTGAAATCCAAGTCTAAGACATTTGAATCATTCAAGCATCTAGTTACTACATTGGAATCACTCTACAAGATGAAAGTAAGAAAGATTCGATCAGACAACGGGACAGAGCTCAAGAATCAGTGGATGGAGGCGTTCTATAGAGAGAAAGGTATTGTTCATCCATTTACTTCTGCCTACACTCCACAGATGAATGGTGTTGCTGAAAGGAAGAATTGGAGCTTGATAGAGATAGCAAGGACCATGCTTGCCGACGCAAAACTACCAGTTCAATTCTGGAACAAGGTAGTGGCTAATACATGTTACACTCTAAATCGGGTCTTGGTAGTCAAACATTGTGGAAAAACTTGTTATGAGTTGCTCCAACCACGTAAACCCAATTTAGAGTATCTGGAACCATTTGGTGCACCCTACATGCTGCTAAAGAAAACTCAGGCTGGAAGTTCTACAAGAAGGCAGAAGAATGTATCTTTCTTGGATACAGTATACCAGACAAACGGGTTTATATAACTCAACTGGTCAGGTAGAAGTGTGGTGCAACATTGATGTAAAAGATACATCACCCCCCTGCGGGAAAAGAACCTTCCTTTTTCTTCGACTATGATGGATTCTTTAAATCCTTCAATCTACCTCTTTCCTATTCTGATGACGAGTTAGTTGCTCGAATGATGTATGATGTCCTAAACAATCCTACACAAGACTCAACATCATCGGTTTCATTAGAAGATACTTTTAGCTCTCCAGGGGGAGAGCTTAAGGTAAGTGATTCTTCCTCCATGATGAGGCAGCTGAAATTGAGACTACAAACCAGGAGGAACAGCTTCCCACTACCAAAGTTCACCAGCATCTGTACATGATGTAAAAGGAATTTCTCAACCCCATGCTCCAACAGTTCAGAATCTAGATAATGAAGTTGCAGTACCCATACACTCTCGAAACTCGAGTTAATATGCATCATCCCCTGGACAACATCATCGGGGATATTCTATCGGGAGTTCAGACAAGAAATCAGCTATACTCAGATAATTATGTTGCAGTCATGGAAAAGGGATACTTACACGATGGTGCTTATCGATGCTTTGTGTGTCAAGTTGAGCCAAAGCATGTGAGCGACGCTTTAAAAGATGAGGCATGGGTAAGTGCTATGCAAGAAGAACTCCTTCAGTTCAAGAAGTTAGGAGTCTGGACACTTGTGGATAGACCAAAAGGTGCAAAGGTGATTGGCACAAAATGGATTCTTCGATGCAAGAAAGATGACCAAGGGGTCATAATCAGAAACAAGGCTCGGCTTGTCGTTCAAGGGTTCAGGCAAGTCAAAGGCATTGACTACAATGAAGTGTTTGTACCTGTGACAAGGATGGTAGCAATTCGTATCTTCTTAGCCTATGCATCCTATATGCAGATTAAAGTCTATCAACTGGATGTGAAAAGTGCATTCCTTCATGGTGAAATCCGTGAAACAGTGTATGTCAGTCAACCCGAAATATTCGACGATCCTTATCATCGGGATCGAGTATACAAACTAGACAAGGCTTTGTATGGGCTTCATCAAGCCCCTCGAGCATGGTACGAGAAACTCTCCACTCATCTGTTGAAACACAGTTTTCGCAGAGGTGTTATTGACTGCACATTGTTCATCAAGGAAAAGGAAGGTGATTTACTACTGGTGCAGATATACGTGGATGACATAATCTTCGGTTCCAAGAATGAAGCACTATGTAAAGAATTCGAGTCTATGATGAAAGCTGAGTTTGAAATGAGTGCCATGGGAGAGATGAAGTTCTTTCTCGGTTTATAAGTAGATCAGATACCAAATGGTATCTTCCTGCATCAGACTAAATATGTTGGAGATATCCTGAGTTGGTTTGACATGTAGAATACCACGGTTGCAGGTACTCCACTTGCCACAAACCATGATGTGGCACTCGACGAAAATGGTGATCTGGTTGAGGCCACTATGTACCAAGGAACGATTGGATCTCTCATGTATCTCATAGCTTCTCGTCCTGATATTATGTACGCCACATGTCTCTGTTCCAGATATCAGGCAAAACCTAAAGTGAATCATCTAATTGGGGTAAAAAGGATATTTCATTATCTGAAGGGTACTCCAACACTTGGGTTGTGGTATCCTCATGATGATGACTTTGAGCTTACAGCATATAGTGACTTGGATTACAGTTGATGCAAGATGAATTACAAGTCAACATCAGTGGGATGTTAGTTCTTTGGAAGACGATTAGTCACCTGGCAGTGTAAGAAGCAGACGACGGTTGCTCTATCGACATGTGAAGCCGAATATGTTGTCGCGGCAAGTTGTTGTTCACAAATCATCTGGATTCAAGGCAAATGCGAGACTACGGTTTGCAGTTTTCTAACACCCCTATCTTTGTTGATAATTCTGCTGCAATTGCTGTCTCTAAAAATCCAATCCAACACCCAAGGACAAAACACATTGGTTTCAAATATCACTTTATACGTGACTGTTTTGAAAAGCAATTAATCGATGTTGTTAAAATTAATATGAATTTCAACGTGCCGACCTCTACACAAAAGCATTTGATAAACCTTGGTTTTTATATCTCTTAGAGGTCAATGGTGTTAAAAAGAAAAGTGATGTGATTCCAGAAGAATTGAGTTCTTAGTCTGTCTTTATGTTTTATTTTCTTTTTTTATTTTTCTTTATTTCATTTTCCTGTCTTTAAAATTCAAAAACACAATAAAAATTTTGGTTTTAGTATTTTAGGGGGAGAATAGTTTAGTTTTAGTATTTAATTACTTAAAAAAACGAGGGCGGATAGATAGGCTGAAAAGCAAAGACCACAAATCAGTGAGATTGATTCAAAACTATGGAAAATGATAGTACACAGGGAAGTAATTGTTTGGGACATCAAAAAGACTTAAATGTTCAAAATGTTACATTAAAATTACAGGTCTGAGAAGGATAAGCCTAATAAAGGAAAATGATAGTAAACTAGTCTGTTACTGAGGTTACATAGAGAAAGTAGGCCTAGGGGTTGCTAGTCCTTTATATGATGTGTCGGTAGATTCAACACAATAGACGAGTAGACTTCAATGGTGAAACAAATTAAAACTAAATAGTTCAACAAGCTGTGGGCTTCCATCTTATCCATGGTTAACACAGTCAACGTATTTCCAATAAGGGGTGACGTGCAAAATAAACGCCATAAATGTGTACGGATGACCATAAAATGAGCAAAGCACATGAAAAAATTGTTAAACATAATCAAGCTAATGACTAACGTTGTTGGTGCGTAATGTGTAAAAGAAAAGTGCTCGAATAAAAAGATAGCTTGTGTGCCTCTCTACTATGCGATGGCACTGACCTGAGGATAAGCATAACCTAAATATTCTAGAATTCATTGTTGTTTGTGCCTCTCTGCTGTGCGATGGCACTGACCTGAGGCTTGGCATCTCTTTGAAAGCTCTTAGAATAGTTTCTTCTTGTCTAAACCCGTAGACCGCTCAAAAATCACCTCAGCAATGTTGATTACCATATAAGCGTGAGATCCATAAATGCTTGTTGAAATAATAAACCTAACTTATCACCAATGTGAGTCTAGAATCTGTGTATGATTTAAGTGGACAAATATACTGACAATCATCGTGGCTACAATCCTGGACAGTCAAAATCATTGTGTGCTTCTTACAGTTCTAGTATGATTTCCTGTAAGTGCTTTTAACTCTCAGACAAATAAGAATAAGTTAAACAAATATATACAAAAGGGTCCCAAATGATTATGTTTATACCTGTATGATTCCATATGAATCTTTCCAGATATGATAAAACAAATTGAGGCTATTCTGTTCAGGGAAGAAACCTTTTAAGGAAAGTTAAAAAGTTTTCAACCCACCTCAAACAAAAACACAAAAATATGTCCTGTTTCGTATCAATTCAAGTGTTTTTTGTTTATTTATCAATTCTGTGTCAATGTCGGACTATGTAACTAGATGAACTCTGTGAATTATAATTAAAATGGTTATGTCTGAGGTGATCAAAAGGTTTTCAAGTAAAAGGATCACGCCTGAGGTGATCAACCAGTTTTAAATTAAAAAGATCACATCTGAGGTGATCAAATGACTTCTGTTAAAAGATCATGTCTGAGATGATCATTGGTCATAACGTTATATATCAAAAGTAATATTTTACTGTGTGGAAATGGATGAAGTCAAACTCATAAGTATGAATCAATCACAAGATTGGATCATAAGTATGAACCAATTGCACGATTGAATCATAAGTATGAGCCAATCGCACGATTGTGTCATAAGTATGAGCCAATTGCATGACTGGACCATAAGTATGGACCAATCACATGAATGGACCATGCGTATGAGAAAATGTAACAAATGGACCATGAGTATGGGGCAAACCATGCGATTGGATCATAAGAATGAACCAATCCTACGACTGGATGAAGGAGTCTGTGTTAGTCGCACGACTGAACTCCAGTCGCACGACTGAGTCATGTGTATGGTTCCAGTCGCACGACTGAACCCTAAAACAGTACAATAGGAGGCTCAGTCAGTCGTAAACGATACGCAACTTCAAATCTCACAAAAACCGCCTAATACCCAGACACTCTGCCTAAAATTCCACTATTGTTAATACTCTCTGATTCTGTTTCTGACTATATCGTGTTCATCTACAGGTACTAAGTGACTGAAATCGTGATGAATAAGGGTTTAATTGAACCAACAATGACCGAAATTGTTGAAATCAATAACCGAGACTAAAACCCTAAAATAGACCACTTAAATAGACATAAACGTTGATTTAAATGACATTAAATGCTATTTCGAGGCCTTGCAAACCTAATGAATCTAAAAACGAAGTATAATTTAACGTTTTGACACTCAAATTTATGGTGTCGAACAGTGTAAGATACAAATGGACAGACTGATTAACTTCAGTCGCACGATTGAGCCAGACGCATGATTCAATCGCACGATTGAATCAATCGGCGACTTAGTCGCACGACTGACTCAACCGCATGGTATAGCATATGACTAAGTTCAGTCGCAAGCTCAATCGTATGACTTAGCTCAGTCGTACAGTTCAATCGCACGATTGAACCAGTTGGTCAAAATCAGTTCTAATTCAATTGTTATCTCTTATGAACGGGTCTAACATATGTGTTTCGTGTGCTTCAGCAACATGGCTGAGAGATGAATGATGAGCACGAAGCACAACATTTGTGCTCATCTAGATGCTACTTCTCGGAAAGCTTCTGAGTTCACCGGGATTATTGCCTTTCTACATAGATTAAGGATCTACAAGGCCATCTCCACTCCCTGCACACCATACAGATCGATTCAGCATGCATTCTGGGAGAATGCCACCGTCAACCGTTCTGTTGAGCCCTACTGTATCCGGAGTTCTATCTTCGGACAAGATATTGAGATTGGGGAAGATGACCTGAGGAGAGTCTTGGATCTAGGCGAGGATGGAGCCCACCCAACCAAGCTGCATCCCCTAACGGTTCGGGGATGCTTCTTAAGGATCAAGTACGCTGGCGACATCAATGCTGGCGTGCTGAACAAGAGCAACATGGGCCCTTAATTTAAGTATTTGGCACATATGATCCTTAAGTGCATTGCCTCCAGACGTGGAGGATTCGACGAGATGTCAGACCAAATCCAGAACGCATACGTTGCTCTGGTACTGAACCACCCGTTAGTTTCTCCCGCATGTTCTTCACATACTTGATAGAGAACGCTGGTTTAGAGGGTGGTGATGCTGATGTCACTGATCCAACTTACACACCCGACCAGCCTATTTGCCCAGGGGGAGCCCAGATTGCTAAGGGCTCTAGGAGGAAGAGAATGGCCCAGCCTCACGGCAAGAAGGGCAAGAGGTGACGGGTTGTATTGATTACCTCTTCCACCACCACAGCTACTACTTCCACCACCACTACCACCACTCCTACTACCACTACTGCCACCACCACTCCTACCACCACTACTGCCACCACTGTCACCATTACAGCCACCATTATAGCCTCCACTACACCCACCACCACACCTCCCATACCCACATTAGTTCCAACACATCCCACTTTCATCCCTACTCCCGTCTATACCACATCCACCACAACACCTACCATACCCAAACCAGGCCCTTCCACCTCATTCACACCTCCATAGGGATCTTCTCTACCCACTGTTGGGTTAGAGAAGCAGTTGGCTAGCGTCAACAGACTGGTGCTGAAGCTACTCGCTACAGATGATATGAGAGCTAACCAGCTAAATCAGTTGATGGCAGTCAATACTGCTTAGGGCAAAAAAATAGCCCATCTGACAGAGATGGATGCTGCTCATGAGAGAGCATTAACTGCAGCTCTTTATGCCCTTACTGCACAGAATGAGCTACTGATGGCTTCGGTCAAGAGGATTGAGGAGGTGGTGAAGAAGAACAAGAAGCTTATGCTAAGACTAAAAGGGACGAAGGGTGAGCCCTTGAAGATAAAGGGTGATGGTGATGATGGAGATGATGAAAATGATGATTCCTCCGATGATGAATAGGATGATGATGATGATGAGGTTGAAGCGGGAGGAAGTGGGAAGGATAAGAAGGGAGATGATGAGGATGAGCATGATCCAGAAGGTGATGCATCTGCATCAGCCTCAAATCCATCTGCTCGGGAGAGGCGCACAAAGCGCAATCAAGATCAGCAACCCTCTTCCTCAGTTCTAGAAGCTAAAGAAACAAGCGAACAAGGCAAAAGTAATGATTAGACATCTTTGTATTTGAAAACTTTTGTACTTGAATTATGTATCACATTAATGTAATTAATGATTATTAATGTTTAAATGTCTTGATTACTGATTTGTGTGTGATGTGTTTTGAATGTTTAATCAAACAGATGAAGCTCAAAAGACGGATGACTATGACGTCGCGCCCCTTCAGCAAATCAAGACTCCGCTTAACCATGATTGTTGACATAAGGCCCCGATCCCGGGCACCTCACCGTTGGTCATTCATTGCACATAAACCATACATTTATTTAAAACATCACAACGGGAATAATTAAAACCATTTCATATATTAATGAACGCTTTTGTAAAATAATACAATATAGTTAACTGTTACAAAATATCATAATTTGCATTACATCACAAAAACATCATTATTATACAAATGGATGCCATCCCAAAAATGCCAAGTAGCTACCCCATGCCATCCTTAGCAACAATCACCTGCCAACCGGAAAACACATAAAAGTCAGCGTTGCTGAGTGAGTTCTAGTTTTATAGATAAAATACTTCACTTATCATTTAAAACCGTTCTCTACTTTCATATGTGCCCATACATCGTACGTACACATAGATAATTTTATTATTATCTTCATCATCGTTCATTAACTTTCGTTCATTCATCATCGTACGTCATCGTTATCATTCATTATCTTTCTTACATTCTGGGCCAATGCCACGAGCTATACCCCAACGTCATGCATAAAGCGGGTACTGGGTCGAAGTCTGTAATTACACTCCTATACATTATGCCCGGTGGCCTGACCACAGTACCAGGGTAACTTCATTCCGACCAATCCCATGTGCTATATCCCACCGTTATGCATAAAGCGGGTACTGGGCCGAAGTCAATAATTAGACTCCCATACATTATGCCTGGTGGCCTGACCACAGTACCAGGGTAACGGCAAAGACCCCATACGTATGGCCAATCACAAGGATTAGACCCCAGTGTGCATCCTTCCGGGGTACCTAACCCGCACACAGTTGAGCTAACACCCTTCATTAGGTGTGGACCTCTACATTGCTTGCAAGACTTTTCTTACATTCGTTTGTTCATGAATGCATGCATTCATTCTTTCTTTATGCTTCTCATATCATTAACATTAACTTCCGCTTTACGTTACATAATACTTCACGTTCATCTCATACTCATAATACGTACGTTGCGGAATAATACATAACAAGGAGCATAAGAAAACATATCATACATAATCATAACATCAGCATACATCATCATAAACATCGTGCATCAACCATTCACATACACATACACATACCTAACAAGTCATCACAGAACATGACCGACCCTCCGTGGGACAACGGGGGTTCGGGGGCGCAGCCCCTGACAGCGGCATTCTAGGGGCGGCAGCCCCAAGTGAAGTGCAAGGGGCAACGCCCCTAGCTGGGGTCGTGCTGCCAGGTTAGCGTGAAAATTTTTTATTTTAACTCGTATAGCACATTTTGTTATAGAAAAATAGATCTTCCTGTTAAAACCTCTTAAAAATATTTCTAAGTTTTTAGGCGCATGGGCACTATGCATGCGCTTGGCCTTCTAGACGCATGGACATCTAGGTGGTTGGGTACTGTTCAGACATTTGGAATTTCTGGGCGGTTGGGAACACTTAGTAAATTTAACCGTTGGCGCATGGGCCACTGTTTGGACATTTGGACAACTAACTCCTACTAAATTAACATAAATCAGCCACAAATAATCTTATATCATGATCTAAACTTAGTATTAACATTCTAATCATCATAACAGGTACATACACACATATATGTATCCCAAATTTTCACCCACCCACATACACATTTACACACACATACATACGGGTGAAAATCCATCTTTCATAAAACAGGTTCACATGCATTTTCCATCCCTAAAATTGTTAAAAACATGTTAAAGGGGGGCCTAGAAACTCACCTTATGCAACTTTTGATATAACTTCCTTCAAAGCCGTTTTCTATGAGCTCAAACACCTAAAACCCACCAAACACACATACAAACGTACATACACATACATAAGTATAAACTCGAACTAAAATCAGTCAAGAACACCTAAAAATCATCAAATTCTTACCTTAAATTCGACTTCTCCTTCTTCTTCTTAAAAAACCTGAACTCTCTACTCTTTCTCTCTCTAAAATCGATTGAAAAGGTGTTATGCAGCAAGCATGGGCAGCCATACCACCTTTTGTACAAAATATGATATATATTTTGTACTTTTGACACATTTAACCCCTCAACTTGGGTTAAATTGCATTTTTCACTATTATTCTTCTTTTTATAACTTCTTAAAATATCCGGGTGTTACACTTGATTTGCAAGGGATCATAAGGCGATCTGTGAGCTACGCTACTGAGGAGGGAGAGATCATCCATGATCTTACTGACGAGCAGCTAGCTGACATGTTTCGACTCAATCCTGATGAGCTAGTCAAAGATGCTCCCGCGGTCGATATTGTGAGTGATGAGGAGCTGTAGGATGTAGATGAGATTGAGACAGAGGATATCACTTCAGAAGAGTATCCTCAGTACACTGGCCAACAGGGCAATGTTATCCCTAACTTGGGTGAAACATTTGGCAGTGCTACTTTTGAGAAGTTGGATGAAACAAAGAAGGAAAAGGAGAAAGAGGAAGGAAAAGCCCAAGCTACGAACGTAGATGTCGATCTGAAGAAGGCTGAGTGGGCAGCGTGTTTAGCTGACATGAAAGCCCAACGAGTACCTACAAAGTCGAACGCCTACACCAAACTCTATCGAGTGAAGAAGCATCAGAAGGTGTCAGGTAAGATTATCAGTTGGGCATATTTTGAGGACTTTGATGTCTACGCGGTCAAGAGAGAGAAGAGGATTAAGTACTTTAGATATCCTCATAATCTGAAGACTCTTCCCGGTTTTAAGCTGAACAGGCTTGCCTGTTTAGATCCTTTGTACGCCAACCAAGAAAGATGTTGGGTTGGTTCGAGACAACTCTGAAGAAGGAGTACAACACCAGATGGGTCAACTTCAGGCCTCAACAGCCTAAACAGTTCATACAAAAGACCGAAGTTGATCCTATCACTGGCAGACCTAAGGCAGTACTGAAGTGTAGTCCTCCGCGCACAATGTCTAAGATCCCACTTCGGGAGATGCCTCAGGACTTCACTTCACAATTCAAGTGGTGGTATTAAGACTGGGGGACGGATGAAGCGGTCATATTTTTGCACAAGGACGGGAAAATAGAGATTATCCGGGTATTTGACCCTATATGGCTAACCAACTTGTCTACGGATGATGTTTATACTCTCTACAAGTGGCCACTATTCTATACACGTAGGACATTATACAAGCTTTACAGTTTCAACATGTGATAAGACTCTTCTTTGTGTTTGAGATACACGCTGGAGTCACAAGAGAAGAGAAGTACAAGAAGTTCTAAGAGCACGTGAAGAATGTTAGACATTAGGCTAAACTAGGTCCAAGGGGGAGTTTGTTAATACATCATGATGTACCTAGTTTATGATCTCAAATGTAAAAGTCTTTTGTGTCTTACACTGATGTAATATGATGTAATGTGATGATCTAAATGATATATGAAATCCATTGTGATGTTTATTTGTGATTGTTTATGTCATGTTATCATTATATTGAACGTGATTCACATGTATGAGCTTAATATATAGGTTTGATGTTGTTTTACATAGTTCTAAGTCAATAAGAACATAGAAATATGTTTAACTTAGTCATGTGGTTATTCATGCTAATGGACCATACTTATGGCCCATACGCATAAATGAACCATACTTATAGACCAGTAGAATGATTGAACCAGGTGACCGGATCAGTCGTATGATTGAGACATAAGATTAATTCAGTTGGACGAATGAACCTTCAGTCGTGCGTATGAGTCAGACGCATGATTCAGTCGCATGACTGAACCATGCTAATGGTTCAGTCGTACGAATGAACACTGAAAACCTATAAATACCACATAATTCGTGGAAAAACATAACACTTCGAATACTTTCATACCCTACCCGTCCAGAGAGTTCTAAGTCGCCAATCCAATTTCGTAGTTCGTTCCTGATCGATTTCAACACGTTATTAACGTTTGTTTCATCGTTAGATCGATCAGTTTGTTCATTCTCACTTACTGGATCGTCAATCAAATAGAATTCCGCGCAATTTGATCTGGTCTCACGTATAATCCGTTAGTACTCCGTACGTACACGGTCCTAGAAACATATATATAGGTATATATATATATGTGTGTATATATATAGGCATATATACATATATATGTATATATACACACACACACATATGTATATATATATACATATATATATATATATATATATATATGTATGTATGTATATATATACATATATATATGTATATATATATGTATATATACATATATATATATGTTTATGTACATATATATGTATATATATATGTATATATATGTATCGATATATATATGTATATATATATATATATATATATATATATATATATGTATATATATATATATATATATATATACGTATATACATATAAATGTATATATATATACATTTATATGTATATACGTATATATATATATATATATATATATATATATATATATATATATATATATATATATATATGTATATATATATATATGTATAGAATATATAAATGTATATATATATATATATATATATATATACATACATATATATCGATATATATACATGTTTATATATACATATATATAACGATATATATATATATATACATATATATATATATATATATTATATATATATATGTATCGATATGTATATATATATGTATATATATATATCGATATATATGTATATATAATGTATATATACATATATACATATATATATATATACATACATATATAGCGATATATATATACATATTTATATATACATATATCGATATATATATACAAATATATATATATATATATATATATATATATATATATATATATATATATATATACATATATACATACATATATACATACATGTATATATACATATATACATATATAAATATATATATATATATATATATATATATATACATATATGTATATATATATACATATACATATAGAAATACATATACATATATGTATATATAAATGTATATATACATATATATATATCTGTATATATAAATGTATATATACATATATATATACATATACATGTATATATATATATGTATACGTACAGATTGTGACAACTCATCCAAAACTCACTCGATTTCGATTTCTGTGTGCCAATGCAGTAGACCAGTGATGGAACACTCTCACCGTGTGATGGAACACGCTCACCATGCAACCCAATTTTCGGGATGAAAATTCTTTCAACATGGGGATAATGTGACATCCGGTAATTTTCCGTTACCAAACTCCGTTAGTTTCGTTAAGTTTTGCATACACGTGTCGTAAGCACACACTAGTTGTCGTTTGACGTTGGTGACTTAAAAAATAATTAATAATGTAAATTTAACAATAATCTAGTTGAAAAGATGATTATTATGTTATGTTTATGTTTTTACGCGATTTAAAGACTATTTGAGAATTTTATCGCGTAACGCGGAAACGCGTGTGTTAATTCGTATGTTGCGTGTTTTATAAAGATAAAAATATATAATGGTTATTACTAGTTTATATATTTGTTAGATGGTTAAAAACACTTTTAAAAAGAAGTTAAAAGCTGAATTTTAATAAAAACACAAAACATAAGGGTTTAAAGGGTAAATTAGGATTATTTAATTCAAAACAAAACAAAACCCAACCCTAATCCCCCCCATCGGCCGCGATCAGCATTCCCAGCCTCTCCCCTTGCGAAATTCGACCAGAAACAAGCAAAGGAACATTGGATAGGATCGATTTCAAGTGTTGGAAGGCATTAGAAACATCAAACCTTGTTGCTTTGCACGAATTGAAGGTTGGTTTTCATGTTTTTCATGATTTCTCATCTTGGCCGAACCCTATACTCGAAATTGATGTTCTTGGGGGCTGAAATCTTGATGTTTGTTGATATTAGTATGTTAGTTGAATCGATTACATGTTGTTTAACGTTGATTATGCATGAATTGTATGTTTTTAGTGGGTTGATCACGAACTTTGATGATTATGAACCCTAATTCGAAATTGATGATTATAACATGGAATTGATGATTGTTTGATGTTGTTGGGTTGTTAATTAGGTTGTATGAATGCTAGGAAACATGGATTTCGCAAGAAATTGGTGAATTGAGGGATTTGTTCATAGGTTACTAATAATAGTAACTTTATTTTGATGTAATGTTGAATTGCTAATGTGTTGATGTTATAGGTGTGTTTATGATGATAATTGGATGTTGGATTATTGCTATGAACATTGGTACAAGATTACATGCTAGAATCCATACATTACTAAAGATAGTAACTTTTTGAGTATGAAATTTATGAATCATGTTAGTTAGGTGTTGTAGATCATGTCTAGGTATGATATGAACTTGATTAGGTATATAATAGTTGGAATTATGGTTGAATTGGATGTTAAACTACTTTTGGGTATTACTTTCCCAAAAGGGGAACTTTATTGAGCATGAACTTTGGATATTGGTAATTTGACTTGTTCATGGTTTTAGGATCATGCTAGAATGATTGTTATGAATGTCTAAAGTGGTAGAATCTGTTAATGGGTTGTATGGAATGTTTATTTGGTTATTGGGTGATTATTGCACTTTGAAGGTCATGTATGGTTTGGTATGTTGATTAGTAACTAGGACATCATGTTTGGGACTGGAATTGATCATACTAATGTATGTTGCATGTATTAGGCATCTTGTATGCGTTGTGAATAGTATGTATGACTTTTTGGTAAATTATCTGTTTTGACCCATATATGCTAAATCATAGCTATAGGTCATGTAAGTAGGTTATGCATGATCTAACCTGTTATATGATACACTAGTTATGATAGGAACACATTGAGCATGCTAGATGCTAAGGATTTATACAACTTGTATGATATGTGCATAGTATGGTGATTTAAGCAATGTATTGGGAATGTAGCATCAAATGTGAGTCATTGGAATGTTAAACATGTATGTTATATGCTTATGTATGTTTAAATGGTTTACAACGCATAATGTCACCAACGGGTCAAACGGGTCAACTAGGTCACATGTATGTTGTTTTTATAAAACCTTGAGTTCCTTGTTTGTAGAACACTTAGGGTTTCTCTTGGGATTGTTGTGTGTACATGTACTTATGTACTTGCATGTTCTAGGTAACCTTTGAAGGTTGTCTTTTCCGCTCGTTCTTGTCAAGTTAAGCTTTAGATATCTATCACACGCATCAGGTGAGTTCATGCCCCACTGTTTTATTAAATCTCTTTTGGGGGAGATAGCATACTGGTAATGTTACAAACGCTTTTTATATTTAAGATGTGTATGATATTAATATAGTGCTGTTTACCATGATAAAGTCGTCACACTTTCGAATTGTTAATATTGAATAGCGGGGAAACTTGGGTAGTACTACTGGGTCTGACGAGCCCCACCTGTGTGACTCGAGGTCAACCGGGTGCAATTTGTCCTATGATTGTTCGTCACGATATGGTGATGTCGTGACGGGAGGCAAACATAACACAGTCAGCTTCAATGTCGAAATCACTATGTATTAATATCAATTTGTTAATGGACTAGCAAGCTATTACAATGCACATGCTTATTTATACGCTATTGATAAACTGTTATGTTTATACGCAAACTCTTGAACTCACCAACCATGTGTTGACTTTTTAGTATGCTATTCTCAGGTCATTAATCTGGACTGTTGATAGGAGCACCACACGAGTCAGCATGCGTTTTAGAGATTTAAACTTTAAACATTTTTACTCGTCTTTTATTTATGGTTTAAACTACTTGGTTGGAACTTGTTTTGCCATGTGGTACTTTCACATGTTTTGGGTTGTTTTATTTACTTTACGCTTCCGCAGGTCTTTTAAAGTTTAAACTCTGGTTGATTTACATTAAACGTAGCATATAGAGTCGTTCCGAGTAACTATTGACTGTGATTCTGGTTTGTTCACACGCTCGCGATAAAACTCCGCATGTGGATTTTGAGGGTGTGACACAGATATACAAATATATATATATATGTATATATATGTATATATACATATATATATATATAAATATATATATATACATAGATATATATATATATGTATATATATTATATGTATATAAACATATATATATATATGTATATATACATATATATACACATATAAATATATATATATATATATACACACACACATATATATATATATGTATATATTTTATGTGTATATATACATATATATATGTGTATATATATTTAATATATATGTATATATACATATATATACACACACACGCACATATATATATATATGTATATATATTTTTATATATATGTATCTATATACATATATATATACATATATATATACACACATATATATATACATTTATATATATAGATATATATATATACATATATATACATATATATGTATATACTAGTAGAGGACACGCGCGATGCGGCTACAATGACAACTTACAATACGGTACTTGTTTTCTATTAGTTTATCAATGATATATTGTATTTGTATGTATGTTTGTTTTTTTATTTGTAGTATCCGGACAGTACACATTTTACTTTCTTATAGTTAGGTTGTGATATGAACATCTTCATGGATTGGAGGTGCTAATGCTAACTTGTGTTGTTAAATAATAATTGCATTGCTTATGCTTACTTGTATCGTTGAATAATTAAAATTTCCAAGATAAAACATCAAAACAAGTTGTTATGATTAAATCTCAAGAATGTAATTCTTTTCGTAAAATTTGAGGCTACCCTGGAAGTAAAAACATTGTCTTCTTTAATAGAAACATGTTGAGAACCACAACACAAAGCTAATGAACCTAACATTTCGTCTCAGAGCTCCAAATTAACCGCAAAAAGAAAAAAAAGATTACATGTATTGAGTGACAATCACATATATTTCCTCTCCATTTATGCATCCCTGGCGGAGCACAAACCTTGAAAAGCCATGGGTGAGCAAAAAGGGCATCTTTAGGAGGCTACAAAATAAAAATAGAAGAAATGTTGTTGACAACTCCGAGTCAAACACATGGAAATATAAATATGCATTACCTTCTCAGATCAAATCAAGCACAACCCTCGACCCCTTTAACTTAATGTATGCTCCTCATGAAATGAATTCATGCATTTATGTTGAAAGGAGGCTTAATTTCCAATTGTGTTGTAAAAAATGACAGTGAACATGAATGGAAAGGCCAAGAAAACATAAGTGTTAAATAATACCAAGAATATCTCATATATCAGAATTTTTATGTCATAAAAAGATTAAAAGAGAATAACTAAATCGTGACGCTATTTAGATCTTAAGATGTAATGAAATACGATACCTTAAGTTGCAAATGTTCCACTTCTATCACAATTCAGAGCTCTTCCTGTTAACTAATGGACATTTGTAAGCATAGGAAATAGCAAATAAATTGCAATTCTAACTCTTTCATTTAGTTCTCAAAACAAAATAATACACAAACAATAACATTGATGCATATTTACAAATTGGAGTCAAATTTTAATGTTGATCACCATCAAATTGCATATGGTGACTCCAATTCTAACCTGATCACCATCAGAAGGCATATAGTTACATGCATCGTAAAATCCCACAAACGAACCATGATCAACCTTTCCACCATACTTGTCTTTACTACAAACAAATCATTGGTCTTATCAAACATGTTTAATTATTTACCTTCAATGATAAAAACATTGAACTGCTAAACTTTTAGACAAAAACCGCATCAAGTAATAATTTTAAGGTGTCAAAACTTTTGTATGTAGTCATTTACATGTATAACAGGAACGACACCACTGCACATCATGAAGTAAAAGGTACATGGTGCGGAATGAGAAGTTCATCAACTGGAGCCGGTCCGATTGCGATTTTCACAAACAAAAATTATAGAAGAATTAATCAAGAAAATAAGCAGAATCAAAAAGAAGGGAAATAATGAATGATTGTAATAGCAAGTTAAAAAGAATGATGCTTACATGGATGACAAAGACGGGGCATTTCACAAAATGATTTTATCAATGTTCTGCACAATGCCAATCAAGAACCAAAAGTTAAAAAAATCAATATATAAATATTCTATTGGAAAAATTAAATGAATTCATACCTTATAAATGTGAATATGTGTGCTTAACAGAGTACTTGACTCCCGGCTTGATAACTGGTTCTTATGTGTTGACAAAGCATCCAATTATAAATCTGGTTATTCCTTCACACCAACAACATTTAGTTGTAAGAAAATTATAAATCCAATTAAGAAACTCTAGAGAGTTATATCTTGTTTAAGCATATAAGGATAACATGTAACGCCGTTCAGAAAAAGTAAAAGTTGCAATCTAGATGAATCCTAAAGAACTGAAGAGGGATAAATGCTTTAAACCTAATGATCAAACATAACCAAAATATCCTTTAGTTCCAAAACCAAGGATCATATCTCATTATAAAACGCTAATTATAAATTAACCCAATCAATATTCTGTTTGCATAGAAAGGAGAAAGATTATAACATGGGCAAGTTACAATCTTTGAAATCTATCAAGTATGCCTTTTCATAGCACCTAAAACCATCATAAAACTCAAATGGAATTACATCAATCTTGAACGGAATCGGTACCTACCTGAGGATGTAACATTTATCGAAGCCCTTTCACTTTGAGATTTGAATTCTCCAGGGCCTTAAACAATTGTATTACTTCCAGGATTGGTTTCCTCCACCCTACAAATTAATACCAGGGAAAAGAATTAAGATTCGAGTTGTCATTCATAGCTACCGAGCATATTTTCTTAGTAGGATTAAAATTATCCTTAAAACATTTTTGTATACATTAGGCTCATAAAAACAGTCCCTTACGTCAACACACTAATTAGTTGTATGAATTCACAACTATAACTCGTATGCAATGGTCACCGCAAGGTACGATGTACAAAAACAGGACCTGATGCAATATTATTTGGCAATGATCCCACACTCCAAATGTTTGAAAGTTGTTTGAATGAGTTCTGGCCAAACCTCATCCTTTGGCTTGTGCCCCGTGCCCTGTTCTCTAAATTTGTAACAATAGCACATATAAACTTTTAAGTTATTCAAAATTGGTTTTGTAAAAGTTGTAAATTGATAATCAATAAACATGTGCAACTTTTTATGATAGGCTTATCATGAACTTTGAAGCTTTAATAAGAAGCTCATCATTGTTCGCCTTATCAAATAAAACCGTCTTGTTGACCTTCAACACTCATTGATTAACTAAACATGAATAAGAGCTAAAAAAATTACCTTTCCAGGATTCAATTTATATCATATGTAACAAAATTTAGGGAGCAAGCTCACAGTAGCAAGATAAAAATCCACAATAACATGACCTTCAATTTCTACAGTCTATCAATAAAAGTAGTAGCATACCAAATATTACTCTACACATCCTTCACAAAAAAGTCAAAATGCAATAGGTAGATAAATTATGAATCAATGTGTGAATGCACTAAACGGTATCCGGATAATCTTACACACACACAAACTAAAGGTCCAAGCCTGAAAATGTAAAACAAAAATCATAAATTAAGATATAAAAAGAAGCTAAAATGTCCAAAAAAATAGTTTTATAAATAAAGTCATAGCATCTACACCAAGCAAAATGATATTGTTTCTCACATGCCTTTTTGTCAAATTCTTGGACCTGTTTAATTGTATTGCTATAGTTCAATTTATTCTAGCTTATATGCTGCTCATTTTTCATCAGAACCCTGATTCCTTCTTCATAACAACCCAAAAATAATTGTTTCTATACACATGCTTCAAATTTAAAAAGGAGAAATCAAAAGCTAAGCAATTCCTCAAATTAATTACAGAATTCAACCTAAGGGCACAATATTTCTAGGGAAACATAAGGTCACCTTTCAAGTGACATTAACTTGTACACAGGACCTTCAAGTAAGCTTAAACGAATCTAAAAAATACATCAAAAAGTCTTGATTCAAAATCTCTGTTATAACAAAGGTTTGTCATGAAAGACCAACATAATCTTTGAGTATCGCAACAATGTACATTACCTTATCTCAACTCAAAAGCATCTAAAAAGTATTAGAAACATACAAAAAAATTCAAGAGAACAACCTGGTGTATAATAAGCTGTCATTCAATAGCATCTCTTGCCCATACCACCATATTCTCCATGGAAGAAGCTATAGAGTTTTATTTCAGCAACATCTTCAACACTGTTAACCAATAAAACCTTTAAGCAAATTTATAAATATGCAGAAAATCTATGGAGCTTAATTATAAGTTTTAAAACTTTATACTACCAGCAATATGCTTCAACGGAATCCCAACATCCATTAGAGCAGAATAGGTTGCATTAATTGCAAATGGAAGAAGCTAAAAGATATATAAGTTAAGAAACACCATAATGAACAAACAGTTCAAAACATTGAAACAAAAAATTAATGCGAAAAATCATGTTTGCCTTCAAGATAATAAAATAGAAACAAAAACTAAAACGGAAGAGATCAAATGATTTGCTTGTTGGGTTTGTTAGAACATGAACATAGTTTAACCATTTAAACATTGTGAAAACACAGTGGAAAGGAACTTTATAACATAGTTTATAAACTGAAAATTTCGAGTTCAAAGTGATACTATAAAGTTACAAACAAACCCAAGAACAAAGGACCTTTAATATGTGAATAAGACTAGCTTTAGAAACACAAAACACATATTATGGACAGTCATAAAGAGGCTGCCATATACTACCTTCCAGCAGCAAAAAGGATGGATATGGAGGATGATATGGACCAAGAAAACGACCAAGGCACCAAAAGGAGGTCCTCTCAAGCTTGTATACCCCAAGCACTATAGCAAAAACCTTCTTGCTAGGGAGAAGAACACCAAGATCAATCCAAAAACCATCTACAAATGATCCTGTTAGCCGTGAGTTTTTAGAGGAGAGAAGGAGAGATTCTTTTCTTGTGGTTGTTGCATGTAAGGGAGAGAAGAGGTGGAGTGTGGGAGTAGTCATTGTATTTTGTTTTCAAGGTAAACAAGAGGACCAACCAGACACAAGGGGGGCGGCCGAAAATTTGGGTTTCAAAAGGGTTTTCCCCCCAAACTTAATCACCCAATATTTTAAACTAGTCACTTATTAAGTTGTACAATTAACCTTTTAATTGTATAACTCATACACTCCTTTTATTATTTGATGTTATCTAACTAACTTAAATAACACTACAAATAATATTCTTGAACAAAATATCCTAATAAGTTGTTCCATCTCATATGCAACTTATTTAGAAAACCCATTTTTTTCTAAATTGGTGTAAATATTTAATTGCATGATCATATCATCAACTAAATATTAATTTGTGTTTGCTAAGCTTGTTAACTTGGATCATAACGTACTAACCGTATCAATATTCTACGTGTCTTGGGCATATAGAATCCTACAATCTCCCACTTGCACAAGACTCATTGAAGATTGATGCAAGAAGTAAATACCGCCTAACAACGGTTTCCTACTCTTAATACGCATGACTTATAGCCATTCAATAACATCATCCTATTCAACTATCCTACTTGAAATGATTTAGGTGAATTAATCATCTATCCTTTTGCTACAGATGTCATGTTAAATCCAAGGACACAGAATGATCATTCCTTGTTGATTTAACTTATCAGGCCTTAGACATCTAACTCTCAATGAATAAGAGGAACAAATCCCATCTCGACTACATACGTTTCTCATAATCACCTTATGCCACACCTGAACATAATCTCATGTACTATCCATTATTTCAGAACAACGGAGAACCAGATCAAGGTATAACACTTGGTGAATATCAAAACCCAATATGTATCTCAGGTCTGAGGATAATAAATGGTATTCGCCTTTACTCAAATTTACTTGTGATCAATCAATATGATTCCATGTAGTAAAATTTGAGATGCGGGTTAGTCCAATATCTGTACCCCACAAATATCTATGAACCTTGGTAGCAACCCATTGCTCTATATTCATCCTTATGAATATCCACCAATCCAAATTCATAATAATCTTACCCTCATACTTGTTCCCACAAGTATGAACGACTATGGACATTTAGAGTAAATAATTTACCCATGGATTAAACATGCTAAATTGGAACATTTATTGAAATATTATAACCAAATAATTTTGTTCAAGTAATAAGGGAGTTCCAAATATCCAAATACAAAATTACAGATCAAATCCAATCACTGGAATATCAAAGTCCCATGGCACAGGTATGACCTTCATGCTTTGCCTTTTCTAGGAGCTTCCTAAGAGGATCCGTAATACTTTAATCTGTGTGAACTTTACGAATACATATCTTTCCTTTCTCAACTTCATCTCGTATGGAGTTAAACCTCCGCTCAATATGCCTAGTCTTTTGATGAGCACGAGGTTCCTTGATTTGAGCAATCGCACCCTCATTATCACAAAAGATCTCTAGAGGGTCCTGAATGGAAGGGACAACCCCTAGATCGGCAATGAATTTTTTCAACCATGCAGCTTCTTGAGGTACCAATGAGTCGGCGACGTATTCAGATTCTATAGTTGATAAGGCTACGACATCCTGTTTAGAGCTCTTCCAAGAGACCGCTACTCCATTCAGAATGAAAATGTATCCCGATTGTGATCGTGAATCATCACGATCGGTTTGGAAACTCGCATCCGTGTAACCTTTTACAACGAGTTCCTCATCACCAGATCCATAGATTAGGAAGATATCTTTAGTCCTCCTTAGGTACTTAAGTATGTTCTTAACAACCATCCAATGAATGTTTCCAGAATTTTGCTAGTATCGGCTTGTCATGCTTAAGGCGCATGAAACGTCCGGCCGAGTGCATATCATTGCATACATGATGGATCCAATAGCAGATGCGTATGGGATTGCCTTCATTTTATCTTGCTCATCCTTTGAGCTTGGACATTGAGTCATACTCAATATTGTTCCTCTTTGAATAGGTACTGTACCTTTCTTAGAGTTCTCCATCTTGAACCTTTTCAAGATCTTATCAATGTATGCACTTTGATTTAAACCAATCAACCGCCTTAACCTATCCCTATAGATCTTTATTCCCAGAATATAGGCGGATTCACCAAGATCCTTAATGGAAAAACAACTTCCAAGCTAGGTTTTTACACCTTCCAAGGTTGGAACGTCATTTACAAATAGTATGTCATCAACATACAATACTAGGAAAGTGATGATGCTCCCACTAGCTTTCTTATATACACAAGCTTCATCAGCGTTCTTGATGAATCCAAATTTAATTAATTCTTCATCAAAACGGTGATTCCATCTTCTCGATGCTTGTTTCAATCCATAGATTGATTTCTTTAACTTGCATACTTTGTTAGGATGTTTTGGATCGACAAAACCTTCAAGCTGAACCATATAGACATCTTCCTCAAGATATCCATTTAGGAAGGCGGTTTTGACATCCATTTGCCAAATCTCATAATCATAATGAGCAGCTATGGCAAACAATATCCTAATAGATTTTAGCATTGCAACAGGTGAGAAAGTTTCGTCATAGTCAACCCGTTGAGTTTGAGTAAAACCCTTTGCTACAAGTCTAGCTTTATAAGTATCCAAGTTTCCATGCATATCGGTTTTCTTCTTGAAAACCCACTTACTTCCAACTACTTTGGAGTTAAGAGGTGGTACAACCAAGTCACATACTTGATTGTCATACATGGATTGCATCTCAACGTTCATGGCCTCAATCCATTTGTCACAATCCGAATTGGACAACGCATCATGGTATGTGATTGGCTCATCGGAATCTATCACGTAGCATCCATCAGTGAAAAATCCATATCTTTCAGATGGATTACTAGTTCTACCAGATCTGCGAACGTTTTCTGTGTATTGATCAACTATTTGATCATTTTCAACATCCTCATGTTGAGTGCTAGTGTCAACCAAACGTGTATCGGGTTGCGGTTCTTGATCCTCTTCAGATCCACAGTTCTACTACCAGCTCCTTCCATAAGGAACTTGGTTTCCTAGAACTCACCCTTTTAGGAAACAAACTCCTTTTGTTGTATTGGATCATAGTAATAATATCCCATAGAATCTCTTGGATATCCAATAAAGATACACTTAGTAGAACGGCTTTCTAACTTGTTCGAGGCGGGAGTCTTCACATAAGCCTCACACCCCCACACCCTCAAATATGAAAATGATGGGACCCTTCTATTCCATATTTCATAAGGTGTCGTTTTCACTTTCTTGGTTGGGGCCATATTCAAAATACAGGTCGCAGAGAGCAGAGCATAACCCCAAAATGACAGAGGTAATGAGCTTCTAGCCATCATAGATCGAACCATATCCAATAGAGTTCGATTTCTCCGCTCGGACACACCATTATGTTGTGGTGTTCCCAGTGGAGATAGTTGTGAGATAGTCCCACAACTTCTAAAATGGTCCCTAAAAGCATCATTCAGGTATTCACCTCCTCTATCGGTGCGGAGAATTTTAATTGACTTATTGAGTTGATTTTGTACTTCATTTTGAAAGATCTTGAACATTTCAAAAGCTTCATCTTTGTGTCTTAACAAGTACACATACCCATATCGACTATAGTCGTCAGTAAAGGTAATGATGTCTCTTTCATTGTACCTTGTCATAGGTTTAAAAGGACCACATACATCAAATGTATGATACCTAATAAATCCTTTGCCCTTTCGGCTTTGCCACTAAAAGGTGCCTTGGTCATTTTACCTTGTAAACAAGACTCACATACATCAAATGAATCACATTCACTTGTTTTTAAAAGACCATTCTTTCGTAGTGTTTGTATTCTTTTCTTGTTTATATGACCAAGACGGCAATGCCAAAGGTAAGTGTCACTCCAATCCGATTTGAGTTTCTTGGTACTAGTTTGGTACAATAAGCTATCATTCAATGTATTTTCACGAACCAATTCATAGATACCATTGATGGGAATAGCTTTAAAGTAAAACATGTCATTCAAAGTAACATGGATTTCATTTCCAATAAATGATAATACATATCCAAAATGTTTTAATAGGGCTACAGAAAAAATATTTCTAGTCAAACTAGGAGCATACAAAACATTGTACAAAATTACTTCCAAACCATTTGGAAGTTTCAAGATGTAGTCACCACGGGCTTCAACTTGAATTTTAGCCCCATTGCCCATGTAGAGGCTAACATCCCCTTTGTTGAAGTTGCTACTTCTTTTGAACCCCTGCAACAAATTGCAAATGTGAGTTCCACATCCGGTATCTAATACCATGTGTTAGAGGATAGTAAGTTTAAATTAATATGGATCATGTATATGCTACCTGAGGTCTACCCGGCATCCCTCTTTGCTTTCAACTCTTGGAGATGGACAGGACAATTTCTTGCCCAATGTCCAATCTCCCCACACTTGAAGCATGGGTCATTGGAAGCAACCTTTTGCTTCTTCTCCTATGCTTTGGGTGGCACCCTTGCCACCCCCTTCCCCTTTCCCCATACGGGTCACTCACCCTTGGCAACTCTTGCCTTGGGTGCGGGATGAGGCCTTTTCTTGTTCCCACCTTCATTGATGTAACGCCCGTAAATTTTTAGTAAAGAATTTAAAAGAATAAAATAGAAAGAGAAAGGAAAGAAAAACAAAAGTTACTTTTGTTTAAGGGCCAAAGTGTCAATTTGACAAACTTTCTATTAATTCTTTGTACAAAAAGTGGTATGGCACCCATGTTGTCTGCATTTTCACTACATTCGATATCTTTAGAGAGAGAAAGTAGAAGGAGCAGAAAACCCTCGGATTTTTGAAGAAGAATCTGTAAACTTGGAAGCTTTTGGTAAGAATTCTCTAGTTTTTGAAGTTTTAGATAATTCTAGAACCGTATGTGTGCTTATAAGTGTGTCTTGTGTGTTCGGGTGGTGTGGTGTGTGTGTTCTAGGTGTTAGAACAAGTTAAGAAGGTTCGGGTTGAAGAGTGTAAATTCGAAGAAGACGACTAAGGTGAGTTCTAGACCCCTTTTTACTGGTTTTTAAATGTTTGGGGCTGGAAAATGCATGCAAAAATATATTTTATAAGGTTTGGGTTTGATACCCGTATGATATGAATGTGTGTATGTTTATGTTTATGTTAGATTATGCCTAGGATTATGTGTATATGTTTAGAACTAGGCATGATGATGTTTTGGGCTCGGATTATGAATTAGACACATGAATATGTTGTTAATATGTCTGAAATTGGGACTTAGAATAAATAAGAAAAGTTGATGTGTCCAGCAGTGCTCATACGACCAACAGTGGTCGTATGATCAGGATTTTTCTAAGTGTTATAAGCCCAATAGGACTCATACGACCAACAGTGTGGTCGTATGACCAGGTGATGAATTTTTCTAAGTGATTGATGAGTCTAATAGGACTCATACGACCAACAGTGGTCGTATGAATATGTGAAATTTTCTAAGTCTGAGGCCCACAGGACTCATACGACCAACAGTGGTCGTATGATCATGATGAAAAGTTCTAAGTGTGGACTCATACGACCAACAGTGGTCGTATGATCCAAATATGTTTCCAAGTCCAGGGGTGGTACGACCAGCAGTGGTCATACGACCAACAGTGTGGTCGTATGACCAGTTGATAAATCTAAGTGTTAAGTGAAAAGTCCAGCAGTGCTCATACGGCTAATAGTGCTAAAACGCCTAGACACTTAGAAATTTTCAGGAAATTTCCAGTAAGCCTGAAGTTCGAGGTTTGACCAGGGTTGACTAGGGTTAATAAATGATGATGTCTCATGCATATAATGATGAGTATGATTAACCCTAATTGTTACTAATATTATTATTAGTATATTACTGTTAACAATATTGTTAAAATATTGTTAAGTAAGGTATGATGCTATGTATGATGATGAATGCATGATGATGAATGTATGATGATGAATGCATGATGATGAACGTATGATGAGTATGTATGATGTGTGTTCCTGATAATTTTGTATGCTTATCTTTCTGAAACTTTACGAATAACGAGAAATGAATTAATGAAGTATTACGTATCGTAAAGTGAAAGATAATGAAAGAGGAACATGATGACGAATGCATGTATTAACGAATGAATGAAAAGAAGAACGATGATGAATACATGCATTAATGAACGAATGAATTATGTCTTGCAAGCATTGAATAACGCGATTGGTCCTTCTATGTGATTGACCATGGTCATGGTACCTCTACCGCTTACCTCTAGTACCGGGCATACGCTCCCGTCATATGTTGATTACGGCCCGGTAGCTAAGACTGATTGCTTACCTCTAGTACCGGGCATACGCTCCCGTCATATGTTGACTACGGCCCGGTAGCTAAGAATGAGTGGGGTGTAGCATATGGTATTGGTACAATTAACCTTTCAATGCGTGCAAGTAAGTATGAACGGGATTCTTGTCATTCGACCACAGTAATCGTAGCCGAGTGCTATGAAGTGGGTAAAGCCTGACAGAATCCATACGAGAAATTAAAGACAATGATGAATAACGAATGATGAAGATAATAATAATTATTATCTATGTGTACGTATGATGTATGAACGCATGAACGAAAGGATACTTTTAAATAAGTAAAAGTATGTTTTATTACAAAACTAGAACTCACTCAGCAACGCTGACTTTTATGTATTTTCCAGTTGGCAGGTAGTGTTGCTGAGGATGGCACGAGGCGGCTACTCAGCTCTTTTGGGATGGCATTCTTTTGTTAATGTTTTTGTATTGTAATGCAAACAAACGATATTTTGTAACGGGTGTTGTATTACTTTGCAAAAGCATTTATAGTAAATTTAAAGTTTCCGCTGCATAGTTTTTATTAAGTTATATTAAATGTATGTTTTATGGGTGATGACGACCAACTGTGAGGTGCCCGGGATCGGGGCCTTACAAGTTGGTATCAGAGCCAAAGTTTAAGCGAAATGGGTAAAATTTTTAAAATAAACCTAAAACTTAAACTGAGAATGGGACAGGGAAAATGGGAATGCCATCTGAGTAGCTGCGTGCCATCAGGTATTTTCTTGAAAGTTAATCAGTGTTACGTGCGCATGTTATGTGTTTATGTGTACTGTTAGACTTAGATACTAATGTAGTCAGGATAGGTAATGCTCGGGGTGTGAAGAGTAGAGTAAGTGGCTAATCACAACTGGCCACTGTAATTAGGGACTTACTGTTGGATTCTGTATGCCCAAGACACATAGAACATTGATGTGGTTAGTACGTTGTGATCCAAGTCGGGTCATACCCAATAACAAGCTTAGCAAACACCAACTAATATTTAATTGATGATATGATCATGCAATTAAATAATTACACCAATTGGAAAATGGGTTTTCTAAATAAATTATATGTGAGAAAGAACAAACTATGAGGATATTTTGTTCATGGACATTATTTGTTATGTTGTTTAAATTAGTTAATCAACATTAAATAATAAAAGTGTGTGTGCATATTATGTATAATTAAAAGGTTAATTATGTTAAAAAACATTTTGTAAAAACTTAGAAGGTTTTTAAAGGGGAAAACCCTAAAAGGGTTTGTTGTTGTTGTTTCGGCCGCAAGGCCTTTTCTCCTCTTCTCCCCTTTCTTGTTTTTGAAACAAAACCTTTCTAAGAACACACACATCTGATCTACTTTTTTTCTCACATGCAAAATCGATTCAAGGGCTGGATTTCATCATCTAATAGATGGATTTCATGGTTGAAACAAAGTTCCAGCAGCCTTGTAAAAGTTCACTGCTGAAATACGATTTCAGCTTTGTTCTTGGTTCGAATTGGTGTACAAATCCTAGCAAAAGGTGTTGCTAAAAGGGCTTGTGGGTATGAACACTTGAGAACACCTTCTCTTGGTGTTTTGGCTGCTCAAGAACATCATTCTTTTCATCTACATCCACGATTTTCAGCAGTTTAACAAGCCTCGGCATCAGGAACGCTCCAAGCTGCCATAAGGGCGCTCCAAGCTGCCATAGGGGCGCTCCAAGCTGCCATAGGGGCGCTAAGGGCTGGATCTTCATGATAAATCCACGGTTTTGACAGCTTCTTAAAGGTAGTTCATAATGTTGATTTGGTTGTTTGTTTGCTTCTTGATAACTAATCTATTCACATATATATGATCCTTTGTCTTTGGGTTTGTTGAAATAATGTTATGTACTTTAATTTTCAGATTATAGAATACGAAATTAAGTTCATATTCCGCTGCGTTTTCTTGTTTAAAATGGTTAAACAACATTGTTTAGGTCCAACAAACCCAACAATGGCATCTAGAGCCGGTTATGTGGATGATTAGTTTCATATGTTCTTGTATATTGGATATATAAGGTTTAACAACCTCATTAGGGCTGTTTTGTGATGATTTGATGATACCCCAACCTTTCAAGGTTGTAATCATGCATGCTTATGATTGGATCTTGAAAGGAAGATATCAATTGGTTGATTGTTTTTGTTTGGACAATAGACCCTAAATTCTTAGTTTGTGTTGGCTGAAAATTTAGGGTCAAATGGGGTTCATTTAGTTCTTGAAATGATGTATATGGATACATGTCTTAGTGCATAACATAGCCTTGACCATATATGTTTTGGATTTGGTTGATTATGGAATTGTCATGTTGGTTGTATTCTTTCGATTTGGGTTGTAATAATTCCTTTTGGTGTTTCTATTTGGATTGTAATTTATTTATTCATTTGGCAATGTAATAAATAGATTAGGAGTATTTTTTCTTTTACTAGAAAATATGTATTAGGATATATATTTTGTAAAAGAAGATGCTCGGGAAGGAAGCACAAAAGGAAGACACAAAGGATGGACTTGAAGCATTTGGATGCAAGTTCAAGTGGGAGTCTTTGAAGACCTCATCATTTGTGTTGTGTTGAACCCTTAGGAAAGACCTTATGACAACACTTGTGATGGCAAACAAGTGTAGTCAACTTAGTGGCTATAGTTATGCACATATGTTTGTATGATTGTGCTTGTTTGGTTGTTTGTTGTATGATTGTTATTTGACATTTGGATGTGCATAACAAACCAATTAACAAACTTAACAAGCTGAAATTTATGGTTCCTAATCATTAAGTGATTAATAAAAGGTTATTAAAAGGATTAATGATTTAATAAAAGAGGTTTTATTAAAAGTGAACCATAGGATACCTTGCATTTGAAAGCATGCAAATACAAGGTAAATAGAGTTTTCAAACTAGAATCAATGAAAACTAAAAAATCCCTTTTCAAACAAGTTTAACACCTTCCTTTTGCACAACACTTAAGTCATTTGGAAACTCATAATGGGATAAAGGTCACCTAACCATTTTGAGGGAACTTATGACTTAAGGTGGGAATACCACATTGGTGGGATAAAGGTCACCTAACCACTTGTGTTGGTAAACTCACATGTGTGTGCAAGTAGGGTAACTTGATTTGCAAACCATGTTGAATGGATCACCTAAATATGGTTTCCAAATGGTGTTGATGGGATTAACATGCCGACTTTACATATGATGTTTAAAGTCGATCCCATACCGCTAGAAGTTGCAAAAGGTTGCAATTGTCAAAAGTTGACTACCTTGTTAATTTGAATAATGGGATAAAGGTCACCTAACCATTATTTGAATGTAACGTTGGATTCTAGATTTTAATTATTAATTGTCTATGAGACATAAAGGGTATTAATAATTAAAATGAAATTTTTCAGAAATACTAAAAAGAACTTTGTAAAATTTGTAGAATGGCCACAAACAATAATGCTACCACCCCGACCGTCCATACCCTATCACTGAGAACTATTCTAGAGAGGGATCGTCTGAACCATAATAACCTTATGGACTAGTCTCAAAACTTAAGAATTGTTCCCAAGTAAGAGCAAAGGCAAATGTCCTTGACGATCCTATTCCTAACCAACCCGACCCCGACGATACTGAGGCCATTTCCGATCCCAAGGCAAATGTTGCCAAAGGAGAAGGGCACATCAAAAGGCAATGGGTAAGGGTAGATCAAAGCGGAACCTCCAAAACCTAAGCTTATGAAGCCTAAGGTAACCGAAAAAGATCCATGTTTTGAGTATGGTGAGATAGGTCATTTGAAAGGGATTCATCCAACCTATCTAAATGAGTTGAGAAATAAAAGGGATGCTGGGCAAACCTTAAGTATAACTTTCATAATCCATATTAACTTAGGTATTATTTCCTAAAAGCACATGGGTAATTGGATACCTCATATGGAACTCACTATTGCAATTTGTTGCAAGGGTTCAAAAGAAATAAGCACTTTAAGAAAGGAGACTATGTTTTGAAACTTTCAAAAGGTTTGGAAGTTGTTCGTCAAAACATGTTATATGCCCCTAGTTTGACTAGGAACATGATTTAAGTTTCCCTTTTAAAACGATATGGTTATGATTTAAAGTTAGTAAATGATGGTATTTATATTTATATGGATGATATATATTATTTTAAGGCCATGCCTTCTAATGATGTTGATGAATTGGTTCATAAATTCGTCCTATAATAACACATTATACCTATCATGCACCAAGAGACTTAAAATGGTTTAAGTGACTCTTATTCTTGTCATTGTCATCTTGGTTAAATAAACAAGAATCGGATTTAAACACTTTAAAAGAATGGTCTTTTGAAAACAAATGAAAATGTTCATTTGATAAGTGTGAATCTTGTTTACAAGGTAAGATGACAAACACGCCCTTTAGTGGTACTAATGAGAGGGCAAGAGACTTATTAGGAGTCATACATTTGGATGTATGTGGTCCTTTTAAGACAATGACAAGGTATGGTGAGACTTACTTCATTACCTTAACCGACGATTATAGTCGCTATGGTCATGTGTACTTGATGGCACATAAACATGAAGAATTTGAAATGTTCAAAAACTTCAAGAATGAAGTAGAAAATCAACTCGATAGAACTACCAAAGTTCACCGTTTAGATAGAGAAGGTGAATACCTAAGTGTGACTTTTAGGGATCATCTAGGAAGTTGTAAGATTGTCTCACAACTTACTTCTCACAGAACACCATAACATAATGGTGTGTCTGAAAGGAGAAATCGAACCCTATTGATATGGTTCGACCTATGATGGCTATAAGCTCACTACCTCTATCAATTGGGGTTTCGCACTACTCTCCGGGCTCATATTTTGAACATGGCCCAAACCAAGAAAGTGGATTCGACGCCTTTTGAAATATGAAATGGAATAGTTCCATCGCTATCATATTTAAAATCATGGGTCATGAAGCTTATGTTAAGCTTAACACCCAAACCAACTGAAAGTCGATTCACTAAGTGTATATTTGTTGGATATCCAAAAGGACTGTATAGGATACCACTTCTTTGATCCAACAGAGCAAAAGGTATTCATTGCTCAAAAGGCAGAGTTCTGGAAGCCAAGTTCCTTATGGAAGGAATGACGCATAGAACAGTGGAATTTGATGAGGATCAAGATCCACAAGCCGATACACGTTTGGTTGACACTAGCAATCAACAAGAGGTTGTTGATCATGATCAAGAGGTTGATCAATACACACAAAACGTTCGTAGATCTGGTAAAGTTAGCATTCCACATGAAAAATGTGGATTTTTCATAGATGGATGCTACGTTGTTGACTTCGAAGAGCCAACTACATACCATGAAGCAATGTCCAATTCGGATTATGACATGTGGCTAGGAGCCATAAACGTAAAGATGCAATCCATATATGACAACCAAGTTTGGGAATTGGTTGACTCTTCACTTAACTCCAAACGGTTGGATGCAAGTGGGTTTTCAAGAAGAAAACTGACATGCATGGAAACTTGGATACTTACAAGGCATGACTTGTAGCAAAAGGTTTCACTCTAAGTCAAAGGGTTGATTATGATGAAACCTTCTCGCCAATCGCTATGCTAAAGTCATCCTGATAAAGTATGCAAGTTAAAGATATCAGTCTATGGATTGAGACAAGCATCGAGAAGTTGGAATCAACGTTTTGATGAAAAGATCAAGAAATTGGGTTTCATCAAGAACGCTGACAAGGATTGTGTGTATCAAGGGGCTAGTGGGAGTGTAATTACGTTCTTAGTATTGTATGTTAATGACATACTACACTTGGAAATTGTTTTTCCAAAGGAATCTCCATGAAGCCGTCTATATTTTAGAAATAAAGATCTATAGGGATAGATCGAGGCGGTTGATAGGGTTAAACCAAAGTGCATACATTGATAAAATCTTGAAAAGGTTCAAGATGGAAAAACTCTAAGAAAGGTATAGTACCTATTCAAAGAGGGACAATATTGAGTGCATCTCAATGTCCAAGCTCAAAGGATGAGCAACATCATATGAAGGACATCCCATATGCGTCTGCTATAGGATCCATCATATATGCGATGATATGCACTAGACTGGACATGTCATGTGCGTTAAGCATGACAAGTAGATATCAGCAGAATCCATGTAACACCCATTGGATGGCTGTTGAATGTATATTGGAATACCTTAGGAGGACTAAGGATATGTTTCTAATATACGGATCTGATGAAGAGGAACTAGTTGTAAAGGGTTACACGAATACTAAGTTCCAAACTGATCAAGATGATCCTCGATCACAATCGGGGTACGTCTCCATTATGAATAGGGTAGCATTGTCCACTACAGAATTCGAATACATAGCCGCCTCATTAGCAGCTTGGTAAGCTGCATGGATAAAAAGGTTTATCACCAATCTAAGGATGGTCTCTACCATTCAAGACCCCTTAGAAATCTTTTGTCATGACGAGGGTGCGATTGTTCAAATCAAGGAACCCGTGCACATCAAAAGATTAGGTACAATGAGCGGAAATTCAACTACATAAGTGATGAAGTTGAAAAGGGAAAGATATGTATTCGCAAAGTTCACTTTGATCAAAACATTGCGGATCCACTCACGAGGCTCCTTGAAAGGGCAAAGCATGAAAGTCATACTTGTGCCTCAGGACTTCAATATTCTAGTGATTGGAATTGATCTATTTAGTATTAATATTATTAATATGGAACAATTGTAATACTTAACTTATCTATGCATTTACGATATTTTAAGTGATGTTCCTTTTAGCATGTTTACATCCATGAATAATTTTATTATTCTAAATGTCCGTAGTCGGTCATATTTGTGGGAACAAATATGAATGTAAGATTATTATGAACTTGGATTGGTGGATATTCATAAGGCATGAATATAGAGCAATTGGTTGCTGCCAAGGTTCATAGATATTCGTGGGATACGAATATTGGACTGACCCGCATCTCAAATCTTACTACATGGAATCTTATTGATTGATCATAAGTAAATTTGAGTAAAGGCGAATATCATTTGGTATCCTCCGACCTGAGATACATATTGGGTTTTGATATTCACCAAGTGTTATACCTTGAGCTAGTTCTTCACTGATATGAAACAATTGTCAGTACATAAGGCTATGTTCAGGTATGACATAAGGTGATTGTGAGAAACGTATGTAGTCAAGATGGGATTTGTTCCTCTTATTCGTTGAGAGTATGATGTCTAAGGCCTGAATAAGTTAAATCAACAAGGAATGATCATTCTGTGTCCTTGGATTTAACATGACATCTGAAACAAAAGGATAAATGATTGATTCACCTAAATCATTTCAAGTTGGATACTTAAAGGGATGATGTTATTGAATGGCTTCTAAGTCATGCGTATTAAGGGTAGTAAACCGTTGTTAGGCGGTATTTACTGCTTGCATCAATCTTCTATGTATCTTGTGCAAGTGGGAGATTGTTGGATTCTGTATGCCCAAGACACATAGAACATTGATGTGGTTAGTACGTTGTGATCCAAGTCGGGTCATACCCAATAACAAGCTTAGCAAACACCAACTAATATTTAATTGATGATATGATCATGCAATTAAATAATTACACAATTTGGAAAATGGGTTTTCTAAATAAATTATATGTGAGAAAGAACAAACTATGAGGATATTTTGTTCATGGACATTATTTGTTATGTTGTTTAAATTAGTTAATCAACATTAAATAATAAAAGTGTGTGTGCATATTATGTATAATTAAAAGGTTAATTATGTTAAAAACATTTTGTAAAAACTTAGAAGGTTTTTAAAGGGGAAAACCCTAAAAGGGTTTGTTGTTGTTGTTTCGGCCGCAAGGCCTTTTCTCCTCTTCTCCCCTTTCTTGTTTTTGAAACAAAACCTTTCTAAGAACACACACATCTGATCTACTTTTTTTCTCACATGCAAAATCGATTCAAGGGCTGGATTTCATCATCTAATAGATGGATTTCATGGTTGAAACAAAGTTCCAGCAGCCTTGTAAAAGTTCACTGCTGAAATACGATTTCAGCTTTGTTCTTGGTTCGAATTGGTGTACAAATCCTAGCAAAAGGTGTTGCTAAAAGGGCTTGTGGGTATGAACACTTGAGAACACCTTCTCTTGGTGTTTTGGCTGCTCAAGAACATCATTCTTTTCATCTACATCCATGATTTTCAGCAGTTTAACAAGCCTCGGCATCAGGAACGCTCCAAGCTGCCATAAGGGCGCTCCAAGCTGCCATAGGGGCGCTCCAAGCTGCCATAGGGGCGCTAAGGGCTGGATCTTCATGATAAATCCACGGTTTTGACAGCTTCTTAAAGGTAGTTCATAATGTTGATTTGGTTGTTTGTTTGCTTCTTGATAACTAATCTATTCACATATATATGATCCTTTGTCTTTGGGTTTGTTGAAATAATGTTATGAACTTTAATTTTCAGATTATAGAATACGAAATTAAGTTCATATTCCGCTGCGTTTTCTTGTTTAAATGGTTAAACAACATTGTTTAGGTCCAACAAACCCAACACTTACTATACTTAACATAAACTGAGCTATTTCCTTGAATGACCGTGTTGGTGTTTAAATCTTTCAGTGTGATAGAAGATGGTCGGTGGTAGATCATCTAAAGCCCCAATTGGTGGAGGCAGTGGCGGAAGTGGTGTGGAACCACGAGCCACGAGAGGTAGGCCTAGACAAGAGAAAAAGGTTCCCGAAGGACCTAATACTACTCCCTCGGGGGGAGTGGATGAGAGTGATAATGTAAGAGCCTCGGTGAAAGAGACGGTGATCGAGGAGGTGCACCAAGTCATGCAGACGATCTTACCGTCTGTAGTGACTGAAGTGATAAAGGCAGTACGTGAAGACGATAGACGAGGGAGGAATCGGTCCTCAAGTAGACAACAACAGGAGGAAACAGAAACGGTACTATCTGATGATGAAGAGGAAGAAGAACAGTTACAGGAGACCGCCCGGGGTTGTAACTACGGGGCATTCATGAGGTGCAAACCCCCAACTTTTGATGGGTCTGGTACTGCTACTGATGCTCACCAATGGGTGATGGAAATGGAAGCTGTCCTCGATATTAGTGATTGCCAGGAGGACAAGAAGGTGAAGTTTGCTACCCACTCTTTTACAGGGTCGGCCTTATGCTGGTGGAAGAATATAGTCCAAGCCGAGGGTAGCAGGGCTATAGGGAAGATGAAGTGGGCTGAGTTGAAAAGCTGGTGATCGAGGAATTCAGTCCTCGTCGGGAAATGGATAGGATAGAAAGGGAGTTCCTGTAGCTAGAGGCGGGGACGATGACCCACCAACAATATACCACCAAGTTTAACGAATTGGCGTTGTTGGTGCCAGAACAGGTGACGCCGGTGTCTCGAAAGATCAACCGGTATATTCAAGGACTGCCGGCTGAAATTCGTTGGCACTTGATTTCTGCTCGACCAAGCACTTTCAGGTCGGCAGTGGACTTGGCGGGAAGGTTATTCGATGAACGTGCTGTTTTGGTGAAGGCTGAGGGAAGCAAGAAAGGGAGTGGAGAGAAGAACTGGCAGGGGAAGTGATTTGGTCGGGGTGATACTTCGACAAACAACAAGAAAGCAAGGGTGGATGACCGCCGAGTGGTCGTGTCTGGAGCTGGGGTGAGGAAGTGTGGTAAGTGTGGAAGGGAGCACTCAGGGGAGTGCAAGTGGGGATCTAATCTCTGCTTTAAGTGCGGAAGGACAGGGCACATATCAAAAGATTGCCGGACGGGCAAGTGCTTTAACTGTGGAGAAAGTGGCCACATGAGCAAGGACTGCAAGAAGCCGAGGGCTGAGGGCTCGGAGAGAAGAAGACGGGAGGAGAGGCACCGAGGGCAAAGGCTAGGGCGTTCACGATGACGCAGGAAGAGGCTAGGACGGACCCCGATGTGGTGTCAGGTACGTTTCTAGTAAACCAAACTCTTGCTTCTGTGTTATTTGACTCTGGTGCTAGTAGGAGTTTCATTTCTGCTACTTTCTGTGCTAAATTGCTGTTTGTAGTAAATGCATTAGTGAGCCTTTTTATGTAGAAACTGCTATTGGTAAGTCCACTAGAGTTACGGATGTGATAGAGGGCTGTACCATAGAATTAGAGGGCCATAGGTTTGCTGCCATGTTACATGTGATGCCTCTAGGAGGATTTGATGTAGTGTTAGGGATGGACTGGTTAGCAACCTACGAAGCGAATATCGTGTGCCGAAAGAAGATGATTAGACTGACGGCGACCGACGGAAGTCCGGTGACAATTTATGGCGATCGAGTCACGACGATTCCGAAGGTGATCTCGATGGCAGTGGCGGAAAGTGTGTGAGGCGCGGATGTAGCGCCTACTTATGTTATGTAAAGAACGTAGAGACGCCAACACCATAGCTATGCGATGTGCCAGTGGTGTGTGACTTTCCAGATGTGTTTCCCGAAGACTTATCAGGTTTGCCACCTGACCGAGAGATCGAATTTCAGATCGACCTGATACCGGGTGCCCAACCTGTCGCAAAAGCACCGTATCGCTTGGCTCCGACGGAGATGAAAGAATTGATGGAGCAGTTGCAGGAGCTGCTGGATAAGGGGTTTATCCGACCGAGTATCTCACCTTGGGGTGCTCCTGTTCTGTTCGTAAAGAAGAAGGATGGTAGTATGAGGATGTGCATTGACTACCGCGAGCTGAATAAGCTGACGGTGAAGAACAGAAACCCCTTACCAAGGATCGATGACTTGTTTGATCAACTTCAGGGTGCCAGTTGGTTTTCAAGGATAGATCTTCGATCAGGTTACCATCAACTAAAGGTGAAGGAACAAGATATCCCTAAAACAGCCTTTCGTACGCGCTATAGTCACTACGAGTTTCTTGTCATGTCTTTTGGGTTGACCAATGCGCCGGCTGCTTTTATGGATTTGATGAACCGAGTGTGCCGACCAATGTTGGATAAATCAGTAATTGTATTCATCGATGATATTCTGATTTATTCAAGAAGTGAAAAAGAGCATGCCGGGCATATTCGGGAAGTGTTGGAAACGTTGAGAAGGGAGAAATTGTACGCCAAGTTCTCCAAGTGCGCCTTTTGGCTACGCGAGGTGCAATTTCGGGTCACGTAGTGAATGCAGAAGGAATAATGGTGGACCCAGCAAAGGTTGAGGCTGTGATGCAATGGAAATCACCAAAGACGCCATCTGAGATTCGTAGCTTCTTGGGATTGACGGGCTATTATAGAAGATTTATTCAAGACTTTTCAAAGATCGCCTCACCTTTGACAAAATTGACCCGTAAGGACGTGAAATTCGTGTGGGGGCGAGAGCAGGAGACGGCTTTCGAGGAGTTGAAGGCAAGATTAACACAAGCTCCTGTCTTGACTTTGCCTGAGGGAAACGAAGACTTAGTGGTCTATTCAGATGCATCTTATTCTGGGCTAGGTTGCGTATTGATGCAACGCGGAAAGGTCATAGCCTACGCATCTCGACAGCTGAAAACCCACAAAGTCAACTATCCCACACACGATCTAGAACTAGCTGCGGTGGTTTTTGCATTGAAGATATGGCGGCACTATCTATACGGGACGAAGTGCACTATCTTCACAGACCACAAAAGTTTGAAGTATTTCTTCGAGCAGAAGGATCTCAACATGAGGCAGAGGCGGTGGTTGGAACTGATAAAAGATTATGATTGTGAGATCCATTACCACCCGGGCAAAGCCAATGTGGTGGCTGATGCCCTAGTCGAAAAGAAAGGCCTGAGCCGATCCGGGTGAAGGCTTATCAATTGATCATGACCTCCGACGTGATGACGCAGGTTAAGGAGTTTCAAGATGAGGCTTTGAAAGAAGATCGTCTTAACTCCGAAAGGATGAGAGGTCTAGTGACGGAGTTGGGTGAGAACACTCTAGGTGTTAAGACCCGATTTGGGCGAATGTGGATTCCTCGATACGGGGATCTACGTAGTAGAATTATGGATGAGGCCCATAAGACACGATACTCCATTCACCCGGTGCTACCAAAATGTACCACGATATGAAGAAAGACTATTGGTGGCCGGGCATGAAACGCGACGTAGTGGAGTACGTAAGTAAGTGCTTAACTTGCTTACAAGTGAAGGCGGAACACCAGAAGCCCTACGGGAAGATCCAACCGTTGGATATACCCGAGTGGAAGTGGGAACACATCACCATGGACTTCATCACGAAGTTACCGCGTACCCCGAAAGGGTATGATGCTATATGGGTGATAGTTGATCGGTTGACGAAGAGTGCCACTTCCTACCGATCCGCAAGACGTATTCATCTGAAAGATTGGCGGATCTATTCATTAAAGAAATTGTAGCTCGTCATGGCGTACCGGTGTCTATTGTGTCTGACCGTGACACCCGGTTTACCTCCAAGTTTTGGAAGAGATTTCATGATGCAATGGGGACGAGGCTACATATTAGCACGGCATATCATCCTCAGACAGACGGTCAGTCTGAGAGGACGATCCAAACACTCGAAGACATGCTTCGGGCGTGCGTGATTGACTTTGGAGGAAGTTGGGACAATCACCTGCCGTTAGCAGAATTCTCGTACAACAATAGTTATCACGCCAGCATTGGCATGCCACCTTACGAGATGCTATACGGGAGGAGGTGTAGGACGCCCGTATGTTGGGGAGACATTGGGCAGAAAGAACTGGGAGGTGTTGAGGTGATTGAAGCAACGACTGAGAAATTAGAGAAGATCAAAGCCTTCATGAAGGCGGCGAAAGATAGGCAAAAGTCGTATGCTGACAAGAGGCGGAGGCCGATAGAGTTCAAGGTTGGTGACCGAGTTATGTTGAAGGTCTCACCTTGGAAAGGAATCATTAGATTCAGGAAAAGAGGTAAGCTAAGCCCGAGGTACATAGGACCTTTCCGAATTATCGCACGAGTAGGAGAGGTGGCCTATCGACTTGAATTGCCAGATGAGTTAAGTGGAATTCATCCCACATTCCATGTATCTCATCTGAGGAAGTGTTTAGCTGATGAAGACATGGTTGTACCACTGGAGGATATTGAAGTAGATGAACGGCTCAACTACGTGGAGCAACCGGTGGCAATCATTGATCGTAAAGAAAAGAGGTTGAGGAATAAGGTGGTTCCTCTTGTGCGTGTACAGTGGAGGCACAGGAAGGGATCCGAGTCTACGTGGGAGACGGAAGAAGAGATGAGACAACACTACCCACATCTGTTTGAGGAATAACAGGTTTCGGGGACGAAACCTATATAAGGGGGGTGGACTTGTAACACCCGTAAATTTTAGTAAAGAATTTAAAAGAATAAAATAGAAAGAGAAAGGAAAGAAAAACAAAAGTTACTTTTGTTTAAGGGCCAAAAGTGTCAATTTGACAAACTTTCTATTAATTCTTTGTACAAAAAGTGGTATGGCACCCACGTTGTCTGCATTTTCACTACATTCGATATCTTTAGAGAGAGAAAGTAGAAGGAGCAGAAAACCCTCGGATTTTTGAAGAAGAATCTGTAAACTTGGAAGCTTTTGGTAAGAATTCTCTAGTTTTTGAAGTTTTAGATAATTCTAGAACCGTATGTGTGCTTATAAGTGTGTCTTGTGTGTTCGGGTGGTGTGGTGTGTGTGTTCTAGGTGTTAGAACAAGTTGAGAAGGTTCGGGTTGAAGAGTGTAAATTCGAAGAAGACGACTAAGGTGAGTTCTAGACCCCTTTTTACTGGTTTTTAAATGTTTGGGGCTGGAAAATGCATGCAAAAATATATTTTATAAGGTTTGGGTTTGATACCGTATGATATGAATGTGTGTATGTTTATGTTTATGTTAGATTATGCCTAGGATTATGTGTATGTTTAGAACTAGGCATGATGATGTTTTGGGCTCGGATTATGAATTAGACACATGAATATGTTGTTAATATGTCTGAAATTGGGACTTAGAATAAATAAGAAAAGTTGATGTGTCCAGCAGTGCTCATACGACCAACAGTGGTCGTATGATCAGGATTTTTCTAAGTGTTATAAGCCCAATAGGACTCATACGACCAACAGTGTGGTCGTATGACCAGGTGATGAATTTTTCTAAGTGATTGATGAGTCTAATAGGACTCATACGACCAACAGTGGTCGTATGAATATGTGAAATTTTCTAAGTCTGAGGCCCACAGGACTCATACGACCAACAGTGGTCGTATGATCATGATGAAAAGTTCTAAGTGTGGACTCATACGACCAACAGTGGTCGTATGATCCAAATATGTTTCCAAGTCCAGGGGTGGTACGACCAGCAGTGGTCATACGACCAACAGTGTGGTCGTATGACCAGTTGATAAATCTAAGTGTTAAGTGAAAAGTCCAGCAGTGCTCATACGGCTAATAGTGCTAAAACGCCTAGACACTTAGAAATTTTCAGGAAATTTCCAGTAAGCCGAAGTTCGAGGTTTGACCAGGGTTGACTAGGGTTAATAAATGATGATGTCTCATGCATATAATGATGAGTATGATTAACCCTAATTGTTACTAATATTATTAGTATATTACTGTTAACAATATTGTTAAAATATTGTTAAGTAAGGTATGATGCTATGTATGATGATGAATGCATGATGATGAATGTATGATGATGAATGCATGATGATGAACGTATGATGAGTATGTATGATGTGTGTTCCTGATAATTTTGTATGCTTATCTTTCTGAAACTTTACGAATAACGAGAAATGAATTAATGAAGTATTACGTATCGTAAAGTGAAAGATAATGAAAGAGGAAACATGATGACGAATGCATGTATTAACGAATGAATGAAAAGAAGAACGATGATGAATACATGCATTAATGAACGAATGAATTATGTCTTGCAAGCATTGAATAACGCGATTGGTCCTTCTATGTGATTGACCATGGTCATGGTACCTCTACCGCTTACCTCTAGTATCGGGCATACGCTCCCGTCATATGTTGATTACGGCCCGGTAGCTAAGACTGATTGCTTACCTCTAGTACCGGGCATACGCTCCCGTCATATGTTGACTACGGCCCGGTAGCTAAGACTGAGTGGGGTGTAGCATATGGTATTGGTACAATTAACCTTTCAATGCGTGCAAGTAAGTATGAACGGGATTCTTGTCATTCGACCACAGTAATCATAGCCGAGTGCTATGAAGTGGGTAAAGCCTGACAGAATCCATACGAGAAATTAAAGACAATGATGAATACGAATGATGAAGATAATAATAATTATTATCTATGTGTACGTATGATGTATGAACGCATGAACGAAAGGATACTTTTAAATAAGTAAAAGTATGTTTATTACAAAACTAGAACTCACTCAGCAACGCTGACTTTTATGTATTTTCCAGTTGGCAGGTAGTGTTGCTGAGGATGGCACGAGGCGGCTACTCAGCTCTTTTGGGATGGCATTCTTTTGTTAATGTTTTTGTATTGTAATGCAAACAAACGATATTTTGTAACGGGTGTTGTATTACTTTGCAAAAGCATTTATAGTAAATTTAAAGTTTCCGCTGCATAGTTTTTATTAAGTTATATTAAATGTATGTTTTATGGGTGATGACGACCAACTGTGAGGTGCCCGGGATCGGGGCCTTACAATTGATAGTGAGAACGGGTAAAACCCCTTTACCTATGGCTGCCTCAGCTGCTTTGAGCATAGAGTGAAGCTCACCAATGCTTTTGTCCCAAGCATTCATGTTGTAGTTCAACACGAACGTCTCGAACTTTTTTGTAAGGGCATTGAGAATCAAATCCATGGCCAATTCCTTCGAGACGGGACAATTTAGCCTTTCGAGGCGGTCAATGTGACTTTCATCTTAAGTACATAAGATGAAACCGATTGGTTTTCGTCCATACGACATGCATGGAGTGCTCGAACCGTTTCGAAGCGCTCAAGCCTCGCTTGTTGTTGGAACGTTTCCTTCAGTTGGGTTATCATGTCATAAGCTCCGTGATGTTCACACTCCTTCTAGAGATCCGGAGTCATGCTTGCCAACATAAGGCAAGACACTTGGACGGAGTCCTTAGTGTACTTCATCCAATCGTTATAGGCATCCTCATCATCCTCACTAGGTTGATCGGGGATAGGGTCAAAACATATGATCATTTCTCTTGCTTGAGAATGATTCTCAAGTTTCGATACCAATCCATAAATTGTTATGATTTAGACATTCCTTTTGGAGAATCGCTCGTAAAGATTGGGCGGATGTGGATGAATTATCATGATTATCATTATTATTGGTGGCCATCTACAAAATTTAATAAATATCAATTTTAGTATTTAAATTAACAAGGTGGTCAACGATTGACGGTTGCAACCATTTGCAACTTCTAGAGGTATGGGATCGACTTGAAACATCATATGTAAAGTCGGCATGTTAATCCCATCAACACCATTTGGAACCACATCGTAGGTGATCCATTTGACATGGTTTGCAAATCAAGATACCCTACTTACCCACACGTGCGAGTTTGCCAAAATAAGCGGTTAGGTGTTTATCCCACGAATATGGCATTCTCACCTCAAGTCACAAGTTCCATCAAAATTGGTTAGGTGACCTTATCCCACTAATAGTTCCCTAGCGACTCAAGTGTTGTGTAAAAGGACCGTGTTGATCTCATTTTTAAAATATTTAGAGATTTCATAATTCTAGTTTAGAAAACTCTATGCATTCATATTTGCATGCTTTCAAATACAAGATACCCTATGGTATATTGATTAAAACCCTTTTAATCTTTAAAATCATTAAACAATATTAATAACCTTTTATTAACTTTAATGATTAAGGACCATTTAGATAGTTTGTTATTATCAATGAAGGGATTGTTAAGCAAACATCATATATAAGCAATCAACCACAATACCATAACCAAACAACCATGAATCAACAAAATATTAGTGCATAACCATAGCATCTAAAGTGGCCACAATTGTTTGCCATCACAAGTGTGGTCCATAGGACATTCCTAAGGGACAAAACAGAACACAAAAAGGCTTCCATGAACCTCCCACTTGAAACCGCATCCAAATGCTCCACGTTTCTTGTGTCTTTCCTTTGTGCTTCTAACGCGTACATCTTCATATTACAAGATATTATATCCTAATACAAGATTTCTAGTAAAATGAAAAGTACCTAATCTATTTATTACATCCCAATAATATATAAATTACACTTTAAACAAAGCACAAATAAATGATTATACAACCCAATTGAAAGAATAAATACAACCATTACAATCATCCAAATAACACAAGGTCAAGGGCTAGGTTATGCACCATAATGAACAATGATCATATCATCCAAAATAACAATGAATTCCCACTAAAAACCATGAAATTTCAGCCAACACAAACTGAAATTTCGGGTTTTATCTTGTCCAAAGAAATAAATAATACAACATACATGTCTTTCAAAGTTTAAGCACAAGCATGTGTGATATAACTTTGAAAGTTTGGGGATTCATAATACATGAACATAGCAGCCCCTAAAGGGTTTTAAAGTCCCATAAAACAAATTTTTCAAGGACAAAACAAGCTAGATATCAACATAACCGGCTCTGATACTAATGTTGGGTTTGTTAGAACATGAACATAGTTTAACCAATTAAACATTGTGAATACGCAGCGGAAAGAAACTTTATAACATAGTTTATAAACTGAAAATTTCAAGTTCAAAGTGATATTATAAAGTTACAAACAAACCCAAGAACAAAGGACCTTTTATATGTGAATAAGACTAGCTTTAGAAACACAACACACACATTATGGACCGCCATAAAGAGGTTGCCATATACTACCTTCTAGCAGTAAAAAGGACGGATATGGACGATGATATAGACCAATTAAATGACCAAGGCACCAAAAGGAGGTCCTCTCAAGCTTGTATACCCCAAGCACTATAGCAAACACCTTCTTGCTAGGGAGAAGAACACCAAGATCAATCCAAAAACCCTCTATAAATGATGCTGTTAGCCGTGAGTTTTGAGAGGAGAGAAGGAGAGTTTCTTTCATGTGTTTGTTGCATGTAAGGGAGAGAAGAGATGGAGTGTGGGACTAGTAATTGTATTCTGTTTTCAAGGTAAACAAGAGGACCAACCACACACAAGGGGGGCGACTGAAAATTTGGGTTTCAAAAGGGGTTTGCCCCCAAACTTAATCACGTAATATTTTAAACTGGTCACTTATTAAGTTGTACAATTAATCTTTTAATTGTATAACTCATGCACTCCTTTTATTATTTGATGTTATCTAACTAACTTAAATAACACTACAAATAATATTCTTGAACAAAATATCCTAACAAGTTGTTCCATCTCGTATGCAACTTATTTAGAAAATCCATTTTTTTCTAAATTGGTGTAAATATTTAATTGCATGATCATAATATCAATTAAATATTAATTGGTGTTTGCTAAGCTTGTTATTGTGTATAACCCGACTTGGATCATAACGTACTAACCGCATCAATATTCTACGTGTCTTGGGCATATAGAATCCTACATTGCTAGCTTAACATTCAAATATGCCATACCTTGAAGCGAAAGGGTGAAGCTTCAAGGGTCACCAAAACCCTATGTCCAGCTTTTATCATCTGCTACCACCATCGCTACACTGAGTTCCGACTTAACCCTAGCCGTCGCTTAGATCAGCTTCAACCCTTCGAGCCAAGCCGTCGCAAAAATGTGTGGGTGTGGGTGATGATGGAACACCATAGAAATCAACATCTTTGGCTGCTCTCTCTGTCTCTAATTGACGCCACCCTCTCCACCATCGGCTCCGCCTCTCTCTCTCTCTCTCTCTCCATGTCTCTGACGTGTCTGAATTCTAAATGAAGTGGGGATCCAATATCAAAACAGAAGAAACCTAACCTTCTTAATCGGTTGTTCAAATCTTACACCGAACCCTGATCATGAACCCCTTTAATGGCAGATGAAAACTTACCTTCGCAATCAGTCATTGAGTGTAGAGAAGTGGTGTTCTCTCCGTAAATGATGATTATCTCTGATCTTTTTATCTAAATCCCGCCGAGAACACAAAATATTGATTCAAAACCCCTGGTTTTAAGAGTTATGTTTCAATGTCTTGTACATTATGCTTTAAAACATTGTACCTCTTAAAAATTAAGAGTTTTGGTCAAATGACCATTTTATCCTTTCCAAATGCTTATTAATATTGTATAAATATATATATATATATATATATATATATATATATACACACATATATATATTATATATATATACATATTTATATAAATACATATATATATATCTATTTATGTGTATATATATATGTATATATATATATGTATGTATGTATATATCTATGTATGTATATATATACATATGTATATATATATATATATGTATATATATGTATATATATTTATATATTATATGTATATATACATATATATATGTATATATATACGTATGTATATATATATGTATGTATATAGATATACGTATATATATGTAAATATATATATACGTATGTATATATATATATATATGTATATATATATATATATTACACAAACAGGTGCTATCCATATTAATCCACGAATCTTCATTACGAAGATATATTCAGTTTTCACTTAAACTCCCTAACTTTTGCTGCTTAAATGAACAACTATCAATTAAGTTTCATTATAATTGTTTTAGTCCCTACAATTGTTGTTGTTGTTCTTCTTGTAGCTTTCGTCGTCATCGTCATTGTCGCCGTCATCGCCGATGCCGACCATTATTATTATTATTATTTTTGTTATTTTTGTTATTTTTGTTATTGTTGTTATTGTTGTTATTGTGACATCCGTCACCAAAAGTCCGTCATCATACGTAATATTTGTTAGCTTTCTTGAATACTCAACATTAGCTCATAATCAAGTTGCCTTAGTTCAAACTTTGTTTCCCTATTTATGTGTGTTATGTTAGGTGTGCATCAATACTCAAACACTAAAAGCCTAATAACGTTCTACTCAGTATATGATTCCCTTACTTCGTTAAGTGATCAAGAAAACACTAGCATACAAAAGTTGTTTACTATTAATATCGCAAACATTATCATCACCACTGCTATCATTTACATCATAATTACCCAAGGTCAGAGATTATTATTAGTGCCCAGTTACTATTATCATTATCATTATTATGACATAATTATTATTAGAACTATCATTAGTAATATTACTAGTATCATCATTAATACTAACACTTAACGTGCTATTAGTAAAGCAATTAACAAAGTTAAGATTCAACGTGTAATTAGGCAAATTAGGAGGGGAAATAAGTGAATTAAAGTACAGGGACTAAAGTTGCTAAACCTAGAAACTTAGAAAGGGTATAAAAACCCCTTTCTTCACCTTATCCCTTTTACTCAATCTGCAGCCACCAACCGCCGACCCCCCCTACTCCAACCCTTCTCGTTGTTTTCCTGGCCAAATCGCCACCACCGGCCGCCAATGCCGACCCCACGAAGGTAGACAACCTTAGTTGTCCTCTTTCCTCGTTGTTTCTATCCTTTTCGCCTTGATTCGGGTGCTCGGGACCAATTCAAGCATATGATGTCGTGAAGTCGCGTGTAGTGTCTTTCTATGCGTCCTTCTTGTTTATGTGTGTGCAAAATGTGTTTCTGGAAGTGTTTGTGGCGTTAATCGAGTGCACGCAGCAGCGGAAGGCTGCTCTGCACCTGCTTCCGCTGCTGCAGTCGCGATCTCTGCACAGACGACTGAGTCTGTCATGTGACTGAGTCGTGCGACTGGGTGTGTCGTGCGACTGGGTTGTGCAGTTGAGTGCATGCGTGTGATTGAGTCATGCGGATGAATGAATGTGTGTGATTGAGTCATGCGACTGAGTGTATGCATGCAAATGAGTCATGCAGATGAATGAATGTGTGCGATTGTGCTTGTATCGCACGACTGAAAGCCCAGTCGTACGAATGAAGGTTCAGTCGTACGAATGAAGCTGATTCGTACGAATGAAGGTTGATTCGTGCGTATGGATATGGAGTCGTGCGTCTGGTCCTGTCGTGCGACTGAAGTTGTTGTGTGTGAGTTTCTTCTTGTGTGTGGTGTGTGTATGTCGTGTGATGTGAAGGTGACACCGACACAGTTGCCATTTCTAATGACAATATTGAAGTTAGCACTATAAAACCTACTAATCTTATCACAAATCTGATCAACGACAACATTTTTACAATTATCAAGAACTAATTTACAACCACTAATATCTTCTAAGTACTTCTCTAATAACAACGAAACCTTCTACACTAATTCCACCAGCAATGGCAACGATTCCAAGTACTTGCATCTATACGAGATCTAATGCTTATGTCTATTTGGGTGTGTTCCACGTGACCGAACCGATACAACCCGAACTGATCGAACGTTACTATTTTCATTAAACGTATCATTAATGCTTAACGATAACTGTTAATAGGTGTTTGACATTTTATTGCATACAACATTTGGAACTTGATCATCCATACTTACCACCGAACAAGTGAGTTCCGTGGCCCCTTTTTATACTTATTCAATTCTTCAATCATTTACAAACATGGGGGAAAAGTATGCTCACCCATTTTTATGCTGTACAACTTACATTCTTGGAATCAACGTGTTACTGTTTTATGAGTACTTATCTGATAAATACATGGGTCGCTGTGTGCTACTTTCTTTTCAACCATTAAATTTTGGTGTTGGAACTAACGACTACTGGGTTGACACCCCCACCCTTGTTTGTTGGTATACTAGTTGGTACCAACAGTGCCCAGGAACGCGCCCTTGGGTGAATATATTTCGACAAGATTCTGTGTGTACATCATTAGGTTTGGTTGTAAAGCTCATGGATTTTGTGATTTTGCTTACTTATAACTGTATACACGGTATTCCGCAAAACTATTATGCAGCATCAATTTACTTACTATTTAAACCTGTGAGCTCACCAATAATTTTGTTGACCATTTTGAGCATATCTTTTCAGGTGACAATGCTAATTGAAGATCTAGGTGTGCTGCCTTAGTGGAGACCCTACGATGCATTTTGAGACTATACAATACTTGACAACCATTCTTTTGAAACATTGTTGGTCTGATTACATACAATTATTCTTTTAGATACTTGTTCCCGGGTAGTGGGAATTACATTACAATGTTATTATTTTTGGATATGTGAATCAATTACAATGTTTATGGCTATGTTGTCATGTATACTGACTAAACACGACACAAGTCTCCTTTGTGTCGGGTGTCGTCATGACACGCTTTATCATCAATTACATATATTGCATCTCTATTGTTACAATGTGTTATGACGATCCCGTCTCGTTACATCCCTGTGTTTTCGCTCTCAGTGGGGGTGTGACAGACTAGTATCAGAGCCATTGGTTATAGAGAATTAGGCAAATTACTTGACCTAGACTATAACCTAGGAACCTTCATGTAGAATGCACGCTAGGATTTGCTTGCATCTGATATTACATGTATGTTCCTCTATACTTGTTTTTTATCTCTATACTTGTTCTTTATCTCTATGTCTTGTTATCTGACTATCCTGAGGAAAGCACTATTACTCTTACTCTTTCCTCACGGGATGCCTTCTACTGGAATTTTCCGTTCCTATGCGTGCCGCATCATACTATTAGGTTTGGATATCCAACCTGAAGGGCTCTTCACAGATCACGCAAAGTGTTGATCCCGGATATTGAGTCCGACCCTGAGATAGTTATGCCTGAGCTCCCGAAAGAAGAAGGATAGGCAACTCTTGTTAGACCAATTGAGATTATATGCTTGGATTCTATTTGTTATAACAGACTACTATTAGAATACTATTGGTCCATGGACATGAGAACTTACATGATCTGTGCATGATGAATGGTGTTAATACTATGATGTTAACTTGGGTATGTGAAGCTGAGGGGGACCATGCAAGGCAAATTACCATTACGGGTGCACATGTAATAGCAATTTGCAGTACATGGGAAGCCTGGCTAATCTTACCATGAGGTAACGATCATGGTAGTACAAGCCTCCCATTCTATACCTTAGGACACTAGAATTATAATTCTAGTAAGACTTTGTTAATGATGATAAAACATTCATAACCTCTACTATTGCTTAAGTCAAGTTCTACTTGGAGCCTTCATGGGATTTCAAGTATGATATTAGTCATATTCCCTATGAAACATTACTATGTCTAGCATTTTAGTAACTATGGAACTAACTAAATGCTTAGAATGAATGTGGACTTCAAAGAGTTTTAGAAGTGTGATGATATTCCCTACACATACATTACGTTATTCATTGGGATGATGTTAAGGAAAAATCGGATGTCATGTAACCGGTTTAAGCATCGCTCTCAGTATATCGCGGATGTGGTGGGAACGCTGCGGGAAATCCTATATATAAGCATCATCGATATACTAAGAATGTGCTTGAACTGGGCTACATGATGATCTTGATTCTAGAAGTATGAAATGTTGGAACTTGATGAGTGGGATTAAATGTGTATCTTAAAGTGACTAAAGTTTACATGTTTACTACTTTTATGATTAGAAAATGCCACCTCGAAGAGTCACCCGCAGTACAAGTCGCGAAGGTGAGACCCCAAGGGGCAGAGGTAGAGGTTGGCCACCAGGAAAAGGTGGTGGTCCCGCCAGCAATAATTAGGTGACTAGAAACCCTGATATAGCTGCCATGATCGCTCAGCAGCTAGCCGCACTGATCCTTACGATAGTGACCCAAGTGAGCGATACCCTTCTGAATCATAACCTCCACCGGGGTAATGATAACGACAATGAGCATAACCAAGGAACAGGGGAAGAGACTGAGAACGGTGGAACTACTGGCAATGAAGCTGGGATTGTTAATACAAGACGGGGATGTTCATACAAGGAGTTTGTCGCTTGCAAACCGAAAGAATTTGATGGGAAAGGTAGGGCAATATCCCTAACTAGATGGCTTGAGAAGATGGAGGAAGTCATTGTTATAAGTGAATGCTTAGACAGTTAAAAGATTAAACATGCCACGTGTTCACTACAGGGCAAGGCACTAACTTGGTGGACATACAGATTCAAGAGAGGAGCAGAGAATCGACAATGCAGATGACTTGGGATGAGTTTAAAACGTTAATCGCCGAAGAATACTGTGCGCTCAATGAGATGCAGAAGTTGGAGCAGGAGTTCTGGAATCATGCTATGGTAGGAGCTGGGCATGCAGCTTACACTGATCATTTTCACGAGCTGGCAAGACTGGTTCCACACCTGGTAACTCCGGAATCAAAGAGGATCGAAAAGTACATCTGGGGACTTGTGCCTCAAATCCAAGCCATGGTAACAGCAGCAGCCCCTCCTACTATTCAGAGTGGGATTCTAAAGGCTGGTACCTTAACCGATGAGATGGTGAGAACTGGGGTTCTAGGGTCTGGAGTTGAGAAGAGGAAGGATGTTTGAGAAGCAAGCAAGTCGAGTACCGGGAAATTGGACAACAGGGCCAAGACAACCAGGAATTTTGTGGCCGTGACAGAAGGAAATAGGTAATATGTCAGGCCACACCCCAAATGTGATAGGTGTAATTTCCATTATCCCCCAGTGATGCCGTGCCGGGTGTGTGTGAACTGTAGACGCCCGGGGCATCTAGCAAAAGACTGTAGAGTAGCGCTGAATCTGGTTGTGCCAGTTAATGCGGTTAACCCCGCAGGAAATGCTAGGGTTTGCTATCAGTGTGGAAGCCCGGGCCACTACCGTAACATGTGCCCCAGACTGAATCGGGCGTCGGGTCAGCAAGGGAACAACCAACCACAAGTGATGGCCATAGCTGGTAATCAAGGCCAGGGAAATCAAGGGAATGCTGCTAGAGGACGTGCGTTCGTCATCGGAGCAAATGACTCCCATCAGGACCCGAATTTCATCATGGGTACGTACTTGCTCAATCACCACTTCGCATCTATATTGTTTGATACTGGAGCAGACAATAGTTTTGTATCCTCTGAGTTTGCTCACATGCTTGACATTAACCCTAGTAGGCTAGAAACTAGCTACTCCGTAAAAATGGCCAACGATAGAATCGTATAGGCTGACGAGATTATTAGAAAGTGCTTGATGATATTGGAAAACCATGCCTTCGATATAGGCTTAATACCTTTTGAGTTGGGAAGTCTCGATGTGATTGTGGGAATGGATTGGTTGTCGAAACACGGAGCTGAGATTGTGTATCGAGAAAAAGTAGTACGAATCCCCATGCCAGATGGGGAGGTACTCAGGATTCAAGGAGAACGATCGGGGAGAACCCTAAATCTTATCTCTTGCATGAAGACATTTGGATGTTTACGAAAGCAGTGTTACGCGTTTCTGGCCCATGTTATGGAAAAGAAAGAAGTGGAAAAAAAGATGGTAGATATTCCTGTAGTACAAGATTATCCGGATGTATTCCGTGACGACTTGTCCAGTTTGCCTCCTCCACACCAAGTGGAATTTCGTATAGAGTTGGTTCGTGGAGCTACACCGGTAGCTAAGGCGCCGTATCGGTTAGCACCATCAGAAATGCAAGTGTTATCTAGTCAATTACAGGAACTACTGGAGAAGAGTTCTATTCGGCCGAGTCACTCACCATGGGGAGCACCGGTATTATTTGTCAAAAAGAAAGACAGGTCGTTCCATATGTGCATCTATTATCACGAGCTGGACAAATTGACCGTGAAGAACCGATATCCTCTTCCCAGAATCGACGAATTGTTCGAGCAGCTGCAAGGAGCCTCGTATTTCTCCAAGATCGACCTTCGTTCGGGATACCATCAACTAAGGGTTTTCGAGGATGACATACCGAAAACAGCATTTAGGACTCGTTATGGGAAGTATGAGTTGTTAGTCATGCCATTCGGGTTGACTAACGCACCAGCTGTATTTATGGACCTGATGAATCGGGTATGTAAACTTTACTTGGATAAGTTCGTGATCGGATTCATAGACGATATACTTATCTACTCCCGATCGAAAGAGGACCATGAGGAACACCTTCGGGCAATACTGAGTTTACTACAAAAAGAGAAACTTTTCGCTAAGTTCTCGAAGTGTGAGTTTTGGCTGAGAGAAGTGAAATTTTCGGGACACGTGGTGAACAAAAATGGGATTCACGTAGATCCTGACAAGATCGAGGCAGTGAAGAAATGGGAAACACCCCAGACACCTTCAGAAATACGACAATTCTAAGGATTGGCCGGATACTATCGATGTTTTATCATGAATTTTTCAAAGATTGCTCAACCATTAACACTTCTGACTCAGAAAGACATGAAGTTTGATTGGGGACATGCAAAAGAACAAGCTTTCCAAACACTAAAAGAAAAGTTGTGCAATGCATCGATATTGTCCCTCCAGACGGAACTGATGATTTTATGGTGTACTGCGATTCTTCACATCAAGGATTGGGTTGTGTGCTAATGCAGAAGGATAAGGTGATTGCCTACGCCTCAGGTGCACGAAAAGAACTATACGACTCATGACCTGGAGTTGGGCGTTGTGGTATTTGCACTCAAGATATGGAGACATTACTTGTATGGAACCAAATGCATCATTTACACGGATCATAAGAGCCTCCAACATATCCTGGATCAGAAGGAACTTAATACGTACCAGCGACGTTGGGTAGAGCTACTTAGTGACTACGATTATGAAATCCGGTATCCTCCGAGGAAAGCAAACGTGGTGGCTGATGGTTTAAGTGTGAAACCACTACGTGCTCGAGCGTCAAGGTTGACTATTCAAACGAATCTGAAAGTCCAGATCCTAATTGCACAAAGTGAGGTGTTGAAAGAAGAAAACACTGCGGGAGAAGAATTTCAAGGGTTGGATAAACAGATGATTTGCAAAGGAGATGGCTTACAGTATTCATGGATCGTATATGGGTACCCAAATGGGGAGACGTACGTACTTTGGTTATGGACGAAGCACATAAGTCAAGATATTCTGTTCACCCCGATGCAGACAAGATGTACACGATCTCAAAGATTTGTACTGGTGGCCAGGCATGAAGAAAGACATTGCTATGTATGTAAGCCGATGCTTGACGTGCTCGAAAGTTAAGGCTAAACATCAGAAACCATCAGGATTACTGCACCAACCGGAAATTCCTGAATGGAAATGGGAAAACATGTCCATGGATTTTATTACCAAACTTCCTAGAACGAGTAGTGGGCACGACTCGATATGGGTTATCATGGACCGTATGACGAAGTCCGCTCATTTCCTGCCGATCCGGGAGGATTACAAGATAGATAAGTTGGTGAGATTGTACATTAAGGAGGCCGTGACAAGGCACGGAGTGCCGATGTCGATCATATCCGACCGTGACAGTTGATTTACTTCACGATTTTGCAGACACTGCAGAAAGCGATGGGCACTCGACTAGATATGAGTACCGCCTATCACCCACAGACAGACAATCAAAGTGAACGAACAATACAAACATTGGAAGACATGCTAAGGGCTTGTGTAATCGATTTTAGTGGTAGCTGGGACACTCATCTACCATTGATTGAGTTCTCTTACAACAACAGCTACCATACGAGCATTGGATGCACTCCATTTGAAGCATTGTATAGGAGGAAATGTAGATCCCTTGTTTGTTGGGCAGAGATTGGTGAAAGCCAGTTGACAGGCCTAGAGATCATTCAGGAAACAATAGACAAGATCTTCCAGATCAAAGACAGACTAAAAGCAGCCAGAGATCGCCAAAAGAGCTACGCCGACAACCGTCGAAAACCTATGGAATTCAACGTGGGAGATCACATTTTACTTAAAGTCTCTCCCAGGAAAGGGATTGTACGATTCGGAAAGAAAGGGAAGTTAGCCCCGAGATACGTAGGACCATTCAAAATCATGAAAAGAATTGGTCCAGTGGCATACCGATTGAGGTTGCCACCAGAACTCAGTGGTGTACACGATATGTTTCACATATCAAACCTCAAGAAGTGCTTGGTGGATGAAAATCTTCATGTACAAATTGAGGAAATCAAGATTGATGAAAAGCTTCATTTTGTTGAATAACCTATAGCGATCATGGACCGAAAGGTCAAACAATTAAGGCGCAGCAAGATACCGATCGTGCACGTAAAATGGAACTCCAAACGGGGACTAGAATTTACATGGGAACGGGAGGACTAGATGAGACTCCAGTATCCATATCTGTTTGTGGAGGATACTCTTGTATCTAACTCCAGTTGAATTTGGGGATGAAATTCTCTCAACAGGGGGATACTGTGACATCCGTCACCAAAAGGTCCGTCGTCATACGTAATATTTGTTAGCTTTCTTGAATACTCAACATTAGCTCATAATCAAGTTGCCTTAGTTCAAACTTTGTTTCCCTATTTATGTGTGTTATGTTAGGTGTGCATAAATACTCAAACACTAAAAGCCTGATAACATTCTACTCAGTATATGATTCCCTTACTTCATTAAGTGATCAAGAAAACACTAGCATACAAAAGTTGTTTACTATTAATATCACAAACATTATCATCACCACTGCTATCATTTATCATCATAGTTACCCAAGGTCACGGATTATTATTAGTGCCCAGTTACTATTATCATTATCATTATTATTGACATAATTATTATTAGAACTATCATTAGTAATATTACTAGTATCATCATTAATACTAACACTTAACGCGCTATTAGTAAAGCAATTAACAAAGTTAAGATTCAACGTGTAATTAGGCAAATTAGGAGGGGAAATAAGCGAATTAAAGTACAGGGACTAAAGTTGCTAAACCTAGAAACTTAGAAAGGGTATAAAAACCCCTTTCTTCACCTTATCCCCTTTTACCCAATCTGCAGCCACCAACCGCCGACCCCCCTGCTCCAACCCTTCTCGTTGTTTTCCCGGCCAAATCGCCACCACCTGCCACCCAAAGCCGACCCCACGAAGGTAGAAAACCTTAGTTTTCCTCTTTCCTCGTTGTTTCTGTCCTTTTCGCCTTGATTCGGGTGCTCGGGACCAACCCGAGCATATAAGGTCATGAGGTCACGCGTAGTGTCTTTCTGTGCGTCCTTCTTGTTTGTGTGTGTGCGAAATGTGTTTCTGGAAGTGTTTGTGGCGTGAATCGAGTGCATGCAGCAGCGGAAGGCTGCTCTACACCTACTGCAGTCGCGATCTCTGCGTTAACGACTGAGTCTGTCGTGCGACTGAGTCGTGCGACTGGGTGTGTCGTGTGACTGGGTGGTGCGGCTGAGTGCATGCTTGCGATTGAGTCATGCGGATGAATGAATATGTGCGATTGAGTCATACGACTGAGTGTATGCATGCGAATGAGTCATGCGGATGAATGAATGTGTGCGATTGTGCTTGTATCGCACGACTGAAAGCCCAGTCGTATGAATGAAGGTTCAGTCGTACGAATGAAGGTTCAGTCGTACGAGTGAAGCTGATTCATACGAATGAAGGTTGATTCGTGCGTATGGATGTGGAGTCGTGTGTTTGGTCCTGTCGAGCGACTAAAGTTGTTGTGTGTGAGTTTCTTCTTGTGTGTGGTGTGTGTATGTCGTGTGATGTTAAGGTGACACCGACACGGTTGCCATTTCTAATGAACATATTGAAGTTAACACTATAAAACCTAATAATGTTATCACAAATCTGATCAACGTTAACATTTTTACAATTATCAAGAACTAATTTACAACCACTAATATCTTCTAAGTACTTCTCTAATAACAACGAAACCTTCTACACTAATTCCATCGGCAATGGGAACGATTCCAAGGACTTGCATCTATATGGGATCTAATGCTTATGTCTACTTGTGTGTGTTCCGCGTGACCAAACCGATACAACCGGAACCGACAGAAAGTTACTATTTTCGTTAAACGTATCATTAATGCTTAACGATAACTGTTAATAGGTGTTTGACCTTTTATTTCACACAACATTTAGAAGTTGATCATCCATACTTACCACCGAACAAATGAGTTTCGTGACCCCTTTTTATACTTATTCAATTCTTCAATCATTTACAAACATAGGGGAAAAGTATGCTCACCCATTTTTATGCTGTACAACTTACATTCTTGGAATCAACGTGTTACTGTTTTGTGAGTACTTATCTCATAGATACATGGGTCGTTGTGTGGTACTTTCTTTACAACCATTTAATTCCGGTGTTGGAACCGACGGATAGGTATTGGTAGTACTACTGGGTTGACACCCCACCCTTGTTTGTTGGTATACTAGTTGGTACCAACAGTGGCCAGGAACGGGCCCTTGGGTGAATATATTTCGAAAAGATTCTGTGCGTACGTCATTAGGTTTGGTTGTAAAGCTCATGGTTATGTGACCTTGCTTACTTATAACTGTATACACGGTATACCGCAAAACCATTATGCAGCATCAATTTACTTACTATTTAAATCTGCGAGTTCACCAACAATTTTGTTGACTATTTTGAGCATGTCTTTTTAGGTGACAATGCTAATTGTAGTTCTAGGTGTACTGCCTTAGTGGAGACCCTAGGATGCATTTTGAGACTATACAATACTTGACAAACATTCTTTTGAAACATTTTTGGTCTGATTACATACAATTATTCTTTTGGATACTTGTTCCCAGGTTGTGGGAATTACATTACAATGTTATTATTTTTGGATATGAATCAATTACAATGTTTATGCTTATGGCTATGTTGTCGTGAATACTGACTAAACACGACACAAGTCTCCTATATGTCGGGTGTTGTCATGACACACTTTATCATCAATTACATATATTGCATCTCTATTGTTACAATGTGTTATGATGATCCCGTCTCGTTACATATCCGTGTTTCCCCTCTCAGCGGGGGTGTGACCACTACTAGAAAAATCGCAAAAGATGACGCGCATTGCGCGTCATCTTGGGGGTCAGATGACGCGCAAATGCGCGTCAAGGAAGGGGTAGTCATAAATGATAGATGACGCGCATTCGCGCGTCATCTGTTTATGACGCGCAAAAGATGACGCGCATTTTATGATGTGCAAAAGATGACGCGCAATGCGCGTCAAGGAAGGGGTAGTCATAAATGAATAGATGACGCGCATCCGCGTGTCGTCTATGAAATTTTTATGACGTGCAATAGATGACGCGCAATGCGCGTCATAAAATTAGCTGCATTATTTTATATATATATATATATATATATATATATATACACACATTAATTTTTATAAACTTTACCTGCTGTTTTTATAAAACTATAAATCAATAACTGTCAAATAATAGCAAAACAAAATTTATTTAATTAAATACTAACAAAAATTACAAAGTTGTTCCAAGTTCACATGCATATGCAAAATTACAAAGTAGTTCCAAATTCATTTAATTATCTAATAAGTAGCCCTACACATAAATAAAATTTGAAACGTAACACGACCACAGTTGCAACGGCTTCTACAACATCAGCTGCTCCTAGAAGGTGACCAATCATTGATTTGTCGAGTTCACTCGCAACTGCAAACATATCATGGCCACAACTTGGACCTTTGTTAACTCCAACAATATATCACCTGTTTGCCATTCCAAAATGAAACAATAAAAATGAGTCAACATTTTATGAGAGCATTATGATTGATGACACCTCAAGAACCAAAAGAACATACCATAAGAGGCTTGGACCATGCAAACAATGCCCCAGATAATGCTAATGAAACACAATCCACAGGGGTACCTACACGAACAATTTGCAAAACAGTCCGACTTATAAATCTAATCAGAACCACACTTCACCATCATTAAATTGATAAGAAACCTTGCTGGGATTTACTTATAGACTCACTTAATGATCATATTAATGTATTTTTGTTACATTCAGATTGAAAAAAAACAAACTAGTGTGCACACTACTAGAAACATGTCCACGAGAGCTCCATTCATATATGCGTGTAAAACATGTCCACGAGAGTTCACTCTAAGCATATACTGAGCATCTGAGGACTTCTGTTGGATACTATATGTTCACAAAGATCAAATTTGTCTTTCATAGTATTCATTTGTTCTAGCAATGTATTTGACCTCAAAGACGTCTGATCAAATTGAGGAACAATAACTGTTAGTATCTCACAGATTCCCAAACAGATTGTTAGACTTCAAGAAACATACCATTGCAGTATTGAAAACAACATTTGTGCAGTCAGGTAAGATGCTAATCGATTTTGATGGCAAACTATATGAAGAATTCCTAAATACCACTTGAGCAGTTTCTTGACTGTTGTTATTAAGAAGAAATGCAGCACATTTGCCTGAACTTTGGGTGTACACATATGCGTGTATGATTAAGTTATATGTATAAACAACTCATAAATAAACTTGATTAATTAACAGCAAAAACAAATGCTTACATCTTGATCTGTACCCAAATGTTCAATGGTTAACTGTCTATAGAGTAACGCCTTCAAGATGAACAAAGATGTTAGATGCTTTTTTAAAAATGGTGAAAACTCACCCAACTTTTTCAAGATATAGAAGAGGGATCCTTCTCCTTCATGACCGATCAAGTGACCAAGATACCTGCTTGGTCCTTCCATGTAATGATGAATGCCAGGTGTAATTGGCCATGTAATTCTCAGCTTATGGCCACGTTTTATAGGGATGGTTTTAACAATAACCTAAGAAACAAAAGCAACAAAATAAGAACAAATGTTCAAAAGAGCAAAGAGACTATACCTTTATGCAGTAATCATATTTTCACTAATCTGATACTTAGAAAAGTGGAAGAATGAAGATTGTAATCAAATAGATTTACAAGCTAAATAATTAACATCGTTTATGTAAATACCTGAAGATGTTCAGAGCAGGGTTGACCAGGGAAACTAAGCTGCTTACGATTAACATTAACACATACATACCTTTTGCATAAGACTATTAACATGCTTTCTGAAGGTATTAAAAATTACAAATGAGTTAATGACACATGCTCATGAATTACGTCAATAAGACTATTAACATTAACACATACATACCTTTTGCATACACAACTAGATTCATAATGTTAGCTGAGTAATATTCATCGTAGAACTTGAGAAGTTCATCCCTTGTATCTACATGTCTTGCCTTTGGCCTTACTTCAAGTGTATCCCGGTTCCCTATTCATGACATGAGATGCAAAATAAATGTTATGGAGGTGTTTAAATTTCAATTATGGAAAGGCATAGGTATTTAACGGGATTTTTTCTAGGAAAACATGAAAACTGGAAAACATGTTCAAAATAAATGTTTTCATGAGAACTTTTCATAGAAAACAGAAAACTAAATTTTCTACGCTACAGCTATAACTAAGAAAACATAGATTTAAATACCAAAAAACATGACAGGAAAACTCAATTCCACAAGCATACCAAACAAAGAAAGCAGTATGCAAGGATTCTGATTGTCAAGAGTTTTTCTTTATACATTGTAGCTTACCATGGCACTTGATGTACAATAATAATACTTTTTTACAGACTTATGCAAGAAGGTTTAAATGCTAACCTGTGCTGAACTTGTGGTATGGATGATCTTCTGCACTAAGATGTTTTTGCAGCTGCAAAATATGGTAGCCAAAGAAGTTAGAACTTCAGATTTCTCTTCATGTAGAACTTATATATACCATTGGTGTGTGGAAACAAGTAAACATTACCTGATTTATTCTCCACACATCAGAGAGTAAATTCTTCTGATTCTCTGTATAAAACAAGTGGAAGGAGGGAGTGAATAAAACTATTAACTAAAATATATAGTAACAAAACAACCAAGCCACTAAAATGATGCTAACCCGAGTCAACAACTTTTATTTCCCTAGTAGTTGCATCAGATGACATCAGTGGTTTGATAAAGAACTGTGCGAATCTATACAAGAAATTAACGAAAGCCACGTTAAATTAACACAGGCCAACAGATTACCTAATTTGATCATAACAAAACTGGAACTGCCACAAAGTAATTATAGAATTGCCAAAAAAGAATAACATGTACCTATCCAAAGCCTCTTCAAAACAGTCAGCGTTAACATCAAAGAAATAGTTGGTGTGCTCAGAAGATGTATAGGCGTTGGTACGACCTCCGTGCTAATAACAAGTATGAGATCATACACACATGGCATTTAGTTCTAAAACATCTACTTAACATATGAACATGTGTGAAGAAGATGTTCCCATGGAACAACATGTGTTTTCAAATAGGAGAAAGGTATAAAGCACCTCGGATATGTATGTAGAGTAACTATCCTCAAAGGATACTTCTCACTTGCATAGAACAGCATGTGCTCTGCAATTAAATATTAAATGAAACAAAAGTTAGCTTAAAAATGAGATCTCGAACCATCAATAACAAAAAACACAAACCTAAATCCTATTGATGAGGGAACTCAAACGAGATAATAATAATAATAACAATAAAAAGTTTGTAAAATCAGAAAGACTTACAGAGCCTCCCTCCTAGAATATGATGGAGACTTGCATGCCTGTTAACCAACAATCGATCTCATGAACTGTAATATCAACTGTAAAGTTAATAGAATATGTTAAGAAACTGAAACAAACAAACTACAAAAAGGTCATCTAGATTTGCAATCAAATGTCATACCACAGCTCACCAACAACATTGCAAGAGAGACAGATTTGATATCTGCTGAACTCTTGTAACACCCGTAATTTCTTATTAAAGAAATTAAAAAAATGAAATAGAAAGAAAGGAGAAGGAAATAAAAAGCCTGCTTTTGTGGAAGGACCAAAAGTGTAAAATAATAAAAAAATCTTATAAAGTTGGTAAAAAGGTGGCATGGCCGCCCATTACCTTCTGCATAACATTTTTATTCGACTTTTAGAGAGAGAAAGCAGCAGGAGCAGAAAACCATCGGGATTTTGAAGAAGGACCTTAGAAATTCGAAGTTTTTGGTAAGAAATCTCGAATTTATGATGTTAGGACGATTCTAGAACCATATATGAGCTTATAAATGTGACTAGTGTGTTCGGGTTGCACGGTGTGTGTGTTTTAGGTGTATAAACGACTGAGAAGTTCAAGGAAAGGGCATCCAAAACCCGAAGACAAATTAAGGTGAGTTCTAGACCCCTTTTTACTGATTTTTAAACGTTTTGGGACTGGAAATGCATATATATGTTTTTTTTATAAAATTTATGCTGATACCCGTATGAACTGAATGTATGCATGTTTATGTTTATGCTAGATTTATGCCTAGAATCATGTGTATATGTTTAGAATTAGGCATTATGATGTTTGGGACTTGGATTATGGATTAGACTCATGAACAGGTTGCAAATATGTCTGAAAATGGGACTTAGAATAATTAATTACAGGTTGATGAGTCCACCAGTGCTCATACGACCAACAGTGTGGTCGTATGACTAGGAGATGTATTTTTTCTAAGTGCTAATGAGTCTAACAGGACTCATACGACCAACAGTGTGGTCGTATGACCAAGTAATTTGTCTAAGTGTTGAGCCAATAGGACTCATACGACCAACAGTATGGTCGTATGACTAAGTAAATTTTCTAAGTATGTTGAAGAGTCCAACAGGACTCATACGACCAACAGTAGTCGTATGATCAGAACATGTTTCTAAGTCTAGGGAATGGTACGACCAATAGTGCTCATACGACCAACAGTGTGGTCGTATGACAGATGAAAATTTCTAAGTATAAGATGGAAAGTCCAGCAGTGCTCATACGGCTGACAGGGCTCATACGGCCAGAGGGCTTATACGCCCAACAGGGCTAAAACGCCCAGAATACTTAGAATTTTTCAGAAACTTCCTGCAATACTGAAGTTTGAGGTTTTGACCAGAGTTGACTAGGGTTAACAAATGATGATGTTTCATGCATGTAATGATGATTATGGTTAACCCTTATTGTTACTAATATTATTATCAATGTATTATTGTTAACAATATTATTAAAATATTGTTAAGTATGTTATGATGCTATGTATGGTGATGACTGCATGATGATGAATGTATGATGACGAACGTATGATGAGTATGAATGATGAGTGTGTATGTTCCTTGTAATTGTGTATGCTTATCTTTCTGAAACTTTACGAATAACGAGAATGAACTAATGAAGTATTATGTATCGTAAAGTGAAAGATAATGAAAGAGGAACATGATGACGAATGCATGTATTAACGAATGAACGAAAAGAAGAATGATGATGAATACATGCATTAATGAACGAACGAATTATGTCTTGCAAGCATTGAATAACGCGATTGGTCCTTCTATGTGATTGACCATGGTCATGGTACCTCTACCGCTTACCTCTAGTACCGTGGCATACGATTTTCCGTCATATGTTGACTACGGCCCGGTAGCTAATAACGATCGGGGTGTAGCATATGGTATTGGTACAATTCACCTTTCAATGCGTGCAAGTAAGTATGAACGGGATTCTTGTCATTCGACCACAGTAATCATAGCCAAGTGCTATGAAGTGGGTAAAGCTTGACAGAATCCATACGAGAAGTTAAAGATAACGATGAATAACAAATGATGAAGATAATAACGAATATTATCTCTGTGTACGTATGATGTATGAACGCACGCACGAAAGGATACTTTTAAATAAGTAAAAGTATGTTTTATTACAAAACTAGAACTCACTCAGCAACGCTGACTTTTATGTATTTTCCAGTTGGCAGGTAGTGTTGCTGAGGATGGCACGAGGCGGCTACTCAGCTCTTTTGGGATGGCATTCTTTTGTTAATGTTTTTGTATTGTAATGCAAACAAATGATATTTTGTAATGGGTGTTGTATTACTTTGCAAAAGCATTTATAGTAAATTTAAAGTTTCCGCTGCATGGTTTTTATTAAATTGTATTAAATGTATGTTTTATGGGTAATGACGACCAACTGTGAGGTGCCCGGGAACGGGGCCTTACAAGTTGGTATCAGAGCCAAAGTTTAAGTGAAATGGGTAAAATTTTTTAAAACAAACCAAAAACTTAAACTGAGAATGGGACAGGGAGAATGAGAATGCCATCTGAGTAGCTGCGTGCCATCAGGTATTTTCTTGAAAGTTAACCAGTGTTACGTGCGCATGTTATGTGTTTATGTGTACTGTTAGACTTAGATACTAATGTAGTCAGGACAGGTAATGCTCGGGTGTGAAGAGTAGGGTAAGTGGCTAATCACAACTGGCCACTGTAATTAGGGACTTACTATACTTGACATAAACTGAGCTATTTCCTTGAATGACCGTGTTGGTGTTTAAATCTTTCAGTGTGATAGAAGATGGTCGGTGGTAGATCATCTAAAGCCCCAATTGGTGGAGGCAGTGGCGGAAGTGGTGCGGAACCACGAGCCACAAGAGGTAGGCCTAGACAAGAGAAGAAGGTTCCCGAAGAACCTAATACTACTCCCTCGGGGGGAGTGGATGAGAGCGATAATGTGAGAGCCTCGGTGAAAGAGACGGTGATCGAGGAGGTGCACCAAGTCATGCAGACGATCTTACCGTCTGTAGTGACTGAAGTGATAAAGGCAGTACGTGAAGACGATAGACGAGGGAGGAATCGGTCCTCAGGTAGACAACAACAGGCGGAAGCAGAAACGGTACTATCTGATGATGAAGAGGAAGAGGAAGAAGAACAGTTACGGGAGACCGCCCGGGGTTGTAACTACGGGGCATTCATGAGGTGCAAACCCCCAACTTTTGATGGGTCTGGTACTGCTACTGATGCTCACCAATGGGTGATGGAAATGGAAGCTGTCCTCGATATTAGTGATTGCCAGGAGGACAAGAAGGTGAAGTTTGCTACCCACTCTTTTACAGGGTCGGCTTTATGCTGGTGGAAAAATATAGTCCAAGCCGAGGGTAGCAGGGCTATAGGGAAGATGAAGTGGGCTGAGTTGAAAAGGCTGGTGATCGAGGAATTCAGTCCTCGTCGGGAAATGGATAGAATAGAGAGAGAGTTCCTGCAGTTGGAGGCGGGGACGATGACCCACCAACAATATACCACCAAGTTTAACGAATTGGCGCTGTTGGTGCCGGAGCAGGTGAAGCCGGTGTCTCGAAAGATCAACCGGTATATTCAGGGGCTGCCAGCTGAAATTCGTTGGCACTTGATTTCTGCCCGACCAAGCACTTTCAGGTCGGCAGTGGATTTGGCGGGAAGGTTATTCGATGAACGTGCTGCTTTGGTGAAGGCTGAGGGAAGCAAGAAAGGAAGTGGAGAGAAGAACTGGCAGGGGAAGAGATTTGGTCGGGGTGATACTTCGACAAACAACAAGAAGGCAAGGGTGGATGACCGCCGAGTGGTCGTGTCTGGAGCTGGGGTGAGGAAGTGTGGTAAGTGTGGAAAGGAGCACTCAGGGGAGTGCAAGTGGGGATCTAACCTCTGCTTTAAGTGCGGGAAGACAGGGCACATATCAAAAGATTGCCGGATGGGCAAGTGCTTTAACTGTGGAGAAAGTGGCCATATGAGCAGGGACTGTAAGAAGCCGAGGGCTGAGGCTTCAGGGGTAAAGAAGACGGGAAGTGAAGGTCCGAGAGCAAATGCCAGGGCTTTCACCATGACGCAGGAAGAGGCTAGGACGGACCCCGATGTGGTGTCAGGTACGTTTCTAGTAAATCAAACTCTTGCTTCTGTGTTATTTGATTCTGGTGCTAGTAGGAGTTTTATTTCTACTACTTTCTGTGCTAAATTGCCTGTTAGTAGTAAATGCATTAGTGAGCCTTTTTATGTAGAAACTGCTATTGGTAAGTCCACTAGAGTTACTGATGTGATAGAGGACTGTACCATAGAGTTAGAAGGTCATAGGTTTGCTGCTAGATTACATATGATGCCCCTAGGCGGATTTGATGTAGTACTAGGGATGGATTGGTTGGCAACCTATGAAGCGAATATCGTGTGCCGAAAGAAGATGATTAGACTGACGGCGACCGACGGAAGTCCGGTGACAATTTATGGCGATCGAGTTACGACGATTCCGAAGGTGATCTCGATGGCGGTGGCGGGAAAGTGTATGAGGCGCGGATGTAGCGCCTACTTATGTTATGTAAAGAATGTAGAGACGCCAACACCACAGCTATGCGATGTGCCAGTGGTGTGTGACTTTCCAGACGTGTTTCCCGAAGACTTATCGGGATTGCCACCTGACCGAGAGATCGAATTCCAGATCGACCTGATACCGGGTGCCCAACCTGCCGCAAAAGCACCGTATCGCTTGGCTCCGACGGAGATGAAAGAGTTGATGGACCAGTTGCAGGAGCTGCTGGATAAGGGGTTTATCCGACCGAGTATCTCACCTTGGGGTGCTCCGGTTCTGTTCGTAAAGAAGAAGGATGGTAGTATGAGGATGTGCATCGACTACCGCGAGCTGAATAAGCTGACGGTGAAGAACAGATACCCCTTACCAAGGATCGATGACTTGTTTGATCAACTTCAGGGTGCCAGTTGGTTTTCAAGGATAGATCTTCGATCGGGTTACCATCAACTAAAGGTGAAGGAACAAGATATCCCTAAAACAGCCTTTCGTACGCGCTATGGTCACTACGAGTTTCTTGTCATGTCTTTTGGGTTGACCAATGCGCCGGCTGCTTTTATGGATTTGATGAACCGAGTGTGCCGACCAATGTTGGATAAATCAGTAATTGTATTCATCGATGATATTCTGATTTATTCAAGAAGTGAAAAAGAGCATCTCGGGCATATTCGGGAAGTGTTGGAAACGTTGAGAAGGGAGAAATTGTACGCCAAGTTCTCCAAGTGCGCCTTTTGGTTACGCGAGGTGCAATTTCTGGGTCACGTAGTGAATGCAGAAGGAATAATGGTGGACCCAGTAAAGGTCGAGGCTGTGATGCAATGGAAATCACCAAAGACGCCATCCGAGATTCGTAGCTTCTTGGGATTGGCGGGCTATTATAGAAGATTTATTCAAGACTTTTCAAAGATCGCCTCACCTTTGACAAAATTGACTCGTAAGGACGTGAAATTCGTGTGGGGTCGAGAGCAGGAGATGGCTTTTGAGGAGTTGAAGGCAAGACTAACACAAGCTCCTGTCTTGACTTTGCCTGAGGGAAGTGAAGACTTAGTTGTCTATTCGGATGCATCTTATTCTGGGCTAGGTTGTGTGTTGATGCAACGTGGAAAGGTGATAGCCTACGCATCTCGACAGCTGAAGACCCACGAAGTCAACTATCCCACACACGATCTAGAATTAGCCGCGGTGGTTTTTGCGTTGAAGATTTGGCGGCACTATCTATACGGGACAAAGTGCACTATCTTCACAGACCATAAAAGCTTGAAGTATTTCTTCGAGCAGAAGGATTTAAACATGAGGCAAAGGCGATGGTTGGAGCTCATAAAGGATTATGACTGCGAAATCCATTACCATCCGGGCAAGGCCAATGTGGTGGCTGATGCCCTTAGCCGAAAAGAAAGACCTGAGCCGATTCGGGTGAAGGCTTATCAGCTGATCATGACCCCCGATGTGATGACACAGGTTAAGGAGTTTCAAGACGAGGCTTTGAAAGAAGATCGTCTTAACTCCGAAAGGATGAGAGGCCTAGTGACGGAATTGGGTGAGAACACTCTTGGTGTTAAGACCCGATTTGGGCGAATGTGGATTCCTCGATACGGGGATCTACGTGGAAGAATCATGGATGAGGCCCATAAGACCCGATACTCCATTCACCCCGGTGCTACCAAAATGTACCACGATATGAAGAAGGATTACTGGTGGCCGGGTATGAAACGTGACGTAGTGGAGTACGTGAGTAAGTGCCTGACTTGTTTACAAGTGAAGGCGGAACACCAGAAACCTTACGGGAAGATCCAACCGTTGGATATACCTGAGTGGAAGTGGGAGCACATCACCATGGACTTCATCACGAAACTACCACGTACCCCGAAAGGGTATGATGCCATATGGGTGATAGTTGACCGCTTGACAAAGAGTGCCCACTTCCTACCGATCCGTGAAACGTACTCATCCGAAAGATTGGCGGATCTGTTCATCAAAGAAATTGTAGCTCGTCATGGTGTGCCGGTGTCTATTGTATCTGATCGCGACACCCGGTTTACCTCCAAGTTTTGGAAGAGATTTCATGATGCGATGGGGACGAGACTACACATTAGTACAGCATATCACCCTCAGACGGACGGTCAGTCTGAGAGGACGATCCAAACACTCGAAGACATGCTTCGGGCATGCGTGATCGATTTTGGAGGAAGTTGGGATGATCACTTGCCGTTAGCAGAATTCTCGTACAACAATAGCTATCATGCCAGTATTGGCATGCCACCCTACGAGATGCTATACGGTAGGAGATGTAGGACGCCCGTATGTTGGGGAGACATTGGGCAGAAAGAGTTAGGAGGTGTTGAGGTGGTCGAAGCTACGACTGAGAAGTTAGAAAAGATCAAAGCCTTCATGAAGGCGGCGAAAGATAGGCAAAAGTCGTATGCTGACAAGAGGCGGAGACCGATAGAGTTCAAGGTTGGTGACCGAGTTATGTTGAAGGTCTCACCTTGGAAAGGAATCATTAGATTCAGGAAAAGAGGTAAGCTAAGCCCGAGGTACATAGGACCTTTCCGAATTATCGCACGAGTAGGAGAGGTGGCCTATCGACTTGAACTGCCGGATGAGTTAAGTGGAATTCATCCCACATTCCATGTATCCCATCTGAGGAAGTGCTTAGCTGATGATGACATGGTTGTACCACTGGAGGATATTGAGGTGGATGAGAGGCTCAACTACGTAGAGCAACCAGTGGCAATCATTGATCGTAAGGAAAAGAGGTTAAGGAATAAAGTGATTCCTCTTGTGCGTGTACAGTGGAAGCACAGGAAGGGATCCGAGTCTACGTGGGAGACTGAAGAAGAAATGAGACAACACTACTCACATCTGTTTGAGGAATAACAGGTTTCGGGGACGAAACCTATATAAGGGGGGTGGACTTGTAACACCCGTAATTTCTTATTAAAGAAATTAAAAGAATGAAATAGAAAGAAAGGAGAAGGAAATAAAAAGCCTGCTTTTGTGGAAGGACCAAAAGTGTAAAATAATAAAAAAATCTTATAAAGTTGGTAAAAAGGTGGCATGGCCGCCCATTACCTTCTGCATAACATTTTTATTCGACTTTTAGAGAGAGAAAGCAGCAGGAGCAGAAAACCATCGGGATTTTGAAGAAGGACCTGAGAAATTCGAAGTTTTTGCTAAGAAATCTCGAATTTATGATGTTAGGACGATTCTAGAACCATATATGAGCTTATAAATGTGACTAGTGTGTTCGGGTTGCACGGTGTGTGTGTTTTAGGTGTATAAACGACTGAGAAGTTCAAGGAAAGGGCATCCAAAACCCGAAGACAAATTAAGGTGAGTTCTAGACCCCTTTTCACTGATTTTTAAACGTTTTGGGGCTGGAAATGCATATATATGTTTTTTTTTATAAAATTTATGCTGATACCCGTATGAACTGAATGTATGCATGTTTATGTTTATGCTAGATTTATGCCTAGAATCATGTGTATATGTTTAGAATTAGGCATTATGATGTTTGGGACTTGGATTATGGATTAGACTCATGAACAGGTTGCAAATATGTCTGAAAATGGGACTTAGAATAATTAATTACAGGTTGATGAGTCCACCAGTGCTCATACGACCAACAGTGTGGTCGTATGACTAGGAGATATATTTTTTCTAAGTGCTAATGAGTCTAACAGGACTCATACGACCAACAGTGTGGTCGTATGACCAAGTAATTTGTCTAAGTGTTGAGCCAATAGGACTCATACGACCAACAGTATGGTCGTATGACTAAGTAAATTTTCTAAGTATGTTGAAGAGTCCAACAGGACTCATACGACCAACAGTAGTCGTATGATCAGAACATGTTTCTAAGTCTAGGGAATGGTACGACCAATAGTGCTCATACGACCAACAGTGTGGTCGTATGACCAGATGAAAATTTCTAAGTATAAGATGGAAAGTCCAGCAGTGCTCATACGGCTGACAGGGCTCATACGGCCAGAGGGCTTATACGCCCAACAGGGCTAAAACGCCCAGAATACTTAGAATTTTTCAGAAACTTCCTGCAATACCGAAGTTCGAGGTTTTGACCAGAGTTGACTAGGGTTAACAAATGATGATGTTTCATGCGTGTAATGATGATTATGGTTAACCCTTATTGTTACTAATATTATTATCAATGTATTATTGTTAACAATATTATTAAAATATTGTTAAGTATGTTATGATGCTATGTATGGTGATGACTGCATGATGATGAATGTATGATGACGAACGTATGATGAGTATGAATGATGAGTGTGTATGTTCCTTGTAATTGTGTATGCTTATCTTTCTGAAACTTTACGAATAACGAGAATGAACTAATGAAGTATTATGTATCGTAAAGTGAAAGATAATGAAAGAGGAACATGATGACGAATGCATGTATTAACGAATGAACGAAAAGAAGAATGATGATGAATACATGCATTAATGAACGAACGAATTATGTCTTGCAAGCATTGAATAACGCGATTGGTCCTTCTATGTGATTGACCATGGTCATGGTACCTCTACCGCTTACCTCTAGTACCGTGGCATACGATTTTCCGTCATATGTTGACTACGGCCCGGTAGCTAATAACGATCGGGGTGTAGCATATGGTATTGGTACAATTCACCTTTCAATGCGTGCAAGTAAGTATGAACGGGATTCTTGTCATTCGACCACAGTAATCATAGCCAAGTGCTATGAAGTGGGTAAAGCTTGACAGAATCCATACGAGAAGTTAAAGATAACGATGAATAACGAATGATGAAGATAATAACGAATATTATCTCTGTGTACGTATGATGTATGAACGCACGCACGAAAGGATACTTTTAAATAAGTAAAAGTATGTTTTATTACAAAACTAGAACTCACTCAGCAACGCTGACTTTTATGTATTTTCCAGTTGGCAGGTAGTGTTGCTGAGGATGGCACGAGGCGGCTACTCAGCTCTTTTGGGATGGCATTCTTTTGTTAATGTTTTTGTATTGTAATGCAAACAAATGATATTTTGTAACGGGTGTTGTATTACTTTGCAAAAGCATTTATAGTAAATTTAAAGTTTCCGCTGCATGGTTTTTATTAAATTGTATTAAATGTATGTTTTATGGGTAATGACGACCAACTGTGAGGTGCCCGGGAACGGGGCCTTACAACTCTGGAGTAACTGCAATTGCAAACAGAATTCCTGTATGAATATTGCAGGAACTATAATATTGCCTGTTCAAACCAGAAACAAACCAAGTAACAACATGAACACCAAACCATATTTCAACATCTAACAGAAAATCAAATCATCAATCACTCTACTAACAATTATCCATCTCCCCTAAAGCTAGGGCTTCGATGCAAACCCTTCGATTTCTTGCTGAAAAAGGTACTAAAAACAAGAAAAACACACGCACAGAGAGACTGAAATCGAAATGAAAGCTGCTACTAACTAGCTGAAGGTTTAAACGTGAAACGAAGGTAAGGTGTTTGATGAATTACCTCAGAGACAAAGTTTGATCTCATAGTTAACTGCCGATTGCTTTGAAGAAATCAGTGATATAAATGTTTTCAAGTTTTTACGGATTTCCTCAAGAGAAGCCACCTTTTGAGCCGGATCTTCGCGATTGCCGGAGTTAGGGTTTATAAACGACGACCTGCGAGTGTGTTGAGGCGACGGTGGTGTTTGAGTGCGCTGGGCGTCGGCTGCGGGGTGGTGGTGGTGGTGGTGGTGGTGGTGGTCGGTCGGCGCGGCGGGGTGGTGGTCGGTCGGCCCGGTGGTGTGGTGGATTTGGGGGTGTTCGATGGCTGAAATTTTGGGATTGTAAGGGTTGAGGGCGCGAGGTGTGTATAAAGGAGGGAAAGGTCTTTTTTTTAATTTTAAAAAAATGCTAAAAACTTTTTAAAATCTGACATATAATTTATGATACGCGTAAATGCGCGTCATCATTTTTCGCGCGTCATCTTTCGCGCGTCATCTATTAACAGTTTTGTAGTAGTGGACAGTTGTTGTTATTGTTGTTATTGTTGTTATTGTTGTTATTGTTGTGTGAATCCGAGGATCGCAATCTGGAATTATTAGTATTAGAATTAAATAAAGTTAATAATTGCGGAATGATTATTAACCGTTGCTTAATTGTTTTGTTTCATAATTAATTATCAAAGACAAAATTAATGCTGGTTATGATGAACACAATTATATCTATGCAATAATTAAGCAAACAAGAATTGATTCAAATGTATTTCACTAAAACTGAATAATGATTACAAAAGAGTAAGTTATGAATGATATAAACAATAACTGCTTCAAACATGTTGTTGATGATGTGACGGCGGCTAGGGTTTGATCGTGTGAATCGGTGTGATGTTTTGTGTTTTGTCGTGTTAATGCTCTTGTGTTCTGCCTTTTGATGTGATACCTAGGACTCATATTTATAGCAAATTATGAGTTTGTTAAGGAAACACCGGATCTTTTGGGATTTGAAGTTGATTTGTTGACTTGTTGACTTGTACTTGTATATTGCAAGTTCAAGTATTTATCTTCCACGGGAACTTTGTCTTCCGGAGGAAATTTTACTCTTCCACAGGAACTTGTTCTTCTGTAGTAGTCTTCACTTCATCAAGTGGTGATTCCATCAGTGAATATTGATGTTCATCCGTAGACAATCTTTGGATGCTTGGTCTTGTAAGAAAAATATCTACGTAGGAACACAAATGTTCATCCGTAGATGATTCTTACACTTAGCCGGTTTTAAGAATCAACCAAGTATAATGCTTTTACCTGACATCATACAAATAAATCAACACATATGTGGGTTAACTTATATACATAACACATGCGTCAAGATTGAATTACAATCATTCATTACATGTATTGATTAAAGTTCTAGGCCTATACAGAATGATCTAGACCTATTGTTCCTAGATCTAACAATACTCCCCTTAGGCTTAGATACTTGTAATCAGTCCTTCAAAACTGAGAGCTCCTTCACCCTTGCAATGATTTTTTTGTAGAAGTATGATACAACAGTCATCTGATGATCATACTTGTAGTTGATCTTCATCTTGCTGATCTTCTTCAGAGTTTCAAAACTTAGCCCCAACACATCTTCTTCTATTGTAAGAGTTTCAAGAACATTGTTGTTGTTGACTATTTCCAACTCATCTTACTCTGAGATCCTTAGTTTGAGACTTCTTCATAGTTAACTCCTTTCAACAGTCCAGCATTATGTCTTCTTCTCTTGTATGCTTTAAGATGGAGTTTATGAATCACTTGAATTACATGCACATGGAAGAATAGGCCATTCTATGCTCTTTCATCAGTCAGCTTAGGAAACAATTTGTCATGTAAGTACGAAGTGTAGCTGGGATGGATCAACTTGATTTCCACAGGATCAAAGATCCTAATCCGATCAACTTTCTTGTTCTCAGCATTTCTCAGCAGTACCGGTTCTTTATTCTTCTCAACATATCCCCATTTTATTATAGGATATGTGTATTGATTTCCATCAATTGACTTTATTACTACTGTTTTTCTATTGTTGTGTCCAATCCTCTTTAGAAATTCATCATCAACTAATTTAGAGGCATTGGATTTAACCATTTTCATTCCTTGTATTCTCTTCTTATGCTCAGCATCCTCTCTCTTTGCCTCTTTTAGCATATCATCTCTAAGCTTCGCTTTAACTTACCCACCAGTGTTGAGAAATATCTTCCTCATGGGTGAATTGGATAGTTAGTAATGATTAGACTTTGTAGATCTCTGAGTTCACTTTCAGGAAGGCACAATACTAAAAACACATCATGGAAGTATTGAATTCTTCCAGATGTCCTTTTTATTACTGCCAAATCCCAGTCTCGATCATATTTCCAGGCCATGTTCCTATTTTCTTCCACAGAGCTGGGAGTTGTGAGATGATCAAACAGATCTATCAATGTGGATTTCTTCTCAGTGATTTCTCTGACAGTTGTTCCAAGTGGCCATACTTTGCCAGGTATCACTTCTCTTGGTTCTCTAACCAGTTTATCTTTCCCCTTGTGCTGATCTTTACTTTCAACAATAACTGGCTCAGCAGGGACTTTGTTGTAGTGCTCTGCAGTTGGGTTTGGAGCTTCAGTTCGAAATTTCACACCAGTTTCGAGCTTAACACTCATTGCATGCTCCATCATCCTTCTGATCTCACCAACTGTTCTTGCTTTAAGTTCATGCATTTTGTAGTTATAATCGTGCAACCAACAGGTCATGTTGTATTTGCATAGCTTTGCTGTTTCACAGTGACCTAAATCTTTCTTGATTTTCTGAATTGATTGAAAGGTTGTGAATGCTTCATAGTCACAGTTGGGAATCATAAATCTTGCTACCTCAAACTCTTTCAGTAGATCTTTTAATTCAGACATGTTCATCCTCTCAACCATGTCATATGTTGATCAGGGTCATAAACATAGACGACTCAGGCCTCTCATCCAAGATGTCTTTAGTTATTAGTAGGTCAACCATGTCATATGTTGAATCCTTTGGTTCTTATGGAGAGTCCATCTTGATAAGTGCATTCCTTTCTTCATCACTGTCACTCTCCTTATGAGGGATTGTCTTCACTGTAGGTAAATCTACTGAAGGAGTGAGTTCAGGGGATGTAGGCCTTGACCTCTTAGGTGAATCTTCAATAATGATCACCTTCTTCTGAGTAGCACCTATGTACTTCCTCTTCCTGGAGTAGGGAATAATGTGCTTATAGGTCTCTGAAGATTCTTTTGATTGTGACAACCCTCGATTTCCGGGTAATTTCTCTAGAAACCCTAGATCTTGATTTTTATGCTCAGTCTTGTTTTAGAATATATAGCACTAAATAAACTAATATAAAGATTGATTAGAGTCCTACGTGTGCTTACGTTTCTATTTCATGCGTGTTCGACCATGAAAACCCGAGTCCGGTGAATGTCTGAACTAACGCCACAACGAACCGACCGGGAAATAATTATTAACGTTATAGGTAAAAAAATGAGAATTTTGACCTAATTTAATCTTAGTTACACTAATATTAATGTTATTATGTGAGGAAATGACTATTGTAACGAGAAAACCCAATAACAGCATCTACACGCCTTAGTGCGACGAGATGGCTCAATCTAGCAAATAAATAATAAAATGCCCAAGTGGATGATAAAACCAAGATATGGGGCATGTAAATAGTCGTTTTGGACTAGAATTTCGTAAGGAATTAGAATTTAACATATTTGGGTTTTGAAAGTCGGGTCGATACGGGAAAAAAAGGTAAATGACCGTTCGACTACCCCTCTAACCCCCTTGCTTGCGGCCGCCCTTACCCCCTCCCCTCTCTTTCCCTTATAAATACCTTCCCCTCTCTTATTTGTTCTCTCTTTAGTTCATTTCAAAAGAAAAAAAATCTTCTCTCCCTCTCCTTCTCTTAAACTCACGGCCACACCACCACCACCATCTTCATCTTTGTTTTTCATCCAAATTCATGGAGATTTAAGCTTGGACTCCCGAGTTGGAAGTGTTCCTAGAAAAAAGTGGAGCTCGTTGGTGGTAAAGCTAGATGAAAATTATCATCTTACAACTTTTTCGTGTGAATAGCTTCTAGGACTAAGGTATCTTTAATCTTTCATTTTACTTACGTTTAAGTTGAATAATGGCTACCTAAAAGCCATAGTTGGTTCATCCAAGTATAAGTTTAGTAAAAGATGGGTTGAAATATGAAAATGATGATCAAAAGTGAAGTATTTTGTGTATGCATGTGGGTGTATATATGACCGTATGCATGCATGTGTGTATGTTGTTGATTGGTGCTTGAAGGGTGCTTATTAAGTGCCTTGAATGTTGTTTGATCGTTCATGCAAGTATGGATAACATTATAGATGGTTTAGAACTGAATATTTCAGTATTTTGATGAAGGATTTTGATGGATTTAATGTGTGCATGGATGTCGTATATATATATATATGCATGTATTGGTTCATATCTTGCAAATTGTGATGAAATAAAACTTGATCATTGACATGCAATAAGTTGTTTGTATTGGATAGTTTATAACAGTAAGTTGGGGTATGATGTATCATGAAATCATGATAAATAGTGGATGGATCATTGTTTGGTTAATTTGAACGTTTATGGTTGAAATATATGTCGAAATGCATGCTAGAATAGGTATTTTTGTATGGAATAAAAGGAATTATTGAAATCTTGAACTAGAACTATAAAGTGATGATATTTTATGTGTAAATAATGTATTTTTGATAACATGTATGATTCTTGGTGATTGGATGCATTATATTACGTTTTAGGCTTAACTAGTCGTAAAAACGTTGACTTTTGGCATGAAGATTAGGCATAATATGGGTATGAGTTCAATCACTAGTTATGGAACTTGTTGTATGTATTATTTACATCCATATGAGGTACAATTGGTTCATAAAGTGATACGTGCGTTTGAAGATGTTTTATGATGCCTAAATAGTCACTTATGCGTAGAAATTGCCATGATTTAGAGACTTTTATACCAAATCGGTTAAAGTTGTTTGATTCATGAAATGTGATTTAGAATTTATGCACGTATACATATATGAGTGTTTTTATGTGTATTTGGTTACAATTTTCACAATTTGGTTGTTAATTAGTACGTGTCTAAGTAAGGCGTAATTTAACGTTTTTGTTAAGATCTTAACCGAGTGTTATAATCACCAACTACTCGCGTAAACAAATATTTTCTTAAAAATAGTATAAGTCTAGTACGTTGCATGAACAACTTGCTTTTAAGACTTGAGTATCAATTCTTAAAGTGTCTATCGTATTTAGGGCACTATTAGGGTTGACTGGACGTCCGTTGGTGTGATTGCACGTATTATCAATTCCGTTGATCAAGGTGAGTTTTCTACGGCCCCTTTTTAACTTGTTATCGTTTTACAAAATCGTGGGGGAAATACATGGCTTCGTTCGTTGTATCATGATCATGTGGCTTACTCGTATGTGTTCGTATGATAGTCTCAAATAGGGGTGGTTCGTTATTGTGTTCATGTAGGTCGTTCATGAATACCCCCTTTCCCGTATAATCATTAGCCTTGGGGTAGGCCACAGTGTATATTGGTAGATCTATTTGGGTTTGACAGCCTGCACTCGCGATCAGTAGCTCTGATCAGGCGTTTTGGATGCGAGTGAATATATGTTGAATTCGTTTCATGGGGATTTCTTACTTTATGTAAAGCTTTTGTGTTTTAGTTTGATTATAGCTCCAGGTGCTATCATTAAGTTGTATTCCTAGCTAGTTTACAACTTGCCACATTGTTTGTCAATGATATATGATACTGTCTTATGTAATGTTTTCGTAAACCTGTGAAACTCGCTCAACTTTATGTTGACTTTTTAAGCATGTATTTCAGGTACATAGGAGCATGGATGGTGGTATGAACTGGGCTTGGGCAAACGTGGATGTGGCATCTTTTGGCTATTTATGTAAAAATACGATCTTTGTATATGATCGTTGTTAAACCATTTGAATTTTTCTTATTTTGAAATGTTGTGACAAAATCCTGTGGTTTGTAATTTAGCACTTATGTTTTAACGTTTGCCTATATATCATGTTGGTTTCCAACTATGTCATCGCCATGCTTAACGCATATACAATTCCACTGCGATATTCAACGTCGTTTTTGGGGTGTGACATTGATGGTTTTGTTGATGGAGCAGCATTAGACTCAAGAGCACAGACTTTCATTTTTAGTTATTCAATCTCTTCATCCTTTCTTTTTAACAAAGTAGCTTGAGCAGAGAGAGTTGGTTACATGATTAACTTCCATTTCCAGCTTCTCCTTTTCACTCTTCTCATGCTTTACTGTCTATAGAAGCTCTTTTTCATGCTTAAGTAAAGCATCAATAACTTCATTGTTGCATTGTGCATCTTCTCTTAGTCTTTTATGTCTTCTTTCTTGTTTCATCAGCTCATCATCCTTTTCTTTTATGACTACCTTCAACTCTTATATTCTTTGTTTTCTTTTGTTTGATTTGACTACAAGCTTATTATACTCAGCCACCAAGTAACTTTTGCTTACTGGGATGTCCTTATCACTGAGATCATCTTCATGGTAGGCAATTACATCAACAAAGTTTCCATTTTCTTCTTCTTCTACATTCTCATCAGTAGTCTCATCATTATTAACTTCCGTAGGTGCCACACTTGCTGAACTTGAGCAGGGCTTAACTGTTTGATCTGCCAGCTCTTGATGTTGATGTTGAGGTAGTTGCTGAGGATCAGGGATTGGAGATATTGGTTCAGTGTGATCAGACAACATTGGGTTTTCTGAGTTGGTTAAGGACAGTGGAATGGTGCTAGCTTAAGATATCAACTCAGTCTCACCAGAGTAAACTGGGTTTTGAGACTGAGTATCAGAGATAGGCTCAGTGTGAACACTCTCAGGAGATTGATGTTTAGGTGTTTCAGGTTGTTGATAGACAGGTGATTGATTGTGGATTGGAGAGCTTGGCTGGGTGTGTTGACTGCCTGAGTGAGATTGTGGTGGTGATTCTTGTTGGATAGGTGAGATGGGTTGGGTGTTTACACTGGCTGGAGATTGATGTTGGTGAATGGGTGATTGATTGGGTGAATGATAGTAATGGGGTGAGTGTGATCCTTGCACTGAGTTACCAGATGACTCTTCTTACGGGTCTACCCAAAACAGTTCTTGTGGGATGTTTGCATTAGCATCCCGCACATGAGCAAACATCAGCATGTCTTGTCCCTAGTATTTACCACTTATCTTGTTCAGCATTGATCTACCCAAATGAGTTTGCACAAATACATCACCATCTCTTGCTATCCCAGGCAACTCAGCATTAATGATCAGTTGGAGGAACCTTGGAAACATGAATATTTTATTCTCCTTCTGTACTCTTATTTGGTCACACAAGCAATTGAAAATGTACTTTGAGTAGTTGTATGTCCTTCCCTCAAAGATGCCAATGATTCCTGAGGAAATATGCCTAGAGAATCTATCATGCCCAGACTACCTGTTGGAGATGCACTTTAGATACGTATGACATAAGAATCTACATGGCTTGCACAGTCTTCCTTTTTTTATCTCGCCCTTGTCAAAGTCACCATCATATCCCATCAGATAGAACACTCTCTCTATGTAGTCATTCTCGAATACATCCGGATGACCAATTTCTCGTTCTCCCAACTCAAGCGCCTTTCTGATAGTTTGTTCTTCCACCCTCATTCTTTCAGTTTGGAATTTAGCAGCTATCTCTTCAGCTTCTCCAGCTTGCTCTATTCATGCTGAATTCCAGAAATCAATAATACGTGCTTGATGAATCACAGGCTCTGCTATTAGAGCATAAAATAGCCTGGATCGTCGAAGGTATCTGATGATATCCCGACAACCTTCCGATGCGAGATCATCAGCATTAAGAAATACGCACACATTATGCTCTCTTACAAACTGATTCATCATCTGCTCATAAAGAAATGAAGATTAGGTTAGTATCAGTGTTATAGACATGAATACAAATAGTTTTAATGATAATCATAAATCAAACAGTTCATTATTAATGATTATGACATGATTTACCTTCAGAGCAATGATCTGAGATCAAGATTATGTGTCCGTTTTAAGGTTTTGAGTTGGTAATTTTGAATGTTTGTGAAAGGGGGAAAAGGGAGTCTGCTTTCCTAGGTCTAAAAAGTGCTCTGAAAAAAGTGAATAATGAGAGTTTTAAGTCAAAAACATCATTTATATTCTCTGACATATTAATTTCATTTATTTGATTAAGTGGGTCCCACTACCTTTTTACCCTTTCCGTGGAAGTTATTTCTTCCGAAGATTTTAGTTCTTTCGTAGGACATCTGCGGATGCATAACATCTGCGGATACCTAACTATGGACTACTGAATTAGAATTTGAAGTAGAACTTGATTATCCATAGATTATCACTCTATGAACATGGACTATACTTACAAAATATTAACACATCCGTAGTTTACCAATTCTACGGATGGTCATATTTTATTTGGTTAAGTTTCACACTGTAGCTTCTGCTGATGCTGAAACTTCACTGTAGCTTCTGCTGATGCTGAAATTTCACTGGGGCTTCTGCTGATGCTAAAATTTCATTGTAGCTTCTGCTGATGCTGAATGCACTATTTGAAACTTCTTTTGATTGTGTGGTCCTAATCAAATGATAGAACCATTTACTGCTATTTGACCTTGTTGACATTGTTTGCATGACAATTGTGCACAAGAAGGTTTATATTTTGAAAAACTTCATTCATCTTGCAGCCAATTTAGTGCTCAGGTTCCAATTCCTTCTTGGTTGGTTGTGTTTGGACCGTGTACGTACGGAGTACTAATAGATTCTGTGTGAAACCAAATCAAATAGCACGGAATTCTATTTGATTGGCGATCCAATCAGTGAGAATGAATAACCCGATCGATCTAACGATGTAACAAACATTAAGAACAGATTGGAATTGATCAGGAATGAACTATGAACTTGGATTTGCGACTTGGGACGCTCTGGATGGCTAGGGTACTAAAGTATTCAAAGTGTTCTATTTTTCCATGAATTATGTGGTATTTATAGGTTTTTAGTGTTCATTCGTATGACTGAACCATTAGCATGGTTCAGTCGTGTGACTAACTCATGCGGTTGACTCATATGCACGACTAAAGCTTAAGTCGTGCGACTGAATCAATCTTATGTCTCAATCATACGACTGATCTAGTCACCTGGTTCAGCCGTGCGACTGGTCCATAAGTATGGTTCATTCATGATATGGCCATAAGTATGGTCCAGTAGCATGAATGTCCACATGACTAAGTTAAACACATTTCTAAGTTCTTATTGACTTAGACTTATGTAAAACAACATCAAACCTGTATATTAAGTTCATACATATGAATCACATTCAATATAATGATAACATGACATAATCCATCACAAATAAACATCACAATGAATTTCATATATCATTAATATCATCAATTACGTCATATTATACTGGTGTAAGACATGAAAGACTTTTACATTTGAGATCATAAACTAGGTACATCAAGATGTATCAACAAACTCCCCCTTGGACCTAGTTTAGCCTAATGTCTAACATTCTTCACATGCTCTTGGAACTTCTTGTACTTCTCTTCTCTTGTGATTCCCGCGTGTATCTCAAACGCAAAGCAAAGTCTTATAACATGTTGAAACTGTAGAGCTTGTACAATGTCATGCGTGTCATAGAATAATGGCCACTTGTAGAGAGTATAAACATCATCCGCAGACAAGTTGGTTAGCCACATAGGGTCAAATACCCGGATAGTCTCTATTTTCACATCCTTGTGCAAAACTATGACCGCTTCACCCATTTTCCAGTCATAATACCACCACTTGAATTGTGGAGTGACGTCCTGAGGCATTTCCCGTAGTGGGAACTTTGACATTGTGCGTGGAGGACTCCACTTCAGCACTACTTTAAGCCTTCCAGTGATAGGATCAACTTCGGTCTTATGTATGAACCGTTTAGGCTGTTGAGGCCTGAAGTTGACCCATCTGGTGTGGTATTCCTTCTTGAGCGCCATCTCAAACCAACCCGACATCTTCTTTGGATTGGCGTACAAAAGGTCTAAACAGGCAAGCCTGCTCAGCTCAAAACCCGGAAGAGTCTTCAGATCATGAGGATATCTGAAGTACTCAATCCCCTTCTCTCTCTTGACCGCATAGACATCCAAGTCCTCAAAATATGCCTAACTGATAATCTTGCCTGACTCCTTCTGACGCTTCTTCACTCGATAGAGTTTGGTGTAGGTGTTTGACTTTGGAGGTTCTTGTTGGGCTTTCATCTCCTTCAAACAAGCTGCCCACTCAGCCTTCTTTAACTCAACATCAGTATGTGAGGCTTGGGCTTTATCTTCCTCCTTTTCTTTCTATTTCTCTTTCGCATCAAGAGTTCCAAAAGTATCACTGCCAAATGTTTCACCCAGATCGGGGATAACAATACCCTCATGGTCAGTGTACTCTGGATAATACTCTGATGTAATATCCTCAATCTCTATCTCACCCACGCCTTGAAGCTCTTCATCACTAATAACATCGACCTCAGGAGCGTCTTTGAAGAGCTTGTCTGGATTTAATCTGAACATATCTGCGAGTTTCTTGTTAGTGAGGTCGTGTATGATGTCTCCCTCTTCAGGGGTGTAGCTCACAGATCGTCTAACGATCCCTTAAAAATCAAGAATCATGGTTAGCTAAGTCTTGATTTTCTAAAGGGGGGCGACATCATAGTCATCCGTCTGTTGAGCTTCATCTGTTCTATTAAACATTCAAAACACATCACACACAAATTAGTAATCAAGATATTTAAACTTTAATAAACATTAATAATCATTAATTACATCAATGTAATACATAATTCAAGTACAAAAGTTTATCAAGTACTAAGACATCTAATCATTACTTTTGCCCTGATCGCTCAATTCTTCAGCTTGAGGAGCTGAGGAAGAGGGTCGCTGATTTTGATTCCTTTTTATGCACCTTTCCCGAGCAGATGGATTTGAGGATGATGTTGATGCATCACCTTTATGCTCATGCTCATCATCATCTCCTCCTTTTTTATCTTTCCCGCTACCTTCCGCCTCAACCTCATCATCATCATCATCCGATTCATCATCGAAGGAATCGTCATCATCATCATCTCCACCATCACCATCACCCTTTATCTTCAAGGGATCACTCTTTGTCCCTTTCAGTCTCAGTATAAGCTTCCTGTTCATCATCTCAACCTCCTTAATCCTTTTCACCGAAGCCATCAGTAGCTCATTCTATGCAGTGAGGGCATGATGAGCTCTGGCTAATGCTCTCTCATGAGCAACATCTCTCTCTGTTAAATGGGCTATTTGTTTGCCCTGAGCAGTATTGACTGCCATCAACTGATTTAGCTGGTTTGCTCTCATATCTTCTGTCACGAGTAGCTTGAGAACCAGTCGGTTGAGGCTAGCCAACTGCTCCTCTAACCCAGCGGTGGGTAGAGAAGATCCCTATGGAGGTGTAGATGCTGTGGAGGGGCCCGGTTGGGGTATGGTAGGTGTCGTATTAGATGTGGTGTATGAGGGAGTAGGAATGAAGGTGAATGGTAGTGGAATAGATGTGGGTATGGTAGGTGTGGTGGTGGGAATAGTGGTCGCTGTAGTGATGGTAGAAGTGGTGGTAGGGATGGTGATAGGAGTGGGGGTAGTGGTGGTGGGAGTAGTAGCTGTGGTAGTGGAGGTGGTAATAAGTACAATCCTTCGTCTCTTGCCCTTCTTGCCATGGGGCTGGGCCATTCTCTTCTTCTTTGATCTCCTGGCAATTTGGGCTCCCCCTAGGCTAGTTAGCTGGGTGGGTGTATAAGTAGGATCATCAGTAACAGCACCCTCAGACCCAGCCTGGCGTCCCCAACCGCCTCTTTGCCCCGTTCGGTAGCCACGACTCGGCTACCAACTGTCCTCGTTAGAGGCTGCTCATCTGACTCATCTTCTTCTTTACCAACCAGGAAGTCCCGGTGGATGGTAGCCTGCTCAGATCCACCGGGAACAGATGTACTATGTGGAGGTGGTGGAGATATAGTAGACGTGTCGGTGGCCCGTGATTGATTGGGGCAAGCATCTCCACTACTCTGACCATCATCATGGTTGTCATCATCGTCATCATCTTCATCAACTGGAACCATAATAGGCTCAACGTCAGAATCACTGTCCACGTGACGCCACTTCTTATGAGTTGGCGCCACGTATCCCCCATTGGCCAGGTGGCCGAAGAGTCTCCTCATCAGGGGCTTCACCTGCTTCCCCCGTATACCTTCATTCGGCCCAAAGTGGTGTCATCCATCACCTCTAAGATCATAGCATCGTCTTTCTCCTTGGGCAGCTGAGGAAGCTTCTGATCTATAATCATATGTAAGAATCGTGGATGCATTTAAGGATCACATGTGCCAAATACTTATGCGTTTTGGATGGTTCAGTACCAGTGCAATGTATGCGTTTTAGATTTGGTCCGACATCTCATCAAACCCTCTATGCCTGGAGACGATGCATTTAAGGATCACATGTGCCAAATACTTAAATTAGGGGCACATGTTACTCTTGTTCAGCATGCTCGCATTGATGTCGTCGGCGTACTTGATCCTTAAAAGGCATCCCCGAACTGTTAAGGGTTGCAGCTTGTTTGGGTGGGCTCCATCCTCACCCAGATCCAAGACTCGCCTCAAGTCGTCTTCCCTGATCTCAATATCTTGTCCGAAGATGGAACTCCGGATACAGTAGGCTCAGCTGATCGGTCGACGGAGGCATTTTCCCAGAATGCATGCTGAATCGATCTTTATAGTGTGCAGGGAGTGGAGATGGCCTTGTAGATCCTCAATCTACATAGAAAAGAAATGATCCTGACGAACTCAGACGCATTTCAGGATGTAGCATCAAGATGAGCACAGATGTTGTGCTTGGTGCTCATCGTCCATCTCTCAGCCATGTTGCTTCAGCACAAGAAACATAAACGTTAGATCCGTTCATAAGAGATAACAATTTAATTTGAACTGATTTTGACCAACTGGTTCAATCGTGAGATTAAACCATACGACTGAGTTCAGTCGTACAATTGAGCCTGCGACTGAACTTAGTCGTATGCTATACCATGCGGTTGAGTCAGTCGTGCAACTGAGTCACCGATTGATTCAATCGTGCGATTGGATCATACGTCTGGCTCAATCGTGCGACTTAAGTTCATCAGTCTGTCCATTCGTATCTTGCACTGTTCGACACCATAAATTTGTATCATTGTCAAAACGTTAAATTAGACTTCGTGTTTAGATTCATTTGGTTCGCAAGGCTTCGAAATAGCACTTAATGTCTTTTAAATCAATGTTTAAGTTCATTTAAGCGGTCTGTTTTATGGTTTTGTCTAGGTTCTTGATTTTAACAATTTAGGTCATTGTTTGTTCGATTAGAACCCTTATGTGTTACGATTTCGTCCGCAAAGTACCTGAAGATGAACACTATATGGTCAGAAATAGAATCAGAGAGTAATATAAAATAATGGAAATTTGGGCAGAGTGTCTGGGTCTTAGGTGGTTTTTTAGAGATTTGAAGTCGCGTAGGGTTTACGACCGACTGAGCCTCCCTTTATACTATTTTGGGGTTCCGTCGTGCGACTGGACTCATGCGTATGACTCAATCGTGCGACTAGGGTTTAGTCGTGCGACTGACTTAGACACCTTCATCCAGTCATACGATTGGTTCATTCTTATGATCCAATCGCATGGTTTGCCCCATACCCATGGTCCATTCTTATGATCTGCTCATACTCATGGTCCATTCGTGTGATTTGCTCATACTCATTGTCCATTCGTGTGATTGGTCGATAGTCATGGTCCAATCGTGTGATTGGCTCATACTTATGATTCAATCATGCGATTGGTTCATACTTATGATCCAATCGTGCGATTGATTCATACTTATGAGTTTGACTTCTTCCATTTCCACACACTCAAATTTAACTTTTGATATATAACGTTATGACCAATGATCATCTCAGACATGATATTTTAATAGAAATCATTTGATCACCTCAGATGTGATCCTTTTAAATTAAAACCGGTTGATCACCTCAGACGTGATCCTTTTAATTGAAATCGTTTGGTCACCTCAGACGTGACCCTTTTAATTTTCAAAACTTGATCATCTCAGATAAGATCCTTTTAAATTCATACCAGGTTGGTCACCTCAGACGTGATCCTTTTAATTTATGATTAATAGAGTTCATCTAGTTACATAGTCCGACATTGACACAGAATTGATAAATAAAACAGAAAACAACTTGAATTGAAATAAGACAGGACATATTTTTGTGTTTTTGTTTGAGGTGGGTTGAAAACATTTTAATTTTCCTTAAAAGATTTCTCCCCCTGAACAGAACAACATCAAGCATTTACATCTTATCTACAAAGACTCTTATGGAATCATACGGGCATAAACATAATCATTTGGGACGCTTTTGCATATGTTTGTTTAACTTATTCTTATTTTTCTGAGAGTCAAAAGCACTTACAGGAAATCATACTAAAATTGTAAGAAGCACATAATGATTTTGACTGTCAAGGATTGCTACCGCGATGATTGTCAGTATATTTGTCCACTTAAATCCATACACAGATTTTTGACTCACATTGGTGATTAGTTAGGTTTGTTATTTCAACAAGCATTTGTGGATCCCACGCTTATATGGTAATCAACATTCCTTCGGAGATTTTGGAGCGGTCTACGGGTTTAGACAATAAGAACCTATTCTAAGAGCTTTTAAAGAGATGTTAAGCCTCAGGTCAGTGCCATCGCACAGCAGAGAGGCGCAAACAACAATGCATTCTAGAATATTTAGGTTATGCTTATCCTCAGGTCAGTGCCATCGCACAACAGAGAGGCACACAACCTATCTTCTTGTTTGTGCATTTTTCTTTTACACATTACGCACCAACAACATTAGTCACTAGCTTGATTTCGTTTAAATTTTTTTCATGTGCTTTGCTCATTTTTAAGGTCATTTGTGGCGTTTATTTTGCTCGTCACCCCTTATTGGAAATACGCTGATTGTGCTAACCAGGGATAAGGTGGAAGCCCGCAGCTAGTTGAACTATTTAGTTTTAATTTGTTTCACCGATGAAGTCTACTCGTCTATTGTGATGAATCTACCGACACATCATATAATGGACTCGCAACCCATAGGTCTACTTTTACTATGTAACTTCAGTAACAGACTAGTTTACTATCATTTGTCCTTTATTTGGCTTATCCTTCTCAGACTTGTAAGTTTAATGTAATATTTTGAACATTTAAGTCTTTTTGATGTCCCAAACAATTTGTTCCCTGTGTACTATCATTTTTCATAGTTTTGAATCAATCTCACATGTTTGATGTCTTTGCTTTTCAGCTTTTCCCCCCGCCCTCATTTTTTTTGAGTAATTTAAACACTCACTACTGAAACTAAACAACTATTCTCCCCCTAAAATTCTAAAACCGAAAATATTTTTGTTTTTTTGGATTTTTATTTTTTAAAGACAGGAAAATAAAATAAAGAAAAATTAAATTAAAAAAATAAAAAAACATAAAGACGGACTAAGAACTAAGTTCTTCTGGAATCACTTCACTTTTCTTTTTAACACCATTGACCTCTAAGAGATATAAAAACCGAGGTTTATCAAACGCTTTTGTGTAGAGGTCAGCGCGTTGAAAATCCGTATTAATTTTAACAACATCGATTAATTTCTTTCAAAACAGTCACGTATAAAGTGATATTTAATACCGATGTGTTTAGTCTTTGGGTGTTGGACCGGATTTTTAGTGACAGCAATTGCAACAGTGTTAGAAAATTGCAAACCGTAGTCTCATATTTGCTGTGGAATCCAGATGATTTGAGAACAGTAACTTGCAGCGGCAACGTATTCGGCTTCACATGTCGATAGAGCAACCGACGTCTGCTTCTTACACTGCCAGGTGACTAAGCGTCTTCCAAAGAACTGACATCCCACTGATGTTGACTTGTAATTCATCTTGCAACCACCGTAATCCGAGTCACTATACGCTGTAAGGTCAAAGTCATCATCATGAGGATACCACAACCCAAGTGTTAAAGTACCCTTCAGATAACGAAAGATCCTCTTTACCCCAATTAGATGATTTACTTTAGGTTTTGCCTAATATCCGGAACGGAGACACGTGGCGTACATAGTATCAGGACGAGAAGCTGTAAGGTACATGAGAGATCCGATCATTCCTCGATACATAGTAGTATCCACCAGATCACCAGTTTTGTCAAACCATTGCATTCTCCATGTCAAACCAACTGAGGATATCTCATACATTTTTGGTCTGATACAGGAAGATAACATTTGGTGTCTGATCTACTTGTAAACCGAGAAAGAACTTCATCTCTCCCATGGCACTCATTTCAAACACAGCTTTCATCACAGACTTAAATTCTTTACACAATGCTTCGTTCTTGGAACCGAAGATTATGTCATCCACGTATATCTGCACCAGTAGTAACTCACCGTCCTTTTCCTTGATGAACAACGTGCAGTCAATGACCCCTCTGCGAAAACCATGTTTCAGCAGATGAGTAGAGAGTTTCTCGTACCAGGCTCGAGGGGATTGATGAAGCCCATACAAAGCCTTGTCCAGTTTATAAACTCTGTCCTGATGATAAGGATCCTCAAATCCTTCAGGTTGACTGACGTACACTGTTTCACGGATTTCACCATGAAGGAATGCACTTTTCGAATCCAGTTGATAGACTTTAATCTACATATAGGATGCATAGACTAAGAAGATCCGGATTGCTTCCATCCTTGCCATAGGTGCAAACATTTCATTGTAGTCAATGCCTTGAACTTGCCTAAACCCTTGAACGACAAGCCGATCCTTGTTATTAATTATGACCCCTTGGTCATCTTTCTTGCACCGAAGAACCCATTCTATGCCAATCACCTTTGCACCTTTTGGTCTGTACACAAGTGTCCAGACTCCTAACTTCTTGAACTGAAGGAGTTCTTCTTGCATAGCACTTACCCATGCCTCATCTTTTAAATCCTCGCTGACTTGAGACACAAAGCATCGATAAGCACTATCGTGTAAGTATCCCTTTTCCATGACTACAGCATAATCAGCTGAGTATAGCTGATTTCTTGTTTGACCTCCCGATAGAATATCCCCGATGATGTTGTCCAAGGGATGATGTACATTAAATCGAGTTTCGGGAGTGGTAGGTACTGCAACTTCAGTGTCCAGATTCTGAACTGTTGGAGTATGCGGTTCAGAAGTTTCAGCTGCATCATGATCAGAGGCTCGAGTACTTTCGGTAGTAGGAACCTGTTCCTCCTGTTCCTCCTGTTCCACACTTGTGGTTTCACCTGCTTCATTGTCAGAGGAAGGCTCACTTACCTCAAGCTCTCCCCTAGAGGGCTAGAAGTATCATCTAATGGAACCGATGATGTCGAGTCTGGTGTAGGAATATTCAAAACATCGTACATAATTAGAGCAACTAAGTCATCATCCGAATGGGAAGGAGGTAGATTGAAGGATTTAAAAAATCCATCATAGTCGAAGAAAAAGGAAGGTCCTTTTCCCGCAGGGGGGTGGTGTATCTTTGAACATCAACATTGCACCACACTTCTACCTGATCAGTTGAGTTATTGTAAATCCGTTTGTCTGGTAAACTGTATCCAAGGAAGATACCTTCTTCTGCCTTCTCGCAGAACTTCCCAGTCTTATTTTTCTTTAGCAGCATGCAGGGTGCACCAAATGGTTCCAGATACTCTAAATTCGGTTTACGTTGTTGGAGCAACTCATAACAAGTTTTTCCATGACGTATGACTACCAAGACCTGATTTAGAGTGTAACATGCATTAGTTACTGCCTCGTTCCAGAATTGAACTGGCAGTTTGGAGTCAGCTAGCATTGTCCTTGTTGTCTCTATCAAGCTCCGATTCTTCCTCTTAGCAACACCATTCATTTGTGGAGTGTAGGCAGAGGTAAACTGATGAACAATTCCTATCTCTCGATAGAAGGCCTCCATCCACTGATTCTTGAACTTTGTCCCGTTGTCTGATTGAATTCTTCTTACTTTCAGCTTGTAGAGAGACTCCATTGTCGTAACAAGATGTTTGAAGGATTCAAAGGTTTCTGATTTAGCTTTCAGAAACATCACCCAAGAGAATCTTGAGTAATCATCCGTCACCATAAAGCAGTACCAATCCCCGGCTATGCTTTTTGTGCTGACTGGGCCAAACAGATCCATGTGTAGAAGCTCGAGAGGAATGTCGATTGAATTAACTTTCTTTTCTTTGTGAGACTTCTTGGTCTATTTCCCTTTCTTGCAAGCGACACAGAAATCTGGGAGCTGGAAATTCTTGATTGTAACTCCATCTACTAGAGCGTTCTGAACCAGATGATTCATCTTCCTGAGATTGATGTGTCATATTCTCCTGTGCCAGGAGACTGAGTCTCTTTCTATTGCTTTTAACAAGAAGCATTGAGCAGTAGACTTAGTTGTGTAGGCTTTGGATAGGTCCAAGATATACAAGTCATTGTATCTTGAAGCCAACATTAGAACCTGCTCCTCCGGGATGACATACTCCTTCTTCAGTATGTAGTACTTCTTGTTGTCAAATACAACCTTTAATCCTTTATCGTAGATTTGGGAGACTGAAAGCAAGTTGTTTTGCAATTGCTGAACATAGTTGACCTTGTCAAACTTCACTTTCTCATTTTCCACTTCACCTTGTGCGGTGATGTAACCTCCTTTATTCCCAGCGAATGATATGTGTCCCCCTTTAATTTGCTTGACGTTGAAAAGGAGGGATAAATTCCCGGTCATGTGCCTGGAAGCCCCACTATCAATAATCCATGTATTAGTGATAGCGCTGTAGCGAACACCCCGCACATACAATGGAAATGATTAGTTCAGGTTTGGGACCCAAGCCTTAACTGGCTTGGGTGTCCAAGAGGTATCACACATCATGAACTCAACCCACTGACCTTCAGAGGATGAGGGCATATTTTTCTCTTTCTTATATTCACTATCAGACACAATACTTGATTTTTCTTTCCATAAACCAGTTTTGTGTAAGGCATGTTTGTGGTAAACGGACGACTAGCTTATGGTTTGAACTTTCGGTTCACTAATAATCCTAGATTTAACCTTAGGTGGCACAACTTTGCTTTTAGCTTGTCTGTGTTGACATTCGTGTTTTGGAGGAGTATTAGATCTGATTTTAGAAAATCTCTGTTTTTCATCATCAAAAAGTTCAATTTTCTTTTTAGGTGTCTGATAGTAAGGACAGTTTGGAGAGATGTGTCCTCGTTTTCCACAACTGTAGTAGGATCTCCCTTTGGCAGTATGAGGAAAGCGTTGATGTGGGGTTGAGTTTGGTTGGGGGATGGGTAGTTTTTTTTCCCTTTTAGATGTTTCACCTTCTTTAACAAATTTAACTGTTTTGACATTTGGAACATCTTTTTCTTTCATTTTATTAAGATTTTGATGACTTACTGGTTTAGGGTTTGTTGACTTAGATTGTTTAGGTTTTGAAATAGACGTTTTTGAACCTGACCCTAAGTTAACCTTTTCAATTTTATCAGTCAAGTCCTCAACAGGCATCTTATTTTTAGATCCCAAAGTAGTATTCTTCTGTTCAGTGACAGACTTCACCGGTTTACACGTAGAATCTGGATCACTGACCAGAGGAGTAAACACCACATGATCCTTTACCGGATTATTATTGATTGGTCTACATTTAGTGTTCAAAAGGATAGCATGTGGTGGCGGTACTACTTTATAACCCAGACCTTCCCCGCCATTTCATTCTTTCACTAAGTTTTGAACTATGTGTGAAGAACTTGCCAAACTGTGTAGTTTTTGTTTTAAAGATTCAACTTCTACTTGCAAAACTGCTTTCTCCTTTTTAGTTTCTTCTAAAGAATTTAAATAGAACTTAATATAGTTAGATTGATTTAAAGCAACAACCTCGATTTCCCTTAGTTGTTTCCCTAACAGTTCTATCTTTTCTTTGAAGCTGCACTTATTTTGTTTTAACACACGATTTGCTTCAGTGCAGAGTTGTAAATCATTTACTAGATTATCATTGTGTTCTAATAACCTAGAAAATTTTAAATCAATGCTTTCTCTAAATTTTTCACATTCACAACAAGCATGTTTATCAAATAATTCGTCTTTAGAATATGTTTGTGTAGAACCAGACGAATCGGCCATCAGTGCAGTGTCAGACTCTTCAGTGACTTGAGATTCTGAGTTTGCAGCACTTAACTCTTCTTCAACCAAATGATCAACAACATCCATAGCTTCTTCAATATCCCTAACTAGCAATCCATCATCCAAGGTGTCAACTAAAGCAACATTTGATTCACCCTCAGATACGAATCAGAAGGATCAGTCTTGTCCTTCATCACCTTGAGCAACCAAAGCCTTAGACTCTTTACCAGAAGATAATGCTCCAATATTATCCTTGTCTTGATTGTTGAATGTAGGGAAAGGATTTCCGTTCCCAGTCTTCTTTGGCTTTATGCACTCACGTTTGAAGTGCGCCTTTTCCCCACAGTTAAAGCACGTGACCTTGGTTTTATCAAACCCAAATGTCGTATCTTTAGTAGTAACCAAGTTCTGCCCCGTCTTTTTGACAAACTTATTGGCTCTTCTAACAACACTAGCCAAGGTCCACATAATATCCATGCGTTCCAGCTCAGTTTCATCAACTTGCTCGTAGTCCTCGTCAACAAGATGATAGTTCCCAATCTTACCATCAACTAATCAATCATAAGATTGAAAAACAGCAACTAGAAGGTCCATATGTTCTTTAGCAACTTCCACGGTGACATTTTTGAGATTCTCGGTCTTTAACTTGGTAGTATTTTCCTCAAGAACAATGTGTTGGGTACTAGTTGACCCTAACATTTCGGTTCCTGATGAGCTGCTTTGGGAAGGAGCAGAAGAGTTAGACATAAATGCCGTTTGAAGAGGTGCGCCTGATGTAGCAGGAGTTGGAACTGAGTTGTATAGTGCAGGATTCTGAGCATAGGATCCTTTCTTTGACTTGTATTTCTGACGCAGCTCTTCCTCCCTTAACTTCAGAATGAAATCATTTATGTCTAAAGTGGCAAGAATGTCGTTTTGTCTCAAAATAGACACAAATGGATACTATTTGTCTGGCAGACCATCAGCAAAACTAGAGACTTTATCTTCCATGGAGGTGGTCACCCCATGAGTGTGTAACTCACTAATCAGATGATTGAATCTGTCAATGATATCATCTATGCTCTCTTTTCCAATTGGTGAGAAATTGTCAAATTCCTTTTTAAGAGCTTTTGCCTTTAGTGCTTTTAGAGTTCCATTGCCTTCGTGTCTCTTTTCCAAGGCCTCCCATAATTTCTTTGACTGCTTGTTCTCAGAAAACTGATGAAATATGTCCTTAGGTATAGACTGCGTCAACAAGGCATGTGCTTTCTTTTCAGCATTATGCATGGTCTTCTGGGATTCACTGATTCCTCCCAAAGTAAACTTTACCCCATTAGCATTGACTGGTACCACATAACCAGTCTCAATAGATGTCCACAGATTGGGGTCAACTCCACTCAGGTAGATTTCAAACTGTTGTTTCCACTGTGGGTATTCATCCAACGTTAACAACTTTGGCGGTTTGTTGTGGTTCCCGGTCTCACTTTCCAGAAGTAGAAGATTCTGGATGCGTGAGTCCTTTCCAGTAGTGAACGCAGAGAACTGATCTTCTATTGCTTTGAACTTGATGAACTAAGAACAGGACAGATTGACTTATGCAATTGGACAAGACGACTGGGTTAACCGTGCGATTGAAGGATGTGAATGACTTCAATCATGCGATTGGATTCAGTTGTGCGAATGAACAGGACGAATGACGTCAACCATATGGAATAACTCAACCGTGCGAACAAACTGTGTGAATGAGTCCAGTCGTGCGATTGAACTATGTGAATGGGATTCAGTCGTCCGATTGAGCTAATCATGCGATTGAAGCTGCTGCTGCGGAAAAAAATCGAATTTTTGAACACTTGACTCAAAATTACGAATTTTTACGAACCCTAATATGCCGTATGGGAAAAGGTCGAAACTTTTAACATAGAGAATCGTCAAAAACACGTTTTGAAGTGAAAAAGTGAATCTTTTGAATGAAAACATTAGTTTTGACACCAAAACCAATTCAATCCATGCAAAATCACGAGCCTAAGCTCTGATACCACTTGTTAGGACCATGTACGTACGGAGTACTAACGGATTCTACGTGAAACCATATCAAATAGCGTGGAATTCTATTTGATTAGCAATCCAATCAGTGAGAACGAATAACCCGGTCGATCTAACGATGTAACAAACGTTAAGAACAGATTGCAACTTGGGACGCTCTGGACGGCTAGGGTACTAAAGTATTCGAAATGTTCTATTTTTCCACGAATTATATGGTATTTATAGGTTTTCAGTGTTTATTCGTACGACTAAACCATTAGCATGGTTCAGTCGTGCGACTGACTCATGCGGTTGACTCATACGCATGACTGAATCAATCTTATGTCTCAATCATACGACTGATCCAGTCACCTGGTTCAGTCGTGCGACTGGTCCATAAGTATGGTTTATTCATGCGTATGGCCATAAGTATGGTCCAGTAGCATGAATGTCCACATGACTAAGTTAAACATATTTCTAAGTTCTTATTGACTTAGACTTATGTAAAACAACATCAAACCTATAAATTAAGCTCATACATGTGAATCACATTCAATATAATGATAACATGACATAATCCATCACAAATAAACATCACAATGCATGTCATATATCATTAATATCATCAATTACATCATATTACACCAGTGTAAGACATGAAAGACTTATACATTTGAGATCATAAACTAGGTACATCAAGATGTATGAACAGGTTGATCCAAATTCATTGTTTATTGTTTTCATGCATTAAGTACTCACCCTAAATTTGTGATTAATGACAAGATGTTGCATTCATTATAAATTTATGTAAAAGAGTAGCATGAAAGGTATATGATAGTCCAGAAGTGATGAAACTTACTAACAAAAATAACAAAGTTAATATGTACAACATATATATAAGGGGATCATGCTATGACATTAAGCTTCTTCTTTTTCTTTTTTATTTGTTTGATGAACTGTGATCTGATGCTAGACCTGATTGCAAGTATATATTTCCACTTAAATCCAAACAAGAGTATTGCATCAACTAGGCATGCTGATTATCATGTTGTAATGTTTATTAAAGACCAACTATTATGTGCTCCTGTGACATCCGGTAATTTTCCGTTACCAAACTCCGTTAGTTCCGTTAAGTTTTGCATACACGTGTCCTAAGCACACACTAGTTGTCATTTGACGTTGGTGACTTAAAAATAATTAATAATGTTAATTTAATAATAATCTAGTTGAAAAGATGATTATTATGTTATGTTTATGTTTTTACGCGATTTAAAGACTATTTGAGAATTTTATCGCGTAACGCAGAAACGCGCGTGTTAATTCGTATGTGGCGTGTTTTATAAAGATAAAAATATATAATGATTATTACTAGTTTATATATTTATTAGATGGTTAAAAACACTTTTAAAAAGATGTTAAAAGCTGAATTTTTATAAAACACAAGTTAAAAGGGCTAAAAGGGTAATTTGTGTAACTAAATAATAAAAAAAAGGAACCCTAGCCCCCACATGCTCCAATTCGCGACAGCAGCCTACCCCACTCCCTCCCCTGCGAATTTCGACCAAGTAGCAAGGATTAGAAGCTGTTAGTGATCGATTTCAAGCCCTACAACAAGTTAGGAACATCAATTGCAAGATAATACACGTTTAAAGGTTAGAACTTTACAAGTTTGGTGGTGTTTTTGTTAGGGCCGAAGCCTATGCTGCGAAATGGGTATTATGGGGCTGAAATCTTGATGTTTGTTGATATTAGTATGTTAGTTGAATTGATTACATGTTGTTTAACGTTGATTATGCATGAATAACACGTTTGTAATGATTGGATCATGAACCTTGTTGAATGTAAACCCTAATCCGAAATTACTGTGTTTATGGATGAAATTGATGATTGTTAGATGGTTATATGATGTTAGTTATGTTATATGAATGTTGAATGATGTTGATTTTGCAAGAAATCTAGGGTTTGATCATCTAGTTCATACATTGCCATAAGAGGAAACTTTTTGGTTCTTGGAATTTATAATTTGATGATTCTAAGATGCTAGATGTAATGCTTAGATGTTAGTTTAATTGAATTGTGCAAGAAAATCCATGAAATTGTGATGTTGATCATGACTTACTAAAAGTAGAAACTTTTGTGTATGATGTTTGGGAATTTGGATATTTGGAGGTGATTAGCATGTTAGTATGAATGTTATGAACTTGAAATAGTATCTTAATGATGAATTGGATACACGTTGGGTGTTTACTAGACTTTTGGGTATTACTTTCCCAAAAGGGAAACTTTATTGTGCATGAACCTTGGATATTGGTAATTTGACTTATTCATGGTTTTAGGATCATGCTAGAGTGATTATTATGAATGTCTAAAGTGGTAGAATCTGTTAACTGGGTTGTATGGAATGTTTATTTGATTATTGGGTGATTTGTGCACTTTGATGGTCATGTATGGTTTTGTATGTTGGTTAGTAACTGGGATATCATGTTTGGGACTGGAATTGGTCATACTAATGTATGTTGCATTTATTAGGCATCTTGTATGCGTTGTGAATAGTGTGTATGACTTTTTGGTAAATTATCTGTTTTCACCCATATATGCTAAATCATAGCCATAGGTCATGTAAGTAGGTTATGCATGATCTAAACTGTTATATGATACACTAGTTATGTTATGAACCCATAGAGTATGCTAGATGCTAAGGATTTATACAACTTGTGTGATATGTGCATAGTATGATGATTTAAGTAATGTATTGGGAATGTAGCATCAAATGTGATTCATTGGAATGTTAAACATGTATGTTGTATTCTTATGTATGTTTAAATGGCTTACAACACATAATGTCACCAACGGGTCAAACGGGTCAACTAGGTCACATGTATGTTGTTTTTATAGAACCTTGAGTTCTTTGTTTGTAGAACACTTAAGGTTTCTCTTGGGATTTCTGTGTACATGTACTTGTGTACTTGTGTGTTCTAGGTAACCTTTGAAGGTTGTCTTTCCACTCGTCCTTGTGAAGTTAAACCTTACTTGTCTAACACGCGTATCAGGTGAGTTCATGCCCCACTGTTTTATTAAATCTCTTTTGGGGGAGATAGCATACTGGTAAATTTTACAACGCTTTATATATTTAAGATGTGTATGATATTAATATACTGCTGTTTATTATGATAAAGTCCTCACACTTTCGAATTGTTAATATTGGATAGCGGGGAAACTTGGGTAGTACTACTGGGTCTGACGAGCCCCACTTGTGTGACTCGAGGTCAACCGGGTGCAATTTGTCCTATGATTATTCGTCATGATATGGTGAAGTCGTGACGGGAGGCAAACATAACACAGTCAGCTTCAATGTCGAAATCACTATGTATTAATATCGTTTGTTAATGGACTAGCTAGCTATTACAATGCACATGCTTAATTATACGCTATTGATAAACTGTTATGTTTATACACAATTGATAAACTGTTATGTTTATGCGCAAACTCTTGAACTCACCAACCATGTGTTGACTTTTTAGTATGCTATTCTCAGATCATTAAGCTGGATTGCTGATAGGAGCACTTCACGAGTCAGCATGCATTTTTTTTAGAGATTTATAACTACCCGTCTTTTACTTATGGTTTAAACTACTTGGTTGGCACTTGTTTTGCCATATGGTACTTTCACATGTTTTGGGATTGTTTTATTTGCTTTACGCTTCCGCATGTCTTTTAAAGTTTAAACTCTGGTTGGTTTACATTAGACGTAGCATATAGAGTCGTTCCGAGTAACTATTGACTGTGATCCTGGTTTGTTCACACGCCTCGCGGTAAAACTCCGCACGTGGATTTTGAGGGTGTGACAGATTGGTATCAGAGCCACTCCTGTGCCGTTCGGGGTGTGGGACATACCTCACAAAGGATGGTGACTTCTCGGGCTCATCAAGGACGATGAGTCCAAACAGGGGGTGCTTGTGACACCCTACACATATCCCACATCGGCCGTGGACAGGAGAGTTTCCTGGTTCATAAGGAATGTCTGGCCTCTAACATCAACAACGCGTTTTGGGCGTATTGGCCGTGGATGAGAGGAGAACTCCACAGTTAAGCGTGCTCAGGTGGGAGCAATCCAGGGATGGGTGACCTCCCTGGGAAGTTTTCACCCGGGCAACCAAAAGCAAATCCGTGAACTCCTCGTGGGCGAAGCGGACAATATTGTTGGTGTAAGAGGCCGGGTGTTACATAATGGTATCAGAGCCAGGTTCAGGCCAGTGTGCCAGCGAGGACGCTGGGCTCCCTAAGGGGGGTGGATTGTAACATCCCACATTGGTTGGGAAGGAGAACGAATGCTTCTATATAAGGGGCTTGAGACCTTCCCCACTGTGACGCGTTTTGCCTGAGCGATGGTGGTACGTCCCGGTTCAGGTGAAAACAAAACCGTGAGGCGATGGTGGTTCGTCCCGGCCAAAGCGGACAATATCATGGTGCGGTTACGTTGGGCTGTTACAGATTGTATCAGAGCCATTGGTTATAGAGAACTAGGTTGCATACACACTAGACTATAACCGCACACAGTTAGTAGTTACTTGTTCCTGATTTTTCTACTGCATACTCATTGGCATACACATCACACTCTCTGCAGCATGGCATCGTCTTCGAGAGCACGTGGTAAGCTACCAGCATCACCCACACGACCCGAGTCCCCACCTCCTGGACCGGTGCCTGACGATGGACTGGACTGGCCTCGTTTGGACTATCCACGAGGTGAACTCGACTCGGATCAACCATTCGTGCCACCTGAACGTGACCCTCCCCGTGACTGGAATTTCTACCCGGAGTTTGTGGATCACCTTATGTACAGGGAACGTGTGCCTACATCAAGACCCCAAACTAGGAACAGCACAGAGCAACCACTACCTACACTTCCACAGACGGTGCAGTCCAACGAGCAGGTTATTGCTGCATTGGTAGCAGCACTGGACACGGAGCAACACCCGGGTCCGGCGACTCACTGGCAATGTCTGTACACTACAGCATGAAGTGTACACACTGCGACATCAACTGGATGAACTCGTGGAGCATCATGGTAAAACCTTAGAGGGGTGTTACCAAATGCGGGATGGTTACCAGACGCTGAGTGGACACGTGACCGCACGGGAACAGCGCGATAAAGCAATCGACAACAAGTTTGCTGCTTTAGAGGCCCAGTTGGCGGCACTTCAGATAGCCCTAGCTCCTGCTCCGGTGGAGGCCCCCGAGGAGGAGGAGTAACCTGAAGAGGAACATGAGGAGGAACCTGAAGAGGAGCCTGTGCAGATGGATGATGACAGTGACGGCTCAGGCATAGTAGATTGATACTCTTTTATTTTCTTTAAACAACTTGGACTATGTAGCGTTTCTTATTTTGGAACCTATGTGGGAAGGGTTGTTTCCCCACTCGAACAACAAACTCAAATTTTGACATTGATAAATGACTTGTGACTTATTTGCAATTTATTTACCTTTGGTTATTATTTTTGTTAATAATGTTGTGGTTGTGATGATTCATTACTTACTTATTGTTTATTATACTTCAATGAGATAAATATGTTTGATGTTACTCATTATTGTATTTGTGAATGTAAAGTGAATAATGGATGCCCGAGGACGTGGACGTGGCCGAGGACGCGGGCGCGAGCGTGGACGTGGCGCCGGTGACCAAGGTGCCGGTGACCAAGGTGCTGGTGGCCAAGGCGCCGGTACCATAAATATAACCCCTGCGGAATTAGCAGCCCTAATAAATGCACAAGTCCAGGCAGCGTTAACTGCTGCTCAAGTAGGACAGGCCGCAGGTAAACGATAATGGAAAATTTTTGTCAAATCCTATAGTTAATCGAATAAGACATCTGATCAATATTTATCGTGTTAAAGCAGGACCGCCAGCATGTACCTACAAGTCCTTCATGGACTGCAAACCCCACACCTACAGTGGAACCGAGGGAGCTGTAGGGTTGGTGAGGTGGTTTGAGAAAACAGAGTCTGTTTTCTCGAAGTGCAACTGTCCACCTGCTGACCAGGTGAAATATGCTACGGGGACACTGGATGGTGCAGCGCTGTCTTGGTGGAATGCTCAAGTGCAAATGCTAGGGCAGGCCATGGCAAATGAGCTCCCATGGAATGAATTCAAAGATATGATGATTGACGAATACTGTCCTTGAAGCGAAGTTCAAAAGTTGGAGATGGAATTTTGGCAGTTGAAAATGCAAGGTTCCGAGATCGAGGCCTATACAACAAGAACCCACGAGCTGGCCACACTATGTCCTGGAATGGTGAATGAAATGCACAAGCGGGTGGAACATTACATCCGGGGATTGGTGCCCGAAATTAGGAGCCTGGTGACTTCCTCTAACCCCGCCACTATACAACAAGCTATCCGATTAGCCCACAAACTAACTGACGAAGCTGTGGAGCAAGGGCGGTTGCCAAAACGGGGCGCTGCTGCAAGTGTGCCCGACAACAAAAGAAAGTGGGATACCTCCAACAACACCAACACCAACAACAACAATAGGGCATCATCATCATCCGGTGGTCAACACCAGTCTCAACAACAACAACAACCACAACAGCAACAAAGAAGGTTTGACAACAATCGCAATTTCAACCAGTCAAACTCAAACAATCAAGGACCGAGCAGCTATGGTGGTAAACAGCCGATGTTCACGCGGTGCAACTATCATCACATTAGGAGATGTGACAACTACAAGTGTCAGCTGTGTGGTAAAATGGGACACTTGGATAAGGATTGCCGTGGTGAGATGGTTAGGAAACCACAGCAATCTCAGGAGACTCCAAAGGGTTGTTTCGAGTGTGGAAAGGAGGGGCACTACAAGCGAAACTGCCCGCAGTTAAGGAGGAACGGTAATGACAATGGCTAGAACAACAACAACCAGAACAACAACAACAACAAAGATGGAAATGGCAATGGTAACGGTGGTAATAATGGAGCCAAAGGGAGAGCCTTCGTCATTGGCTCAGGTGAGGCTCTAAACGACCCTACCACTGTTACTGGTAGGTTTTCTGTAAATGTGTGTTTTGCTACAGTATGTTTGATACTGGAGCCGATAGGAGTTTCATATCCTTATAGTTCTCTAGTCTCCTAAGTGATATCCCTTCTGCCTTAGAATCCAAATATACCGTAGAATTGGCTGACGGTAAACAAATTCATGTGACACACATTCTTAAAGATTGTAAAATAGAACTCGCTGGTCATACTTTCGCTATAGACCTTATGCCTGTTACACTGGGAAGTTTCGACGTTGTGGTAGGCATGGATTGGCTCTCAAATAAGCAAGCGGAAGTCATATGTCATGTGAAGATCATACGAATTCCTGTTGGTGATGAAATTCTCATAGTCCGAGGAGATAGAAGTGGTGCAGTGATGGGCATTATCTCCTACATGAAAGCACAGAAATTACTGCGAAAAGGTCGCTTGGCTATCCTGGCACTCGTCACCGATAAACAACCGGAGGAAAGGCGAATAGAAGACATACCCGTCGTACGAGACTTTCCCGAGGTGTTTCCAGAGGATCTTCCTGGATTACCACCTCATCGTCAAGTGGAATTTCAAATTGAACTGACTCCCGGTGCAGCTCCGATTGCTAGAGCACCTTATCGATTAGCACCGAACGAACTACAGGAGTTGTCATCACAACTTCAGGAGCTTTTAGATAAGGGCTTTATTCGACCTAGCTCATCACCTTGGGGAGCCCCTGTCCTTTTTGTTAAGAAGAAAGATGGCACGTTTCAAATGTGCATCGATTATAGGGAGTTAAACAAAGTCACAGTTAAGAACCGATACCCTTTACCTCGAATCGACGACTTATTTGATCAGCTTCAGGGATCCAGCTGTTATTCGAAGATCGACTTGAGATCTGGTTACCATCAACTCCGAGTCCGTGAGGAGGATATCTCCAAAACTGCATTCCGTACTCGTTATGGTTATTACGAATTCTTGGTCATGCCTTTTGGGTTGACAAATGCACCTGCGGTGTTCATGGACCTCATGAATCGTGTGTGCAAACCCTACCTTGATCAGTTTGTTATTGTGTTTATCGATGACATACTGATATACTCTAAGACCAAGGAGGACCATGAAGAGCATCTACGATTAATCTTGGAATTATTAAAGAATGAGCAACTGTACGCCAAATTCTCTAAGTGTGACTTTTGGATACGTGAAGTACAATTCCTAGGTCATATTGTTAATGAGAAGGGTATACATGTTGATCCTACCAAGATTGTGGCAATAAAGAATTGGGCCATACCTAAAACACCGAGTGAGATACGACAATTTCTGGGATTAGCGGGGTATTACCGACGATTCATAGAGAAGGATTTTCTAAGATTGCACAACCTCTCACCGCTTTGACCCACAAAGGAACAACATACAAATGGGGTGAAAGTCAAGAGGCGGCTTTTCAGCTATTAAAACAGAAACTCTGTAGTGCACTGATATTGGCACTGCCAGAGGGGACGGATGATTTCGTGGTGTATTGTGACGCATCCATCCGAGGATTGGGTTGTGTTCTGATGCAGCGCGATAAGGTGATAGCTTACGCCTCGAGACAACTAAAGGTTCACGAGAATACTACCCATGATCTGGAGTTGGGTGCAGTGGTTTTTGCCTTAAAGATTTGGAGACATTACTTGTACGGTACCAAATGTACTATCTATACCGATCACAAGAGTCTTCAACATATCTTTGAGCAAAAAGAGTTGAATATGAGGCAACGACGTTGGGTGGAACTTCTGAATGATTATGATTGTGCTATCAAGTACCATCCTGGAAAGGCGAACGTAGTTGCCGATGCCTTAAGCCGAAAAGAAACAGTTAAACCCAGGCGGGTACGAGCCTTACAGCTCACGATCAGTACCCAATTGCCTGAACAAGTTAAGGAAGCACAAATAGAAGCCTTGAAAGAGGAAAACATTGGTTCTGAGTCATTACGGGGAATGGATAAACAATTGGTAGTGAAGGAGGATGGAATTCGGTACTTCATGGATAGACTTTGGGTGCCTGTTTATGGAAATCTGAGGGATTTGGTTATGAGCGAGGCACACAAGTCTAAATACTCTATACATCATGGATCTGACAAGATGTATCATGATCTAAAGGTGCACTATTGGTGGCCTAACATGAAGGCAGACATAGCTACATATGTGAGCAAGTGTTTGACCTGTTCGAAGGTAAAGGTGGAATACCAAAAACCATCCGGACTGTTACAGCAACCTGAGATACCGATGTGGAAATGGGAACAAATTTCCATTGATTTTATCACTAAACTACCCCGGACTAATACTGGTTGTGACACAATCTGGGTCATTGTGGATCGGTTGACCAAGTCCGCTCACTTCCTTGCAATTAAGGAAACAGATAAGATGGAGAAGCTAACCCGATTGTATCTCAAGGAAATCGTTTCGAGACACGGCGTACCAATCTCAATTATCTCTGATCGCGATGCTCGTTTCACGTCACACTTCTGCCAGTCACTACAAAAATCTTTGGGTACACGATTGGATATGAGTACTGCTTATCATCCACAGACTGACGGTCAGAGTGAGCGTACCATACAGAGTCTGGAGGATATGCTACGTGCTTATGTGATTGATTTCGGGAACAACTGGGAAGTTCACCTGCCTTTGGTGGAATTTTCCTATAATAACAGTTATCACACTAGCATACAGGCAGCACCTTTCGAGGCTTTGTATGGGAGAAAGTGTAGATCACCGGTTTGCTGGGATGAAATTGGTGATAGTCAACTAACGGGTCCCGAACTCATTCATGAAACAACTGAGAAGATTGTGCAGATACGGAACCGTATGGCTGCAGCAAGGGATAGACAGAAAAGTTATGCTGACAAGAGGCGGAAACCTCTCGAATTTCAAATTGGCGACAAAGTGTTATTGAAAGTCTCACCGTGGAAAGGCGTAGTTCGGTTTGGCAAGCGAGGAAAGCTGAATCCGAGGTATGTTGGACCATTTGAGATACTGGAAAGAATAGGTCCGGTGGCCTATCGACTAGCCTTGCCTGATTCGCTGAGTGGAGTGCACAACGTGTTTCACGTTTCAAATCTGAAGAAGTGCCTATCTGATGAGACACTCATTGTACCACTAGAAGATGTTCAAGTGGATGAGCAATTGCGCTTTATCGAAGAACCCGTCGAGGTGATGGATCGTGAGGTGAAAACACTTAAGCAGAGCAAAATGCCTATCGTCAAAGTTCGTTGGAACTCGCGACGTGGACCGGAATTCACGTGGGAACGTGAGGATCAAATGAAGCTTAAGTACCCTCAACTGTTCGAGACGATGTCTGCAGACCAAGGTATTGATTTAAATTTCGGGACGAAATATCTTTCAACATGGGGATGATGTGACAACTCATCCAAAACTCACTCGATTTCGATTTCTGTGTGCCAAGGCAGTAGATCATTGATGGAACACGCTCACCATGTAACGCAATTTTCGGGACGAAAATCCTTTCAACATGGGGATAATGTGACATCCGGTAATTTTCCGTTACCAAACTCCGTTAGTTCCGTTAAGTTTTGCATACACATGTCGTAAGCACACACTAGTTGTCATTTGACGTTGGTGACTTAAAAATAATTAATAATGTTAATTTAATAATAATCTAGTTGAAAAGATGATTATTATGTTATGTTTATGTTTTTACGCGATTTAAAGACTATTTGAGAATTTTATCGCGTAACGCGGAAACGCGCGTGTTAATTCGTATGTGGCGTGTTTTATAAAGATAAAAATATATAATGATTATTACTAGTTTATATATTTATTAGATGGTTAAAAACACTTTTAAAAAGATGTTAAAAGCTGAATTTTTATAAAACACAAGTTAAAAGGGCTAAAAGGGTAATTTGTGTAACTAAATAATAAAAAAAAGGGAACCCTAGCCCCCACATGCTCCAATTCGCGACAGCAGCCTACCCCTCTCCCTCCCCTGCGAATTTCGACCAAGAAGCAAGGATTAGAAGCTGTTGGTGATCGATTTCAAGCCCTACAACAAGTTAGGAACATCAATTGCAAGATAATACACGTTTAAAGGTTAGAACTTTACAAGTTTGGTGGTGTTTTTGTTAGGGCCGAAGCCTATGCTGCGAAATGGGTATTATGGGGCTGAAATCTTGATGTTTGTTGATATTAGTATGTTAGTTGAATTGATTACATGTTGTTTAACGTTGATTATGCATGAATAACACGTTTGTAATGATTGGATCATGAACCTTGTTGAATGTAAACCCTAATCCGAAATTAGTGTGTTTATGGATGAAATTGATGATTGTTAGATGGTTATATGATGTTAGTTAGGTTATATGAATGTTGAATGATGTTGATTTTGCAAGAAATCTAGGGTTTGATCATCTAGTTCATACATTGCCATAAGAGGAAACTTTTTGGTTCTTGGAATTTATGATTTGATGATTCTAAGATGCTAGATGTAATGCTTAGATGTTAGTTTAATTGAATTGTGCAAGAAAATCCATGAAATTGTGATGTTGATCATGACTTACTAAAAGTAGAAACTTTTGTGTATGATGTTTGGGAATTTGGATATTTGGAGGTGATTAGCATGTTAGTATGAATGTTATGAACTTGAAATAGTATCTTAATGATGAATTGGATACGCGTTGGGTGTTTACTAGACTTTTGGGTATTACTTTCCCAAAAGGGAAACTTTATTGTGCATGAACCTTGGATATTGGTAATTTGACTTATTCATGGTTTTAGGATCATGCTAGAGTGATTATTATGAATGTCTAAAGTGGTAGAATCTGTTAACTGTGTTGTATGGAATGTTTATTTGATTATTGGGTTATTTGTGCACTTTGATGGTCATGTATGGTTTTGTATGTTGGTTAGTAACTGGGATATCATGTTTGGGACTGGAATTGGTCATACTAATGTATGTTGCATGTATTAGGTATCTTGTATGCGTTGTGAATAGTGTGTATGACTTTTTGGTAAATTATCTGTTTTGACCCATATATGCTAAATCATAGCTATAGGTCATGTAAGTAGGTTATGCATGATCTAACCTGTTATATGATACACTAGTTATGTTATGAACCCACAGAGTATGCTAGATGCTAAGGATTTATACAACTTGTGTGATATGTGCATAGTATGATGATTTAGGTAATGTATTGGGAATGTAGCATCAAATGTGATTCATTGGAATGTTAAACATGTATGTTGTATGCTTATGTATGTTTAAATGGCTTACAACACATAATGTCACCAACGGGTCAAACGGGTCAACTAGGTCACATGTATGTTGTTTTTATAGAACCTTGAGTTCTTTGTTTGTAGAACACTTAAGGTTTCTCTTGGGATTTCTGTGTACATGTACTTATGTACTTGTGTGTTCTAGGTAACCTTTGAAGGTTCTCTTTCCACTCGTCCTTGTCAAGTTAAACCTTACTTGTCTAACACGCGTATCAGGTGAGTTCATGCCCCACTGTTTTATTAAATCTCTTTTGGGGGAGATAGCATACTGGTAAATTTTACAACGCTTTATATATTTAAGATGTGTATGATATTAATATAGTGCTGTTTACTATGATAAAGTCCTCACACTTTCGAATTGTTAATATTGGATAGCGGGGAAACTAGGGTAGTACTACTGGGTCTGACGAGCCCCACCTGTGTGACTCGAGGTCAACCCGGTGCAATTTGTCCTATGATTATTCGTCACGATATGGTGAAGTCGTGACGGGAGGCAAACATAACACAGTCAGCTTCAATGTCGAGATCACTATGTATTAATATCGTTTGTTAATGGACTAGCTAGCTATTACAATGCACATGCTTAATTATACGCTATTGATAAACTGTTATGTTTATACACAATTGATAAACTGTTATGTTTATGCGCAAACTCTTGAACTCACCAACCATGTGTTGACTTTTTAGTATGCTATTCTCAGATCATTAAGCTGGATTGCTGATAGGAGCACTTCACGAGTCAGCATACATTTTTTTTAGAGATTTATAACTACCCGTCTTTTACTTATGGTTTAAACTACTTGGTTGGCACTTGTTTTGCCATATGGTACTCTCACATGTTTTGGGATTGTTTTATTTACTTTACGCTTCCGCATGTCTTTTAAAGTTTAAACTTTGGTTGGTTTACATTAGACGTAGCATATAGAGTCGTTCCGAGTAACTATTGACTGTGATCCTGGTTTGTTCACACGCCTCGCGGTAAAACTCCGCACGTGGATTTTGAGGGTGTGACAACTCCACATTCAATTCACATTATAGTTTGTCCTCCGTTTGTGTGTCAAATCATCACTTTTTCACATTTAGAAACTATGTAAATTAAGTTATAAATTCTATCTTGAGACTAATTTGTTGTCTTATTGATGCTTTATTGCTGATGCTCTTTAGATAATATACAATAGATCACAATAGATTCTTTTGAGAGCTTAGTTATGATCATCATAAGGTCACCAGGTCTTTACTTACGTAAAACAGAGGTGCCTTCAACCCAGGTCTTTGTTTACACAAAATAGAGGGTGGATGAGGATCATACTCTAAATCATAAACTCAGGTCATTGTTTTCACAAAACAGAGGAAATATGATTTGCAAAGATATATGTTATAAAGTGTTTTACATAGTGTGTTGGGTAAGTGATTTGATCACATCAGGATAGGACTTATTTGCTTGATCCTCAAAATGGAGTTTCCCACAGACAGTCATATTTTCATTATGTTAGGCATGCTCTTAGTGTAGTTTCCACTCAAGATGAACCTACTCACATATCAAAGTATTTTAGCTCAGATTTAAAATAAGTTAATTACACAGGAAGTAAGCAAAGGAATAGTGTCCTATCATTTCCCATACATGCTGAAACAAAAGACTCAAAAAACTATATTTTTGTATTTTTTATATGGTTTTCTGAATGTTGTTGGATTTTATAGAGTACTATTCACGAGGACAGTCACATGCTTTTCATTGTTGATGATGATCAATCTAAGTTAATCATGCCCAAAGACTCAATTAGGAAATTAAATCTAACTGAATCAAAGGCTTTAGTGAATAAATCAGCAAGCTAATTTGTTGTATCCACTTTGATTAACTTGATTAAACCATTTTTTAGCAATCCCTCAGAAAATGGTATCTGATTTCAATATGCTTTGTTTTGCTATGTTCAACTGGGTTAGCAGTGATAAACATAGCAGCTAAATTATCAATATGAATTGATGTTTGAAGGAAATTGTAACCATAATCAAGTAATTGGTTTTGTAAACAAAGTACTTAAGAGCAACCAGCTAAAGCAACTATGTACTAAGCCTCAGCTGTGGATACAGAGACATTTGTTTACTTCTTGCACTGCCATGAAACAAGTCTTGGTCCTAAAAATTGACATCCACCAGTTGTGGATTTTCTTTTGTTGTTGCATCCTCCAGAGTCACTATATGAATATGAGTAGAGCGTGAAATCACCATCCTTTGGTTACCAAAGGCCTAGAGTAGGTTTCCCTTTATATATCTGAAAATTCTCTTAACAGCATTCAGATGAGACTCTTTTGGATCAGATTGGTACCTAGCACAAACATACATAGCAAACATAATATCAGGTTGGCTGGCAGTTAGATACATAAGAGATCCTATCATTGATCTATACAATCTTTGATCAACAGATTTTCCAGTAGGATCTGGCACAATCTTGTCTAATGTTGAAGCAGGAGTTTTGCATGAAGATGTATCAGCAAGATTGTACTTCTTCAATATTTGATGAATATACTTCTCTTGATTGATAAAAATGCCATCTGTTTTCTAATGAACTTGGAGACCAAGGAAGAAAGTCAATTCTCCTATTGAACTCATCTGGAACTCAGATTTCATTAACTCTTCATAACTCACACATAGTCTCTTGTTGGTTGATCCAAATATGATGTCATCTATATATATTTGAACAACCAAAAGTTCTTGATGGTCTTGTTGAGAAAGAGTGTCTGGTCAATAGTTCCTCTTTCGTACTCATGCTTGAGCAAAAAAGATGATAATGTTTCATACCACTTTCTTAGTGCTTGATGAAGGCCATACAAAGCTTTGTCTAGTTTGTATACTCTATATGGGTAGTTAGGATCTTCAAAACCAGGAGGTTAAGCTACATAGACCTTTTCATCTATTTTCCTATAAAGGAAAGCACCCCTAACATCCATCTGGTAGACAGTGAACTTCTTATAAGAAGCATATGCTAGAAATACTCTGATTGCTTTAATTCTTGCAACAGGTGAAAAAACTTCATCATAGCCTATCCCTTCTTCTTGAGTATATCCCTGTGCAATCATCCTAGCTTTGTTTCATATAATTATACCTCTGTCATCTAGATTATTTTTAAAGAGTTGCTTTTTCCAATTGGATGTTGACCTTCAGGCAAGTCAACAAGATTCCAGACTTTCTGCTTTCTGAATTACTGAAGCTCTTTCTACATAGCTTTTATCCAGCTATTACCCTTTAGAGCAGCTTTGATGTTTGGAGGAACAACTTAAGAAAGAAAGAAAGTAAACAAACAAATGTTTACAGCTCCCCCTTGGCATCTTATGGTTCTTGCATTTAGATCTCCAATTATGTTGTTAGATGGATGAGACTTGTGAATTCTGGTTGTTGGAATAGACTCAACTGGAATGGATAATTCCAAGTTAGTCATATCCATTGATGCAGATGGATTTAGCTGTGATGATGAATTTAGGAAGTAATCAAAGTGTTTTCATGTTCAACATTGGAAGTAGTATGATCTTCTTCATTTGATACTTCAGCTGTATTGTGGATGTCTTCCGTAAGAACCTCTTTGGAGATGTTTTGTTCAAACGTAGGAGTTACAGGAACATGTACGGATGGTATTTGTTGACTTGATGTTAACTCTCCGGAATGCAAAAGATCATCTCCAATGTGTGGGGCATCTGCTGAGGCAATATTAATATCTTCGGATGAAGGATGAACATCTACGGATGCAGAGTTATTAGTTGTGGATGCAGTGTTACCATCTTCGGATATGGATCCATTTTGCTGTACTTGTGCAGCATCAATGTTGATATTGGTTCTTCCTTGATCCATGATACTTGATGTTTGTGGTCTTGGAGGATCAGCTGATATTGATACTTTATTCAGATTTGGAGGAACAAATAGATAACATGTATGAGAAGAATCTGCATTATTCAAATAACCAAAGTTAAATGAGTTTGTTAGTGCATCTATATCAAACAACCATGATGACCCTTTTATAGATGTAGTAATAAGAATTCATTAAATAAAACATTAGGAGTTTCTTCCATAATGTTTTTGTTGTGGAATGTAAATCCTATATGATTTAGAAGTTGAAGAATATCCAATAAAGAAACCACCATAGGCTTTCTCTGAAAATTTTCCCAATTGTTCCTTTACGTTTAAAACATATACATGACACCCAAAAGCTCTAAGATATCCTATGTAAGGTTTATTTTGAATAAAAGCTCATAAGGTGTTTTATTATGTTCTTTGGCAATTAAGGTCCTAGTTTGAACATTGCATGTTGTGTTCACAGCTTCAGCCCAAAAGGTGATGGGTAGTTGAGAGTCAGCCAGCATTGTTCTTGTTGCTTCAATGATAGTTTTGTTTCTTCTTTCAGCAACTCCATTTTGTTGTGGAGTTCTTTGTGCACTGAACTGCCTTGTAATGCCTTTATTCCTGCAAAAAGAATCTGAGTCAGCATTAACAAATTCAGTCCTATTATCACTCCTGAAAATTTTAACTTTTAAATCAAGTTGATTCTCAATCATGATGAGAAAGTCCATTAATGTTTCTAACGTTTCACTCTTTCGTTTAAGAAAAAGACCCATGTGAATCTAGTGAAATCATCCATTGCCACTAGAAAATATTGCCTTTTTCCAATGCTCGTTACATTTGTTGGACAAAACAGATCCATATGAAGCAACTTGAGTGGTGTAGTGTTGGTATTGATAATTTTGGATTGGTGAGACACCCTTCGTTTTTTTCCTTTATAAGATGAAGAACAATGGTTTAAACAATAAAATTATTTCTTTGCCAATCCAATGACTAGGTTATTTTTCACCAATTTATTTATGTTCTTCATGTTGGAATGAACAAGCCATCTATACCACAATTGAGATTCATCTTCTAAAGACTTAGATAGCAGGCATGTTTCATGGCTTGTGAGTGTAGTATTGTTCATATCCAAAACATATGTGTTTCCTTTTCTTGATGCTTTAAGAAGGATCCATTTTTCTGGCACTGAAAAACCTGCCTTAAGAATGTAACAGTTAGTGTTATCAAACAATGTGGTATAATTTTGATCACAAATTTGAGACACACTTAATAAATTATATTGCAAATTTTCATAATAATTTACTTTCTCAAATTTGAGCACACCATTTGTTACCATTCCTTCACCAACTATTTTACCTCCCTTCTTATCCCTACCAAATGCCAAATATGAGGCATTTTTATGCTTGAAGTCATGGAGAAGAGAACAGTTTCCTGTCATATGCCTGGAACAACCACTGTCAACATACCACTTGTTGTCAGCTCTCTATGATTGTTCCTGCACACATAAAGAAATCAATTAGAATTGACAACCCAAGCCTTAATGATCTTGGATTTGCCAGCAGTGTCTAAAATTGTTATTCCTTCATGAATCAGTCTTAAAGTTTCAGTATCAATTTAGTTTTAGTTGATTTATTCTGTGTTTTTTGTGGTGAGAATGATTCTGTTGAAGATGAGGTTGTTCAACTTGGTTCTGGTTTCTCAATCTCTTCTTCATTCACCTTGTCTTTCTTTGTTTGATGCTTTGGTTTTGACATTGATCCTTGACAGTTGAAAGTTTCATCATCATTTAATTTTCAATGAGGCACATGAGTTTCTTTTTCAAAATTATCAAAGAAAGCATCATCAGCATTTGACTCCTTTTCAGTCAAACCCTTTGTGAAGTCACTGGATCGATAGACATCCGAGCGTGTTCTTGACGGAAGGATAAAAACCAAAAGATAATCAATAACACGAACAATAATCAAATGATTTCATTGATAAAACATAATGATTTTAAGCTCGTTACAACTTAAGAATCAAGACTTTTGGCAAGGGGAGATCGAGCATGATCTCCCCTCTCATCCGGCAGCGCCTGGGCGCCAGGAACCCTATCAAAAACCCTTCGGTTTCTACACATTAAACAGGTATATATAGGCCTCGGCCCATATTAGATGCGACTGGGCCCATTCGTGCGATTGGACCATACGTATGGTTCAATCGTACGACTGGACCATTCTTATGGCTCAGTCTTACGAATGACCCAATCGCATCTCTCAGTCGCACGACTGGTCCATTAGCATGGCCCAGTCGTACGACTGAGTCTCATTCGTATATGCTCCTGCGAATGACCCAGTTTCATGTGTTTACAAGGTGTATAACATTAAGCCTAGACTATTCATCAAGCGACGGACACACTATATATGACTATATATGCTCCAACACCCTACTTTTTGTGTGGAGTTTTGGATTGTTCAGACGATGATCTCTTCTTCAAAGTTTTACCTTCAACAGATGTTTTCTCCTTTGGCTTTTGCTTTTGTTTTCATTGCAACTTCTTTGGTTTTGAGTCTTCTTGACTATCATTGTATTGAGAGTCTGATTCAGCAATCTCAGATTTTGACTTCTTTGTGCTCTTTGTCTTGTTCTTTTTTTTGAAATAACATTCCTGATTTGAATGATTAATTTTCTTACAAATAGCACAGTGTTTGTTAAAGTACCAGTCAGAGGTCATGTGATAGTTCATATTGCAGATAGAACAATAACTGCTGAAATAACAATCTTCAGTATTGTGATTTATCATATCACACCATTTGCAATACATTTCCTCAGATTCTTCATCAGCATCGATTACCTTCTTTTTCTTATTCAGCTTTTTAGGCTTCAATTCCTTTTTTAATTGTGCACTTGATTTGTCCTTGCTTTTCCTTGTTACACTGTCAAAGGATTCTTGTTTAACTTTTGATGATTTTTGCTTCTTGGAATTCATCACTTTCGGATTTGATTTGTTAGTATGTGCTTTTGTCTTTGGTAGATTTTCTACTAATTTAGATTTTCCTTTCCATAGATCTTCTATGGATTCAGTAGATTTGGATTTCCGTAGATCTTCTACCGAAGAAAGTTTCTTCTATCGCTGATGATCTGTTGAATGTTTCTTTTTTCCCTTATCAACGGAAGATGTGTGCACTCCCTCAGTAGATCTGCACTGTTCAATTTCTTTAGTTGAAGGTTTTTTATGCTAATGAAGTTCTCATTTAACTGAGCTATTCTCTTGCAAATAGTCTTCAACATGTTTCTTTGTTTTGGAGGATATTACAACTTTGTTTCTTCGAGAACTTTAGGAAGGATTGTTTCAATAGCAGGATTCTTACCAATGTTCAATTGATCATCACCATGTTCATCAGAATCATCCAAGTCATCACACTCATCAAAGTCAAATTTTGAGTCAATTTGTTTAACATTTTCTGATTCAGAAGACTCAGTTTCACTCACCTCAGCTTCATTGTTATTATTTTCTTGATTAGATTTTGTTTCAAACTTGGTGCTTGGCACAAAATGATTTGACAAATTGTTTGTGTTAGGACCATGTACTTACAGAGTACTAATTGATTCTAACGTGAAACCAGATCAAATAGTGCGGAATCCTATTTGATTGGCGATCCAATCATGGAAAACGTTAACAAGACCAATCCTAACGATTAGAAAATGTTAAGAAGGAACTAGGAATGATCTGAAACGTTTTATGAACTTGGAAGGGACGAACAGGGCGCTCTGGGTCGACTAGGGTTCTGAATATTCGAAGTGTTACCTTTTTCCACAAATTAAGAGGTATTTATAGGTTACAGTTCTCATTCGTACGACTGAGCCAAGCGACTGGCTCAGTCGTGCGACTGAGTCATATGATTGGTTGACTGAGTCAGTCTTATGACTCATTCGTGACTCAATCACCTGGTTCAGTCGTGCGATTGTCCCATTCGCATGGTCCAGTCGTGCGACTGAATCAAATTACTTAGTTAAACACACTCTTGAACCTTTGATGGTTTAGAACTATGTCTAACACCTCTAAACCTATATAACATTGTCATATATGCGTGTAACAATAAATAATATAAATAGATATAACATCAAACAACCAACAAACATATATAGAAGAGATTCTCATTAAATTGATTGAACATTACATAAGTGTTACAAGAGGAAGTTCTATTACATTTAAGTTTACCAGACTAGAACTGAGGACATGTGTACCAACAGTTTGTCATTGTTTCAGGTAAAGTTGTGTAATTATCATTTATAGGAGGTGCAACAACATTATATCCAACCCATACCTGTTCTTTGATTCAATATGAGAAGTTAATAATTTCTTATGTTGCCGAGATGAAAGTTGAAACTTCTGAAGTTTCACTTTAGTTGATGCATGATCAGCCATGGATTTGGTTAAGGAAGAGGTCGGATGCTCAACTTGGGCTTTTAAACTGTAATTTTCTAAAACAACTTCTTCTAAATCCTTTTGTAAAGAGTTGATTTTGATTTGATATAATTTATGTTCTCTTACATGAGATTCATTCAAAATCAATGTTTCTTTTACTTTATTAGCTAGTTATTGAGCATGGACTCTATATCTTTCAACTTTCTCAACACATACTGAGAACCCAATCTATATCTTATCTCTCTAGCCATTTTTGGAACTTTGTTCTCCATGTGAGCCGTTAAAGCTTGATTCTCTTCCAAGACTTCCTTCTCATACATACTCCAGTAACAGGTTCCGTCTTGTACTATGATCAGCCTAGATTCTTTTGAATTAGTAGGTCCTGCTAACTCATTTGTGGATGGTGGGGATGAATTCATTAGCTGAGGTTGTCTAAAAGATCTTTGAGATGTTGATGGCTGATGAGATTGATGTTGATGAGACTGATGTCACTTATGTTGTCTCAAGTCCGGATTTGATTGCTGATTACATTCTCAAGAAAAATGCCCTTAGATATTGCATTTGTAACACCTTACCTTTGACTTGTCAACACCAATCTTTGATGTTTTACTTGTCGCAGCTAAATTTTTGTTTCTTCTCAGGTACTGTTTGGCTCTATAAGTAATCATTGTCATTTTCCATTGAAGATCCATTTGCTCCACTACATCTGGATGTAATTCTTCCAAGTCTTGCTGGCAAATGTTGGCTGATGTTAAAGAGCTTCCCAAGTAGGCTTGAAAACTTGAACTAAAAGCTGCAAAGGCTACCTTTTGTTCTTCAGAATCCAAAATCACAGTGATGGGTTCTGTTTGTTGTTCGGTGATGAAGACTTTGCTGAAGCTGTAGATGCATCTCTTTTGTCAGCAGTTCTTTCTTTTCCTTTCCTTGTTTACTTTGAGATGATTTCTTTGAAGGCTTTGATGCATAAAACTCACTTCCTCTTCATCTTCACTCAAACTGCAGGAGTTATTAGAAATAAATTCACTTCCAGCAGTTTTTATTTCCTTAAAATGATAAGGTGTGACATGTGTTCTCACACTCTTGTTCCTTGATTTTTCATCCATTTCAAGAGCTTCCACTTTAGCTACCAGTGTATATAAATCAGTTGATTTCAGATCTATGGTGTTCCTGAACATGGACACAGTTTGCTTCCAACTTTCAGGCAAAGTATGGAGCATCTTTTTGTTTAACTCTTCATTTGTGTACTTCAACTCCAAGATGTTCATCTCTGTTACAAGTTGCAAAAATCTATGGAGCTGTCGAGGAATTGATTCACCTTTAATATGATGAAAGGTTTCATATTGTGAACAAAGGGTATCCTTCCTAATGCTTCTGATTTCATCACTCCCTTCACAGAGTGTATGAAGTATCTTCCACAAGGAATTTGCTATTTTGTAGTTTTCACACCTGATTAAGATTTCTTCCGGTAAAGCCATACTAAGCAGGCTATATGCTTTAATATCAACTTTGACCTTCTTAACATCATCAGGTGACAAGTCTTTTGTACTTATGTGTGACATCCGTCACTTCAAGGTCCGCCATTTGACATGAAACTTCGTTAACTATTCTTAGAGCATTCAATTGTCACCTTCATGAACTATTTGTGAAGAACATCATACTCGTTTGGTTTTCCTTTACAGTCGGGATACCATTATTTGCAACTTCATCATCCAAACGCTCACGAATATCACAACCGACACCGTTAATTATAATATGTTATATAATATAAACAACAACATTAAACACATCCCTATAATTAGTATAACGCGCGTATTTACGACGTTTTCAACCGAATCAAGTTTGGCGATTCGGGAGCTAAGTCCAGGGACTAAACTTGACAAATGGTCAAACTAGGCTGGGTATAAATACCCATTTCCCAGCCATTCTTCACATCATCTTCACCTTCATCGCTTCTTCTTCATCTTCTTCACCCTCTCTCGAACTAGCATCGAAATCGGGTCCGTTTGTCGCGTTTTCACCGTCAAATCTTGGTCATCATCGTGAATACTCACTCCTAGCAGGTAGATAACCTCGTTTGACCCGTTTCTTGCTCGATTTCACTTCTGCGTTTTCTAGGGTTTCGGGTGCTCGGGTTCATCCGAGCACAAGATGTCGTGTGGGCTTGTGTGTTGCGTTTCCGAGTGTGTTTCTTGCTTAGACATGTTAGGAAAACATTTCTGGAGGTTCTTGGTGCATAAAACTCGTGCTCGGAGCAGCTGGACGCTGCTCTGCACTTCAGCAGTCGCGACCTGCTGTACAGGGCGACTGGGTCTGTCATGCGACTGAGCCGTGCGACTAGGTGAGTCATACGACTGAGTCTATGCGTCTGAGTCTGTCGTGCGACTGAGTAGTGCGACTGGGGTGAGTCGTGCGACTGAGTCCACACGTATGTGCGTGTCATGCGATTGAATGCATGCGATTGAGTGTGCTGTGCGAATGAACAATGCGATTGAGTCTATGCGATTGAGTCTATGTGATTGAGTCTATGCGATGGAATGCATGCGAATGAATATGTATCGTACGATTGAGGGTTTAGTCGCACGAATGGAGATTCAGACGTACGAATGAAGCTGATTCGTACGAATGGATGTTGATTCGTGCGTATGGATGTTGAATCGTACGAATGAGTGTTGTGTGGTACGACTGAGTGCTTAGTCGCACGAATGGGAGTTCAATCGTGCGAATGAAGCTGATTCGCATGACTGAAAGTTAATTCGTGCGAATGGGTTGTCCAGTCGTGCGTCTGGTCCTGTTGTGCAATTGGAGTCATTGTGTGTGAATTCTTCCTGTGTGCGGTGCGTGTTGTCGTGTGATGTTAAGGTAACATCGACACGGTTGCCATTGTTAATGAAGATCATTGAGATTAACACTATCAAACTCATTAATGTTATATCAGGACACATCGACTCAACACTTTACAATTAGTAACAAACAATTCTTAACACAAGTTCTTACCAAGTATTCCTTTAACAACAATAACACTTTTACCCAAACATCATCGACAATGGCAACGTTCCTAGTGCTTGGATCTACATAAGATCTATTGCGCGTGTATGTCTGCTTGTGTGTGTACTACCCACGACCGAACCGATACGACCCGACTCAACTAAACAATACGGTTAACAGTAGACGTATTACTAATGCTTAACATAACTGGCAATAGGTGATTGGCTGTTCATACATCCATACGAGTTTGGGAAGTTACATCATACATACTTACCACTTAACAAGTGAGTTTCGTGGCCCCTTTTTACGCTTATACAATTGTTTCAATCTTTTACAAACATGGGGGAAGAGTATGCTCACACGTTTTCAATGCTGTACAATATACATACAATTTTCATACTTGGAATCAACATGATACTGTTTTGTGAGTACTTATCTGATGCATACATGATGATACTGTGTGGACTGTCTTACAACCATTAATTTCGGTGTTGGAACTAACAGATAGGTATTAGTAGTACTACTGGGTTGACACCCCACCCTTGACGAGATGGTTACTTGTGAGTACCATCCCTACTGCCAGGAACGGGCCTGGGGTGAATATATTCTGATAAGTTGCTGTGTGTACGTCATTAGGTTTGGTTGTATAAAACGCATGGTATGTGATCTTGCTTGCTTATAACTGTATGCACGGTATTCCACTACAAATACTATACAGCATCAACTACATGTTTACAATTTAAACCTGCGAAGCTCACCAACATTATTGTTGACCGTTTTGAGCATTACTTTTCAGGTGATCAAGGAAATTGAAGTTCTAGGAGTGATGCCTTTTAGTGGAGACCCTAGGATGCATTTTTGAGACTGGACACACCTTTTGTACATTGTTGCAGTCCACTAAACAATTAACATTCTTTTGAACACTTGTTCCCGAGTTGTGGGAATTTCCATTACAAGTTAACTTTAATGCTTATGTGATCATTTATGTTATGTTTATGGCTATGCTGTCGTGAACATTGATTATACACGACGCAAGTCTCCGATTGTGTTCGGGTATCGTCGTGACACGCTTGTCATCATATTATTATTGCTACTCTATTCATACCATGTGTTATGACGATCCCGTCTAGCTCACATTCCCCGTGTTTCCGCTATCAGCGGGGGTGTGACATTGTGGGTTGATTTTTGTCATTATAATCCGGCCCAAGGATAGGTGGAATATATGGACCTTCAGTTAGTGATTCCCATAAGTCAGAATCAGTGTAATTCACATGATTCATGAACTTGATTTTCCAGGATCTAAAATCCACCTTTGTTTCCAATTTGGAGGTTGGTATGATCCACCAAAATTACTCATTTTAGTTAAAGTCTAAGAATTTAAGTATACTAGAGTTTCTGTTAAGCAATGAACTAATTAGTCACAAAACATAAGTAATGATAATTAAGTGAATGTGGTCACAAATCAGTCAACCCTTTTAATGATAATTAATTATCAATTCAAGGATTTTGTTAATGTATTTGTTCAATTCAATTTGAACAATTAATGAAAATCAATTAATAACTCAGATCCACTCTTCAATTAATGTGAATATAGATCTAAGTTAACCGAGCAATGAAACAGTGCTCGCTGAAAGATAAATCACTGTTTTAATGTTTAAAAGAAATTGATTCACACCCAACGATTTGCTCAAACACAATAGATTTAATCAGCCAAAAACTGATAAATGTAATGAAACAAGAAAGCACTTAAACAATTCTAATACCGATAGATCAATCGATCTAAATCAATGAGCACTTGGCTCTGATACCACCTGTGAATCCGAGAATCGCAATTAGGAATTATCAGTATTAGAATTAAATCAAGTTAATAATTGTGGAATGATCAGTAACCGTTTCTTAATTGTTTTGTTTCATAATTAATTTTCAAAACAAAATTAATGCTGGTTATGACGAACATAATTATATCTATGCAATAATTAAGCAAACAAGAATTGATTCAAATGTATTTCATTAAAACTGAATAATGATTAAAAAAGAATAAGTTATGAATGCGATAAACAATAACTGCTTCGAACGTGTTGTTGATGATGTGATGGCGGCTAGGGTTTGATCGTGTGAATCGATGTGATGTTTTGTGTTTCGCCGCGTTAATGCTCTTGTGTTAACCTTTTGATGTGAAACCTAGGACTCATATTTATAGCCAATTATGAGTTTGTTAAGGAAACATCGGATCTCTTGGGATTCGAAGTTGACTTGTTGACTTGTTGACTTGTACTTGTATATTGCAAGTTCAAGTGTTTGTCTTCCGCAGGAACTTTGTCTTCCGCAGGAAATTTTACTCTTTCGCGGGAACTTCGTCTTCCACAAGAACTTGTTCTTCCGTAGTAGTCTTCACTTCATCTAGTGGTGATTCCATTAGTGAATAGTGATGTTCATCCGTATACAATCTTTGGAT